>JASDDO010000012.1:345684436-346309436 GCA_030015575.1 Agapanthus africanus | reverse complement strand
AACTACAAGAGCAATCATGCTAAAGTGTTTCTTCTCTCTCTCCTAGATGCAGCGACCAAGATGACCGGCCTTAAGTTAATCTTAGATAAAAACATATTGACGGGGCCAAACTATAAAGATTGGCTCAGGAATGTTCAGATCGCTATCACATATGACAAACTGGGCTATCTTCTTAATACAAAAGCTCCCGCCGTCCCAGGTCCAGATTCCAGCGTCGCGGACATTGTGATCTGTAAGACCTGGGAAATTGACAGTGTGAAGGCCAAGTGCCTCGTGTTGGCCTCTATGGATAATGAACACCAGAGGAGGCACGAGAAGATGGACCTTGTTTCCATCTTCCTCCATACCAAAGACTTATATGGAGAGCAATCTCGTATCGCAAGATACGAGACCTCGAAGAAACTATTTCAAGAGAGGTTGGCCATCGGGTCATCTGTAGGGGACCATGTCCTTAAGATGATCAGCTTGATTGAACATCTCGCGGACCGGGGGACCACGTTGGAGAACGAGTTGTACACAGACTTGATTCTACAGTCGCTCCCTTCTACCTACGCCCAGTTTATTTTGAATTTTAACATTCAGGGTAAAGAAGTTTCACTTCCTGAGCTTCTCAACATGTTGAGAAGTGCAGAGGGCACCCTGCAGAAGTCCAGGAAGACACCCGCTCTGTTTGTTGGTGGATCTTCCTCTTCTAGATCCAAGACGAAAGCCAAAAGAAAGAAAAAAAAGGCCCATACCAAACCGAAAGGCAGTGTCGATAAGGTACAGGGGAAGGAAAAGGCAAAAGTTAGGGGGCCAACGGTAGGGAAAGATGAATGCTTCTACTGTCATAAAAAGGGCCATTGGAAGAAGGATTACATGGGCTGGAAAGCCCAGAACCAGGGAGCGAAGCAGGTTATGGCTTCAACTTTAGGTGTGTTTGTAATTGAAAACCATCTGTCAATCAAATCTACTTCCTGGTTATTGGATACCAGATCAGGATCTCATACCTTTAATTCATTGCAGGCACTGAGAAGCCGTAGAGTTTTGAAGGAGGGTGATATGATCCTCAGAGTTGCAAATGGAGCGAGCGTGGATGCTGCTGTGTCCATAGGGGAATATCTCTTAGGATTGACAAGTGGACATATTTTGGTTTTACGCAACTGTTTTTATGTACCTAGTTTGACATGTAATATCATTTCAGTTTCTTTGTTATCAAAAGCTGGTTATGATTTTACATTTGTAAGCGATGTCGTAAACATCCACCTTAATCATGGTTTGATTGGGTCGGGTACACTATATAACGGTATATACGTATTAAACCAACTTCTAGTTTCCAATGTCCAGAACACACATAAAAGAAAGTCTCCATAATTAAATCATGCTTTCTTATGGCATTGTAGACTGGGTCACATCAACGAAACACGGTTGACCAAATTAAATAAAGAGGGATATTTGGATCCGTTCGAATATCAGTTTTATGCAACTTGTCAACCATGTCTCAGAGGAAAGATAACAAAGACTCCATTCACTGGACACGGAGTAAGAGCGAGCGAGCTCTTGGGACTCATACACAGCGACGTATGTGGTCCAATGTCTACATATGCATGAAGTGGTTATTCCTATTTCATTACTTTTACGGATGATTTCTCTAGGTATGGACATGTCTTCTTGATGAAGCATAAATCCGAGGCCTTTGAGAAATTCCGGGAATATAAGAATGAAGTGGAAAACCAAACCTGCAAAAGTATTAAGACACTAAGATCTGATCGAGGTGGAGAATACTTAAGTGCCGAGTTCCTGGATTACCTAAAAGAGAATGGAATTCTCTCTCAGCTTAATTCACCATATACACCGCAACACAATGGTGTATCGGAGAGACGGAACCGAACCTTATTGGATATGGTACGTTCCATGATGAGTAACGCTGAGTTACCGCAATCTTTCTGGGGCTATGCACTAGAATCAGCTGCATATCTTTTGAACAAGGTTCCTACCAAGATTGTGCCTACCATACCATATCAGATGTGGAATGGAAAGAAACCCTATCTTCAGTACTTGAAGATATGGGGTTGTCCAGCTTTTGTCAAAAAGAAACATGTGGACAAACTCGAGGCACGCTCAGTACTGTGTAAGTTTGTGGGATACCCTAAGAACTCCAGAGGGTATCTTTTATATTACGCAGAGGAACAAAAGGTTTTTGTTTCTCAGCATCCCCACTTCTTGGAAACTTTTTTTTTTATAGAAAATCAGATAAGTCAGAACACAATAGAACTGGAAGAAATTCCAGAACCACAAGCTATTGCTGAAAGTATGGTAGAACCAGAAGTTTCAGAAGAACCGGACATCCCCGCGCCACTCCGCAGAAGTAGTAGGCTGTCTCATCCGCCCGAGAAATACTATGGTTTTCTCATAGACGGGGATAGAGAAGATTGCATCATTGATAATGATGAGCCTACTTGCTTCCAGCAAGCCATTCAGAGCAGCGACTCGGTAAAATAGCTAGATGCAATGCGGGCCGAAATGGAGTCCATGTACACCAACAAAGTATGGACTTTGGACTTTGCTCCAGAATAGGTAAAACCCGTAGACTGCAAATGGATCTTCAAAAAGAAGATTGGTGTAGATGGACAGGTTGAAACCTATAAGGCTAGACTTGTTGCAAAATGTTTTCGTCAAAGACCTGGTTTAGACAATGATGAAATCTTTTCTCCAGTGGCTATGCTCAAATCCATTCGTATTATTCTTGCCATTGCTGCCTTCCACGATTATGAAATCTGGCAGATGGATGTAAAGACGGCTTTCCTAAATGGACATTTGGAAGAGTGGGTCTATATGGATCAGCTAGAGGGTTTCAATCAGAGTGGGAGCAGCGGGAAAGTGTGCAAGCTGCTTAAGTCCATTTATGGACTAAAGCAGGTATTGCGGAGTTGGAATGTTTGTTTTAATGAAACGGTCAAAGAATTTGACTTTATCAAAAATCCAGATGAACCATGCTTGTATAGTAAGATTGTAGGGAGAACTGTAGTATTCCTTGTATTATACGTGGATGCCATTCTCTTGATAGAAAATGACATTCCTATGCTACAATTTGTCAAAAGATTCTTATCACAAACGTTCTCCATGAAAGACCTGGGTGATGCCTCTTACATTCTGGGGATCCGGATCTATCTTGATAGATCAAAGAGGATGCTGGGACTTTCACAGTCCAGGTATATCGACACCATACTGAAAAGATTCAGTATGGAAGATTCAAAATGCAGTAATTTACCGGTTTGTCATGGAATCACCCTCTCCAAAGAGATGTCTTCCAAGACTGATTTGGAAAGGGATCGCATGCCTATTATACCCTACGCTTCTGCAGTAGGCTCTATAATGTATGCGATGTTGTGTACCAGACCAGATGTTGCTTACGCACTAAGCGTGGTTAGACGGTATTAGTCAAACCCAGGGGAGAAGCACTGGATAGCGGTAAAGAACATTCTCAAGTACCTGAGAAGGACTAAGGAGATGTTCTTGGTTTATGGCGGAAAAGACTTCCAGATCGAGACTTTTGCTGACTCCAGCTTCCAAAGTGACAAGGATGACTCCAAGTCTATGTCTGGTTATGTCTTTACCCTCAATGGAGGGGGGGTCTGTTGGAAGAGTTCCAAGCAGGACACCGTTGCTGACTCGACGATGGAAGCAGAATATATTGCTGCTTGTGACACCGCAAAAGAAGCAGTCTGAATGAGGAAATTCTTAACAGAACTTCAGGTGGTTCCATCCATTGTTGATCCAATACCTCTGTATTGTGACAACAACGGGGCTATAGCTTTAGCAAAGGAACCCAGGTCCCATCAGAAGTCCAGACATATCTTGAGGCGATACCACCTGATCAGGGAGATCATTGATCGCCGGGAGATCGAGGTGCGAAGAGTTGATTCGGAGAACAACACTGCAGATCCACTCACAAAGGCCATCTCTCAGACGCAGTTCGAGAAGCTATTTGAGATGATAGGTCTGCGATATGCCAATACATGGCCCAAGTGAAAGTAGGAGATTGTTAGTGATATATGCCCTAGAGGCCATTATTGTATAGTACTAGTTTGTATATTACTTAATGGAAGTTTTGGATATTCACAGTTTTATTAACAGTCTTGCTCAAAATGGTAGTATGCTACCTGGTTTGTTTCTATCTCAATATGTGCATTTGTTTCTTTTAGCATATCGCTTATACATATTGGTAGAGCCCTTAGGATCTTGGCTTAACTACCAGCGTTGTAATAGCAGTCACACTAGTAGGACCTAGGTAGTCAATAAGCACATCCTTATACAGGTCCCTAGTCGTAAGATTATCGAGACAGGATATCGATACTCCAGAGTAGACTAGTGTATACGCTTCTCATCCCAGCAGGGGAGATGGTCTGTCCCACAGCCATTTGTACGTCGTACTGGAGATAGTATGCAGGTGCTCATTAGGTTATGAGTACACTGGACAGGACTCGTGGGGAACTGTTGGTCGGTAATATACCTATTGTCAGGTAGCAGTTCCCAGGTGACATGAGTACAGCATAGTCCGTTGACTTGACACTGCTGCTTCGCCTCGAGTGTATTCCCACTGTTCTTAGATTACTACCCTCCCACGGCTCTATTGTGATGGACTACCTTAGCACCGTTATGAGGTTTAATGTCACGACCCGCAGGGTACGGAACGTGACTGGCACTTAAGTTTACGAAACGTCTCAAGACGTTCGTAAAATAAGTAAGCCAAAGCCCAGAAACCAAAACCAAATAAGCAAAAGAGTGAAGAGAACCCAATCAATTGAAAACGAGTTTATCAAATAAGTCATATAAAACCCTTTTTAAAAACAATATCAATTTTTCCGAAAATTTCGGCAGAGTCTCCTTTGTAAATACTGGCCCCCAAAATGGGTACAACAAGAATATATATGAATCCAACAAATAAGGCATCCCCAAGCGGGAGCTAGCTCTTCGCCACAAGGCGGTCACAAATCCCACGCAATATAAAGCAACAACATGCGAAATAATCATAAGGAAGCATGAGAAAAACAGCATGTCGACTCAAGTGAGCTCGACCCCAAAATACAGCATAAAAAGTCCACAAATCTCACAGTCTCATCTCGAGGTCAATATACAACAATACTGGTAGATACAGTAGATGGAGTGCACTAGATACAAAGAATATACAAGGTGGTACAAAAATAATAATATAACCCACCTAAGAGCAAAACCTCGAGTCCAGGCAAAGGAGGCAAAAGAAACAAGTGTGCCCGCCGCTACTGTACTGACGGAGCGGACCTGCAAAAGGCTGTAGCACAACGGGGGTGAGTTGCCAACTCGTGAGTAATAAATAACATCTACACAGGCTATCGAAAGCATGCACACAAGTATCCTAGCATTTAAAATACAGGTAAGGCAGGACATAATAGCGGGTAGGTATGCAATATGAATATACCAGCAGGTATGAATGCAATGCGAATCAACTCATGATCTGAATGTGTAAGTATAAGAATCATGTTTTTCCTTTAGGAACCTCTTTTGAAATACCAGCACAATACCAATAGAATCAACAAGAACCTGTGTCCAGCAACGACACCTCAAAACTGTCTCAAATCTCATATCAATGTATCTCTGGCCTCAGCCGTCCGGCTGACCCATCTCAAATATCAATATCTCATCATCTCGCGGCCATGGTCGGTATCCTCTCGATATCCGCCGTGCCAAAACAGTCACCGGTAGGTAGTCCATCCCCTGCCAGGCTCAACGTCAACAACACATTCCTCTTGCCCCGGGGTACCTTACCGGGCCCACCATGTACCCGTGACGGTTCCTCCACTCCTCGACACGGATCTCGAAAACCACAACAAACTCATGGTGGACAACACTTTACATCACTAGAAAACCGCAATTTTGCATATTTTTAAAAGGGTAATAAGTTTTAGAAATTTTGCGGCTTTCCCCCGAAATACAGAAATATCATAAATCTCAAGAAATTATCATGAATGCATACGTCAATGATAATGAATGCATATGGTATCAATAATCAAGTTGCGATGTGTGATTAATAGATTAGGCATGAACAAATAATATGATGAAGTACATGCATATGAATAGCAATCCTACGATTTCATTTTAAGGAATTAAAGCAATAGCGCAAGTTTAAGTATCAATTAGTGAAAGGTTTCAATTTAAAGGTTATCTAGTGTGGTGGCATGGCAATTACCAGGGTGTGTGTGTAAGCATGAATAGTGCTCGTGCTGCATATAAAAACTCTGGCAATGGTGCAGGTGTCCTATAGAATGGGTTCGTATATGTATGTCAATATAAGGCATGAATGTAGCAAATAATCATACAAGTATTACACCCCTAATTACTAACATTACTAAGAATCTTATTAAGCTACTAAAACTATCGGGCGACTTGCGCCATCCAACGATAGTCCCCCGTAGATGTTACATCTACTCACAGGAATCCCTAGCTAGTCACGTCCAATCACCGCTTTCCCCTTTCGTGCCGCGTCTGACGTCTCCGCGACCGAACCTGGAATTTACATCAATACCAAACATAAGGTTACATATCAAGAACGACGCAAATCCCAAACGAAAATACCAACTTTCACAAGCTAGGTACAACATGCACAGGTGCACGGAACGCACGCGAAAATCGCAAAAACTAACTAAAATCGTCGATTTGGTCGCCCGGCAAAACTAAAACCCGATTACTCAAAAATCCGCACTCACACATCCTAAAAGTCATAGGATATGCTAAAAATGTCATCAAGACATCGCAATTAATCCATCACAATAATTTATAACACAACTAGTAAGCTAGAAGTTTGCAAATTGGTGCAAACATCGACAATTAGCGACAAAGTTAACACAATCCAACACAACAATCCAAACTAACCCACTAGCTAGCCATTACACTAATATCAAATCATTAACTATGCATCAAACCAAAATTCCAACACAACCCTTCTCTTGATTTTTGGTAATTAGCAACAACAATGAAAATTTCACACAAGTTAACTTAGATTAGCATAACATCAAGCCACTTAAGCAAAGTAACCATATAGATTGGTTAAGTAAAAAACTAGGTTAATTAAAAAGATTTAATTAACTAAAACATGGTTTCAAGAAACCCTAGTTAAATTTTCAACCATTAACTAAAAAAAACTAGATTAGGATTAATACTAAAATTAACACTAAACAACTAGATTAAAGAATTCTAATCATATCAACTTAAAAGAGTAGAAATTATACCTCAAATCTATGGATCTAGCAAGAAGAAATTTGCTTCAATTGATGGCCTCAAAGCATCATGATCCAAGCAAGGGAGGTGAAGGAAAAAGGTATGAAGGATAGGGTTTAAATTGTGAGCTTTAAATTGCAATTTTTGGAGCAAACTTTGAAGAATTTTTTGAAGAAGATGAAAAGAAAAGAGATGAAGGGGGGCTGCTGGAACTCGGCCAGAATGAGGGAGAGGGGATGGTGTGGGGTGTGGGAAAAAAGGTCTTGGTCAACTCGTACCAACCACAAAAGACCATACCCAAAAACAATTCAAAAACCTTTAAAATAAAACCCCATTTCCACACAATATACAAGTCAATAGAGCATGGAATTTTCTTCCATGAGCTGCTGGAAATGGGCCGGCCTAGGGTGAGGGAAAGTGAGAGAGAGTGCACAAAAAATATTTTATGCAAAAGACCCCCTACAAGTCCAAAATTGCAAGTTTAAGCTTAAATTCAATAAATTTCGTTTCCTATAATAAAAATTAGTTAAAACTCAAAATAAAATACTAAAAATTTATGTTACAACTAGATTTTAATTAAAATAATTTTAAAGATTAAAATTAGCGCAAAAAAATTTGTATTTATCGCCAATTTAATGTATTTCCTTACCGGCTTAAAATAATATTAAAAATTTGAAAAATAGGGAATTTTTTTTTAAATGACCAAGATTTTATAATTAACTCATTTGCTACTAAAAACTAGCAATTACCTATCCAAATTAGGTATAATTAGTCCTAAACTGCAAAATAACAAAAAGGACGGTTTTCGGAAAAATACCGAATTTTCACCGATTTTCAGGAAAACACCAAAACGACTTTTCAAGGCGTTACAATCTTCCCCCCTTAAAGAAATTCGGTCCCCGAATTTAAAAATATAACTACGCGTACCTTCAAAGAAATGGGGATATTTCTTCCCCATCTCGCCCTCGGTCTCCCAGGTGACCTCCTCGCTGCTCGGGCCACGCCAAAGGACCTTGACGGTCGGTATAACTTTCGATCTCAACTTCTTCACCTGCCGGTCCAGGATGGCCACCGGCTGCTCTGCAAAAGAAAGGTCGCGCTCTAGCTGGACTGTCGGGTGCTGAATCGCATGCGAAGGGTCATGAAGGTACTTGCGGAGCATCGAAACATGGAAGACGGGGTGAACATCGGGAAAGCAGGGTGGAAGGGCCAAACGATATGCAACAGCACCGACACGCTCGAGGATCTCGAAGGGGCCTACGAATCTAGGGCTAAGCTTCCCCTTTCGCCCAAAACGCATCACGCCCTTCATCGGAGAGACTCTCAGAAAAAACATGGTCGCCAACTGCGAACTCTAATCTGCGACGGCGCCTGTCCGCATACGATTTATGCCTGCTCTGAGCCGCTCTCATCCGGTCTTGGATCAACTGTATCTTCGCTGTCGTCTCCTCAACAAGCTGCGGCCCCAAAATACTGCTCTCGCTGAGCTCTGTCCAACAGACGGGCGATCTGCATCTCCTCCCATACAATGCCTCGAAAGGTGCCATCTGAATAGTATCCTGGAAGCTGTTGTTGTAGGAGAACTCCACTAGAGGTAAATGACGATCCCAGCTACCACCAAAGTCCAAAACGCACGCTCTGAGCATGTCCTCGAGAGTCTGAATGGTCCGCTCTGATTGTCCGTCGGTCTGCGGATGAAACGCTGTGCTGAAGCTCAAACGAGTGCCCAAAGCCTCCTGAAGTCTCTGCCAAAGTCGGCTAGTGAACTGGGTGCCTCGATCTGACACGATACAAGTCGGTACGCCATGCAACCGCACGATCTCGTCGATGTAAAGCTGGGCATACTGAGCGAAGCTGAAAGTCGTCTTCACTGGAAGGAAGTGTGCCGCTTTCGTCAATCGATCTACGATCACCCAGATGGAGTCATACCCTCGACTGGTCCTGGGTAAACCCACAACGAAATCCATCGAAATCTGCTCCCATTTCCACTCCGGAATGGGTAACGGCTGTAGCTCTCCTGCGGCCTCTGGTGCTCGGCCTTGACTTGCTGGCAAGTCAGGCATCTCGATACAAACTCCGCAATGTCCCTCTTCATCCCGTCCTACCAGTAGGTCTCTCTCATATCATGGTACATCATGGTGGAACCGGGGCGGACACTATACACTGATCGGTGTGCCTCCTCAAGAATGTCGCGCCGCAATCCATCAGCATCTGGTACGCACAGTCTAGATCCATAGCGTAAAATCCCCTGATCGTCAATCACGAACTCGGAAAATCTGCCCTGTCCCATCTGTGCCATGATCTCTGAGCAACGGTCGTCACTGCGCTGTGCCTCATATATACGGTCAAGCAACTGTGGGCGTGCACGAACATGCGCGAGCTGTCCCCCTGTCTGAGTGAACTCTAACTCAACTCGGCTGTCGCATAACATCTGCCAATCTGCTGACGACTTCCTCTCACTGAGCGCAAAAAGGATAGACTACCCCCGGGCCTCCTACTCAACTCATCTGCCACCACATTCGCCTTGCCTGGGTGATATAAGATCTCGCAGTCGTAGTCTTTCACCAACTCCATCCAACGACGCTGTCTGAGGTTCAGGTCTCGCTGCTGAAATATGTATTTTAAGCTCTTGTGGTCTGTGAATATTTGGCACGAATCGCCGTATAGGTAATGTCGCCAAATCTTCAGTGCAAAGACCACTGCAGCCATCTCCAAATCGTGAGTGGGGTAGTTCTGTTCATGCTTCTTTAACTGCCGAGAAGCATAAGCGATCACCCGGCCATGCTGCATCAATACGCATCCTAACCCCACTCGCGAAGCATCACAGTAGACCACAAATCCGCCTGATCCCGAAGGCAAAGATAACACCGGCGCCGTAGTCAAACAAGTCCGTAGCTGCTGGAAACTGCACTCGCACTCCTCTGTCCAAACGAAAGGAACTCCCTTCCGGGTCGAACCGGTCAAAGGTGCAGCTATACGGGAGAAGTCCTGAACAAAACGCCTGTAGTAGCCTGCCAGGCCTAGAAAACTATGGATCTCAGTAACCGATATAGGTCGGGGCCACTGCTGAACAGCCTCAATCTTCTTCGGGTCCACACATATGCCGTCTCTCGTAACCACGTGACCCAAGAATCCGACGCTGTCCAGCCAGAATGCACACTTAGAGAACTTTGCGAACAGCTGGTGCTCCCTCAGAGTCGGTAACGTAATCCGCAAGTGCTGCTCGTGCTCCTCTCTGCTCCGGGAGTACACCAAGATACCGTCGATAAACACGATGATGAACAAGTCAAGATACGGCCTGAATGTACGGTTCATCAAATCCATGAATGCTGCTGGGGCGTTGGTGAGTCCGAACGACATCACCAAAAACTCATAGTGGCCATAGCGCGTGCGGAAAGTTGTCCTCGGTATATCCTCCTGTTGAACTCGCAGCTGATGGTATCCTAATCGCAAGTCGATCCTCGAAAAATACCCCGCACTCTGAAGCTGGTCGAACAAATCATCAATGCGTGGCAACGGATATCTGTTCCGAACGGTAACTTGTTCAGCTGGCGGTAGTCGATACATAAGCGCAAACTTCCATCCTTCTTCTTGACGAACAGGACCGGAGCACCCCACGGAGAAACACTAGGTCGAATAAGCCCTTTATCTAACAAATCCTGCAACTGATCCTTCAGCTCTTTAAGCTCTGCTGGGGCCATCCGATAAGGCGGTAGAGAAATAGGCCCCGAGCCGGGAATCAAATCGATGCAGAACCCAACATCGCGCTCAGGCGGTAGCCCAGGTAGCTCATCAGGGAACTCACAAACAACCGGGACCCGGTCCAACGGAACCTTTGCAGCTCGAGTATCACAAATATACGCTAAGAATCCCTGACATCCCTTCCGCAAGAGCTGACCAGCGCGAAGAGACGAAATCAAGCTGGGAAGGGTGACGCTGCGGTCTCCCTGAATAACAAGGACTGGCTCTCCCGGAAAGCTAAATCTGACAGCTTTCTCACGGCAGTCCACGGAAGCATAACAAGTGGCTAGCCAATCCATGCCCAGAAGCACATCAAAGTCCAACATATCGAGGAGAATCAAATCAACCGATGAATCCCTCTCCCCGATACGAACGGAACACAAACGAAATACAAAACGAGCGATAAACGACTCGCCTACCGGAGTAACGACAACAAGCGGATGATCTAACGACGACGACTCACGGCCCAACATCGGTGCAAAGTGTGTAGAGACGTACGAATGTGTGGAACCTGGGTCGAATAATACCCGTGCGTCGAAAGAACAAACTGGAAAGGTACCTGTCGCAACGGCGTTGGATGCCTGCGCATCCTGCGGTGTCAAAGCGAACACTCGGGCCTGTCCTCCACCGATAGCAGGCTGACCTCGACCTCGGCCTCTGCCTCCTCGTCCTCTCTGAACAGGACCGCCGCGTCCATGGCCTCTGGGTGCACCTAACTGGCGTGGAGCATCGCCGGTGGTAGGAAGTAGGGCTCTCTGAGGAGGGGGGTGGTGATGGTGATAAGGTAACATGTGGAACTGTCGCTCCTCCCTGTCGTCTCACCGGATAGTCTATGATACGATGATGCTGGCTACCACACCAAAAACATCCTAACCATGGTTGCTGACCATATGGGTGAAGGCGATACAACTGGCCCCTAAAGAATCCGCCACGGCCTCTGCAAACACGCCTAGGTGCTAACATATCAGTGCGAATCCGACTCGGTCTCGAAACGACCGTAGGGGGAGTAGTATCCGATCTCTGTGCTCGATTGACTTCTACTAAGGATCCCACCATCTGTCGTAGCTCCTGCACGCCTCCCATCATCTGTCGTAGCTCCTCCATACCAGACTCTAGCCTGTCCATGCGACCTGGGGAATGCGGATCAGTCTGTCCCTGAGGCGTAGGTATACCCCCCTGCTCAGTCCTCGTCTCGGACGAGCCTGCTCGGATCTTATCATGGGTGGCAGTCCTCTGTGCCCTCGTAGCCTTCGGCGGCATAGTGGCTGTTACAAGAACAGGACGATAAGAACAGTGCAATAGAATCATTGGATACCCGGAATTGAAGAAGGAATTTCAAGCAAGTATATCCTAAAGTCACCTAGGCTGAGTACCGTATCGCAAGTATGCCGCGGACATACGCACGCTACGTTACCCTGCTTCACTTACTCTATCTACCAAGGTCATCCTACACTCAGAAAGGTAAAACCTATCGCTCTGATACCAACTTTGTCACGACCCACAGGGTACGGAACGTGACTGGCACTTAAGTTTACGAAACGTCTCAAGACGTCCGTAAAATAAGTAAGCCAAAGCCCAGAAACCAAAACCAAATAAGCAAAAGAGTGAAGAGAACCCAATCAATTGAAAACGAGTTTATCAAATAAGTCATATAAAACCCTTTTTAAAAACAATATCAATTTTTCCGAAAATTTCGGCAGAGTCTCCTTTGTAAATACTGGCCCCCAAAATGGGTACAACAAGAATATATATGAATCTAACAAATAAGGCATCCCCAAGCGGGAGCTAGCACTTCGCCACAAGGCGGTCACAAATCCCACGCAATATAAAGCAACAACATGCGAAATAATCATAAGGAAGCATGAGAAAAACAGCATGTCGACTCAAGTGAGCTCGACCCTAAAATACAGCATAAAAAGTCCACAAATCTCACAGTCTCATCTCTAGGTCAATATACAACAATACTGGTAGATACAGTAGATGGAGTGCACTAGATACAAAGAATATACAAGGTGGTACAAAAATAATAATATAACCCACCTAAGAGCAAAACCTCGAGTACAGGCAAAGGAGGCAAAAGAAACAAGTGTGCCCGCCGCTACTGTACAGACGGAGCGGACCTGCAAAAGGCTGTGGCACAATGGGGGTGAGTTGCCAACTCGTGAGTAATAAATAACCTCTACACAGGCTATCGAAAGCATGCACACAAGTATCCTAGCATCTAAAATACAGGTAAGGCAGGACATAATAGCGGGTAGGTATACAATATGAATATACCAGCAGGTATGAATGCAATGCGAATCAACTCATGATCTGAATGTGTAAGTATAAGAATCATGTTTTTCCTTTAGGAACCTCTTTTGAAATACCAGCACAATACCAATAGAATCAACAAGAACCTGTGTCCAGCAACGACACCTCAAAACTGTCTCAAATCTCATATCAATGTATCTCTGGCCTCAGCCGTCCGGCTGACCCATCTCAAATATCAATATCTCATCATCTCACGGCCACGGTCGGTATCCTCTCGATATCCGCCGTGCCAAAACAGTCACCGGTAGGTAGTCCATCCCCTGCCAGGCTCAACGTCAACAACACATTCCTCTTGCCCCGGGATACCTTACCGGGCCCACCATGTACCCGTGACGGTTCCTCCACTCCTCGACACGGATCTCGAAAACCACAGCAAACTCATGGTGGACGACACTTTACATCACTAGAAAACCGCAATTTTGCATATTTTAAAAAGGGTAATAAATTTTAGAAATTTTGCGGCTTTCCCCCGAAATACAGAAACATCATAAATCTCAAGAAATCATCATGAATGCATACGTCAATGATAATGAATGCATATGGTATCAATAATCAAGTTGCGATGTGTGATTAATAGATTAGGCATGAACAAATAATATGATGAAGTACATGCACATGAATAGCAATCCTACGATTTTATTTTAAGGAATTAAAGCAATAGCGCAAGTTTAAGTATCAATTAGTGAAAGGTTTCAATTTAAAGGTTAACTAGTGTGGTGGCATGGCAATTACCAGGGTGTGTGTGTAAGCATGAATAGTGCTTGTGCTGCATATAAAAACCCTGGCAATGGTGCAGGTGTCCTATAGAATGGGTTCGTATATGTATGTCAATATAAGGCATGAATGTAGCAAATAATCATACAAGTATTACACCCCTAATTACTAACATTACTAAGAATCTTATTAAGCTACTAAAACTATCGGGCGACTTGCGCCATCCAACGATAGTCCCCCGTAGATGTTACATCTACTCACAGGAATCCCTAGCTAGTCACGTCCAATCACCGCTTTCCCCTTTCGTGCCGCGTCTGACGTCTCCGCGACCGAACCTGGAATTTACATCAATACCAAACATAAGGTTACATATCAAGAACGACGCAAATTCCAAACGAAAATACCAACTTTCACAAGCTAGGTACAACGTGCACAGGTGCGCGGAACGCACGCGAAAATCGCAAAAACTAACTAAAATCGTCGATTTGGTCGCCCGGCAAAACTAAAACCCGATTACTCAAAAATCCATACTCACACATCCTAAAAGTCATAGGATACGCTAAAAATGTCATCAAGACATCGCAATTAATCCATCACAATAATTTATAACACAACTAGTAAGCTAGAAGTTTGCAAATTGGTGCAAACATCGACAATTAGCGACAAAGTTAACACAATCCAACACAACAATCCAAACTAACCCACTAGCTAGCCATTACACTAATATTAAATCATTAACTATGCATCAAACCAAAATTCCAACACAACCCTTCTTTTGATTTTTGGTAATTAGCAACAACAATGAAAATTTCACACAAGTTAACTTAGATTAGCATAACATCAGGCCACTTAAGCAAAGTAACCATATAGATTGGTTAAGTAAACAACTAGGTTAATTAAAAAGATTTAATTAACTAAAACATGGTTTCAAGAAACCCTAGTTAAATTTTCAACCATTAACTAAAAAAAACTAGATTAGGATTAATACTAAAATTAACACTAAACAACTAGATTAAAGAATTCTAACCATATCAACTTAAAAGAGTAGAAATTATACCTCAAATCTATGGATCTAGCAAGAAGAAATTTGCTTCAATTGATGGCCTCAAAGCATCATGATCCAAGCAAGGGAGGTGAAGGAAAAATGGATGAAGGATAGGGTTTAAATTGTGAGCTTTAAATTGCAATTTTTGGAGCAAACTTTGAAGAATTTTTTGAAGAAGATGAAAAGAAAAGAGATGAAGGGGCTGCTGGAACTCGGCCAGAATGAGGGAGAGGGGATGGTGTGGGGTGTGGGAAAAAAGGGTCTTGGTCAACTCCTACCAACCACAAAAGACCATACCAAAAAACAATTCAAAATCCTTTAAAATAAAACCCCATTTCCACACAATATACAAGTCAAAAGAGCATGGAATTTTCTTCCATGAGCTGCTGGAAATGGGCCGGCCTAGGGTGAGGGAAAAGTGAGAGAGAGTGCACAAAAAAATTTTTATGCAAAAAGACCCCCTACAAGTCCAAAATTGCAAGTTTAAGCTTAAATTCAATAAATTTCGTTTCCTATAATAAAAATTAGTTAAAACTCAAAATTAATATACTAAAAATTTATGTTACAACTAGATTTTAATTAACATAATTTTAAAGATTAAAATTAGCCCAAAAAAATTTGTATTTATCGCTAATTTAATGTATTTCTTACCGGCTTAAAATAATATTAAAAAATTGAAAAATAGGGAAATTTTTTTTAAATGACCAAGATTTTATAAGTAACTCATTTGCTACTAAAAACTAGCAATTACCTATCCAAATTAGGTATAATTTGTCCTAAACTGCAAAATAACAAAAAGGACGGTTTTCGGAAAAATACCGAATTTTCACCGATTTTCAGGAAAACACCAAAACGACTTTTCAAAGCGTTACATTTAACAAGCATCTACCATGCCAAATTCAAATTTTTCTTGGTGCTAGGCGAGACTAACGAGATCTTTAACTAGAAAGTTAGGGTTTACCTATGTGATGATATGATAACTAGAGAAGTGAAAGAAGGTTTTACCCTTGAAATCGAGTCCTTCTCTTCACTTGCTCCGTGTTGTAGTCCCGCAACTCCACTAAGCTCCTCAACAGCAGCCCTGGCCAGGGACTTTCTGTTATAGCTAATCGAGCACAGCACAACATCAACTCCCAATACCGGGAGAGACGAAACCCCTCCTATTGCTCATCGCCTCCATGCGACTCGGGACTGTACCCAAAATCCACCTGTTTGCACGACTCCTTTGAGCCTTGGTAGGGAGGAAATCAAAGCACGGTTAGAGCAACACAAGGCTCAATGACGATATCGGGTCTACAGACTAACCTGTACCAATGTCACCAGAGGACTGCTATCTGACGATAGGTATACTACCAACTAGGAGTCCTCGGCGAGTCCGTTCGGTGAACCCAGTCTCTACTGAGTATCCGTATACCATCTTTGATGTCAAACACCAATGGATGTGGGATCATCCATCGCCCATCATATGGGTCAAGAAGCGTATGCGCTAGTCTACTCTGGAATATTGATGCCCTATCTTGATATCCTCTCGATTAGGAACAATTAAAGGATGTACTTTTAGACTAACCTGGCCCCACTAGTATGATCTGCATCATAGTCCTGGTAGTCAAGTACATATCCTAAGGGATTTATCAACATGTGAGAGCAAGCAGTAAATAACAGTCAACATGTTAAGATAAAGAGCAACCAAATAGCATACTATCATGTCGAGCAAGAAAGTCCTCTATATATATGTCCAAGCATCCACTATAATATACATCACTGTACAATAATAGCCTCTAGGGCATACATATTCCTAACATATTGAGTCGTGCAAACAGGTAGTAGTTGGGTGCAGTCCTGAAACACTTGGAGGCAGTGGCAGTTAGATAGGATTCATTTCTCCCGGTATTGGGGGTTGATATCGCGTTGTGTTCGGAAAGCCATTACACAATGTCCCTAGCCAGGGCAAGCAAGATTTATTGGTAGGTACTCCAGTAGTTTCTCAGGGTGTTTTTGGGCTACATTCCGACACGATTTATTGCGCTATTAGGGGTCTGACGATTACTGCCCCCTAGGCCCGATATGCGATACTATTAGACGAACTGACCGGACTTTATGGAGATTGTCACAGATAGGCTCAGTAGGAGTTCAGATGAGTTATTCTCATCGGCTTTCTCATCGACAATACCTGGGGGCCATTACGTGCAGCTAGTACCGCTTGCGGCCTGTGGTTAAACCTACTGCCAGCGTGGCGTCGAGTCTTTAGAGTCCCACACATAAGGTTTCCCTGCATCGGGCAAATGATGTAGAGGTCATATGGTTTTACGACAGGTTTCGATCACGTGCGTGTACTTGTGCACGCATGATGGTTCTAACGGACAATACTTGTGGGCTTTGGTTTAAGCCGGATCCTAGTATTGTACTGAAGGATTGTTTTCGTCTTTTATATTCGTATTTTTCGGAATACGGATACGGGTATGTATATACAGACGAGGGGCGTTTTTGGAATTTGTTCAGAAATGTTATTTGAAGATGACATATCATAATTGTATTATTCATTTTAGTTTAAATTAATAATACATTATGTAATTAGGAAATGATGTGGAAATTGCATGAATTTGAGCATAGCTTCTTATGACACATGGTGGCTTTTAAACCCATGACTCATTTGTTGTAAATTGAACACTAATTTTGATTATTCATTTAGATTTATCTAGTGATAATTGGAAGAGTTCAGTTTAGAAAACAAGAAGAAAAAATCATCTTCATTTTTCATGCAAGTTCTTCACTAGCTTTTCCTCTTGCCACCTTCAAATCCCTCAAACCCTAGAACACTCATGTGTTGAGTAACCTAGGATAAAAGAAGACTTCTCAATCCATCTACATCCTCTACACATCCCATGTCATTTAGTGTAGCATACTAGTTGACTTAGTTACTTCGGTATAGAAGTAGGAGCTTGATACCCAAACACCCGGTTGGAGCATCTTCGATTTGAGGAAGCCGACGAGGAGGCGACATCCGTACTATTCCAAGGAGTTCATGTAGGAGAGGAGCACAGCGGGAGCATAGAAGGACCGGTCATGTGAGGTAAAACTTCTGGCCTTATAGTTTATACTTCATAGACTAGTTGCTAGTTAGGGTTTAGTTACGATCTAGGCTTATAGTCGATGTTACGATGCTTGTAAATTATTGTTTTTTACACTTTCAGCCTCCCCGTGAATTCGCGGGTTGCATGGCATCGACTTACAGTATCCAATACGGCTACTTCATCATTTCGCCAGATCCAGGGAAACCCTCTGTGTGGGACTCTAAAGACTCGTCAATACGCTGGCAGTGGGTTTAACCACAAGCACTCAGCAGCACTAGCTGTACGTAACGGCTACCCAGGTATTGAACGAAAAGAAGGCCGACGAGCAAGCTCATCCAAATCCATACTGAGCCTGTTCGTGACAATCTCCATATTGTCCGGTCTGTTCATCTAAGAGTATCGCATATCGAGTCTAAGGGGCGGGATAAGGAAGACACCTAATAACGCGACATTTCGTGTTGGTATGAAGCCCATCACCCATTGAGAAACTACTGATCCAAATCAGTAATTCTCGTCCACCTCGGCCGAGAATTTCTGGTGATGGCCACCCGTGCACTGTGCGACATCAACCTCCAGTACCGGGAGAGACGAATCACCGACGATCCGCTCACTGCCTCCATTTGGCTCGAGACTGTACCCAACTAAAACCTGTTTGCACGACTCCTTTGAGCCGTAGTAGGGTATTAATCAAAGCACAGTGGGAAGTCACACAAGACAAATGACGATCTCAGGTCGACTGACTAAGCTGTACTCATGTCACCTGGAAACTGCTATCTGACAATAGGTATAATACCAACTAGTATGTTCCCGGCGAGTCCGTCAAGTGTACTCATAACCCAATGAGCACCTGTATACTATCTTAGGTGATGGACATACACCAATGGGTTGTGAGACCGACCATCGCCCCTCGTCGGAGTCTCGATAAGTATACACTAGTCTACTCTGGAGTACTAATGCCCAGTCACAATACTCCCACGACTATGGACATTAAGAATGTGCTTATAGACCACCCAGCTCCCACTTATATGATCGTCATCATAATGCTGGTAGTCAAGCAAGAATCCTATGGGCTCTATCAACATGTATTAATGATCTGTAATGCCACCTAATGCTATACATGATGATAAAGAAAAACAGATAGCATACTATCAACTTCCTTGACCTTCCGGCACTGGGCAGGCGTCTCGAGTAAGACTGTTCTACCGGTATAGGTTTCCCCTCAATCATCACAATCGCGTGCCTGCGATTCAATAATTGACTTGAGGGCACTATAGCCAACACGGGTTGAGGTCGATGTCACCATTGTATATATTTTTTTCTGTACTAGGATTACCCTGTGGTGGAGTGCTCGAATAGCCAGATTCTAATGGGCAACGGGCTTACATCTCATGGCGTTGAGACGGAGGGGGACTCACTCTATAATTAGCATGCTATTCGCTGCATTCGTATGGGGTATAGGATGACCCACGGAGGAGCGCTCAAGTTACCGGATTCCGTGAAGTGCTGGGTGGCCCATTCACTTTGTTGATTGGGGCTGCCTCACTTCTGGGATTAGCGGGTAACTTGCCGCGCTCGTAGGGATCTAAGTTTACATTGCACAGGCTATCCACATGACCAGGAGAACGTCGGGTTTTACTTGCGGCTCATGTGAAACCCGGGGGTCCCAGATTATCAGTTATTTTTTGTTGCTTATCGCATTTCTGTGATGTTGCTTATATCATGCTTGGGACGAATGTAATATATATTTATATATACTAGTAGATTTTGTATATGTTTTGCACCCGTGCTAGTCCAGCCCCCACTCTGCTGTTAGTTAAGTAACCTAACGGTGCATGACGGGCCCCCGTGGTGAATGCGGATGGCATATACGTACATTATATTTTCGTTCTTTTCTGGTGTGATATGGATTAATTGATGGGAATGCATTAATTCTGTTTAATGCAAGGAAAAACAAACCTATATGATGTTGTTGGAACCATTTTTAAAAAAACTGATATTACAGACGATTCTTTTGTTTTGCATAGCGGTATTCGGTTATGAATATCCAGCACCTCATTCGACGAGGCAAGAGCCAGATCCTTTCACGGGGAGTGACCTCTTAGGAAAAGTTTGCGCCATTGTAATAACTTCACTATAGTCGATTATTTTGCTTTGCATCGTGGTATTCAGTTAGGAATATCATGCACCTCATTCGATGATGAAAAAGTCGAGATCCCTTCACAGGGAGTGACCTCTTTAGCAAAAGTTTACGCCACTATATATTTGTAAAACTATTCGGTTCCTTCAATGATATCAAGTTTATTACGTTAATGGTTTTTTGCCAAAAACCAGCCGTAGCCCTCCGTCATTTCAGATTAGTATTAATTATTATTCATGCTACGTATGTTGACTGTGTCAAGGTGTAGTGTATGGTAGCTCTGTAATATGTAGACTGGTTAAGACAGCCGTGTAACCATTTTGACTGTGTCAAGGGTATTATGTGGGTGGGTTTAATGCAATCAAGATAATGATGGGTTGAACTTGACTAGGACCGTTTGATATGTTGACTGTGTTAAGGTCACTTGGGTCCTAAGGGCAAAAACCACATCGGGAGTTTCAAACATACACGAAACTTGCCAGGCATGCGCATACCTTCTGGAGTGTGGTGACTTGAGTGGTTTACATCAAGTTATCATGCGATGATAGTTGGATCCCGATTCCCACTGATGAGTAGGTGTTACTCCTCGGGTGATTTCAGCTGATCCCGACTAATTCTCCTTTTAGGGTTTGAAGGAGAATTCGAGGAAACAGTGGGAGCCATCCTGATTAGATAAAGTGATTAACCAATCTAATCTAGGTTAGAATGCATGCTGGGTGTTTCTTTTCTCTCTCTCTTTGGCAGTGACCATGACCTGACCCTAAACTAAAACTCATGAACCAAGTTAACCGAACCTTCTTAAAACACTTTGGCATTTGGATTATCATTAAGTCGCATATATCACTTCCGCTCTTATATCCCCTTTGCATTTCTCCGAAACATTCCATATCACTACGAAGATCAACATTTCTTCGATATTCCATCGTATAGTTACATACGAACTCGAAGGAACTTGTTCCACCTCGAGAATGGATTCTGGTTCTGGAGAAATTGAATAAGATTATTCAGTTGTCTTTTCTCTTTATCTTCTCTCGGGTTGCAAGGGCTCCTGGTATTAGGAGAGTACACCTATTGTGCTTATTGGATAATCTTCTTCCAAACCTTAGGCTCGTGCCGAAGGGTAGGGAAGGAAGAAAACCAACTAGCCTAAGTGTGGTGTACAGAAGATAATAAGTAAAGACATATAAAAGGATTAGATTGAGGGCAAAGGAAATTGCGACTAGTATCATTCACGACAAAGCCGCGTATATCTCTGCCGCTCCTACTTCACCTTTGCTTTTCTCCAGAACACTCTGTATCACTAAGAAGATCCATATTACTTGGATATGCCATCGTATAGTTATTTACGAACTCGAAGGAACTTGTTCCAGTTCGAGGAAGGTTTCCGGTTGTGGAGAAATTGAATAGGATTATTCTGTTGTCTTTTCTCTTTACCTTCTCTCAGGTTGCGAGGGCTCCTGGTATTAGGAGAATACACCTATTGCGCTTATTGGATAGTCTTCTTCCAAACCATAGGCTGATGCCGAAGGGTAGGGAAGGAAGAAAACCAACTAGCCTAAGTGTGGTGTACAAAAGGTAGAAAGTAAGTAAAGACATATAAAGGATTAGAGTGAGGGCAAGGAAGTATATGGTTTCTGTCTTAAATCTGGATAGTGGAAGAGGCATTACTAGGAATACCAAGCCACCCCTTTTGAAACATTTTCATGTTTCAGTTTTAATGTGCAGTGTTAATTGAAAGCTATTTTCCCAATTAGATTCTGACTCCAGGTTATGTATTTACCAGACTTGATTCTCACATCAGTATGGCGTTACAGATGCTGAGTGGGAGTAAAATATTAGGAATTAGGTGAATATGTCCTCAATATGTCGGAACTCTTTATAATTGGTGATATTTGAGGAAATCACCTAGGTTTTGCCTAACGCTAAATATTTGGTTTTGAATATCCGTTGTTATGAACCAATTTCAAAATGATATATATATATATATATACACGTTTATTTTATAAAGTGAGATATAACTTTTTGAAATTATGTCTATGATATTTACCTATATCAGTTGATAGTTGGGTAAGGAGCATTCAACAACGGTATAATTCTTCTTAACTATAGTACAGTTTTCAACCTACGACGTACAGGGTTTGAGTTATTAAACTCAGAGAACTTATAAAAAGTAATGTATGTTGTCCTATGTCAATTAGGACAAAGGGGTTGGTACTCGTACTGTATTCTGTTTACTTATGACTTCTCTAGTTTTAGACACGTATTTCGTTGAAATACAAGGTCCAAATTTTGTGAAGTTATAGATATAAGAATAATGTAGAGAACCACATGTTGCATGTAACATTTCTGAAATATAAAATATTATTTTGGAATTTAAATATTAAAATAGTATATTTCACGAAAACTATTCGATTTGCGAATAGGGATTTTTCGTAAAATGGTATAAGTATATACCAATATTTGGGAAATAATTGGATATTAAAATGATTTATTTATTAATAAGTTATTTATCAGATTTGGGCATTTTTATAATTAATTATATACAAGTTTAAATTAAACTTGATTAGTGCACTACTAATCACGATTAGGCCAAATCCGACTTTTTAATTATCCATGGTTAGTGCACCATGACATGTTGTATTTTGTTGCATGTTATTTCATTTGTATTGGTGGTATTAGGTTTTCTTTTAGATGAGAGAGATAAAAGGGGAAAGAAAAGAAAAAAGAAGACATGATTGAGGGAAGAGAGAGGGGGGAACAATGATGACTTGAGGCATGGCGAGAGAGAGAGAGAGATAGAGAGAGAGAGAGAGAGAGAGATGAGGGTATGCTCCTACACTTGACCATTCCTCATTTGTTTTCTTCACTTCACCTTTTCCTCAACTCCTCCATCTTCATCTTCCTTCATCTCCTCCTTCACCCTCTTCTACCACATGAAAACATCTCCAAAACCTCACCAAAACATCACTCTCCCTTCATTAAAATGCACACAACCTCACCCTACTCCTCTTAATTGAAACAAGTTTGGATTTTGAGCACTTGGAGCTTCTAGGGATTTTCTTGAGTTACCATGAGGTATAATTACAGACTTTTAGTTAAGTTGTTTATATTTAGTATATCCTAGTTTAGTTTAGAGTTCGAATTAGTAAGATTTTTAATCTTGGAATTTTCCAAGTTGATGTTACTAGATGTGTGGACTTGTGATGTGGTTATTGAGGTGTAGTGAGTGTTTACAAGACTTTAGTGATACTTTTTCTGACCTGGACCAGAGAATAGAACCGAATACACGATCTTAGAATTTTTCCCATGTCGGTTTCGTGGTGTTTTGAGGACTTACAGGGAATCTGGAGACACTTGGGATGTTTCTGAGCAAAACAAACAACTACATTAACTTAGTTAGACCACTAGAAGACCACCACACAAGAACGATTCCAAAATTCCAAGGTTTGGCCGGCGGGGACGGTTACTGTAGCAGTTTGACCGGCCAAGTTTTCACTTCTGGTGATGGGGTTTTGCCTATAGTTCTTAAAACCTAGCTGCTGTATTGGTTGTTTTTTCCAAGTCTACCTGAGCTAAAATCTGGGAGCTGTTTGAGAGTGCTTTGGCAAAGTTTTCCGATATTTGACATCTTGGTTTTAATATTTGAGATTGGATTTGGTCGTTGGACGTTTGTAAGTCAACGACGAGGGTTATTTGGTTGTTTTTGCATGCGTAAGCTATAGGTTCTAACCTACAAGCAATTCGTGTGCCGTATCGGTTTTCGGACTTGGTTTTCATAACATTGCGATATGTGTTGATTTATCGGTACCTTCGTGTGGACTTCCGATACGACGAAGCACATCGACTTCGGCTTAGCGAGGAGTATTTCAGGTGACTAGATTTATATCTACGGGGGAAGTCGGGTGGATAGCGTATAGCATCCCCGCAACCATTGATATGGAAAATCGATGTATAAATTATAATTTGGTGAAAAGATATGCTACGAACTTACGGATATGATTAAAGGCTTTAGAATAAGATGATACGATAAAAGATGACATTAGTGGATATGTTGGCTTGAGGATGCAAGGCAATGTACATGTTATATTCGTATGCCAATAGATGATATGAGATTCTACATACATACATTTGAGAATGTGAATTGTATATGCAAGATGACGTGATACAAGTTTGATATAGACGTGACTTGAGTTATATGAGTACATATATGTATATTTATATGGGGATGAGAGTGATATGTTGTACGTGACCTTAGATTCGTACCCTTGTTTATGATATCGTACGACGGATCTGTAAGTCTACGCTAGCGCCGCGGCCGTCTACAGACGCCAAATGCGGAACAAAAACTTTTAACTTGGCGCTATCGTATGCTTTAACCCGGATCTGCCATTATTGCTAAACTAACATACTGTAAAGAGTGTAGGAAGATTGTACCGAACGATCCGAGTCCTTCGTTCTTCAACCATCATCCCACGCTCCGTTGCGGCTGCTCCGATCTCGTCGATCGCCGATCTCCTCGTCGAGGTGGCACCACATGATCGGTTCTTTAAACGGGCTCCCGCCTCTGACTCGAGGCAACTCGATCGTCAAGTTTGCTAAAAGAGACGACCAAGATTGATGTAGAGAATGAGTAGATGACTTTGTCTCACTTCGTCCAAATCCGTGGACGATCGGTTAATGAAGTTGCCGTGGAAATCGGGTGATGGAATGAAATGGACTGTGAAATTCCATACACCGATTAAACCTATCATAATCTTTTCTCTCTAAAATGAAACCAACAAGTGAGAGTGAGAGTAAGGAGAGAGAGAGGGCAAGCCACTAATATAGAAGAGGGAGGTGACCGTAGGAGCAAGTGGTGACCATAAGGTATGAAGCTTCTCACTCAAAATATCTTAAGCAAAACAAGAAGCATTAAAGCAAAAGGATGAATCACTAATACACCTCATCACACCTTTAATGCAACCAATTAGAACATAACACCATTTAATCCTAGTCACCTCATCTAGAACCTTCTAGAAGAATCCACACTCATCTCAAGAAAAGACAAATCCGTCTTTAACCGAATGTTAAAAGACGGCTGATAGAAAACTGGAAACTGGCAACTTCCAAAAGTGATCCTGAAACGAATTTCAGGACAACCCCGAAACAGTATAAATATACCCGCATTTGTATTACGACCGAATACAAATGCAACTGAGACAAAGATATTATACCTACTCAATATAATACTCGGATCCGGCTTAAACCAAAGCCGACCAGTATCATCTGTCCGAAAATCGACACGTGCGTAAACGCACGTGCATTTTCCGAACCCTGCCATAAAACCATACGGCCTCTACAACGTTTCGCCCGAACTTGGGAAACTGTCTGTGGGGGACTCTAATGACTCGTCAGCACCCTGGCAGTGGGTTTAACCACAAACCGTCAGCGGCACTAGCTATGCGTAACGGCTGCCCATGGACTGACCTCAAGGGTGGCCGAGGAGCGAACTCAAGGGAGACCGATGAGCGAACTCCTCCGAAAACCCTACTGAGCCTAACAGTGACAATGTATATACAGTCCGGTCCGTTCGTCAATGAGTATCGCATATCCGCCTAGGGGGCTAGTAACGTCAGACCCCCATTAGCAGTATAAGTCGTGTCGGAGTGTAGCCCAGAACGCCCTGAGATACTACTGGAATACCTACCAGTAAATCTCCTGCCTCGGCCGAGGGCTTTGCGTAATGGCTCTCCTAGACACAGCACGATCTCGCCCCCAATACCGGGAGAGACGAAACCCCTGCCGATCCGCTCACGTGCCTCCATATGGCTCGGGACTGTACCCAAAAGCTACCTGTTTGCACGACTCCTTTGAGCCGTGGTAGGGTAGAAATCAAAGCACAGTGGGAACTCACACGAGACAAATGACGACCTCAGGTCGATGAACTAACCTGTACACATGTCACCAGGGAACTGCTATCTGACGATAGATATAATACTAACTAGCAGATTCCCGGCGAGTCCTGTCCGGTGTACTCATAACCCAATGAGCACCTGTATACATCTTAGGTGATCCAACTGACACCAGTGGCTTGTGAGACCGGCCACCGCCCCTCGTCGGGGTCTCGACTGTACACACTAGTCTACTCCGGAGTATCGATGCCCTGTCTCGAAACTCCCACGACTAGGGACTATGATTAAGGATATGCATATAAACTACCCAACTCTCACGTATATGATCGCCATCATACTGTTGGTAGTAAAGCAAGATCCTAAGGGCTCTATCAAAGTGTAACATGCAATCAGTCACCTGAACATGTACACGACTGATAAAGGCAAACCAGATAGCATACTATCATCTCGAGTAAGACTGTCCTACCGGGATAGGTCCTCCGCAATCATTGCAATCATGTACCTGCGATCCAATAATTGACTATGAGGGCACTATCACCAACAATCTCCCACTTGCACTCAAGGCTAATATTGCGATGTCGACTACTCACAGCCCGTGTGAAACCGAACATCCAACTCCTCTACTAATCAGTTTCACAAAGCTCGTTTGTAAAACTATTGTGTTCGAGAAATAGCCTCGGTGAGTGGATCCGCCTAGAAGTTTCTTTCTGTGTCTCTCTTAATCTCAAGTTCGCGGAGAAAGCCATCTCCCGAATTGAGTAGTACCTGTCTTAGAATATGTCTGGATATCTGATGGGACCTTAGTTCATAAATGAACTCCATATCCAAACTTCTTAGACTGTATGGATCACTGAACCTAATCAGTATCCGGCACCATGCCACCCACAGTATCCTCTGGAACCACCTGTCCATAATACTGTCCCTCGTCAGAGGGAAAACTAAAACTCTGACAAATACTCTGTCATCCATGTCACCTTTGAAGCCTGGATTGATAACCGTCTCCCGAAAGAGGCTGCCGTTATCAAATCCGCAGAACATGTACCAATGTTCTAAAACTGCTTCCTTATGTTTCTCCAGGATTGGATTAATACAAACTTATTGCATCTAGTGCAAAACCAACATTTGGTGTGGTACTTGACATCTCATGATTGACTCAATTGCCTAAGCAAGTGATCTGCCAATCATGCATATCCCTCTCTCCTTTAGTCTGTACGACACCTTTAGAGAGGGTGACTCCATCACCTGCAGGTACACCACCATGCTAGGAGTCAACTATTCCAAAAACCATTAGAATATCTGTCAAAGTACCCACATTGGGAAACTACCCAAATCCAGATCTAAAACCATAGATCTAGAAACCAGAATGTTAAATATTATATCCATATCCTGTCTGGAGAAACAACTGTGCGACGACCACAGTCCAACCGATCGTAGTATAGGAATTTTACTTCCCACTCTGTGTATGTCATCCAGATACCATGACATCACACCCTACTACCTTCTTAACTGATCCATCCCCTATTCTGATTGAAGTCAAACCCATGACTGTCACATCAAAATTAGATGATCTATCTCCGCTATAACTGCTCAAGTCTATAAATAGACATAAGCTACTTGCCCACCATGCTTCCGTTGCTCCCACTGACTACGACAACCCTCCCACCGGGTCTCATATCCTGGAACAACAGTAGTGTCAAGTCTGGGTAGATAAGAACCTCCCTGTCACCGTCCTTGAGGCTACCGAAGTACCTCTCGGGTGTCTGAGGTTACCTACCATACTTGCGAAGTGGCTATTGGAATGTCAAACCTGATTGAATGTATAGGTCCTATTAAATTTTTTTTTTTCGTAATCGTTCGCGGTTCTGGAATCACTTCCAGTTCTACCATACTCCCACTACTGTTTTCCGAAAAAAGATCCATTTTTACTAAAACAGTGGCGAGTCAAGAACAATATCACTATTGATCTTCTAAATGGTAGAATATCAACCCTCGTCATAGCCAGGGTCAACCCACAAACAGCCATTACAGAAACGTGCCCTGAGTTATCCAGTGTCTGGTTTTAATCATAAGCTGGACAACTCCCCGTACCTTAATTTCTTTTAAGGTACGAACTATTCTATATCTAATATAGAAACTTTGGCACTTATTTAATTGGAACCATATTCAACCCATGCATCTGTCTCCAGTGCATATCAACTTAATGGAAAGAGGCTAATCAGCATTACTCAACTTAGGAATCCATCCAATTATGAGTAACCTGAAAGAGAAAACTCGTTTCTCAAAACCATCACTATCATCTGAATACCAATCACAAGAATCTACATCTTCGATCTCTTTGAAGAATCCCGATACTTGTGATACCTGGTTCTCCTCTTTATTCTTATACCCACAACTTCTCAAAACTTAGACCTTGTATTTCTACGAAACACTCGTCTAAATACTAGAGAAGTTATAAGTAAATAGAACATAGTACGAGGACCTACCCCTTTGTCCTGATGGACACTTGGACAACATACAATACTCTGTATAAGTCCGCTGAGTTAAACAACTCAAAACCTGTGCGTCGTAGGTAGAAAACTGTACCCTGGCGATTTCCTCAAATATCACCAATTGCAACGAATTCCGATATAATGAGGATGATCACCTAATTCCCAATATCTTACTCCCACTCATCATCTGTAAAACCATACAGATATGAGAATGAAACCTGGTAAATACATACCCTTGGAGTAAGTGTCTAATCGGGAAAACAGTTTTTCTTTAACAATGCACTGAAACATGAAAATGTTTCGTAGGGGTATCCTGGTATTCATAGCAATGCCTCTTCCATAATCCAATTCATGACTTCAACCGTATATTTTATTGCTATCTCTCCAAATCCCTTTATTTGTCTTTAGTCGTTACCTTCTGTACACCATCGTTAAGCTAACTGGTTTTCTTCCTTCCCTACCGTTCGGCACCAGCCTATGGTTTGGAAGAAGACTATCCAGTAAGCATAATAGGTGTACCCTCCTAAACCAAGGAGTACTCGCAACTGAGAGAAGGTGACGATAAAAGACAACTGAATAATACCTTATTCTTTCAAAGGTGAAATAGGAGTGGCGATGAATTACGCGGTTTTGGTCGTGAATGATATCAGTCGCATTTTACTTTGCCCTCTTTCTAATCCCTTTATTTTGTCTTTACATATTACCTTCTGCACACCCTACTTAGGCTAATTGGTTTTCTTCATTCCCTACCTTTCGGCACCAGCCTATGGTTTGGAATAAGACTATCCAATAGGCGTAATAGGTGTACTCTCCTAAACCAAGGAGCTCTCGCAACCTGAGAGAAGGTGATAATAAAAGACAACTGAATAAACCAATTCTATTTCTCCTGAACCTTGATCCATCCTCGAAGAAGTCCCTTCGAGTTCGTATATAACCATACGATGGCTCTATCCAATGAAAGTGGATATCCGTAGTAATACGGGTGTTCTGAGAAATTCAAAGGGTAGAAGAAGGAGTGGCAATGACTTATGCAACTCAGACAATCCAAAAGCCAGTATTTTAAGAAGGTTCGGTCAACCTGGTCACTGAGTCATAGTCTAGGGTCGGTCAAAGGTCGCTGCCAAAGAGAGAGAGAGAAAAGAAACACTCTGCGTGCACTCTAACCTAGATCAGAATGGTCATCACTTTATCTAATCCAGAAACCTCCCACTGTCCTGTCAAATTCTCCTCCAAACCTAAAGAAGAATCAATCGGGATCACCCGAAGAGTAAACCAACTCATCAGTGGGAATCAGGATCCAACTCTCATCGCATGATAACGTGATGGAATGCATCCACGTTACTCATACTCCAGAAGGTATGCGCATACTCGGCAAGTTTCAGTTTCTTTAGAAACTCCTGATATAGTTTTTGCCCCATGCTCTTATAACCTTGGCTTTGGTCAAAATGTCATAAGTCACATGCCAAGTTCTACCCATCACTATCTTGTCAATTTGAACCCACCCGCACATGCCCCTGACTTTGGCCAATCGGCAGAACGACTGTCCCAAACTAACTCATCTATCTATGCAACAATTGAATACCCAGCAGCTACCAAACACTATGCCTTAACTTTGGCTAAAATGCATAGCTTGAATACTACTAAATACCCAAAAGAAGTGACGGAGGGCTACGGCTGGTTTTTGGCGAAAAACCTTTAGCGTAGTGAACTTGATATCGCTGAAGGAACCTGATAGCTTTTTAAAATATAGTGGCGAAAACCTTTTGCTAAAGAGGTCACTCCCGGTAAAGGGATCTCGGCTCTTTCCTCGTGGAATGAGGTGCAGGATATTCCACTGAATACCGCTATGCATAACAAAAGGAAACGTCTTTGTAACAACACTTTTTAAAATTGTTCCAACAACTCAAACAGGTTTGTTTTACCTTTGCGTTGATCAGAATCAACGCAGTCCCATCATTCAATCACACCAGAAAAGAACGAAAATAAAATGTACGTATATGCCATCCGCATTCGTCACTGGGTCCCGTCATCACCCGTTAGGTTACTTAACTAACGACAGAGCGGGGACTGGACTAGCGCGGGTGTAAAACATATACAACATCTAATAGTATATAAACCAATATACATAATCGCTCCAGGCGTGATAATATGCAACATTACAGAAAAGTAATAAGCATCACAGAACAATACAGATATCTGGGATCCCCGAGTTTCACAGAGCCGCTGCTGAAACTCGACGTTCCCCTGTCGTGTGGATAGCCTGTGCAATGAAACCTAGACCCCTACGGGTGCGGCAAGTTACCCGCCAAAACCTGAAGCGAGGCAGTCTCCACAGCATAGTGAATGGAACACCCGGCACTTCACGGAATCCGGTAATCTTGGGCACCCCTCCTTGGGTTAACCTGTACCCCTTACGAGTGCGGCGAATAGTCTGCCAATTCTGAAGTGGGGCCCCTCTGCCTCTCAAAGCCATGAGATGCGGACCCGTTGCTATCCCGAACCCGGCTATCCGTGCACTCCGTCGCGGGGTAAAACCTAGTACAGTAATGAAAAAAGTACAATAGGTACATCGACCGCAACCTGGTCGTGCCCCAAAAGAATATTATACAACAGGCAGTGACGGCAGTCCACAAGTTGGACGCTCGCCCCGCAATATCAAATGTACAAATAAACTCAAACTGTACTACCATTGCACACTGCTATCCACCACGACAAATCCGCAACAATACAGCACAACACAGAACATCAACGCGAATGTCACGTTCGCAAACCCGTCTAAAAGAACTATAGCAGTTAAACGCGGTTTACCGATCAAATGACATTCCCGGTCGGAGATATAATGTAAGCACTGTAAACTAACGTGTTTAAATTTCGATCGACCAAAGACCAAAAATTAAAAAGTGGGCCCCACAGCTTACTGGTGAACAGTAACAAAATCTGGGCCAAAACTTTATATACCAAAAACCACAAAATCCCAAACAGAACCTACTGACAAAATTTGGGAGCACGTGCTCCCCACGTGGCCGCGGTTGCGCGGCCAAACCATGGGTTTGGCCGCCCTTCCGCGGCGACTTGGAGGGATCACGACCCCAAATTTTGTCGTGGGTCTTAGAATTCCCTGCACGGATTTTTAAGACATCCAGAAATAATTTTTGAGACCGTTTAAAAACAACAGAAACTGTCAATATAGGATTTTGTCGTTTTTGAGTTTCGGTTCGATCGATGTTTTGAACACGTTAGCACAAGTTAGTATAGCAAAATGGTGAGGCTCTGATACCACTGTAAGTCTACGCTAGCGCCGCGGCCGTCTACAGACGCCAAATGCGGAACAAAAACTTTTAACTTGGCGCTATCGTATGCTTTAACCCGGATCTGCCATTATTGCTAAACTAACATACTGTAAAGAGTGTAGGAAGATTGTACCGAACGATCCGAGTCCTTCGTTCTTCAACCATCATCCCACGCTCCGTTGCGGCTGCTCCGATCTCGTCGATCGCCGATCTCCTCGTCGAGGTGGCACCACATGATCGGTTCTTTAAACGGGCTCCCGCCTCTGACTCGAGGCAACTCGATCGTCAAGTTTGCTAAAAGAGACGACCAAGATTGATGTAGAGAATGAGTAGATGACTTTGTCTCACTTCGTCCAAATCCGTGGACGATCGGTTAATGAAGTTGCCGTGGAAATCGGGTGATGGAATGAAATGGACTGTGAAATTCCATACACCGATTAAACCTATCATAATCTTTTCTCTCTAAAATGAAACCAACAAGTGAGAGTGAGAGTAAGGAGAGAGAGAGGGCAAGCCACTAATATAGAAGAGGGAGGTGACCGTAGGAGCAAGTGGTGACCATAAGGTATGAAGCTTCTCACTCAAAATATCTTAAGCAAAACAAGAAGCATTAAAGCAAAAGGATGAATCACTAATACACCTCATCACACCTTTAATGCAACCAATTAGAACATAACACCATTTAATCCTAGTCACCTCATCTAGAACCTTCTAGAAGAATCCACACTCATCTCAAGAAAAGACAAATCCGTCTTTAACCGAATGTTAAAAGACGGCTGATAGAAAACTGGAAACTGGCAACTTCCAAAAGTGATCCTGAAACGAATTTCAGGACAACCCCGAAACAGTATAAATATACCCGCATTTGTATTACGACCGAATACAAATGCAACTGAGACAAAGATATTATACCTACTCAATATAATACTCGGATCCGGCTTAAACCAAAGCCGACCAGTATCATCTGTCCGAAAATCGACACGTGCGTAAACGCACGTGCATTTTCCGAACCCTGCCATAAAACCATACGGCCTCTACAACGTTTCGCCCGAACTTGGGAAACTGTCTGTGGGGGACTCTAATGACTCGTCAGTACCCTGGCAGTGGGTTTAACCACAAACCGTCAGCGGCACTAGCTATGCGTAACGGCTGCCCATGGACTGACCTCAAGGGTGGCCGAGGAGCGAACTCAAGGGAGACCGATGAGCGAACTCCTCCGAAAACCCTACTGAGCCTAACAGTGACAATGTATATACAGTCCGGTCCGTTCGTCAATGAGTATCGCATATCCGCCTAGGGGGCTAGTAACGTCAGACCCCCATTAGCAGTATAAGTCGTGTCGGAGTGTAGCCCAGAACGCCCTGAGATACTACTGGAATACCTACCAGTAAATCTCCTGCCTCGGCCGAGGGCTTTGCGTAATGGCTCTCCTAGACACAGCACGATCTCGCCCCCAATACCGGGAGAGACGAAACCCCTGCCGATCCGCTCACGTGCCTCCATATGGCTCGGGACTGTACCCAAAAGCTACCTGTTTGCACGACTCCTTTGAGCCGTGGTAGGGTAGAAATCAAAGCACAGTGGGAACTCACACGAGACAAATGACGACCTCAGGTCGATGAACTAACCTGTACACATGTCACCAGGGAACTGCTATCTGACGATAGATATAATACTAACTAGCAGATTCCCGGCGAGTCCTGTCCGGTGTACTCATAACCCAATGAGCACCTGTATACATCTTAGGTGATCCAACTGACACCAGTGGCTTGTGAGACCGGCCACCGCCCCTCGTCGGGGTCTCGACTGTACACACTAGTCTACTCCGGAGTATCGATGCCCTGTCTCGAAACTCCCACGACTAGGGACTATGATTAAGGATATGCATATAAACTACCCAACTCTCACGTATATGATCGCCATCATACTGTTGGTAGTAAAGCAAGATCCTAAGGGCTCTATCAAAGTGTAACATGCAATCAGTCACCTGAACATGTACACGACTGATAAAGGCAAACCAGATAGCATACTATCATCTCGAGTAAGACTGTCCTACCGGGATAGGTCCTCCGCAATCATTGCAATCATGTACCTGCGATCCAATAATTGACTATGAGGGCACTATCACCAACAGGATCATACTGTACGAGTTATGTTATATGATATTTGACCCATACCCTCGACTTTGAGGAGGTCGTACGACGGACTATACTATACGAGATGATATATAGTGATTGATCCGTACTTTTGATTTGGAATTAGTTTAGCCTTTTAGTCTGTAATTACTTAAGTAGATGTTAGAATAAGGTTCGAGCCATACCTATTTTCAAAACTAACGAATCTTGTATATTTTCAAAAAGGACAAACAGATGGACGCTACGGATTTCAAAGAGTAGTTCCTCCCTTTAAAAACGCCGTAGTCCCTACTTTTCTAAAAATAACGATTCGTGTTATTTTAGATATGATGATTATATGGCTCGTGTATCGAGATATATCTTAGCTTATTGCGTTACTAATTACCTTTCTACTATGTTCATTTTGTTTTCATTGCATTATATATATACCTGTGCTTTCATTATTTATTATGATATCGTCTGCTAGTACACCTGCACCATTATCGATGATGCGTAGTTACACTTACACAGATTTGTCGGCTCACACACTTTCATCATCGGTAATTGCTATGTCACTTACACAGTAGAATTGCTATATCATGCTATTACTCTTAATTGTAAAGTACATTCATTGTTCAGTACTATCACATGACTCGTAGGCATGATATACTTGCTATGCTCACATTACTATTCTATGTTTGCATGATATACTGATATGCTCACATTATTGTTCTATGTTTATATACATCATGCTTTATGGTTATATGCATTGAGATGCCGTTTTCATGAGATTCTGGATTTGAGAACCGTAGTTATATTTCAAAGGAAAGTATGTATTGTTTTAAAAACCCAGTTTCTCTTGATATGATATTTCGATGTGTCCACCAGGAGTTTTCTCGGTTCTGAGCTTGTTTTCGAGACCCGATTCGTGGAGTTGGATGAACCGTCTGCGGGTACATGGTGGACCCGGACGATGAGCCAGGCAGGAGGAGCACTACCTACCGGTGGTAGTTTGATATGGGCCGATCCGGACAGACGGAGCCCGTGAGCCGATCCGGACTGACGGAGCCCGTGGGCCGATCCGGACTAACGGAGCCCAAGATATGAGGATTTACGTGTCGATGCTTGACACGGGTTTTTCATGATGTTCGAGTTTCGATGTTGGACACTCAGGTTTCATGAGATTGATTGTGTCGTTGATGGACACATGTTGGTTGATTATCCTCATACATACAGGCATATGTTTCATGATGTTTCGAGTGTCGATATTGGACACTCAGGTTCCATGATATTGATTGTGTCATTGATGGACACCCGTGGATGATATCCACCTGCTTACAGGCATATGATGTCAGATGTTTATTTCTACATGCTATTGGCATTGACTCCATTGTTGATATATATGCATACTTGGTCACCCTAGATATCATAGTATTACTTTCATGATATAGTATGACCTAGGAAATCATTGTTTTATTCGATTTCTACCTGCTGATGTTTTCTACTCACGAGTTGGCAACTCACTCCCGTTGTACCACAATTTCTTGCAGGTTCGACCGCTTGGATCAGTGGCGGTATCGCTGGCACACAGCTTTCTACAGGGTTGTTGCTATGGTAGGTGGGACACATTGGATCATGCCCGCTCTCGTACTTTTATTATTCTATTGTATCCAGATAAACTCCATCAGTCAGAAACAAGAATTTGTTTATTGGTAGACCTAGACAGACTTGTGGTTGCGAGACTTAGAGCGATAGGTTTATGTTCGTTCTTTTGGGTTTTGATGTCTTGCTTATTTATTCTTTCTGTATTGATCTTCGCCGTTGGGCGTCGTGTGTGTGTGTGTGTGTATATATATATATATATATATATATATATTGCTTACTTCCGGTGTTGTGATTCTGCCGATTTGCGAAGAGCTAGCTCAAGCTTGTGGATGCCTATATTTATTGCTTGTATATGGTTTTGGATCAAAATATACAAGGGAGGCGCCGCCCAAATTTTTAAAGACGAAAAATGTTTTCAACTATAGTATAATCCACTTGCATTTTTTATATCATTAGCTATGCATTTAAAGACAAACTTTATTTCATTATACCATTATTTCAAAATCTTCACCTCTATTATTTTTTTCTAAAATGTTTAGATTTCTGGGTTTTGGCTTACTTGAATTAGGTGGGGTCCTATAGACTTCACAAAATTCAAGTGCCAGTCATGTGCTTTAATATTTCTAGGTCGTGACAAATTTGGTATCACATTGTTAGGTTTAACCTTGGTTCGAGTCTAGGTTTGACTATTGTAACATTTCAGAAAATATAAAATATTATTTATGGAATTTATATTAAAATAATATATTTCGCGAAAACTACCCGATTTGCGAATCTGGGGTTTTCGTAAAATGGTATAAATATATACCAATATTTGGGATATAATTGGAAATTAAAATGATTTATTCATTTAAAAATATATTTATCGGATTTGGCATTTTTATAATTAATTATATGCAAGTTAAAATTAAACCCGATTAGTACACTACTAATCGCGATTAAGCCAAATCCGTGTTTCTACATTTTTCCATGGTTAGTTTACAATGTCATGTTGCATTTTGTTGCATTTGTGTTTTTTTATGGATATTATGTGTTTTATTGTGAGAAAAGAGAAAAGAGTTAAAAAAGAATGATTGGAGAGACAAAGAGTGAGGTGTGGGCTTGAGAGGGGTGAGAATAAGAGTGAGTGAGGGTAAAGATAGAGAGAGGGCACCCATCACTTTCCCCTCCCCATTATTTTCCTTCATCTTCTTCCTCCTCATCTCCTTCCACCTTCACTTCCAACAATCATCTCCATTTCTTCACCAAAATCCTACACCCTCTTCATTAAAGATGATCCCACTACTACAAATAAGGGTTGCCCCTACGGATTTATCGGTAGGGGCAACCAACTGCCCCTACGGATATATACGTAGGGGCGAAAAAAGACCCCGTAGGTGCAAAGGCCGCAGGTGCAAGTTGAGGTCCTGGACTTTGCCCTACGGGTAAATTTCTGCCCCTACGGATAACTCGGTAGGTGCTATAGCCCCTACGGAGTACCCCGTAGGGGTAATAAAATCATATATTTAAATTTTTTTTTTGAATATATTGTATATACCTACGGATATACCCGTAGGTCCTATTTATATCCCCTACGGATGTATCCGTAGGGGATATAAAGTAGCCCCTACGGCTGTTTCCGTAGGGGCCACTTCCAACACAATGCACTGAGATCGGGGGGAAAATATCAGGGAACCTGATATTTTGCCCCTACGGATATATACGTAGGGGATAGACAATGGCCCCTACGTACATATCCGTAGGGGCACTCCCAACACCCTGCACTGATATCAGGTGGGAAAATATCAGGTTTCCTGATAGTTTGCCCCTACGGATAAGTCCGTAGGGGCAATATATATACCTACGGTGTAATCCGTAGGTACATGTTTTCTGTATTTTTTTTTAAAAAAGGGCTGCTAGATTTTTTCCCGCCCTGTGCACAATACTATATACATCAATCAAATCATATATTACAGTATTCATAATCACATCCCACGCATATATATAATATACAAAAGAAACCCAAAAACTGAATATGATATAAATTCAAACCAATATCAATAACGTTTCAAAATGTAGTACAATGTGATATAAATAAATACATGTTTCAAAAAATAAGAACCAAAAAGCTACCCTAGTTCGGTCCAGCTCCACCTCCGAGTAACGTTCGAATAACGCGCGCCTGCTCCTCGGTAAATACACTATCCAATACTGCAAATAAAGGAGTCTGAGCGGCATGTGGAGCTGGCGTCGTGGTCTGCGCAGCCGCCGTCGAGGTAGTCGCTTGCGGAGCCGCGGCTGCGGGAGTCTGAGTGGGCGGTGGAGCTACAGGAGCTGTCTGCGGAACCGCAGCCGATGTAGTGGCTTGCGGAGCCGCAGCCGAAGGAGATGCATGTGGAGGCTCGGCCGATCTACCCTGTCGCGTCTGGACATAACGTGTGTAAGAAGCGTCTAAGAACTGTGTATTATTCGAATTCGTTTCATTATTAAGTTATTTCGAAACCCTGTTTGGATATCTAGTTTGGAAAAGCGTTGTTTATTTTAATTACATATGTATGTATGATTAATCAGACTTAAGTCTAAAACCAAATAAGCTCAACCTACGTACTAATAAGGGTTGTGTTGATATGTATATAATATGAAATGATATTTTACTATAAAGTAGTATACATACCAGCATCTCCTTCAACTCCTGAACGGTGGCCCTCAAGCTATCCAGTTCCTGATGGACATGCCGGCCACTGGAGACGGAGGAAGTAACCGCCGGGGTGGAGTCCAACCTCATATGGGCCCTGCTAGGGCCCAATCCCCGGCCTCTCTCCCAACCTCCGTGGTGCCCTCCGTGTGCGGCGTCCAGAACTGGAGTCAGCAGCCTCGGATCGTTCTGTCCGGTAAAATCGATCCCCGAGGCCTGGGCCTGCTCAACCACCCGCTCCTACACCCACATTAAGCAGTAAAGTATAAGTATAGAATTTAAACTTGAACCTTCCAAAACTAAAATTTAAAATTTGGGTAGAAAAAATATTAACACTTACGCAGTACTCCTGGGTAGCGACGTCGGGACATCGAAGCTCGCCCGTGGCGGGATCTGTCGAGGTGCCGTGGACGGCAAGATATGCGGACAGCACGCTCGGTGTACCACCTGACGCCACGGTCCGAGATGTCTGCAATATTAGAAAGTAACTCTTAATATTAGAAATATTAGAGAATAACTCTTAATATTGCAGAATATTAGAGAATAACACTTAATTTACCGATAACTCCATGGCTCGAGTAATGTTCCTCGAGCCACCTGTGTAAGTGGGGCGACCCCTCTTCGCCGACTTCCTGTTCTCCGTATTCTGAGCGGCCTGTTTCTGCACAACGCATTAACATTTAGTTTTCTAATTAAGAAACACAAAGAAATAAATTATATCATAAATAATGAATTAAATTTAAAATACTTGTTTGCGTTCGGAGTCGAAATAAGCGCACAATAGAGGCCATGTCTCTACGTCGACTCTCGCAAACGCCGGAGTAGATAGGAGGGCCGCTCTCTCTGCCTCGGGGGTCGCTATCCACAGGGAGTAGCAGTCGGCCTTCAGCTCATTCCTGTTGTATCGGACCTTGGCCTGCATGTTCTTCATCAGGCCATTGTACAGAGCATGAAGGTCGAGCACCCTCCCCGAGTGATCAGGGTCGGCTACAGGCTGAAAATCGTAATCCAACTGAAAATACAAAAAAAAACATTGTTATTAGATTGCAAGTGTTAATAATAAATATATTGGATAGATCAAATGAAAATATATATTAATACATACCCGAGCCTGTTCAAAGAAGAGGGCGAATGAGCGCTGGTGCTGCTCGCCCCACTCAACGTGAAGTGGATAGTTCTTCACGATCCGGCTCTCGTCCCCCAAATACCGGCCGAACCTCTCGGCATGAGGACCGGTATAGCGATAGTCAAGGGTAAAAAATAAGGGGAATGCTGCCTCCCCCCTAGCTCTATTAGGCCTCAGCCTATGAGACTGATTCGGGCCTCGAGTCCCCCTCTGGGGATGGAGAGGCCCTGCGTCTGCACGAAATATCAAGACAATCAATAATAATACAAAGTTGTATTAAGAAATCAAGGTTAAACAAAAATTCAAGTGTGATATATACCTCCGGTGAATAACGCACGAGCCTGGGCCCGAGCAGCAGCACGAGCGGGACGATAGTTCCTCCGGTGAGGAACAACCGGGGTCCCGGACCCGGACGCATCCCCTCCAACTATAAAATAAACATCGACGCTAAATCTCCATGAAGTTCATATTTATTCTATAGAGCATATGTAAAATAAATAAATATTTTAAATTTATTCATGCTAACCTGCAGACGATGCGGAGGGTACGGAAGCGGCAGGAGTGGCCCCTGTGGAAGGTGTGGACGCACCACCTATAATTAGACAATTAAAAATAGATTTTATAAGTAATTGCAAAAAGAATGTGTAGATCAATAATATAACGTTCTAAATCAATATGCATGAACTATAGGACATATAAACATACCCGCAGGTGCGGTGGTGTCACCACCTACAGCTAGACAATAATAAAAATTGCTAAGTAAGAGCAAAAGGAATGTGTATATTTATGATATAGCATTCTAAATCAATATACATACACTATATGATATATGAACATACCTGGAGGAGCGGGGGTGGCCTCTGTCCCAGATGTGGACGCAGGACCAACAACTAGACAATTAAAAATAGATTTGATAAGTAATTGCAAAAAGAATGTGTAGATCAATAATATAACGTTCTAAATCAATATGCATGAATATCTGTAATATTAAATTGAAAATGGATATGCGTACAGTATACCTGGAGATGTGGCAAAATCCACACGGAAGGAGGCATCCGAAGGGGTCTCCGATCTGGGTGCAAGACCGGCCCTCTGAAGCTCCCTACGGAGCTCTCCGGGCGGCAGAACCGCTCTGCCTCTGCCTCTGCCTCTGCCGCGGCTGGAGCTCCTGCCGCCCCTCGCTGCTCTCGACATCGTCATCCAATCTAGATAAACGGTTCGTGGACGCATTAGACAATCATTAAAAGTATTGACTATATATGATCTAGAGCGTAAAATGTGAAGTAATAATATAACATTACTGATAACCTTTTTCGTTTCGTGGGCGCATCATACATATCTACTTGGATTTCATCGTCGATGTCATTTCTAACCCACGTAACTTCATGATCGGTCGAAGACAACCCGTCCTTCGAAACAGACGGTCGGAGCACTTTAAGCCTTCTCTCTTCTTCGTCCTCATCGCTGTCCTCGTATTCTGGGACATCGTAGACATCTCTAGGTTTCCATCGGCATACAACACTCCACCCCGGATGCTTCAAACACTGTGAGTAGTATACTTGGAACGCTTGGTTCGGAAAGATAAACGGATCGTCCTGACCGTAAAATCGAAGTGTGTTCACACTGGTCAATCCATATTCATCTTTCCAAGTCCCAAGACTGCTTCTCCACCTGTCTGTATCGGTTCGCGGATCGTACCAAGTACAGTGGAATATATAAAAGGGTTCTGATCGTCCGGGATAGTGGATGTCGAGTATACAATTTAAGTACCCATAGTAAATCACACCGTCCGATCCTACCGTCGCAATACCACTATTCTGAGTGATTCTAGATGTTTCTATGTCCTTAATTTCGAATTTGTATCCAAGGACACCAAATCCTTTGTAATGTGCAACCTCCATACTAGGAAATTGAGCTAAACATCTTGAATCACTCTCAAATGATGCAGACAAGTTCGGATCGTGGATCTAACAAAACAAATTTTACGATAAATACATAACGATACAAGTTTAGATTAAAACTGATAGCAATAAAATGTAATTCGAATAACTTACATGCTCTGTGACCCAATCACAAAAATTATCCTGATGGTATTTTTCCAAACGCTCTTCGTTCCAATCAGGATGCCCCTCACGTACCTCGTTAAAATGAGTTCTGTTTTCGACAAATAATTGTGACATTAATATTATGTCATTTCATACACGCACAAACACAGATATAACAATTAATCCAAAAGAACTTACTCTCTAATTTGTTCAAGACATTCGCAATTAAGCAAGATAAACCGGTATATCTTGTTGATAAACATAGTGTCTACCCTCTTATACTCGGCTTTACCATATGGCCCGTCTTGAATTCTTCGAGGTCGGTTAAGCCTTGTCTCAATGTTCTCGTCCAGATAGCGGGAACAAAATGTGGTTGCTTCATCAAGAAGATAACCTTGCATGATAGAACCCTCTGGTCGATTTTTATTGCGTATATACTTCTTAAGAGTGTAAAGGTACCTAATAAGAATATGTTGAATAAATAAACACGGGCATACATGACAAAACTAAATTTATAAATTGCGCGAAACGAAAAATTACACGTACCTCTCGACGGGATACATCCATCGATATTGTACCGGTCCGGCTAACTTCGCCTCAGTTGCAAGATGAACCGTCAAGTGTATTATGATATCGAAGAATGACGGTGGGAAAATACGCTCAAACTTGCAAAGTATCAACGCAATAGAATTTTCTAGTTTATCCAGCGTCGCAACCTCCAGCGTTTTAGCACACAACTCCCTGAAAAAACAACATAGGTCGTTGATTACTAGACCAACCGAGTCGGGGAGAGAAGTCCTGAGGGCTAATGGAAGAAAGTGCTCCACGATAACATGGTGGTCATGACTTTTCAGCCCATCGATCTTGCCCTTCACAATTTTTATTTTCTTGCTAAATGATCCTGAGAAACCTGTGGGGACTTTCAAATCATGCAACACCTGCAGGAATCTTTTCGCTCTCTAATTATGCGTTTGTATGTATGTGTTCCGGCTGTCGGGGGTAGGCTTCTATCCTATTAAGAATGTATAGAGCGAACGCCCATCACTTGTGCTTTCAACCGTTTCGAGTAAATTTCGGCAGCACCTCCCCGCTGTTCTCCGAGTACACTGTCATAGAATAGATAATCATTTCAAAGCTGTGAAACAACGTTGAAATGAACATCTAATCTATCTTTGTACACGGAGAACCAGCGGAAAGATACCGACGAAATATCTCGAAACGGATGAAAACACAAGTGAATGAAGGCGTTTGCTTTATACATTCTTAACTTGTCCACACGGGACAAATCTATGGGTTACCATACGATTGAATTTTCTCGTCGCGTAGACTATACGACGGTTGTTAGTATCGAGCTATACCGTCCGATATTTAACAACCTTCGTATAGTTCTAGGTCACGACGAGCATCGAACGTATGTTAACCGATAGACGGGGACTAAGTGGCGCTTTTAGTTTCATATATGGGTATCGATGGGAATATGAAGGTCTCATATTATCATCGAGTATCATATATTGGTTTTAACCCGAACATCTCGAATCGCTCTCTAATTATGCGTTTGTATGTATGTGTTCCGGCTGTCGGGGGTAGGCTTCTATCCCATTAAGAATGTATAGAGCGAACGCCCATCACTTATGCTTTCAACCGTTTCGAGTAAATTTCGGCAGCACCTCCCCGCTGTTCTCCGAGTACACTGTAATAGAATAGATAATCATTTCAAAGCTGTGAAACAACGTTGAAATGAACATCTAATCTATCTTTGTACACGGAGAACCAGCGGAAAGATACCGACGAAATATCTCGAAACGGATGAAAACACAAGTGAATGAAGGCGTTTGCTTTATACATTCTTAACTTGTCCACACGGGACAAATCTATGGGTTACCATACGATTGAATTTTCTCGTCGCGTAGACTATACGACGGTTGTTAGTATCGAGCTATACTGTCCGATATTTAACAACCTTCGTATAGTTCTAGGTCACAATGAGCATCGCACGTATGTTAACCGATAGACGGGGACTAAGTGGCGCTTTTAGTTTCATATATGGGTATCGATGGGAATATGAAGGTTTCATATTATCATCAAGTATCATATATTGGTTATAACTTGAAAAACGTGCCGTTGAAACAAATTATTGTTCTCCACCTTGCACTCTCTTAACAATGGTACATGCATTAAACATGTAGAGCTATCTATAACAACTCTAAAGTTTCACATGTTGGGTTCAACAAAAAGGTTTTTGATATAACAAACACAATCTTCCTCAATTTTTCCCTTGAATCGATGTGAAATTAATAGTGTCCATATACATACTATCAATAGTAAAGCAATTATAATTCTATCAAGTATCCATACTGAAAAAGAATATAGCAAACTAAAAATTAATCACTAATGAAAAACAAACAAAAGTGCTTATTATTATACTTCAGAGGTTATAAGTGCTTGATCCCCATAGTACATAGGCTGTATCCGCAATTAACCCTTTTCTATATACTTGAGTGTATAGAATTTCTAAAAGTTACACACGGTTTTTCTAAATCCAATTCTTTCCTTTCACTACAGAACCCTTTATATTTTCTAATAGGTACCAAGAACTTTCAAAGTTTTTGGATATGCACAAAAAGAAAGTATCGCCAATAAGATTGACATAACCCAAATGACTTTGACCCATTACATATAAATGTCATGGTCTTTCAATATTTATCAAACAAATACCATAGACTTTGTTTGTTACAAATAAATACCATGAAGTTTTAACGTTTCACATAATTTTCATAGATTTTGTTGTTTATAAATACATACCATTGACCTCCAACGTTTTCCAGATAAATACCATGAATTTTGTTGTTTACAAATAAATACATGAACTTTCAGCGTTTTTTAGATAAATCCCATAGACTTTCATGGACCATTTTCTCATATAAAAATCATGGACTGTGTTATTCACAAATAAACAGTATCGACTTTCACTATTTTCCAGATCAATCCCCTAAAATTTCACCTTTTTAAGCCTAACCCAGCCCCAGCCGAACCCCAACCCAACACCAAACCCTAACCCGGCCTAACCCTAACCCCAACCCAGTCCCAGCCGAACCCCAACCCAACACCAAACCCTAACCCCAACCCAGCCCCAGCCGAACCCCAACCCCAACACCAAACCCCAACCGAACCCTAACCCTAACCCTAACCCCAACACCAGTCGAACCCCAACCGATCGAACCCGTACCCTAATCCTAATCCTAACCCTAACCCCAACCGATACCTAACCCTAACCCTCATCGCTACCCTAACATCATTAAAATAATGTTTAACTAACCCGTAGGCTAGGCGGTGGAGGAGACGACGGAGACGCAATCGGCGACGACGAGGGCGGTGGCGACGACGAGATCACTGCAGGCGGTGGCGACGACGATTCGGCCGGCGGTGGCGACGACGAGATCACTGCAGGCGGTGGCGACGACGATTCAGCCGGCGCTGGCGATGACGAGAACGGCGATCGGCGGGAACGTCAAGGTTTGGGGATTTTGGGTTCGCGCGCAACGATAAAGGGAATAAGAAATAATCAGCGTAGGGATCGATCACTTAAATCGCTATTTAGATGCCCCTACGGATATACCCGTAGGTGCTTGGTTTGCGCCACCGTAGGGGCAAAAAACACTTTAAGATTTAATAAATTTTAAATAAATATTGCACGACCGTAGGGGCAACCACTTTGCCCTACGTATTAATCCGTAGGGCCAAACTTTTGTTGCCCCTACGGATGATATTATCCGTAGGGGCAACCCCTTATTTTACTAGTGTCCCCACTTCATCCTCAATACATTGGACCTTACAAGTTTGGATTTTGGAGACTTTGGGCAACTCAAGAATTTTCTTCGGTTGCCAATGAGGTAATCCCTTCACTTTAGATTAGGTAATTGTGTTTAATATATCCTATTCTAGTTTAGATATTGATTTAGTGGGTTATGTGATCTTAGAAAATTCCAAGTTGCTGTTAAGTGGTGAATTGAGGTGTAGTGAGTGTTTTCATGACCTTAGAGGGTGTTTTTACTGGCCAAGACCCTTGATTAGCACCAAAACACGAACTTAGAATCTGCCCGACACGGATATTTGACAGTTTGTGAGTGTATCTGGGAATCTGGAGTGACCCGAGACTACCATAAATTAAGTTCCCATGACAGTGAGACATGCAGGCAACCATGAAGCAACACCTGAAACACTAGCCCCCTAATGAGCTATTATGGCCGCAGATTTAATGGATTTGGCCGCAAATTGCGGCCAAGTCATGGTGATTTCGTGTGATTTTTGGACCATAGCTTTTTTATCCTATATATAGAGCAACCCTATGGGCAAAATTGGCTAATTTTACCTGAGTCAAAATCTGGGATGGATTTCTTTAGTTGTTGATTTCATGTTATGCGATTTGTGAAAATTGGTTTTGGTATTGGTTTTGGATTCCGTCGTTTGGCGTTTGTACGGCAACGACGAAGGTTATTTGGTTGTGTTTTCATGCGTAGGCTATATGTTCTAACCTATAGGCAATTCGTGTGCCGTATCGGTTTTCGGACATTGATTTTAATAGTATTACGATATGTATATTTATTGTAGGTACCTTCGTGTGGATTCCGAGACGACGAAGCACATCGACAACGGCTGAGCAAGGAGTTCGCAGGTGAATAGATTTATATCTACGAGGAAAGTCGGGTGGATGGCGTATAGCACCCCCGCAAACTTGATGGAAACCGATATATAGAATATGGTTAAGGAAACCTATATTAGAAAACTATGGATATGGTTAAAAGGACAACTAGAGATGATATGAATGACTGAAAACTATATTGAGATATGAGATGAAAGCTATAAGGATATGACATGAGATTGATGAATGCGATATGTATGAATTGAGAGAGAACAAGTATGAGTTGCTAATGGTATGATACGAAATCGAGATCGATACGACGTAAGATTAATAAGATATGACGTATATACAAAGAATCATTATATGAGATTGATACAAATATGATTTATGATACAGGTGTGTGTGTGTGTGTGTGTGTTTAAGAATGATGAGTGATATGCCGTACGAGACTTTAGATCCATACCCTCATTGTTGTATAGGTCGATAGATTCCTTATTTCGGTTGATGTTACCATACGATGGATTGTCGTACGAGATATGATGTACCAGATGATTGATCCGTACTAGTGATTTGATGATGATGATCGAGGGTTGTCGTCATATCAGAGGTTATGAGGCGGGATCGCCAATATTACGATGTCCCTTGAACCATGCCTATTTCCAAAACTGACGAATCGTATGCATCTTTTAAAACGGAAACTTTATGGGACGCTACGGGTATCCAAAAGATATCTTTTTCCTAAAAATACCGTAGCACCCACTTTAAAAACTACGATTCGTACTTTTCAAAAAGTAACCGTATGGTTCATGCGTAGATAGATATACCCATTTATTGTTCATGTTATGTAGGATATTACCCCAGGGAGATACCTACTACGTTCCAGTATTTAATGCTATATGATATTATTTTCTAATACACCTGCACAATTACCGTTGATGCGCATGTTACACTTACATAGATCTGCTAGCGCACACACATTCTTCATCAGTAATTGCCATGTCACTTACACAGTAGAACTGCTACATCATTATACTATGTTGCGTGGTATACTTGCTATGCTCACATCACTCTACTTGTTGCATGATATACTTGATATGCTTACATTTATGTTCTATGTTGCATATATCATGCTTTACGATTTTACACATTGAGATGTTGTTTTCATGAGATTCTAGATTTGAGAACCGTGGTTATATTTCAAAGGAATTCATGTATTATTTTTTAAAAAACCCGGTTTCTCTTGATATGATATTTCGAGACATCCACCATGAGTTTTCTCGGTTCTGAGAGTGGCTTATGAGTATACCCAATTCGAGAAGCGGGAGGCACCATCTGCGGGTACATGGTGGATCCGGAGAGGTACCCCAGGGCAAAAGCTTGAGTTGTAAACGATGAGCCTGGCAGGGGGAGCACTATCTACCGGTGATAGTATTTGGACCTGGCGGTTATCTGGAGGATACCGACCGGAGGTTACAGGATATGAGGGCCAATCTGAGGATGCGGTGTCTGAGATATGAGGATTTACGTGTCGATGCTGGACACGGATTTCATGATGTTTCGAGTGTCGGTGTTGGACACTCAGGTTCCATGATTTGATGTGTCATTGATGGACACGCGTTGGTTGATATCCTCATATTTATATACATATGCTTCATGATGTTTCGAGTGTCGGTGCTGGACACTCAGGTTTCATGATGTTGCCGTGTCATTAATGGACACATGGATGATATCCACATGCAGATAGGCATTGATCATATTGTTGGCAATTATACAGATACGGTCACCCTAGATATCATAATATTACCTTTATGATATATTTGACCTAGGAAATCGTTGTTTTATTCGATTTCTACCTGCTGATGTTTTTTACTCACGAGTTGGCAACTCACCCCCGTTGTGCCACAGTTCTTGCAGGTTGACCATATGGATCAGTAGCGGTATCGCTGGCACACAGTTTGCTTCTGGGTGATTTGCTTTGGTAGGTGGTACATATTGGATCGTGCTACTATTGTATTTATTATTCCTGTTGTATCTAGTCAACTCCATCAATCAGAAACTAGTATTTGTATATTTAGTAAGACTTAGACAGACTTGTGGTTGCGAGACTTAGAGCGAGGGTTTTTGTTCGCTTGGTGGGTTTGATGTCTTGCATTTCTTTTTTTTTCCTTTGTGTTTATCTTTGCCGTTGGGCATCGTATACATATATTCTGTCTTGCGTGGTTGTGATTCCATCGATTGGCGAAGAGCTAACTCCTGGTTGGGGATGCCTTTATATTATCATGTATATGTGGTTTTGGATAAAAAAATACAAAGGAGGTGCTGCCCAAATTTTTAAAAGACGAAACATGTTTTCCAACTAGTACATCCGCTTGCATTTTTAATGTTCCATTATCTATGCATTTAAGAACACATTTGATTTCACTATACCTTTATTTCAAAACTTCACCTCTTTTATTTTCTTAAAAAGGTTTAGATTTCTGGGCTTCGGCTTACTTGAACTATGTTGCGCCTTTAGACGTTGCGTGATTTAAGTGCCGGTCACGAACTAAATTTCGGGTCGTGACAAAGTTGGTATCAGAGCGCGAGGTTTAACCTTGGTTCGAGTTTATGTTTGACTATGCGGAGTCTAGTGCGTATATTTATATTCGGAACCTAGGCTCTTACGGAACTTAGACTTGAACAGGGGGGTATTAGACCTGAACTTTCGTTTCATAGGTTGACCCTGATTGATGGAGTAGGTAACTCAAGTAGAGTGACGTACTGTGCGTATGTTCCGCGGCATATTTACGATACGATACTCCGCTTAAGTGACCTTAGGATGTACATATTTGGAGACTTATGATTCTCTTTGTTCCCTTGATCATACATCCATTGAGATCCTTGATTCTATTCGTTTCCATGATCATACTCTCATTGATTCTGTTCCTCCTTATGATCATGTATCCATTCTGGAATTGTTTTTATCGATACATGCTTGAGGTTCCTGTCACCATGGGTTGAGCGCAGATTGAGCTGCTGCTAGTGATGCGGTCAGGGCGAGCTCGTCATGGACGAGGACTGACCATCGTGTTTTCTGGTGACACGGGAACGTATCGATTTAGTGTTGTGTTGTGACCTCTCGTTTGAGGCGAGTGTTTGGTTTTGCACCGGATGATCAGGGCGCTGATAGAGGATGCCAGTTGTGAGAAGACTGTTGATGTACAGCCTACCTCAGAGTTTGTGATGTCGTCTACCGTGCAGATAGATGACCCAACTGTTGCTGAGATTGATGGGATGTCGCTTTCAGAGCTTATGAGCTGAGATCGCTAGAGCTTTCAGGCAGAGATGCGACAGTTGATAGCTAGTCTATCTTGAGTAGAATTGAGCGACTGAGATGATTCGTCTGATTTGATGCGCCGACGCAGGCCAAGTTGAGTTGAAGATTTCCACTGTGGAGAAATCTAGAGTAGATCGATCCAGAGATGATGTTGTTCGTTGGACGATCCGATAGGAGATCGGTAAGTGGACCAGCTTCGGATAGAGGACCTCACCCAGATGCGTTGGGAGTTGATCAAGAGCGGACGAATATAGATTATTCCTCCGATGGTTGGGACGAGTTCCCGAGGACGTGTTCGGCTAGATATCTTCCACAGAGTGATGAAGATACCGAGTTCGTAATTTCGAGTCCATGTGAGAGACTCCAGATTGACTGTAGCCGAGAGCAATAGCAGTACACAGATAGCATGACGTGACGTCGAAGCGGACGATAATGAAGACGGGTGAAACAAGAGGTTCGTGCGAGATGTTAACGAGCGGTTGTTACTCCCCGTTGAGATTAGAGATCGGATATGTACACAGAGGCGATGGGATACGGCCAGTTCCCGAGGAAATGTTGTGCTAAGAACGCAGTTGTCCAGAAAACGAGAAAAGATTATGCAAGAGTACCAGCCTCCGTATAGTTCGGCATAGGAGAGATAGGAAGAGACCTTGAGCAGGTTATTTCCAGGACATTGCTGCGATAAGATTTCCGCCCAAGATCAGTTGTGTCACGTGTATTCAGAGGGCCAGAGGCCGACAACAGTGATGTGTTGCTTTACGAGTGGTCATGCTAATTGGCCGAGAGATGACCAGAGAAGTGTCAGAGCGGAATCGTTTCCGTTAGTACACCTGATCAGGCCGACGAGCCGATGGATTGCGAGATTGGTAATCCACAGAGAAAGTGGGGACCCAGATACAGAGGACGCTAGACCGTGAGCAGGAGGCGGGCGGATGTTCTTGCTCCGCCAGTTTTGGACGCACCGACATTTTTTCGACATTGTAGGAGGTGTACCTCAATGTCAGTTATTGCGATTTGGGTTTTGTGATTCAAGTATCACGCTTATATCGCTTGGATTTGAGTTTTGATGATTGAGTTTCATGATATTGTTTTCGTGCACTATGGTTGCACCTATTGAGTATTTATATTGTGGTGCATAGTTATTGCACTTGATATATGTTTTTATACACCGTTGTGTTGGTTTATGATTTTTCCATATTTATTGCACTTGGTATCGGTTTTGTGCCTTGGCTGCACATGTTTATAATTTTGTGGATTTCATACGGTTGATTTGATTTTGTGCGTATGGTATGGTACGCACTCGATTTGGTGTTTGTACTCGGTATAGCTCACATACGCTTGCAGTGCATTGATACGTGTTTTGTGCACGCAGTTGCACACGTTTTTGATTTTATACAACTTGGTACACTCGATGTTGCTTTTATACGCATTTGAGTTATTGATGAGTTTCCGTGCATTTGTTGCACAGATTGGTATTTCGTGCACTGGATACACCGGATTTGTATTTTTAGCATTTGTTTTACCAGATTTGTGTTTTGTGCGCACCGGATGCACTTGACCTAGATTTTAGTCGTGCATGTTGGATGCACTTGATTTAGATTTCATTGTGCATGACGGATGCACTTGATTTGGATTTTCGCACATGTTGGGCGCATGATATGAGATGTGATTTTGTGCAGACCGGATGCACACGATTGGGATTTTCATTCGTGCATGTTAGTTGCATTGGATTGGGATTTTCGTGCACTATAGATGCACTAGATGTTGTCGTGCACATCCGTTGCACTGGACAGATGCTTTCATGCACACCCGTTGCACTTAGTTTGGTTTTGTGCACATTCGTAGCACTTGTATTTGGCTTTGATTTCCGTGCGCACCAGACGCACGTGATTGATGGATACGCCTTTTGAAGCTGATTTTGCTTTTAAGCACCTTGTTTCCATGATGGGCACTATATTATGCAGTAGCCGAACAGGACTGATCTGAGGACAGTACCTGAGTACTTTGCATGCATTAAAAGTTTAACAAGAGGTTTTAAAAAAGAAGCTATAGTCTCGCTATTTCCTACGTGTCCGCGAGCGACACGAACGTTTACAAAGGAAAACCTTTTAGGATATTTTGAAAGGGCGGAACATATATTTGAGCAAAACATATATAATAGTATATTTACTACCTTACAAATGAGCGCCCGTCACTTGTGCCGTGAGTTACGCATCACACGGCGATTCAGAAAAGATTTTACATGTGTTTTATTCAGTTTTAAGAGATTTTTTTCCAAGGATGCGTAGTATATATATGTTGGCTATAGTGCCCTCAAGTTAATTATTGGATCGTAGGCACGTGATTGCAATGATTGAGGAAGGACCTATACCGGTAGAACAGTCTCAATCGAGATGATAGTATGCTATCTGGTTTGTCTTTATCATCGTGTACATGCTTCAGGTGACATTACAGATCACTAGTACATGTTGATAGAGCCCATAAGATTCTTGCTTGACTACCAGCAATATGATGGCAATCATATACGTGAGAGTTGGGTGGTCTATAAGCGCATCCTTAAAATGTCCCTAGTCGAGGGAGTTTCGAGACTGGGTATCGATACTCCAGAGTAGACTAGTGTATACGGATCGAGACCCCGACGAGGGGCGGTGGCCGGTCTCACAATCCATTAGTATCAGTTGGTTCACCTAAGATGTATACAGGTGCTCATTAGGTTATGAGTACACCGGACGGACTCGCCGGGAACATGCTAGTTGGTATTATACCTATTGTCAGATAGCAGTTCCCTGGTGACATGTGTACAGGTTAGTCTATCGACCTGAGATCGTCATTTGTCTCGTGTGAGTTCCCACTGTGCTTTGATTACTACCCTACCACGGCTCAAAGGAGTCGTGCAAACATGTTTTAGTTGGGTACAGTCCCGAACCACATGGAGGCAGTGAGCGGATCGTCAGGGGATTCGTCTCTCCCAGTATCTGGGCTTGATGTCGCGGAGTGCATGGATGGCCATCACCAGAAATCCTCGGCCGGGGTAGACGAGAATTACCGATCTAGGATCGGTAGTTTTTCAGGTGGTGATAGGTTTTCATGCCGACACTAAATGTCAAGTTATTAGTTTATCCACCCCCTAAACTCGATATGCGATGCTCATAGACAAACGGACCGGACTGTACGGATATTGTCACTGACAGGCTCAGTAGGGCTTCTGGATGAGTTCGCTCATCGGCCTTCCTTACGCTCAATACTTGGGTAGCCGTTACGTACAGCTAGTGCCATTGACGTCCTTGTGGTTAAACCCACTGCCAGCGTATTGACGAGTCCTTAGAGTCCCACACAGAGGGTTTCCCTGGTTCGGGCGAAACGTTGTAGAGGCCCGTATGGTTTTATGGCAGGGTTCGATCATATACGTGCTCTTGTGCACGGATCATGATGGGACGGATAATACTAGTAGGCTTTGGTTTAAGCCGGATCCTAGTATTATATTGTTGGATTATTTTCATCTCGTTGTATTCATATTCGGTCGGAATACGGATACAGGTATGTATGTACAGATGTGGGGTATTCTTGTAATTCGTTACGAGTTCACTTTTGAAGTTGCCAATTCTTTTCTTGATTTAAACATTTGGTTTAATGTTTAATTTGTTGAAATGTATGAGTCATGGTTTTGTTGACCATATCCTTGTGCTAGCAAATTCATTGTGCTGGAAATTCTTTGTGAGCAATTCATGAGGCCATGACATGCGTCATGGTGAGTCATGAGTGCAAAGGGTTTTTTTTGTTGTGCCGTTGATTTCTTGAGTTGTTTGTATACACTCACCACTTGATTGTTATACTCACCACTCATGATATACACTTCCCACTTCATGAATCCACAGAGAAAAAAAATTTCGAAAGCAAGCGCAGCCCAATTTTTTTCCTTACAAGAAAACAACAGCCCATTTGATTTCTTCAATGGAATTTCTTATGCTCACATTTCTCATCCATGGCAACTTCATTTACCTCCGTCCAATTCCTTGGGTGCATTAAGACAAAGTATTCACACACTATCTCTACTTTATCTTGGGTATCTAGGCTAGCAAACTGGATGCCCGAGTTGCCTCGGTTTGAGGCGGGAGCTCGTATTACTAATCCTTGACGTGGATCGTCTTCGACGAGGGAGACCGGAGAACGAACTTGTTCGAGACAGCTGCAATGAGCTAAGGACAGAGATTGAAGACCGAAAGACACGGATCGATCGGTATAATCTCCAAACTCTTTTTACAGTTAACTAGTATAGGGTTAATGGTACGATCCGTCGTTTAGGGTTTCGTTAGCGCCTGTTTAATTAAAAAGTTTTTGTTCCGCATTTTGCCACGGATTGATGGCCGGGGTGTTGGAGTAACCTTACAGTGGTATCAGAGCTAACCCATTAACCCAATACTAGCTAGTTCTAACATATTTAAAAGATCGATCGACGAAAATTTCCGAAATCACGATTTCATTTTATAGTTTCTGCCGAATTTTATAAGTGGTCTAAAATTTATTTTGGGTATATCAGAAAATCGAGCAGGGTTTTTTAAGACCCTACAAGAAATTTGAAAGCACAATCGTACCATCACACCGCGGAACCGCGGCGTAACTGGCATGTTTGCCGCGGTTGCGTGGTGGTATGGTGGATACAGTGCACAATATTTCTTCTGGGTGTCTTTTATATGGAACTGTGGTTTCTGAGATGTTTTGTTGTTTGGCCCAGATTTATTTGAGTGCTATATTTACATTTGGGGTCATTTCGGGAAGTTTTTGTCGATCGAAATTTTAAATACGTTAGTTTACAGTACTTACATTACTATCTGCGATCGTGAATGTCATTGGAGCGGTACAACTTGTTTAATTGCTATGTCTTTTAGACGAGTTTGCGAACGTGACATTCACGTTGATGTTTTGTGTTGTGTTGTGTTTGTTGCGGGATCGTTGTGGTGGATAGCCTGGGTGCAATGTTAGTACAGTTTAGTTTTATTTGTACTTTTGATATCACGGGACGAGCGTCCGACATGTGGACTGCCGTCACTGCCTGTTTGTATATATTTTTCTTTTCTGTACTAAGATTACCCCGCGATGGAGTGCACGGATAGCCGGGTTCTGGAGGGCAACGGGTCTGCATCTCATGGCATTGAGATGGAGGGGGCCTTACTCTAGAATTGGCGGGCTATTCGCCGCACTCGTGGGGGGTACAGGTTGACCCAAGGAGGGGTGCTCAAGTTACCGGATTCCGTGAGGTGCCGAGTGGCCCATTCACTTTGATGAAGGGGGCTGCCTCACTTCTGGTTTTGGCAGGTAACTTGCCGCGCTCGTAGGGATTTAGGTTTTCATTGCACAGGCTATCCACACGACCAGGGGAACGACGGGTTTCACTTGGGGCTCAGAGGAAACCCGGGGCTCCCAGATTATCCGTTTGTTCTGTGATGTTGTATTTATCATACCTGGAGCGATCATTTTATATATTTATATATACTAATAGATGTTGTATATGTTTTACACTCGCGCTAGTATATGTTCTGTGATGCTCTGTCGTTAGTTAAGTAACCTAACGGGTGATGAAGGGACCCAGTGGCGAATGCGGATGACATATACGTACATCATATTTTCGTTCTTTTTGGTATGATTAATTAATGGGACTGCGTTGATTATGATCAATGCAAGTAAAACAGACCTATTCGATGTTGTTGGAACAAATTTTCAAAAGCTATTATTACAAGGACGTTTTCATTTTTTTCGCATAGAGGTATTCGGTTATGAATATCCAGCACCTCATTCCATGAGGCAAGGGCCGAGATCCCTTCACTGGGAGTGATCCCTTGAACAGAAGTTTTGCGTCAGGGTAATAACTTCATTATAGCCGATTACTTTTTGCTTTGCATCGCGGTATTCAGTTGGAATATCCAGCACCTCATTCTACGAGAAAAGAGCCGAGATCCCTTTCACCGGCAGTGACCTCTTTAGCAAAAGTTTTCGCCACTATATATTTGTAAAGCTATCCGGTTCCTCCAACGATATCTGGTTCATTACGTTAAAGGTTTTTCGCCAAAAACCATTCGTAGCCCTCCGTCATTTCAAACGGGTAGCACTTAGTATTCATGCTATGTTTGTTGGCCTTCGTCAAGACATAGTGTATGGTAGCTGTTTGTTACGTTTCTGTTGCATAGATAGATGCGTTGGTTTGGGACAGTTGTACAACCTTGTTGACCTTCGTCAAAGGTGAGTACGGGTGGGTTCAAATTAACCTGGTCAATGACGGGTAGAACTTGACATGTGACTTATGATTTGTTGACCTTCGTCAAGGTCATAAGAGCATGGGATAAAAATCCACATCAGGAGTTTCAAACATGCAGGAAACTTTCCAGATATGCGCATACTTTCTGGATTGTGATAACTTGAGTGAATTCCATCAGGTTATCATGCGATAATAGTTGGATCCCGATTCCCACTGATGAGTTGGTTTACTCCTCGGGTGATTTTAGATGATCCCGACTAATTCTTCCTTTTGGTTTGGAGGAGAATTTGAGGATACAGTGGGAGGCATCCTGATTAGATAAGTAGACAACCATTCTGATCTAGGTTAGAGTGCACGCTGAGTGTTTCTTTTCTCTCTCTCTCTCTTTGGCAGCGACCATGACCCGACCCTAGACTATAACTCAGTAACCATGTTAACCGGACCTTCTTAAAACATATTGACTTTTGGATTGTCAGAGTTGCATACTTCATTGCCACTCCTACTTTTACCATTTGCTTTTCTCCGGAATATTCCGTATCGCTACGAAGATCCACATTTATTGGATATGACCATCGTATAGTTACATACGAACTCGAAGGAACTTGTTCCAGATTCGAGGATGGTTTCCGGTTCTGGAGAAATTGAATAGGACTATTTAGTTGTCTTTTCCTTTTACCTTCTCCCAGGTTATGAGGGCTCCTTGGATTGGGAGAGGGTACGCCTATTGCGCTTATTGGATAGCCTTCTTCTAAACCATAGGCAGGTGCTGAAAGGTAGGGAATGAAGAATACCGATTAGCCTAAGTAGGGTGTACAGAAGGTAATAAGTAAAGAAAAATAAAGGGATTAGAAAGAGGGCAAAGTAAATTGCGACTGCTATCATTCACGACCAAACCGCGTATCTCATCGCCACTCCTACTTCACTTTTGAATTTCTCCAGAACACCCCGTATCACTACGAAGATCCACAGTTATTGGATAATCCATCGTATGGTTATATACGAACTCGAAGGAACTTGTTCCAGTTCAAGGATGGATTCTGGTTGAGGAGAAATAGAATAGGGAATTTTCTGTTGTCTTTTATCTTTTCCTTCTCTCAGGTTGCGAGTACTCCTAGGATTCGGCGAGTACACCTATTACGCTTATTGGATAGTCTTCTTCCAAACCATAGGCTGGTGCCGAACGGTAGGGAAGGAAGAAAACCATTTAGCTTAAGGGTGGTGTACAGAAGGTAATGAGTAATGAAAAATAAAGGGATTTGGAGAGACGGCAAGGAAATATACGGTTACAGTCATGAATCTAATAAATGGAAGAGGCATTACTAGGAACACCCGGCTACCCCTTCGAAACATTTTTTTGTTTCAGTTTCACTGTGCATTGTTAATAGAAAACTGATTTCCCAATTAGTCCTTACTCCAGGGTATGTATTTACCAGATTTGCTTCTCACATCTGTATGGTTTTACAGATGATGAGTGGGAGTAAGTTATTGGGAATTAGGTGATCATATCCTCATTATATCGAAATTCGTTGTAATTGGTGATATTTGAGGAAATCACCTGGGTTTTTTCCCGATGGCAAATATTTGGTTTTGAATATCCGTTGTTATGCACCAATTTCAAATTGATATATCTGTACATTTATTTTATAAAGTAAGATATAACTTTTTGAAATTATGTTCATGACATTTACCTAGATCAGTTGATGGTTAGGTAAGGAGTATTAAACAGCGGTGTAATTCTTCTTAACCATAAGTACAGTTTTCAACCTATGACGCACAGGGTTTGAGTTATTGAACTCAGGGGACTTATACAAAATATTGTATGTTGTCCAGTGTCCATTAGGACGGAGGGGTTGGTCCTCATACTGTATTCTGTTTACTTGTGACTTCTCCAGTCTTAGACAAGTGTTTCGAAGAAATATAAGGTCCAAGTTTTGAGAAGTTATAGGTACAAGAATAAAGTAGAGAACCATGTGTTGCAAGTATCGAGATTCTTCAAGGTGATCGAAGATGTAGATACTTGTGTTTGGTATTCAGTTGATAGTAATGGTTTTGAGAACTTGTTTCTCTTTCAGGTTACTCATATTTGGATGCACTTCTAGTTGAGTAATGCTGATCGGCCTCCTTCCATTTGGTTGACATGCACTGGAGACAGCTGCATGATTTGAATCTGGTTCCAATTAAATCAGTGCCTCTGTTTCTATATTGTATATAGAATGGTTCATAACTTTACTATGTTAAGGTATATGGAGTTGTCCGGTTTATGACTAAAACAAGACTCTGGATAACTTAAGGCACGTTTCTGTAATGGCAGTTTGCGGGTTATCCCGGGCTATGACGAGGGTTAACTTTCTACCATCTGGAAGATCAATTGTGATATTGTTCTTGACTCGCCACAGTTTTAGTAAAATGGATTTTTTCAGAAAACAGTAGTGGGAGTATAGTAGAACTGGAAGTGATTCCAGAACCACAGAAGGTTATTGAAAATTTAAATAGAACCTAAAGATTCAATCGGGTTTGACATTCCATTAGCCACTCCGCAGATATGGTGGGTAACCTCAGGCACCCGAGATGTACTTCGGTATCCTCAAAGATAGTGACAGGTGGTTCTTGTTTACCAAGACTTGACACTACTGTTGGTCCAGACTATGAGACCCAGTAGGAGGATGAGTATAGCGTCGTTCTAAACTAGCTTTAGAAGTGCACGTGTATATGACTCTGCCAGAGAGTTGTTGTAGTCAGTGGGAGCAGCGGAATCATAGTGGACAAGTAGCTTGTGCCTATTTATAGACTAAAGCAGATATAGCGGAGATAGATCATCTATTTTTGATGTGACAGTCATTGGTTTTGACTTCATCAGAATAGTAGATGGATCTGTTAAGAAGGTAGTAGGGTGTGATGTCCTGGTATTTGGAGGACATACACTTTGTAGGAAGTGAAATTCCTATACTACGATCGGTTATACCGTGGTTGTCACACAGTAGTTTCTCCACATAGGATATGGATATAATATTATGCATTCTGGTTACTAGATCTATGGTTTTAGATCTAGATTTGGGTAGTTTCCCAATCTGGCTACTTAGACAGTATTCTAAAGTTGCTTTAGAATGGACGACTCCTGGCATGGTGGTGTACCTGCAGGTGATGGAGTCACCCTCTCTAAAGGTTTCTTACAGACTAAAGGGGAGAGGGATGTGCATGAGAGAATATCACTTGCTTAGGCAATTGAGTCTATCATAAGATGTCAAGTACCACACTAGATATTGTTTTTGCACTAGTTGCAATAAGTTTTTATTAATCCAATCCTGGAGAAACGTTCGGAAGCAATTTATGATCATAAGTGGATGTTCTAGGGATATGATAACGGCAGCCTCCTTCGGGAGACAGTTATCATTCCAAGCTTCCAAGGTGACCTGGATGACAGAGTGACTGTCAGAGTTATAGTTTTCCCTCTTTTGAAGGGCAGTAGTTTGGACAGGTGGTCCAATCGGATACTGAGGGAGGCATGGCGCAGGATACTGATTAAGTTCAGTGGACGATACAGTCTAAGAAGTTTGCTGGATTTGAACTTCATTTTTGAACTGGGTCCCATCAGATATCCAGACATATTCTAAGACAGGTATTGCGCATTTCGGAAGATGGCTTTCTCCGTGAACTTGAGATAAAGAGAGACAAAGAAAGAAACATTGGAGCAGATCCACTCACTGAGGCTATTTCTCGAAAGCAATAGTTTCACAAACGAGCTTTGTGAAACTGATTAGTAGAGAAGTTGGGTGTTCGGTATCACACGGGCTGCGAGTATGAGACACCGCAATAATTAGCCTTAAGTGTGTAGGGTTCCTAGGCACACTAACGAGGTCTCACAAGGCATCAACCATGCCAATTTCAAATTTTACGGGTGCCGAGAAACCCTAATACGGATCGTTAACTAGAATTTAGGCGAGACAAATGCGAATAGTTAACAACTTATCTAAAAGAACGGAAATACAACCTTTGTAGATCCGGTTCTCCACCTCCATAGCTCCGCAATGAAGTCTCCTCGCTGTCCAAATCGAATCCCGGGCTCTAGCGTCGGCTTCATCGGAGAAATGGGCGGGCTAGGTCATCGACTACGATGCCGAAGATGATCTACGTCGAGGCATCACAAGATCAAGCTCCCACTTCACCAAGTCATGAAACTTGTGAAGAAAACACACTCTACTACTTGGCAAGAGGTAGAGGATGAAGAAATAGGAAGTGGGTTCACTTTAGAATTGGATTTCTCACTCTTTACATCAAGTTACCATTGATGAAGCATGGTTTTCTTCAAGTGAAGAAGAAGAAGAAGATAAAGATCATCATATAATAAGTGAAAAGAAAATAATACTTATCATATAATTAACCATGGTCAAGTGTAGAGAATTAACTAAGGTTATGTGAATGGTTAGGGTTAAAAGAAGAAGACAAAATGGTCACTTGGTCAAAGCTTCATGAAGCTTCAACAAGCTTCATGAAAGAAAACAAAGAAAGAAACCATTTTGCTTTTCTTTTATCCATTTCTCAAAAAGAATAGATAAATAAATAAATGAATAAGTAAAAACAAAACCCTAACCATTACACAACCATGGTTTAATCTTTACACTTAGCCAATTTTGCATGCATCATCAAACATGATACAAACTAGTGCACAAAAATTATATCGTATATACAATGTGCACAACCGAGTGAGAAAATCCATCTTAAGTGAACCAATACTAGTTAATGCAAAGTAATATATCAAATATATAATTATGCATTAAATCGTTAAATCAATACTTGATTTAACGATCCGGTCATATCGCATATAACCGACTGATATCCAATGTATCGGCTTATCGAATCAATCCTTGATTCGATAACTAGGTTATATCGCATACAACCATATCGATACATTCATCGCGAGAATAGAATACGGTATCACATACACGCATTATTCTCGGTCCCGCACATATCTCATATGCGCTCCTATTTCGTTTCGCTTGAGCCAGGAAACCTCTGTGTAGGACTCTAAAGACTCGTCAATACGCCGGCAGCAGAAGATGATCATATCAATCACCCACAAGCCGCAAGCGGTCTGCTAAACGTAACGGCCACCCGGGTATTGAGCGATCAAAAGATCGACGAGCAAGCCCGCTCACACTCCTGTGAATCCAACCAGTAACACTTACCGTACAGTCCGGTCTCGTCGTCTGATATGTCGCATATCTCGCCTAGGGGTGGTAAACGTCAGACCCCAATAGCTCGATAAGTCGTGTCGATATGAGGTCTATAACAGTTCGAGAAACTACTGGTAACACTTACCAGTAAATCTCAGCAACCCTGGCCAGGGATTTCCGGTTATAGCCAATCGAACACAGCGCAACATCAACTCCCTATACCGGGAGAGACGAATCCCCTCCTATCGCTCATTGCATCCATGTGACTCGGGACTGTACCCAAAAACCACCGTTTTGCACGCCCTCTTGGACGTGGTAAGGTGGAAATCAAAGCACAGTGGGAACCACACAATACTCTATGACGATCTCGGGTCAACAGACTACTCTGTACCAGTGTCACCTGAGAACTGCCATTTGACGTAAGGTATAATACCATCTGGGAGTTCTCGGCGAGTCCGTCCAGTGTACCCAGTCTCTACTGAGCACCCGTATATCATCTCTGATGTCAAACACCAATGGATATGGGATCATCCATCGCCCATCTGTATGGGTCGAGAAGGTATACGCTAGTCTACTCTGGTATATCGATGCCCCGTCTCGATACACCCACGACTAGGGACCTTGAAGGATGCACTTATGGACTACCATGTCCCCACTAGTATGATCCGCATCATAGTCCACGTAGTCAAGTACTCATCCTAAGGGCTTTACCAAAATGTAACAGAGAGACAATCATTATACACGTTAAGGTAAAGTGTAACCAGATAGCATACTATCATGTCGAGCAAGAAAGTCCTCCCTATATATGTCCCAGCATCCACTACAATATACATCATATGTACAGTAATGGCCTCTAGGGCATACATATAACTAACAATCTCCCACTTGCACTAGGGCCATCTGTAGCAGTGGTTGTAGTATCTCATACTCAACCATCCCTTAAAAGTCTCTCTCTGGGAATAGGCCTTTGTGAGTGGATCCGCCGTGTTGTCCTCTGAGTCTGCTCTCCTAACCTCGATCAGCCTGGAGATCAACCATCTCCATGATCAGGTGATACTGCCCTAGAATATGTCTGGATCACTCATGGGACGGACGTTCCTTGGCCTAAGCCACAACTCCATTGTCACACAATGGGAGGAACTAAGTTCATCTCATGAACAAATATACATCCAGACTTCCTGTTTGGTAGCATCTTAAGTAGCGATGTATCCAGCCTTTATCGTCTAGTATGTCACGGTATCTAGCTTGGAACTCTTCCAACATACCGTCCCTCTACTGAGGGTAAAGACAATGCCTGCGACTGACATTCAGTCGTCCTTATCACCCTGGAACACTTCCAGTGATTCTCCCCAGGACCAATTGATACCATCTCACTACAACTAGTGAGTATCCTAACACCCAAATAACATCTATCTCATAGATGAAGACTCAGGATTTAGAAGGTATCACTTTGATCCTATTTGGAGAATCCATGTGATAAGCGGAGATTGACCGAGCGTAGCATAGGAAACTCCTTTCTTATCAAGAGTATGTCATCCACGTACTCTACGAGGATCACTACCATACTCCCTACTACCTTTTTGTATATACAAGGTTCATCTACCATTTTGATGATGTCAAACTGTTTGACTACTACATCAAAACAGACGTTCCAACTCCGCGATGCCTGTTTTATCACATAAAACATCTTGCACGCGTTTCCGCTGCTCCTACTGTCTACGAAGCCCTCTGACTGTGTACTTACAGACTCTCTCTTCTAAAACAACATTTAGAAAAGCAGTCATGACACCCAACTGCCAGATATCGTAGTTATGGTATGTAGCCGTGGCAAGTAGAATCTGGATGGACTTAAGCATAGATCCTTAGAAAAGGTTTCAACATAACCATACCTGGTTAATGATGCAAACCTTTAACAAGTCTAGCTTTGAAAGTCTCAACCTTTCCATGTACACCAAGTAATCTTCTCAAGATTTACTTGCTCCTGATGGGGATTTAACCCTTCAGATATAGCAACTAAAGTCCATACTTTGTTGGTGTATAAGGATTCCATCTCAGATCGCTAAGCATCCAGCCATTCTTACAGAGTCCCACTCTTGATGGCCAGCTCGAAACTAGTTGGGTCATCATCTCATGATGCATTCCTCACTCCCACTGTCATAGAGAAACCTAAGTATCTCTCAGGTGGGTGAGGAACCCTACTAGATCGGCGGAGAGGCTGAGGTTCGTTGGAATCTACTGAATCCTTTGGTTCTGTCAAATCATCAGCTGCAATCTATATAGCTGGAACATTTCCAGTTCTACATAACAGATCTTGCCTCGAGCTTGTCCGGATTTTGTTTTTCAGACATAGGCCGGACAACCCCAAATCTTAACCAACTTAAGATATGGGCTCTTCCCTTTCCATATCACATATGAAGTAGTAGGCAACTGATTTGATCGGGACCCTATTCAATAGGTATGCAACTACATAAGTGCATAACTCCCTAAAGGAAATAGGTAACTCAGTAGTACTCATCATAGAGCACACCTTATCACATAGGGTGTGATTGCTCCACCCCGATATACCAACGTGCTATGGTGTATGCGGAGGAGTAATGCTGAGAGAGAATCTCATTCTTGGAATAGTCCAGGAATCCCGTGCTTTAGTATTCTCCTCCTTGATCACATCAAAGGACATAATACTTATACCCGTATTTTGGTTCTCTACTTTTAACTTATATTCCGTGAATATCTCAAAAGGTTCGGACTTGTGTTTCAACAGGAACATATGTCTGAATCTAAAGAGATCATCAGAGAATGTAATGAAGTACAAAGAACCGGTCTTGGTATGTGTAGACAGGGGACCTTCATACATCAACATGTATCATCCCAAGAGTTCACAAACTCTTTCTCTGTTTCCAATAAACAGAGCTATGGTCATCTTATCTTTGTGACATGACTGGCAAGTTTCATAAGATGTAAATTCAAACTGATTTAAATATGCATCTATATGTAACTTCAGCTAGTCGGTCGCATTGATATGACCTAGTCTACAATACCTTAAGAACAATTCGTTCATTTCTGAACTCTTCCTCTTATGTGTGTTCCATATACTAAGAACTGTAGTTTGATTTAGAACATCAATGCTTTTTGATAACATGCCTGAACCGATCAACTTTTGATATAGGAAATGTTCAAAACATTATCCATCAATACAAAATTTTATCATTTCTTTACTAATAAAGAGAGTGATATGATTTTGTATATCAGGTTCGGTGTCTAACAACATTCGTTCAGAATCAATGTATTGGTAATACAGGGTGACAGTGACCGACAGACTTGGCTGCAACTCTTGCCCCGTTTTCTGCCTCATGAAACTTATCACCCGTTCTCAGTTCTTTACCTATCTGTAGCCCATGTAACATATTACATATGCGGGATCCTGATCCGGTATCACATACCCAGGACGTAAAGGACATTGAGAAACAGTTCTGTATAATGAACACACCCGAAGATGATGCATCAGCATGCACTCTCTTCATTTGGGCGGCACGGGAAATCTGGTATTCCCCAATTTCCTGCTCTGTCTTATAACAATTATAAGTTGGAGCGGGACCAACGTTCCCCAGCTCAGTATAACAAGCGGGTTCGGTCAATATTCTGTATTATTATCTTGATTAAGACGTGATATGGTCGCTACCTGGAGAGAGAGAGAAGAAAACACTTTGCGTGTGCTCTTGCAAGAATAGATTGGTTATTATTTTATCTAATCAGGATGGCTCCCACTGTTTTTTATCAAATCTTCCTTCAAACCCTAAAAGGAAAGACTAGCCGGGATTAATTACACACTACAAGTTCGCCAATCTTTCAGCCAGGCCAGTGTCGGTACTTTGAGGGAGGTCTCCCGTGCTTTCGCACGGACCTAATTACAGTAAACCTCGTTTTCCCAGAGGCGTAACCCCGTTGACACCTTTCTAGACACCTACTTGATCGGCTAATTGTAATGTGTAAAACTCTCCCAGGAGTAACTCTTAGTCGCAGCGGGTATCGGGATCCAACTATCTCATAGAAGGTATGCAATCTCATTGCAAATTTCAACACTTGAAATTCCCGATAATGTTTTACCCCTAGCGTCCTATGATCTTGACGCAGGCCAACAAACCATAGTCCGCTAGTCAAGTTCAACCCGTCATTTCCTGATTGAATTAAACCCACCCGCACGACCCTTGACGGAGGCCAAACAACGCCGTACGAATACCCTAATCCAATCGCATCATATGCTAGCAGATAAGCACTAGTTAGCTACCGTACACTACGCCTTGACGGAGGCCAAACAACCGCAGCACGAATACTAACTAGTACTTATCTGAAATGACGGAGGGCTACGACAGGTTTTTCTGAAAACCTATTGCGTAATGAACTTGATATCGTTGTAGAATCAAATGATTTTAAAATGGAGTGTTTTTTAGGCTTTTCTAGTTTTGCTAAAGGAGTCACTCCCGGTGAAGGGATCGTCGGTCCTTTCCTCGTCGAATGAGGTGCGGGATATATCATATATATCACTGTGCAAAGCAAAAACTCTTAAAAGCAATCAAAAGACAAACCGAGGGTTATAGCATCTGCCAGTTATTGCTAAAGGAGTCACTCCCGGTGAAGGGATCTCGGTCCTTTCCTCATCGAATAAGGTGCAGGATATATCGTATATACCGCTGTGCAAAGCAAGAACTGTAGCTACCTGTTTTATTTTTGAAATCCGATTCTACAACATCTTAGGTTTCTTTTATTTCGTTAATCATATTAATGAAGTCCCATCATTTAAGTACCTAAACATCACAGATAAATACGGCGTACACTTATGCCATCCGCATTCGCCTCGATGTTCCCTCGTGCACCGTTAGGTTAGGTAACTAACGGCAGAGCGGGACAGGGCTAGCGCGGGTGTAAAACATAAGTAACGTTTACATAATATATCATATATACTATATACTGTATCTATCACAGAACATCACATGATCACATCACAGATATCGCAGCAGAAGAAACATATATGAAATATTGGATATACTAGGACGTCCGTGTTTTCAATACGAGCCAGTATAAAACACGGATTCCACGGTCGTGATGAATAGCCAATCCCACACCCCTAGACCCCTACGAGAGCGGCAAGCAACCCTACCAATTCTAGGGTTAGGAGACCCGGACTCGACTCCTCGAGATGGTCTCCCACTGGACCCTAGAACCCGGTTACTTGTGCTCCCCTCCTTGGGTCTATCCTAGTGCGGAAAAGTAAATAATATACATCAACGGTGACAACTTCCGCAACCTGGAAGTGCCCCAATAAAAGAATATTACATACAAGTTTTTACATGAATGAAAATGAAAAACACTCATCTCACATAAAAACCCCCGGCTATTCAAACACAACGATCCAATATAACATATCCAGCAACACATAACATCACATGTCATCAACGTAAGTAAATATGTCCATCCCAATTGTCGTTGACATATAGCAACGAAACCGGCGATATCACATATTACACTTACGGTCACAGAAAAGAAAGTGTAAAACTACAACAGTTGGAATCCGTAACCTCCTCAGACATCGCATGCCTGACCATATGAATTCCTTAGACATCGCATGCCTAACAATTATAAACCCCGCATTTTAGTCTCATTATCGAAAACTCTTTTCAATATCAAGTCGGGCAATTCAACAAGATTCCCGACATCCTGATCGAATGCTCGTCGCAAACTTTAGTAGGCGGCCGCACCCCCGATGCCGCCGACAAAGTGCACCAAGGCGGAACACCGCTGCCGCGAGCACCCGAACGGATGCTTTCGGCGACGGGGTTCTCCTACAGTCACTTGGTCGGGGCTATGGAGTGAGGTTGTCTATTAAGTTTATCCGGCGAGTATCCGCGTACGCTACGTGATTGCGACGGAGTTTTGATCACATCAAAATTCCGTGGCAACCGATCAAGTGAGACTAAACTGCTATGTTTATAACATTCATTCAGTTATCCCATAACTACTTGTGGATTCCAAGTATTGTATCACATTCCAGATAATTAGAAAATGTTAAACTTTCCGATCGATCAATCGAACACCCAAGTTTTCCCGAAACAGCTCAACACATGAAATAAGTTTAAAAACATCCAGTTCATGCTTCAGTACAAACGGTCTAGCCGTAGAAGGAGCCAACGCCTCACATGTGGCACGCCGTACTGCCCCAAACCCGAAGGTTCAAAGGGCAGTTCAAGACGGTCACATAATCGAGTTAAGGTTTGTTGTCTTCTAGAGGGACCATCGCGTTACTTGCACTACTTAGAACGTCTTTAAACCTCAGAAAAATACAACACTTGGAAATTTTCCGGCAGGGGAAAAGTTGGGTATTTATATCCGGTCGAACTTTTTAACATATTCAAAAATTATCCGGAATCCACATAGACAAAATCTGATAATCCGATCGAATCATCGAATCCCCAAAACAACCCCAGAAAATTCAACTCTTGAATAAATATTAAAAATTCCCATAAAACTCAGCACTGAGAAAGAGGAATTATTGTGCAAATCTTACTGTGAGAGTCGATCGTACGGCCGCGGAACCGCCGCATGAGGCATGCTCATGCCGCGGAAGCGCGGTGGTTTAGATGAATTAGGATCTCGTTTTGCACCATAACTCTTAGATCTTCCTGCTGAATTTTTTAAGAATTTTTAATCTGGAAAAAACCCAGTTTTTGAAAAAGTCCAGAGAGCATATTGTATTAGGGTTTCGGGTTCGTTCGGATTTCAAACGTCGTCTAGACTTCGCCTAAGGCTCTAGCTAGGCTCTGATACCACTGTAGGGTTCCTAGGCACACTAACGAGGTCTCACAAGGCATCAACCATGCCAATTTCAAATTTTACGGGTGCCGAGAAACCCTAATACGGATCGTTAACTAGATTTAGGCGAGACAAATGCGAATAGTTAACAACTTAACTAAAAGAACGGAAATACAACCTTTGTAGATCCGGTTCTCCACCTCCATAGCTCCGCAATGAAGTCTCCTCGTTGTCCAAATCGAATCCCGGGCTCTAGCGTCGGCTTCATCGGAGAAATGGACGGGCTAGGTCATCGACTACGATGCCGAAGATGATCTACGTCGAGGCATCACAAGATCAAGCTCCCACTTCACCAAGTCATGAAACTTGTGAACAAAACACACTCTACTACCTGGCAAGAGGTAGAGGATGAAGAAATAGGAAGTGGGTTCACTTTAGAATTGGATTTCTCACTCTTTACATCAAGTTACCATTGATGAAGCAAGGTTTTCTTCAAGTGAAGAAGAAGAAGAAGATAAAGATCATCATATAATAAGTGAAAAGAAATTAATACTTATCATATAATTAACCATGGTCAAGTGTAGAGAATTAACTAAGGTTATGTGAATGGTTAGGGTTAAAAGAAGAAGACAAAATGGTCACTTGGTCAAAGCTTCATGAAGCTTCAACAAGCTTCATGAAGCTTCAACAAGCTTCATGAAGCTTCAACAAGCTTCATGAAAGAAAACAAAGAAAGAAACCATTTTGCTTTTCTTTTATCCATTTCTCAAAAAGAATAGATAAATAAATAAATGAATAAGTAAAAACAAAACCCTAACCATTACACAACCATGGTTTAATCTTTACACTTAGCCAATTTTGTATGCATCATCAAACATGATACAAACTAGTGCACAAAAATTATATCGTATATACAATGTGCACAACCGAGTGAGAAAATCCATCTTAAGTGAACCAATACTAGTTAATGCAAAGTAATATATCAAATATATAATTATGCATTAAATCGTTAAATCAATACTTGATTTAACGATCCGGTCATATCGCATATAACCGACTAATATCCAATGTATCGGCTTATCGAATCAATCCTTGATTCGATAACTAGGTTATATCGCGTACTGTAAGTCTACGCTAGCGCCCCGGCAGTCTACAGACGCCAAATGCGGAACAAAAACTTTTAACTTGGCGCTATCGTATACTTTAACCCGGATCTTCCATTATTGCTAAACTAACATACTGTAAAGAGTGTAGAATGGTTATACCGAACGATCCGAGTCCTTCGTTCTTCAACCATCATCCCACGCTCCGTTGCGGCTGCTCCGATCTCGTCGATCGCCGATCTCCTCGTCGAGGTGGCACCACATGATCGGTTCTTTAAACGGGCTCCCGCCTCTGACTCGAGGCAACTCGATCGTCAAGTTTGCTAAAAGAGACGACCAAGATTGATGTAGAGAATGAGTAGATGACTTTGTCTCACTTCGTCCAAATCCGTGGACGATCGGTTAATGAAGTTGCTGTGGAAATCGGGTGATGAAATGAAATGAACTGTGAATTCCATACACCCCAAAACTATCATATCTTTTCTAACCGAAATGAAACCTCAAGTGAGAGAGTGTGTCCATCTAAGAGAGAGAGGAGGCTTATCATATATAAAGGAGGAGAGTGAGTGTAGGAGCAAAGGGTGAGTATAAGAAAGCTTCTCACTCAAAAGATCAAGAAGAAATATCCTTAGCTAAACAAAACTCATTAATGAAAACCATGAGTCACTTAAACACCTCATCATGCCTTTAATGAAACCATTAATGCACTAATGAGTCATAAGCCTCATCATCACTTCTAGAAGCTTCTAGAATGATGACTCACTCATATCTGAAGAAAAGATAAATCCGTCTTTAACCGAATGTTAAAAGACGGCTGATAGAAAACTGGAAACTGGCAACTTCCAAAAGTGATCCCGAAACGACTTTCAGGATAACCCCGAAACTGTATAAATATACCCGCATTTATATTACGACCGAATATAAATGCAACTGAGACAAAGATATTATACCTACTCAATATAATACTCGGATCCGGCTTAAACCAAAGCCGACCAGTATCATCTGTCCGAAAATCGACACGTGCGTAAACGCACGTGCATTTTCCGAACCCTGCCATAAAACCATACGGCCTCTACAACGTTTCGCCCGAACTTGGGAAACTGCCTGTGGGGGACTCTAATGACTCGTCAGCTCCCTGGCAGTGGGTTTAACCACAAACCGTCAGCGGCACTAGCTATGCGTAACGGCTGCCAATGGACTGACCTCAAGGGTGGCCGAGGAGCGAACTCAAGGGAGACCGATGAGCGAACTCCTCCGAAAACCCTACTGAGCCTAACAGTGACAATGTATATACAGTCCGGTCCGTTCGTCAATGAGTATCGCATATCCGCCTAGGGGGCTAGTAATGTCAGACCCCCAGAAGCAGTATAAGTCGTGTCGGAGTGAAGCCCAATTACACCCTGAGATACTACTGGAGTACCTACCAGTAAATCTCCTGCCACGGCCGTGGGCTTTGTGTAATGGCTCTCCTAGACACAGCACGATCTCGCCCCCAATACCGGGAGAGACGAATCCCCTGCCGATCCGCTCACGTGCCTCCATATGGCTCGGGACTGTACCCAAAAGCTACCTGTTTGCACGACTCCTTTGAGCCGTGGTAGGGTAGAAATCAAAGCACAGTGGGAACTCACACGAGACAAATGACGACCTCAGGTCGATGAACTAACCTGTACACATGTCACCAGGGAACTGCTATCTGACGATAGATATAATACTAACTAGCAGATTCCCGGCGAGTCCTGTCCGGTGTACTCATAACCCAATGAGCACCTGTATACATCTTAGGTGATCCAACTACACCAGTGGCTTGTGAGACCGGCCACCGCCCCTCGTCGGGGTCTCGACTGTACACACTAGTCTACTCCGGAGTATCGATGCCCTGTCTCGAAACTCCCACGACTAGGGACCACAATTAAGGATATGCATCTAAACTACCCAACTCTCACATATATGATCGCCCTCATACAGTTGGTAGTAAAGCAAGATCCTAAGGGCTCTATCAAAGTGTAACATGCAATCAGTCACCACAAATGATAAAGGCAAACCAGATAGCATACTATCATCTCGAGTAAGATTGTCCTACCGGGATAGGTCCTCCGCAATCATTGCAATCACGTACCTGCGATCCAATAATTGACTATGAGGGCACTATCTCCAACAATCTCCCACTTGCACTCAAGGCTAATATTGCGATGTCGACTACTCACAGCCCGTGTGAAAACAACACCCAACTCCTCTACTAATCAGTTTCACAAAGCCCGTTTGTAAAACTATTGTGTTCGAGAAATAGCCTCAGTGAGTGGATCCGCCTAGAAGTATCTTTCTATATCTCTCTTAATCTCAAGTTCGCGGAGAAAACTATCTCCCGAATTGAGTAATACCTGTCTTAGAATATGTCTGGATATCTGATGGGACCTTAGTTCATAAATGAACTCCATATCCAAACTTCTTAGACTGAATCGATCACTGAACCTAATCAGTATCGGGCACCTTGCTTCCCACAGTATCCTCTTGGACCACCAGTCCATAATACGGTCCCTCTTCGTCAGAGGGAAAAACTAAAACTCTGACAGTCATTCTGTCATCCACGTCACCTTTGAAGCCTGGAATGATAATCGTCTTCCGAAGGAGGCTGCCGTCATCAAATCCGTAGAACATGTACTTATGTTCTAAAACTGCTTCCTTATGTTTCTCCAGGATTGGATTAATACAAACTTATTGCATCTAGTGCAAAACCAACATTTGGTGTGGTACTTGACATCTCATGATTGACTCAATTGCCTAAGCAAGTGATCTGCCAATCATGCATATCCCTCTCCTCTTTAGTCTATACGACACCTTTAGAGAGGGTGACTCCATCACTTGCAGGTACACCACCATGCCAGGAGTCAACTATTCCAAAAACCATCAGAATATCTGTCAAAGTACCCACATTGGGAAACTACCCAAATTCAGATCTAAAACCATAGATCTAGAAACCAGAATGTCATATATTATATCCATATCCTGTCTGGAGAAACAACTGTGTGACGACCACAGTACAACCGATCGTAGTATAGGAATTTTACTTCCTACTCTGTTTAAGTCATCCAGATACCATGACATCACACCCTACTACCTTCTTAACTGATCCATCCCCTATTCTGATTGAAGTCAAACCTATGACTGTCACATCAAAATTAGATGATCTATCTCCGCTATAACTGCTCAAGTCTATAAATAGACATAAGCTACTTGCCCACTATGCTTCCGTTGCTCCCACTGACTACGACAACCCTCCTACCGGGTCTCATATCCTGGAACAATAGTAGTGTCAAGTCTGGGTAGATAAGAACCTCCCTGTCACCGTCCTTGAGCCTACCGAAGTACCTCTCGGGTGTCTGAGGTTACCTACCATACCTGCGGAGTGGCTATTGGAATGTCAAGCCTGATTGAATGTATAGGTCCTATTAAATTTTCCGTAATCGTTCGCGGTTCTGGAATCACTTCCAGTTCTACCATACTCCCACTACTGTTTTTCTGAAAAAGATCCATTTTACTAAAACTGTGGCGAGTCAAGAACAATATCACTATTGATCTTCTAAATGGTAGAATATCAACCCTCGTCATAGCCAGGGTCAACCCACAAACAGCCATTACAGAAACGTGCCCTGAGTTATCCAGTGTCTGGTTTTATGCATAAGCTGGACAACTCCCCGTACCTTAATATCTTTTAAGGTACGAGCTATTCTATATCCAATACAGAAACTTTGGCACTTATTTAATTGGAACCAGATTCAATCCATGCAGCTGTCTCCAGTGCATATCACCTTAATGGAAAAAGGCTAATCAGCATTACTCAACTTAGGAATCCATCCAATTATGAGTAACCTGAAAGAGAAACTCGTTTCTCAAAACCATCACTATCATCTGAATACCAATCACAAGAATCTACATCTTCGATCTCTTTGAAGAATCCCGATACTTGTGATACCTGGTTCTCTACTTTATTCTTATACCCACAACTTCTCAAAACTTAGATCTTGTATTTCTACGAAACACTTGTCTAAATACTAGAGAAGTTATAAGTAAATAGAACATAGTACGAGGACCTACCCCTTTGTCCTGATGGACACTTGGACAACATACAATACTCTGTATAAGTCCGCTGAGTTAAACAACTCAAAACCTGTGCGTCGTAGGTAGAAAACTGTACCCTGGCGATTTCCTCAAATATCACCAATTACAACGAATTCCGATATAATGAGGATGATCACCTAATTCCCAATATCTTACTCCCACTCATTATCTGTAAAACCATACAGATATGAGAATGAAACCTGGTAAATACATACCCTTGGAGTAAGTGTCTAATCGGGAAAACAGTTTTTCTTTAACAATGCACTGAAACATGAAAATGTTTCGTAGGGGTATCCTGGTATTCATAGCAATGCCTCTTCCATAATCCAATTCATGACTTCAACCGTATATTTTATTGCCGTCTCTCCAAATCCCTTTATTTGTCTTTAGTCGTTACCTTCTGTACACCATCGTTACGCTAAATGGTTTTCTTCCTTCCCTACCGTTCGGCACCAGCCTATGGTTTGGAAGAAGACTATCCAGTAAGCATAATAGGTGTACCCTCCTAAACCAAGGAGTACTCGCAACTGAGAGAAGGTGACGATAAAAGACAACTGAATAATACCTTATTCTTCTTAAAGGTGAAATAGGAGCGGCGATGAAGTACGCGGTCTTGGTCGTGAATGATATCAGTCGCAATTTACTTTGCCCCCTTTCTAATCCCTTTATTTTGTCTTTACATATTACCTTCTGCACACCCTACTTAGGCTAATTGGTTTTCTTCATTCCCTACCTTTCGGCACCAGCCTATGGTTTGGAATAAGACTATCCAATAGGCGTAATAGGTGTACTCTCCTAAACCAAGGAGCTCTCGCAACCTGAGAGAAGGTGATAATAAAAGACAACTGAATAAACCAATTCTATTTCTCCTGAACCTGGATCCATCCTCGAAGAAGTCCCTTCGAGTTCGTATATAACCATACGATGGCTCTATCCAATGGAAGTGGATATCCGTAGTAATACGGGTGTTCTGAGAAATACAAAGGGTAAAAGAAGGAGTGGCAATGACTTATGCAACTCAGACAATCCAAAAGCCAGTATTTTAAGAAGGTTCGGTCAACCTGGTCACTGAGTCATAGTCTAGGGTCGGTCAAAGGTCGCTGCCAAAGAGAGAGAGAGAAAAGAAACACTCTGCGTGCACTCTAACCTAGATCAGAATGGTCATCATTTTATCTAATCCGGAAACCTCCCACTGTCCTGTCCAATTCTCCTCCAAACCTAAAGAAGAATCAATCGGGATCACCCGAAGAGTAAACCAACTTATCAGTGGGAATCAGGATCCAACTCTCATCGCATGATAACGTGATGGAATGTATCCACGTTACTCATACTCCAGAAGGTATGCGCATTCTCGGCAAGTTTCAGTTTCTTTAGAAACTCCTGATATAGTTTTTGCCCCATGCTCTTATAACCTTGGCGTTAGGTCAAAATGTCATAAGTCACATGCCAAGTTCTACCCATCACTATCTTGTTAATTTGAACCCACCCGCACATGCCCTTGGCGTTAGGTCAAAATGGCAGAACGGCTGTCCCAAACCAACTCATCTATCTATGCAACAATTGAATACCCAGCAGCTACCAAACACTATGCCTTGGCGTTAGGTCAAAATACATAGCTTGAATACTACTGAATACCCAAAAGAAGTGACGGAGGGCTACGACTGGTTTTTGGCGAAAAACCTTTAGCGTAGTGAACTTGATATCGCTGAAGGAACCTGATAGCTTTTTTTTTTTTTTTTTAAATATAGTGGCGAAAACCTTTTGCTAAAGAGGTCACTCCCGGTAAAGGGATCTCGGCTCTTTCCTCGTGGAATGAGGTGCAGGATATTCCACTGAATACCGCTATGCAAAGCAACTTGTAATCGACTATAGTAAAGTTATTACTCTGACGCAAACTTCTGTCCAAGGGGTCAGTCCCGGTGAAGGGATATCGGCCCTTGCCTCGTCGAATGAGGTGCAGGATATTCACACCGAATATCGCTATGCATAACAAAAGGAAACGTCTTTGCAATAACACTTTTTAAATTGTTCCAACAACTGTATACAGGTTTGTTTTTACTTTGCATTGATCAGAATCAATGCAGTCCCATCAATCAATCACACCAGAAAAGAACGAAAATAAAATGTACGTATATGCCATCCGCATTCGTCACTGGGTCCCGTCATCACCCGTTAGGTTACTTAACTAACGACAGAGCGGGGACTGGACTAGCGCGGGTGTAAAACATATACAACATCTAATAGTATATAAACCAATATACATAATCGCTCCAGGCGTGATAATATGCAACATTACAGAAAAGTAATAAGCATTACAGAACAATACAGATATCTGGGATCCCCGAGTTTCACAGAGCCGCTGCTGAAACTCGACGTTCCCCTGTCGTGTGGATAGCCTGTGCAATGAAACCTAGACCCCTACGGGTGCGGCAAGTTACCCGCCAAAACCTGAAGCGAGGTAGTCCCCACTGCATAGTGAATGGAACACCCGGCACTTCACGGAATCCGGTAAATTGAGCACCCCTCCTTGGGTCAACCTGTACCCCCTACGAGTGCGGCGAATAGTCTGCCAATTCTGAAGTGGGGCCCCTCTGCCTCTCAAAGCCATGAGATGCGGACCCGTTGCTTTCCCGAACCCGGCTATCCGTGCACTCCGTCTCGGGGCAAAACCTAGTACAGTAATGAAAAATAGTACAATAGGTACATCGACCGCATCCTGGTCGTGCCCCAAAAGAATATTATACAACAGGCAGTGACGGCTGTCCACAAGTTGGACGCTCGCCCCGCAATATCAAATGTACAAATAAACTCAAACTGTACTATCATTGCACACTGCTATCCACCACGACAAATCCGCAACATTACAGCACAACACAGAACATCAACGCGAATGTCACGTTCGCAAACCCGTCTAAAAGAACTATAGCAGTTAAACGCCGTTTACCGATCAAATGACATTCCCGGTCGGAGATATAATGTAAGCACTGTAAACTAACGTGTTTAAATTTCGATCGACCAAAGACCAAATTTCAAAAAGTGGGCCCCAAAGCTTACTGGTGAACAGTAACAAAATCTGGGCCAAAAATTTATATACCAAAAACCCCAAAATTCCAAACAGAACCCACTGGAAAAAAATTGGAGCACGTGCTCCTCACATGGCCGCGGAAGCGCGGCCAAACCATGGGTTTGGCCGCCCTTCCGCGGCAACTTGGAGGAGTCACGACTCCAAATTTCGTCGTGGGTCTTATAATTCTCTGCTCGGATTTTTAAGACATCCAGAAATCATTTTTGAGACTGTTTAAATTCAACAGAAACTGTCAAGTAAGGAAAATGATATTTTTGGCAGTTTTCGATTTTCGGTCGGATCGATGTTTTAAACGCGTTAGCACAAGTTAGTATAGCAAAATGGTTAGGCTCTGATACCAATGTAAGTCTACGCTAGCGCCCCGGCAGTCTACAGACGCCAAATGCGGAACAAAAACTTTTAACTTGGCGCTATCGTATACTTTAACCCGGATCTTCCATTATTGCTAAACTAACATACTGTAAAGAGTGTAGAATGGTTATACCGAACGATCCGAGTCCTTCGTTCTTCAACCATCATCCCACGCTCCGTTGCGGCTGCTCCGATCTCGTCGATCGCCGATCTCCTCGTCGAGGTGGCACCACATGATCGGTTCTTTAAACGGGCTCCCGCCTCTGACTCGAGGCAACTCGATCGTCAAGTTTGCTAAAAGAGACGACCAAGATTGATGTAGAGAATGAGTAGATGACTTTGTCTCACTTCGTCCAAATCCGTGGACGATCGGTTAATGAAGTTGCTGTGGAAATCGGGTGATGAAATGAAATGAACTGTGAATTCCATACACCCCAAAACTATCATATCTTTTCTAACCGAAATGAAACCTCAAGTGAGAGAGTGTGTCCATCTAAGAGAGAGAGGAGGCTTATCATATATAAAGGAGGAGAGTGAGTGTAGGAGCAAAGGGTGAGTATAAGAAAGCTTCTCACTCAAAAGATCAAGAAGAAATATCCTTAGCTAAACAAAACTCATTAATGAAAACCATGAGTCACTTAAACACCTCATCATGCCTTTAATGAAACCATTAATGCACTAATGAGTCATAAGCCTCATCATCACTTCTAGAAGCTTCTAGAATGATGACTCACTCATATCTGAAGAAAAGATAAATCCGTCTTTAACCGAATGTTAAAAGACGGCTGATAGAAAACTGGAAACTGGCAACTTCCAAAAGTGATCCCGAAACGACTTTCAGGATAACCCCGAAACTGTATAAATATACCCGCATTTATATTACGACCGAATATAAATGCAACTGAGACAAAGATATTATACCTACTCAATATAATACTCGGATCCGGCTTAAACCAAAGCCGACCAGTATCATCTGTCCGAAAATCGACACGTGCGTAAACGCACGTGCATTTTCCGAACCCTGCCATAAAACCATACGGCCTCTACAACGTTTCGCCCGAACTTGGGAAACTGCCTGTGGGGGACTCTAATGACTCGTCAGCTCCCTGGCAGTGGGTTTAACCACAAACCGTCAGCGGCACTAGCTATGCGTAACGGCTGCCAATGGACTGACCTCAAGGGTGGCCGAGGAGCGAACTCAAGGGAGACCGATGAGCGAACTCCTCCGAAAACCCTACTGAGCCTAACAGTGACAATGTATATACAGTCCGGTCCGTTCGTCAATGAGTATCGCATATCCGCCTAGGGGGCTAGTAATGTCAGACCCCCAGAAGCAGTATAAGTCGTGTCGGAGTGAAGCCCAATTACACCCTGAGATACTACTGGAGTACCTACCAGTAAATCTCCTGCCACGGCCGTGGGCTTTGTGTAATGGCTCTCCTAGACACAGCACGATCTCGCCCCCAATACCGGGAGAGACGAATCCCCTGCCGATCCGCTCACGTGCCTCCATATGGCTCGGGACTGTACCCAAAAGCTACCTGTTTGCACGACTCCTTTGAGCCGTGGTAGGGTAGAAATCAAAGCACAGTGGGAACTCACACGAGACAAATGACGACCTCAGGTCGATGAACTAACCTGTACACATGTCACCAGGGAACTGCTATCTGACGATAGATATAATACTAACTAGCAGATTCCCGGCGAGTCCTGTCCGGTGTACTCATAACCCAATGAGCACCTGTATACATCTTAGGTGATCCAACTACACCAGTGGCTTGTGAGACCGGCCACCGCCCCTCGTCGGGGTCTCGACTGTACACACTAGTCTACTCCGGAGTATCGATGCCCTGTCTCGAAACTCCCACGACTAGGGACCACAATTAAGGATATGCATCTAAACTACCCAACTCTCACATATATGATCGCCCTCATACAGTTGGTAGTAAAGCAAGATCCTAAGGGCTCTATCAAAGTGTAACATGCAATCAGTCACCACAAATGATAAAGGCAAACCAGATAGCATACTATCATCTCGAGTAAGATTGTCCTACCGGGATAGGTCCTCCGCAATCATTGCAATCACGTACCTGCGATCCAATAATTGACTATGAGGGCACTATCTCCAACACGTACAACCATATCGATACATTCATCGCGAGAATAGAATACGGTATCACATACACGCATTATTCTCGGTCCCGCACATATCTCATATGCGCTCCTATTTCGTTTCGCTTGAGCCAGGAAACCTCTGTGTAGGACTCTAAAGACTCGTCAATACGCCGGCAGCAGATGATGATCATATCAATCACCCACGAGCCGCAAGCGGTCTGCTAAACGTAACGGCCACCCGGGTATTGAGCGATCAGAAGATCGACGAGCAAGCCCGCTCACACTCCTGTGAATCCAACCAGTAACACTTACCGTACAGTCCGGTCTCGTCGTCTGATATGTCGCATATCTCGCCTGGGGGTGGTAAACGTCAGACCCCAATAGCTCGATAAGTCATGTCGATATGAGGTCTATAACAGTTCGAGAAACTACTGGTAACATTTACCAGTAAATCTCAACAACCCTGGCCAGGGATTTCCGGTTATAGCCAATCGAACACAGCGCAACATCAACTCCCTATACCGGGAGAGACGAATCCCCTCCTATCGCTCATTGCCTCCATGTGACTCGGGACTGTACCCAAAAACCACCGTTTTGCACGCCCTCTTGGACGTGGTAAGGTGGAAATCAAAGCACAGTGGGAACCACACAAGAGTCTATGACGATCTCAGGTCAACAGACTACTCTGTACCAGTGTCACCTGAGAACTGCCATCTGACGTAAGGTATAATACCATCTGGGAGTTCTCGGCGAGTCCGTCCAGTGTACCCAGTCTCTACTGAGCACCCATATATCATCTCTGATGTCAAACACCAATGGATATGGGATCATCCATCGCCCATCTGTATGGGTCGAGAAGGTATACGCTAGTCTACTCTGGTATATCGATGCCCCGTCTCGATACACCCACGACTAGGGACCTTGAAGGATGCACTTATGGACTACCATGTCCCCACTAGTATGATCCGCATCATAGTCCAGGTAGTCAAGTACTCATCCTAAGGGCTTTACCAACATGTAACAGAGAGACAATCATTATACACGTTAAGGTAAAGTGTAACCAGATAGCATACTATCATGTCGAGCAAGAAAGTCCTCCCTATATATGTCCCAGCATCCACTACAATATACATCATATGTACAGTAATGGCCTCTAGGGCATATATATAACTAACAAAGTGCAAGTGGGAGATTGTTGGCTATAGTGCCCTCAAGTCAATTATTGGATCGCAGGCACGAGATTGCAATGATTGAGGGAGGACCTATACCGGTAGAACAGTCTTACTCGAGATGATAGTATGCTATCTGGTTTGTCTACATGCTTCAGGTGACATTACAGATCACTATTACATGTTGATAGAGCACATACGATTCTTGCTTGACTACCAGCAGTATGATGGCGATCATATACGTGAGAGTTGGGTGGTTTATAAGCGCATCCTTAAAGTGTCCCTAGTCGAGGGAGTTTCAAGACTGAGCATCGATACTCCAGAGTAGACTAGTGTATACGGATCGAGACCCCAACGAGGGGTGGTGGCCGGTCTCACAAGCCATTGGTGTCAGTTGGTTCACCTAAGATGTATACAGGTGCTCATTGGGTTATGAGTACACCGGACGGACTCGCCGGGAACATGCTAGTTGGTATTATACCTATTGTCAGATAGCAGTTCCCTGGTGACATGTGTACAGGTTAGTCTATCGACCTGAAATCATCATTTGTCTCGTGTGAGTTCCCACTGTGCTTTGATTACTACCCTACCACGGCTCAAAGGAGTCGTGCAAACAGGTTTTAGTTGGGTATAATCCCGAGCCAGATGGAGGCAGTGAGCGGATCGTCAGGGGATTCGTCTCTCTTGGTATTGGGGGTTGATGTCGCGGAGTGCACGGATGGCCATCACCAGAAATCCTCGGCCGGGGTAGATGAGAATTACCGATCTAGGATCGGTAGTTTCTCAGGTGGTGATAGGTTTTCATGCCGACACTAAATGTCAAGTTATTAGGGATCTGACTTTATCCACCCTCATAGACTCGATATGCAATACTCATAGACGAACGGACCGGACTGTACGGATATTGTCACTGTCAGGTTCAGTAGGGTTTCTAGATGAGTTCGCTCGTCGGCCACCCTTACGCTCAATACTTGGTCAGCCGTTACGTACAGCCAGTGCCACTGACGTGCTTGTGGTTAAACCCACTGCCAGCGTATTGACGAGTCTTTAGAGTCCCACACAGAGGGTTTCTCTGGTTTAGGCGAAACGTTGTAGAGGCTGTATGGTTTGATGGCAGGGTTCGATCATATACGTGCACATGTGCACGAATCATGATCGGACGGATAATACTATTAGGCTTTGGTTTAAGCCGGATCCTAGTATTATATTGTTGGATTATTTTCGTCTCGTTGTATTCGTATTCGGTCGGAATGCGGATACAAGTATGTATGTACAGATGAGGGGTATTCTTGTAATTCGTTATGAGTTTACTTTTGAAGTTGCCAGTTCTTTTCTTGATTTAAACATTTGGTTTAATGTTTAATTTGTTGAAATGTATGAGTCATGGTTTTGTTGACCATATCCTTGTGCTAGCAAATTCATTGTGCTGGCAATTCTTTGTGAGCAATTCATGAGGTCATGACATGTGTCATAGTGAGTCATGAGTCCAAAGGGTTTTTTTGTTGTGCTGTTGATTTCTTGAGTTGTTTGGATACACTCACCACTTGATTGTTATACTCATATCACATCCCGAAAAGATGGAACATGACCGGCACTTAAACTACGAACGTCTCGAGGCGTACGTAATCTAAGTAAGACGAAAACCCAGAAATCCAAACCAAGAAAAGTAGTAGAGTGAAGGAAAACCAATTTAAAACAAGTAGTTTTAATAGCATAAGCCGAATTATGCGTTTTTAAAAACATCAAATATTTCCTGAAAATTTCGGCAGAGTCTCCTTTGTAAATACTGGCCCCCAAACGGGATACAACATGAATAGTATACGAAATCAATAAAAAGGCATCCCCAAGCGGGAGCTAGCTCTTCGTCAATCGACGGTCACAACCACACAAGCAATATAATATACAACGCCAAGGGCGAGGATCAAAACTCAAAAGGAAACTCAAAACCACAAGAAAACCACAGAAATATAATGCGCGACTCTAAGGTCGAAAGAATAATATCACTGGTCTCTATCTCAAAAATAAATACATGTTTGGTTGATGGAACTTCTAGATACAACAGAATAATGATATACAAGATATATAATGGGGGTACGATACAAGTAAACCCACCTACTAGCAAATCACCCGAAGGAAACTATGCCCGCAAAGCCGTAATGAAACCTGTACGGCAAACCTGCAAGAAACTGGGGCACAACAGGGGTGAGTTGCCAACTCGTGAATAGAAAAACATCTACGCACAGAAATCGCATAAATAACGCAACCTAGGTCAATGATCATAATATATCCTCAAATATATGTATAACATGCAGCCTATAACAATGGCTAGGGTAGTATCTAACCCGAGTGTAATCTCATGTGCCCGTGTCAGTGCCTCAGGTAGCAATATATCATATGAATGAGGTATGAATGCATGAAAACGGAATACATGTAAATGAAGAACTGTTTTCATAATTTAGTGAGATTTCCTTTGTATTTTTAAAATGAGATATCATAATGAAATCAGCATAAAACAGTGCCTAGCATCGGCACAAAACGTAATCCCAATATCTCAATATCTCTGTATCACAGTCTCTGTACCCCAATATCTCGAAATCTCAATGTCTCAATCACAATATCTAGGGCGCCGTCAGTCCAGACCGGCCCCTACCATCCATCTCAAGACCACGACGGTATCATCCGGATATCCGACGCGTCGGGTAAAATCACCGGTAGGTAGTGCTCCCCTGCCAGGCTCACATCGTCATCATCACGCGCATCTTGCCCCGGATACCTTACCGGGTCCACCATGTACCCGAAACGGTTCATCCGTCTCCTTGAATCGGGTCTCGAAATCCATCAGCAACTCATGGTGGACGACTCATACATCATGGGAAAACCGCACTTTTTATTTTAAAAGAGAGAAAAGGTTTATTTATGTTTTTGCGGTTTTCCTCCAAATCCAGAAAATCTCATGGAAATCCGAATCCAAAACCTCAATAACACGTAAAATAGTGAATATATGCATGAGAATCCATGAATGCGGCATAATAATGAATAACAGTATGCATGAAGTAGAAGGTAATAACTACAATGTCTAAACTAACATATGAGGCAAGTACACTAATATCATGTCTAAACTATTAGCTAACAGGCTATGTCAAGCAATAATATTTTCTAAGGTGTACGTGACATGGCAATTACCGATGAAGATGTGTGTGAGCCGGCAAGTAAGTGTACGTGGTACATACGCATCATCGGTAATGGTGCTGGTGTCCTAACAGCATGATATCAATAATGGAGTATGAAACATAATATAAGCATGCGATGCGAAGCGAACCACAATAATGAGCGGGAGCTGAATACTAGATGCAACTATAACTAATCTGCATTAATCTAATATAAGTCCTACAAATGGTGCCTTTTGAAATAACACGAATCGTGGGGTTTTGAAAATAGGGGCTATGGTGTTTTTATGAAAAGATACGTCTTTTGAAATATCCGTAGGATCCCTTAGGCTGTCTTTTAAAATACCCACGATTCGTTAGTTTTTGAAATAGGTAAGAATCGAATCTAATCTAACAACTAAACTAAACTAAAGGGCTAAGCTAACAAGCTGGACTATAGGTAAGGAAACCGCCTAACATCTGAGTCGATCCATATACATACCTGTATATATATTAGTCGGTGATCCCGCCTCAATAATATCATATCTGATACCATATCTATAATTAGACATCCCAAGTCAAGAGTGCGGATCAATCATCAAGATATAGCTCGTACGTAAATCCGTCGTACGGCATCCCCAAATCTGGGTACGGGTCAATATCATATTCCTCACACTATTCCTCTGGTATCCTCTTTATCCAAGATCATAGTCTAAGGTACTGACCTATGTCTACTACAATACTAATATTCTCAATATACTCATGATCTGACTACTGATCGACAATCTCGTACAACCCGATATCGTCAGCACATATCATCATCAAGGGGTATACATCGCCCGATACGGCCTAATATCAATATCCTAGCATATCATGCCTCATATCACGATCACATGTCGACCATTTTATTTATAACACTATTCACCCGTATCGCCGCCCCAAGATCCGCTATAACACCAGAACGTACCTCAAGTACGAATCCTGTCATATCACCGATATCACAACCACAAAACAAATCTCATCGACTCAGCTCAATTCCAAGTATCGTCCTCAAATCCGTATGTGAACACATAGCCCCATACCCATGTGAACACATAACTATAAAGAATCCCATGAGCACATATAAATAGGAATGTATGCAAGTATGTATGTGTAGTGCAACACTACCCTAGGGTTCGCAACACTAAAATAATCCAACACACCAATATCCATCCTAAACATCGTTATTAATCCCAAATAACATATAATTGTTGGTGTGTATACGCATCCGTATACACCACCACGGACTGCGGGGGTGCTATACGCCATCTGTTGGATATATGTATGCCCTAGAGGCCATTATATAATAGTGGATGTATCTATACATGTATATATATTCAGTATACATTCTTGCTCGACATGATAGTATGCTATCTGGTTCTTCTTTATCTGACATGTTGATTTGATCATGCTTATTATTCACTCATACATGCTGATAAAGCCCTAAGGATATTGGCTTGACTACTCTGATTATGATGGAGATCATACTAGTGGGACATCTGTAGTCTATAAGCATATCCTGGAAAGTCCCTAGTCGTAGGTATATCAAGACGGGGCATTGATATACCAAAGTAGACTAGCGTATATGATACTGAGACCCATACGATGGGCGATGGATGTTCCCACATTCATCGATGTTTGACATCAAGATCATATACGGGTGCTCAGTGGTGACTGGGTACACTGGACGGACTCACCGAGAACTCCTATATGGAATTATATCTATTGTCGGATAGCAGTTCTCAGGTGACACTGGTACAGGTTAGTCTGTAGACCCGAGATCGTCATGGAGTCTTGTGTGTTCTCCCACTGTACTTTGATTGCCACCCTACCACGGCTCTACTGAGTCGTGCAAACAGGTGGCCGTTGGGTACAGTCCCAAGACACACGAAGGCAATGAGCGATAGGAGGGGTTTTGTCTCTCCCGGTATTTGGAGTTGATGCTGTACTGTGCCCGACTGGTTATATCAGTAAGTCCCTGGCCAGGGCTGCTGAGAATTGCTGATAAGTGTTATCAGTAGTTTCTCGATCTGTTATAGACCATTCACCGGCACGACTTATTGAGTTATTAGGGTCGACGTGACCATCCCTAGGCTCGATATGCAGCATATCTGACGAAGAGACCGGACTGTACGGTAGTGTTGCCAGTTGGCTCGACGGGAGTTGTAGCAAGTTCGCTTGTTGTCTTCTGATCGCTCAATACCCGGGTGGCCGTTACGTTTAGCTGACCGCTTGCGGCTTGAGGGTACCTGATATGATCATCACCCTCTGCCGGCGTATTGAAGAGTCTTAGAGTCCCACAAAGGAGTTACCCAGTCCAGACGAAACGTTGTGGTGCGCGTATGCGATATGCGCATGCACCCAATTAAATTGCGCGTATAGGATACCGAACATTGATCGGGCGGCTTGCTTTTGGTGGGGTCATATGTGATATGGCCGGATTGATGAATCAAGTGTTGATTTATCATTTAACCATTAGTTTTCTCACTTAAAACCTTTCTAGTATATGATGGATGTATGCATGCATGCATGTGTTTCTTTTTTTCATTCTAGTTTCATGCACATGTGGATGTGCATACATGCATACATACATACACCCATCTATCATGGTTGCTAGCACATGGAAATGGTGGCAATATAAGACTCACACCATGGATTAAGTGATGGTTTATTATTTAATTTTGTATTTAAAACAAATTGAAAAGATAAGGATAATCTTTACTAGCTTCTACATTCTTCTTCTAACCTAACCAAGCTCACCTACCTCTAACCTTGGGTTATCCTTCTCTTTATTATTTGAAACTCAAGTTAAATAAACTCTCCATCACTTAACCATGGTTGGATGTAAGAAGGAATAAAATATAAAAGGTTATATTTCATTTCTTTTTCCAAGGGTCATCTTTTATCTTTTACATTTGCTAAAAAGAAAAGCCACCATCTTCTTCCTCCTTCACATTTGCTCTCTAGTCTTTTCTAGTGAGTAATACACACATAAAGAAAGGTTTTTGAAGTGAGAATCTTATCCACAACATCATTCTACACAAGTTTAGCCAACTTGTTTAGTGTGTTCTCTTCGGTTTTACGAAGTTGCGAGCTTGGACGGGAAACTCCGGGTGGATCGTCGTGGACGTGAGAGGACTACAAGAGGACCTTCTTCCAACACCCAAGAGACTAAGGAGTCAAGAAAAAGGGAGCTACAATGGTTGTAGTTTCGAAACCCTAATTTTTATTAGCTTAAAGTTTTGTAACCCTAATTTTCTAGGATTGATTCCTTTGCATGCTTGTTTAGCACCATCAAAATTCAAACTTTTGGACATGTGATGCTTCAAAACTCTTCATAGGGTGCTAGACAAACCTAACATTGTTATCAGAGCCAACCTAGAACATTAGGTGACGCTTTTACGAAGTAAAAATCCCGATCGGACAAAAATACGACGCTTTTGGACCCTCTCTGGACAAATTTTAAAATTTGATGTTTTTCAGAATTAAAAATACATAAAAAATACAGCAGGAAATTTTAAGAATAACAGTGAAATTCGATGACCTGAACAGTGTAAACCGCCGCGGAACCGCCGCATTACCTGGCTTAGGCCGCGGTTCCGCGGCCGTACGGAGGCATCATTGCATGAATTTTACACTATTATTCTTAGGTCATCTTGTACAGTGTTTTAGGTATGTTTAATCTGAATATTGTACTGTATTTTCTGGAGATGGTTTTGGACGCGTAGATTTGATCGGTATTTTCATTTCGTAGCTTTTCCGGATAAATTAGAAAGTATTGAAGTGTTTAAACGAGTATCATTTGCTCGCTATTCACGGGCTTTAAATACTTTGGAGATACGTGCAAGTCTTTTTTGTGGTGGTCCCTCTAGAAGACAACAAACCTTAACTCGATTTTGTGACCGTCTTGAACTGCCCTTTGAACCTTAGGGTTTGGGGCAGTACGGCGTGCCACATGTGAGGCGTTGGCTTGACCCTTCTACGGCTGGACAGCTACTACTGTGTCACACTTCGGATTTTTGAACCCTGCTCAAGTGTTGAGCTTTAGTGAATCTTGGGTACTTGATCGTTCGTTCGAAAACTTTAATACTGTCTGTTTATCTGGAATGTGATACAATATGTGGAATTCATATAGTTTAGGCATGAAATACGAAATATGTGATATTTCGCATTTGTGATGTCTAAAGAGAATGTGGATTCCAAATATTGTAGTTTTACACTTTCTTTTCTGTGACCGTAAGTGTAGTATGTACGATATCGCCGGTTTCGTTGCTATACATCAACGACAATTGGTGTATGCATACTTACTTACGTTGATGATATGAGATATTATGTGTTGCTGAGATATGATGTGCAGGATTGTCGCGATTGAATAGCCGGGGGGGTTTATGTGAGATGAGAGTTTTATATTTTCATTCATCTAAGTTCAAATGTAATGTAATATTCTTTTATTTGGGGCACTTCCGGGTTGAGGTTGTGTCACCAGTGTTGTATATTATTTACTTTTCCGCATTAGGATGGACCCAAGGAGGGGAGCACAGGTGACCGGGTTCTGGGGTTCAGTGGGAGGCCATTTCGAGGAGTCGAGACCGGGTCTCCTAAACTCCAGAATTGGGAGGGTCACTTGCCGCTCTCGTAGGGGTCCAGGGTGTGGGCTTGGCTATTCATCGCGACTGTGGAATCCGTATTTTCTATTCTGGATAAATACTAAATACGGACGTCCTAGTATATCCCACTTTATATCTATGTTTCTGCTGCCTGTGTTCTGTGATATCTGAGACGAATGACATATTATATATATGATATATAGTAGACGTTGCTTATGTTTTACACCCGCGCTAGTCCCGTCCCGGTATGCCGTTAGTTAAGTAACCTAACGGTGCATAACGGAACATTGCGGCGAATGCGGATGGCATAAGCGTACGTGTTATTTTCGTTTCTTTTCTGTGATTGGCTTTAGTACTTAAATGATGGGATTACATTAATGTGATTAATGTAAAGAAAATAAACCTAAAGAGATGTTGTAGAATCGGATTTGAAAACCACTCGGCTATTTATGAAAAAGCTATATTTCAAAACTGCGGAGCTTAAGCCACTCCTTTTGAAAACCATTTGATTCTACAACGATATCAAGCTCAAAGCGTTAAAGATTTTCTTAAAAATCATCCGCAACCCTCCGTCATTTTAGGAAGTAGAGTACTTAGTATTCGTGCTACGTTTGTTGACCTTAGCCAAGGCGTAGTGTACGGTAGCTAAGTGATGTCTTTCTACAAATGCATATGATGCAGATTAATTAGGATGGGCATATGACTTTGTTGACCTTAGCCAAGGGTCATGTGAACGGGTCTAATTAATCAAGAAATGACGGGCTGAGCTTGACTAGTACTCGTGATTTGTTGACCTTAGCCAAGGTCACGAGTGCTAGGGGTAAAAACCACATCGGGAATTTCAATAGTTGAAATTTGCAATGAGATTGCATACCTTCCATGTGATGGTTGGATCCCGATCCCACTGTGGGCAATAGTTGCTCCTAGGAGAGTTTTACAGTTTACAATTAGCTAACTCATTAGGTGTCTAGAAAAGTGTTAACGGGGCTCCGCCTTTGGGAAAACGAGGTTTACTTTAATTAGGTCCGTGCGAAAGCACGGGGAACCTCCCTCAAGTACCGACACTGGCCTGGCTGAACGGTTAGCGAAGTTGTAGACTGTAATTAATCCTGGCTAGTTTTTCTTTTTAAGGTTTGAAAGAAAAACTCGATAAAAGCAGTGAGAAACATCGATTAGACAAGATAATAACCAATCTGATCAATGCCAGAGCTTTCGCTGAGTGTATTCTTTTCTCTCTCTCTTAATGGCAGAGATACCAATGACTGGACTTAAGCTTCTACTAGATAAAAACAAACTGAATGGGACCAACTATAAAGACTGGCTGAGGAATCTGAAAATCGCCTTGACTTATGATAAAGTATCATATGTCCTCACGGCTTCAGCCCCGCCCGTCCCAGGTCCAAAATCCTCAGTTGCGGGCGTTGAAGTCCGCAAGACATGGGACGCTGACTGTGCCGCGGCCAAATGCCTCGCTTGCATCGATGGACAATACACATCAAAAGCAGCACGAGGACATGGACATTCACGGTATATTGCTCCATACAAAGGAGTTGTATGGAGAGCAATCCCGCGTATTACGATACGAAGCATCAAAGAAACTGTTTCAGATGCGAATGGCCCCTGGCACACCAGTAGGAGACCATGTTTTGAAGATGATAGCTCTTATAGAAGAGCTTGAGGACCTTGGATGGACTATGGACAATGAACAATATATAGATATTATTCTGCAGTCCCTCCCCTCCACCTTTGCTCAGTTCATAGTGAACTTCAATATGCACGGCATGGAGAAGGAACTCCCTGAACTCCTTAATATGTTAAGGAGTGCAGAGAGCACTATGAAGTCAGCAAAAACTCCCGTTATGACTGTTGGACGGTCTTCCTCTTCTCGCCCGAAGGCTAAGGCCAAGGGAAAGAAAAAGAAGAAACCCACCAATCCTAAGGATGGAGTTAAAAGGTGAAGGGAAAGGGAAAGTCCAAAGCTGGAGACCCGGGGAAGGGCGAATGTTTTCATTGCCACAAGACAGAACATTGGAAGCGCAACTGCACGGAGTACTTAAGTCTCAAGAAGAAGCATGGTGATGCTTCTGCTTCAGGTGCGTTTGTAACAGAAAACTGTTTTTCAATAAACTCTGCTTCCTGGGTATTGGATACCGGTTCAGGTTCTCACATTTGCAATTCTATGCAGGGACTGAGAAATAACAAGGTTTTGAAGACAGGTGACCATACTCTCCGCGTTGGAAATGGTTCCAATGTACATACAGTCGCAGTGGGAGAGTATCACTTGGGGTTGCCATCTGGATGTATTTTGGTTTTGAATCCATGTTATTTTGTACCAAGTATGCTGTGTAATATAATATCCGTTTCTTTGTTGGACAATGAAGGATATCATTTTGTATTGCAAAACAATGTTATGAACATTCACCTGAATCAAATGTTGGTTGGGTATGGTACGCTTAATAACGGAATATATGTCCTAAATCAACACACAGTTTTCAGTGTACAACACACTAATAAAAGAAAACTTTCAGAATTAAATGAAGCTTTTCTTTGGCGCTGTAGACTTGGTCATATTAACGAAACAAGACTAAACAAGTTACACAAAGATGGATATTTAAATTCTTTTGAATATAAATCTTATGCGACTTGCCAGTCTTGTATCAAGGGTAAAATGACCAAAACTCCGTTTACCGGACACGGAGAAAGAGCAACTCAGCTCCTGGGCCTCATACATAGTGATGTATGTCGGCCAATGTCTACACAGGCTAGAGGCGGTTTTTCATACTTCATTACATTCACTGACGATTTCTCAAGATTCGGTCATGTATTTTTATTAAAACACAAGTCCGAAACTTTCGAGAAATTCATTGAATATAAACAAGAAGTAGAAAAACAAACCGGCTTGAGTATCAAGATGCTTCGATCAGATCGAGGTGGTGAGTATCTTAGTGCAGAATTTGCAAACTTCTTAAAAGAGAATGGGATTCTCTCTCAGCTCACTCCTCCTTATACACCACAGCACAACGGTGTGTCAGAACGACGGAATAGGACCCTATTAGATATGGTCCGGTCCATGATGAGTGATGCTGAGTTACCCGTCTCGTTTTGGGGGCATGCATTGGAGACTGCAGCATTTCTGCTAAACAGGGTTCCAACCAAAACCGTATCTACCATGCCATATGAGATATGGCATGGGAAGAGACCATCTCTTAAGAGAATTAAGATTTGGGGTTGCCCGGCCTATGTTAAAAAGCAGAATCCGGACAAACTCGAGACACGGTCAGTCATGTCTAACTTTGTGGGATATCCAAAGAATTCTTATGGATATCTATTCTACCACAAAGAGGAACAAAAAATGTTTGTTTCTCAACATGCCACATTCTTAGAAAAAGAGTTTTTCACAGATAAAGATGATGGCAAGGTGGTGGATCTAGAAGAGGTTCTAGAGACACAAACTACAAATGACGATTTGGTTGAACCGGCTGTTGCAACAGAAACTGAAGAACCTCGGCCACTCCGTAGGTCTGGTAGGACTTCTCGCCCACCGGAGAGGTACTACGGTTTCCTCATTGATGGTGACAGAGAAGACTGTATCATGGATGATGATGATCCTACCAGTTTTCAGCAAGCTATCACGAGTAAAGACTCTGTGAAGTGGCTGGATGCCATGAGATCCGAAATGGAGTCTATGTACACCAACAAAGTATGGACTTTGCACGTTGTACCCCCTGGGGTAAAACCTGTGGGGTGCAAATGGATCTTTAAAAGAAAGATTGGTGTAGATGGGCAGGTGGAGACCTATAAGGCAAGACTTGTGGCGAAGGGTTTTCGTCAAAGACCAGGTTTGGACTATGACGAGACTTTTTCTCCCGTAGCCATGCTTAAATCCATTCGGATCCTACTTGCTATTGCTGCTCACTACGACTATGAAATCTGGCAGATGGACGTTAAAACTGCATTTCTAAATGGGAATTTAGAAGAATGCGTTTATATGGATCAGCCAGAGGGCTTCATTGATAGTGGGAGCAGCGGGAAAGCATGCAAATTGCTTAAATCCATATATGGGTTAAAGCAGGCATCACGGAGTTGGAACATTTGTTTCGATGATGTCATCAAAGAGTTTGATTTCATCAAAAATCCAGATGAACCTTGTGTTTATAAGAAGGCTGTAGAGAGAGCTGTCACATTCCTCGTATTGTACGTGGACGACATTCTTCTGATAGGAAATGATATTTCTATGCTGCAGTCGGTCAAATCTTTCTTATCACTGAGGTTCTCCATGAAGGACCTGGGTGATGCCACATACATCCTGGGCATAAGGATCTATAGGGATAGATCCAAAAAGTTATTGGGATTGTCCCAAACCAGGTACATTGACACCATCCTAAAAAGGTTTAGTATGGAAGACTCCAAGCGGGGTGCCTTACCCGCTTGACATGGAGTCACTCTCTCCAAGGATTCTTGTCCAAAGACCGATGAAGAGAGAGCTCGCATGAGTATTATACCCTATGCTTCGGCAGTAGGATCTATAATGTATGCGATGTTATGTACACGCCCAGATGTAGCTTATGCACTTAGTGTTGTAAGCAGGTATCAATCTAACCCAGGGGAGAATCACTGGACAGCTGTGAAGAATATTCTTAAGTACTTGCGAAGGACTAAAGAATTGTTCTTGGTGTATGGTAATGGAGATCTCCAAATGGAGGCCTTTACCGATTCGAGCTTCCAGAGCGATAAGGACGACAGCAAATCTATCTATGGGTTTGTATTTATCCTTAATGGAGGGGCGGTGAGTTGGAAGAGTTCCAAACAAGATACCGTTGCAGACTCTACGATAGAAGCTGAGTACATTGCTGCAAATGATGCCGCCAAGGAAGCTGTCTGGATGAAGAAGTTCGTCTCGGAGCTAGGAGTAGTTCCAACCATTATTGATCCAATACCTTTGTATTGTGACAATAATGGGGCTATGGCGTTAGCCAAGGAGCCCAAATCCCATCAGCGGTCCAGACACATCCTGAGGCGTTTACATTTGATCCGGGAGATTGTAGATCGCCGCGAGATCGAGATTAGGAGGGTAGACACAAAGAATAACGCCGTGGATCCATTCACCAAGGCCCTCCCTCAGCCGCAGCATGAGCGACTTTTTGAGATGTTGGGTATGAGATACGCCAATAACTGGCCTTAGTGCAAGTGGGAGATTGTTGGATATATGTATGCCCTAGAGGCCATTATATGATAGTGGATGTATCTATACATGTATATATATTCAGTATACATTCTTGCTCGACATGATAGTATGCTATCTGGTTCTTCTTTATCTGACATGTTGATTTGATCATGCTTATTATTCACTCATACATGCTGATAAAGCCCTAAGGATATTGGCTTGACTACTCTGATTATGATGGAGATCATACTAGTGGGACATCTGTAGTCTATAAGCATATCCTGGAAAGTCCCTAGTCGTAGGTATATCAAGACGGGGCATTGATATACCAGAGTAGACTAGCGTATATGATACTGAGACCCATACGATGGGCGATGGATGTTCCCACATTCATCGATGTTTGACATCAAGATCATATACGGGTGCTCAGTGGTGACTGGGTACACTGGACGGACTCACCGAGAACTCCTATATGGAATTATATCTATCGTCGGATAGCAGTTCTCAGGTGACACTGGTACAGGTTAGTCTGTACACCCGAGATCGTCAATGAGTCTTGTGTGTTCTCCCACTGTACTTTGATTGCCACCCTACCACGGCTCTACTGAGTCGTGCAAACAGGTGGCCGTTGGGTACAGTCCCGAGACACACGAAGGCAATGAGCGATAGGAGGGGTTTCGTCTCTCCCGGTATTGGGAGTTGATGCTGTACTGTGCCCGACTGGTTATATCAGTAAGTCCCTGGCCAGGGCTGCTGAGAATTGCTGATAAGTGTTATCAGTAGTTTCTCGATCTGTTATAGACCATTCACCGGCACGACTTATTGAGTTATTAGGGTCGACGTGACCATCCCTAGGCTCGATATGCAGCATATCTGACGAAGAGACCGGACTGTACGGTAGTGTTGCCAGTTGGCTCGACGGGAGTTGTAGCAGGTTCGCTTGTTGTCTTCTGATCGCTCAATACCCGGGTGGCCGTTATGTTTAGCTGACCGCTTGCGGCTTGAGGGTACCTGATATGATCATCACCCTCTGCCGGCGTATTGACGAGTCTTAGAGTCCCACAAAGGAGTTACCCAGTCCAGACGAAACGTTGTGGTGCGCGTATGCGATATGCGCATGCACCCGATTAAATTGCGCGTATAGGATACCGAACATTGATCGGGCGGCTTGCTTTTGGTGGGGTCATATGTGATATGGCCGGATTGATGAATCAAGTGTTGATTTATCATTTAACCATTAGTTTTCTCACTTAAAACCTTTCTAGTATATGATGGATGTATGCATGCATGCATGTGTTTCTTTCTTTCATTCTAGTTTCATGCACATGTGGATGTGCATACATGCATACATACATACACCCATCTATCATGGTTGCTAGCACATGGAAATGGTGGCAATATAAGACTCACACCATGGATTAAGTGATGGTTTATTATTTAATTTTGTATTTAAAACAAATTGAAAAGATAAGGATAATCTTTACTAGCTTCTACATTCTTCTTCTAACCTAACCAAGCTCACCTACCTCTAACCTTGGGTTATCCTTCTCTTTATCATTTAAAACTCAAGTTAAATAAACTCTCCATCACTTAAGCATGGTTGGATGTAAGAAGGAATAAAATATAAAAGGTTATATTTCATTTCTTTTTCCAAGGGTCATCTTTTATCTTTTACATTTGCTAAAAAGAAAAGCCACCATCTTCTTCCTCCTTCACATTTGCTCTCTAGTCTTTTCTAGTGAGTAATACACACATAAAGAAAGGTTTTTGAAGTGAGAATCTTATCCACAACATCATTCTACACAAGTTTAGCCAACTTGTTTAGAGTGTTCTCTTCGGTTTTACGAAGTTGCGAGCTTGGACGGGAAACTCCGGGTGGATCGTCGTGGACGTGGGAGGACTACAAGAGGACCTTCTTCCAACACCCAAGAGACTAAGGAGTCAAGAAAAAGGGAGCTACAAAGGTTGTAGTTTCGAAACCCTAATTTTTATTAGCTTAAAGTTTTGTAACCCTAATTTTCTAGGATCGATTCCTTTGCATGCTTGTTTAGCACTATCAAAATTCAAACTTTTGGACATGTGATGCTTCAAAACTCTTCATAGGGTGCTAGAAAAACCTAACACCATCCACCCGACTTCTCCCCGTAGATATAAATCTACTCACCTGATCCTCGCTCGCCGGTGCCGACGTCGCCACGCGCTTGCTTGTCGTCTCGAAGTCCACATGGGGTACCTACATATCATAACGCACCGTATCGCATTAAAATCCGACTCATGACCCAAAAACGACACGTGAATCCCACATAGGTCAAAACCTATGGTTGCTTTCACAAATCAACCCAAAAACCCTCGACGTCAGCGTACAAACGTCAAACCATCGAGAAAAACCCAAATAAACTCATTTGCACATTCACGAACACTAATTTTAATATAAAATAGGTTAAAACTCACAAAAAACCCCAATTTCACTTAAAAAGTCATTTTTCCGAAAATCTAGCAAGCACAATTCGCCGTTTTAGTACAAAACTCGATGTAAAAACGAATCTAGCGGCCACAATATTCACTAAATATCTTAATTAAGTCATAAAAACAATTCCCATAATTTAATCTCATAAATTTCCATAAACCTTAAAATTCTAGTTCACAAAATACCTAAATTTTAACAATTTTATAGCAAAAATGCACAAACTACAATCTAGCTTGGATTTTAATGAACTAAAAGCATTAAACCACTCAATATAATCTTTATAATGACATGAAACCTAAATTTGAATTTTATCTCATAAGAATATAATTATTTAAAAAACCTAGTTTATTAATTATATAATTATCACTTTTAAATCAACAAATATGCAAACTAGCAACTTAAATTGATTTAGCAAAACATTGATATGTCAAATACATCCCACAACCATAGTCTCACAACACAAAACCCTAAATAGATTTTTCACAAACCCTAATCTAAAGCTTCTCTTGCAAACCCACATCTTTCAATTAAACCGCAATTAAGCACCTAACTAGCTTCATTAAGGAATTTAAATCAAAAAAATGAATAATGGGTCAAAAGTTATACCTCACAAACCATGATCAAACTTGAATTCTAGACCTCCATTTTGAAATCCTTGCACCAAGATCCATGCTAAAGGAGATGAGGGAAAATGGGTAGGAGTCGGATTTTGATTTCGGTGAAGTTTTAATTGATTTTTTTGACAATTTTTTTTTGATGGAAAAGAGAGGAGAAGAAGGAAGGGGGGCTGCTGTTGGGCCTGTGGAATTTCGTCCAAAAATTGTGGGGGGGGGGGGTGAGGGAGGAGAGAGAGTGAGGTGGAGAAAGTGAGAAGAAAAGTCAAAGTCCACCTTTTACTTCTATCATTCTCTTTTCTTTTCTTTTCTTTTCTTTTCTTTTGCAAAACAAGTGGGGACAAGAGAGGGGGGCTGCTGAATTCAGCCAAGGGGGAGGGAAAATGGGGGTGTGTGAGTGTGGGTATGGTTGTGGGGTGATGGAAAATGATAAATACTATACCCCAAACATCCATTTACACTAAAAAAAAGCCTTTTTCTTCGATATTTTCTAAACCGTTTTGGCAAACGATTTCGTTTCAAAAACCACATGATAAAATTTTATTTAATGTTTTATGATGCACAAAATTTGTTTCAACTCATTCCAATTTGTAATTTTCCCTAATTAAATGTATTAGTGACGGCTTAAAATAATAATAAAATAAATTATTTTCAGAAAATTTGAAATTTCACCAGTGGCTCAATAAACACCAAATACTAGCAATTTCATAGCTAGAATATGTATATTTAATTTTTATAATAAGATATTTGCATTTTGACTTTTTTACAGAAAACCCCCTTATTTTACCGATTTTCCGAAATTTCACCGAAACGATTTTCAAAACGCTACAACTCACCACTTCATGATATAGACGAACGGACCGGATTGTACGAATATTGTCACTGTCAGGCTCAGTAGGGTTTCTGGATGAGTTCGCTCGTCGGCCTCCCTTTCGCTCAATACTTTGGCAGCCGTTACGTACAGCTAGTGCCACTGACGTGCTTGTGGTTAAACCCACCGCCAGCGTATTGACGAGTCTTTAGAGTCCTACACAGAGGGTTTCTCTGGTTTGGGCGAAATGTTGTAGAGGCCATATGGTTTTATGGCAGGGTTCGATCATATACGTGCACTTGTGCACGGATCATGATCGGACAGATAATACTATTAGTCTTTGATTTAAGTCGGATCCTAATATTATATTGTTGGATTATTTTTGTCTCGTTGTATTCGTATTCGGTCGGAATACGGATATAAGTATGTATGTACAGATGAGGGGTATTCTTTTAATTCGTTACGAGTTTAATTTTGAAGTTGCCAATTCTTTTCTTGATTTAAACATTTGGTTTAATGTTTAATTTGTTGAAATGTATGAGTCATGGTTTTGTTGACCATATCCTTGTGCTAGCAAATTCATTGTGCTGGCAATTCTTTGTGAGCAATTCATGAAGCCATGACATGAGTCATGGTAAGTCATGAGTGCAAAGGTTTTTTTTTGTTGTGCTGTTGATTTCTTGAGTTGTTTGGATACACTCACCACTTGATTGTTATACTCACCACTTCATGATATACACTTCCCACTTCATGAATCCACAGAGAAAAAAAAATTCGAAAGCAAGTGCAACCCAATTTTTTCCCCTACAAGAAAACAACAGCCCATTTGATTTCTTCACAAGCAATTTCTTATGCTCACATTTCTCATCCATGGCAACTTCATTTACCTCCACCCAATTCCTTGGGTGCATTGAGACAAAGTATTCACACACTATCTCTACTTCATCTTGGGTAACTAGGCTAGCAAACTAGATGCCCGAGTTGCCTCGGTTTGAGGCGAGAGCCCGTATTACTAATTCTCGACGTGGATCGTCTTCGACGAGGGAGACCGGAGAGTGAACTTGTTCGAGACAGCCACGACGAGCTAAGGATAGAGATTGAAGACCGAAGGACACGGCTCGATTGGTATAATCTCCAAACTCCTTTTACAGTTAACTAGTATAGAGTTAATGGTACGATCCATCGTTTAAGGTTCCGTTAGCGCTGGTTTAGTTAAAAGGTTTTTGTTCCACATTCGGCCATGGATTGATGGCCGGGGCGCTGGCGTAAGCTTAAAATATACGTATTATAGTATTTGACTAGTGCATATTGGATTTCAGTAGTGGATTTCGAGATTTGTATCTCCATTGTAACTCCGATGATTGCGTGATGCTTGACGAAGTTTGATTTTGAGTTTCATACTTGTTTTCAGACGCACTTTACGCGCAGTGGTATTTCTATATCTTCCGTGATTTCGGAGCCCCGTTACCTTAAAATGGTTATTGAAATGTTTTTGTATTTGGGGATTTAAATTTAAATTCGGGGACCGAATTTATTTAAGGGGGGAAGATTGTAACATTTCAGAAAATATAAGATATTATTTTTGGAATTTAATATTAAAATAATATATTTCGCGAAAACTACCCGATTTGCGAATCTGGGGTTTTCGTAAAATGGTATAAATATATACCAATATTTAGGATATAATTGGAAATTAAAATGATTTATTCATTTAAAAATATATTTATCGGATTTGGGATTTTTATAATTAATTATATGCAAGTTAAAATTAAACCCAATTAGTGCACTACTAATCGCGATTAAGCCAAATCCGTGTTTCTACATTTTTCCATGGTTAGTGCACCATGTCATATTGCATTTTGTTGCATGTTGTTGCATTTGAGTTGTTTTATGGATATTATGTGATTTATTATGAGAAAAGGATTAAAAGAGAATGATTGGAGAGAGAGAGAGAGTGGCATGGGCTTGAGAGGGGTGAGAATAAGAGAGAGTGAGGGTAAAGAAAGAGAGAGGGCAGCCATCACTTTCCCCTCCCCATTATTTTCCTTCATCTTCTTCCTCCTCATCTCCTTCTACCTTCACCTCCAAGAATCACCTTCATTTCTTCACCAAAAGCCTACACCCTCTTCATTAAAGATGATCCCCACTTTATCCTCAACACATTGGACCTTGCAAGTTTGGATTTTAGAGACTTTAGGCAACTCAAGAATTTTCTTCAGTTGCTAATGAGGTAATCCCTTCACTTTAGATTAGGTAATTGTGTTTAATATATCCTATTCTAGTTTAGATATTGATTTAGTGGGTTGTGTGATCTTAGAAAATTCCAAGTTGCTGTTAAGTGGTGAATTGAGGTGTAGTGAGTGTTTTCATGACCTTAGAGGGTGTTTTTACTGGCCAAGACCCGTGATTAGCACCAAAACACGAACTTAGAATCTGCCCGACACAGATATTTGACAGTTTGTGAGTGTATCTGGGAATCTGGACTGATCCGAGACTACCATAAATTAAGTTCCCATGACAGTGAGACATGCAGGCAACCATGAAGCAACACATGAAACCCTAGCCCCTAATGAGCCGCAGATTTAATGGATTTGGCCGCAAATTGCGGCCAAGTCGTGGTGGTTTCGTGTGATTTTTGGACCATAGCTTCTTTATCCTATATATAGAGCAACCCTATGTGCAAAATTGGCTAATTTTACCTGAGTCAAAATCTGGGATGGATTTCTTTAGTTGCTAATTTCGTGCTTTGCGATTTGTGAAACTTGGTTTTGGTATTGGTTTTGGATTCTGTCGTTTGGCGTTTGTACGTCAACGACGAAGGTTATCTGGTTGTGTTTTCATGCGTAGGCTATAGGTTCTAACCTATAGGCAATTCGTATGCCGTATCGGTTTTCGGACATTGATTTTAATAGTATTGCGATATGTATATTTATTATAGGTACCTTCGCGTGGATTCCGAGACGACGAAGCACATCGACTACGGCTGAGCAAGGAGTTCGCAGGTGAGTAGATTTATATCTACGGGGGAAGTCGGGTGGATGGCGTATAGCACCCCCGCAAACTTGATGAAAACCGATATATAGAATATGGTTAAGGAAACCTATATTAAAAAACTATGGATATGGTTAAAAGGATAACTAGAGATGATATGAATGACTGAAAACTATATTGAGATATGAGATGAAAGCTATAAGGATATGACATGAGATCGATGAATGTGACAAGCATGAATTGAGAGAGAACAAGTATGAGTTGCTAATGGTATGATACAAAATCGAGATCGATATGACGTAAGATTAATAAGATATGACGTATATGCAAGGCATCATTATATGAGATTGATACAAATATGATTTATGATACAGGTGTGTGTGTGTGTGTGTGTGTGTGTGTGTGTGTGTTTGTATTTGTATTTGAGAATGATGAGTGATATGTCGTACGAGACTTTAGATCCGTACCCTCATTGTTGTATAGGTCGATAGATTCCCTATTTCGGTTGATGTTACCATACGATGGATTGTCGTACGAGATATGATGTACCAGATGATTGATCCGTACTAGTGATTTGATGATGATGATCGAGGGTTGTCGTCATATCAGAGGTTATGAGGCGGGATCGCCAATATTACGATGTCCCTTGAACTATACCTATTTCCAAAACTGACGAATCGTATGCATCTTTTAAAATGGAAAGTTTATAGGACGCTACAGGTTTCCAAAAGATATCTTTTTCCTAAAAATACCGTAGCACCCACTTTAAAAACTACGATTCGTACCTTTCAAAAAGTAACCGTATGGTTCATGCGTAGATAGATATACCCATTTATTGTTCATGTTATGTAGGATATTACCCCCGGGAGGTACCTACTACGTTCCAGTATTTAATGCTATATGATATTATTTGCTAGTACACCTGCACAATTACCGTTGATGCGCATGTTACACTTACACTGATCTGCCGGTGCACACACATTCTTCATCGGTAATTGCCATGTCACTTACACAGTAGAACTGCTACATCACTATACTATGTTGCATGATATACTTGCTACGCTCACATCGCTCTACTTGTTGCATGATATACTTGATATGCTTACATTTCTGTTCTATGTTGCATATATCATGCTTTACGATTTTACGCATTGAGTTGTTGTTTTCATGAGATTCTAGATTTGAGAACCGTGGTTATATTTCAAAGAAAATTATGTATTGTTTTTAAAAAAACCCGGTTTCTCTTGATATGATATTTCGAGACGTCCACCATGAGTTTTCTCGGTTCTGAGAGTGGCTTATGAGTATACCCGATTCGGTGAGCGGGAGGCACCGTCTGCGGGTACATAGTGGACCCGGTGAGGTACCCCGGGGCAAGCAGCTCGAGTTGTAGACGATGAGCCTGGCAGGGGGAGCACTACCTACCGGTGATAGTATTTGGATCCGGCGGTTATCTGGAGGATACCGACCGGAGGTTACAGGATATAAGGGCCGATCTGAAGATGCGGTGCCTAAGATATGAGGATTTACGTGTCGATGCTGGACACGGGTTTTATGATGTTCGAGTGTCGGTGTTGGACTCTCAGGTTCCATGATTTGATGTGTCATTGATGGACACACGGTTTTTGATATCCTCATATTTATATACATATGCTTTATGATGTTTCGAGTGTCGGTGTTGGACACTCAGGTTCCATGATGTTGCAGTGTCATTGATGGACACGTGGATGATATCCACATGCAGATAGGCATTGATCATATTGTTGGAAATTATACAGATACGGTCACCCTAGATATCATAGTATTACCTTTATGATATAGTTGACCTAGGAAATCGTTGTTTTATTCGATTTCTACTTGCTGATGTTTTCTACTCACGAGTTGGCAACTCTCCCCCGTTGTACCATAGTTCTTGCAGGTTGACCGCATGGATCAGTAGCGGTATCACTGACACACAGTTTGCTTCCGGGTGATTTGCTTTGGTAGATGGTACATATTGGATCGTGCCACTATTATATTTATTATTCCTGTTGTATCTAGTCAACTCCATCAATCAGAAACTAGTATTTGTATATTTAGTAAGACTTAGACAGACTTGTGGTTGCGAGACTTAGAGCGAGGGTTTTTGTTCGCTTAGTGGGTTTGATGTCTTGCATTTCTTTTTTTTTTCCTTTGTGTTTATCTTCGCCGTTGGGCGTCGTATACATATATTTTGTCTTGCGTGGTTGTGATTCCGCCGATTGGCGAAGAGCTAGCTCCCGCTTGGGGATGCCTTTATATTATCATGTATATGTGGTTTTGGATAAAAAAAAATACAAAAGAGGTGCTGCCCAAATTTTTAAAAGACGAAACATGTTTTCCAACTAGTACATCCACTTGCATTTTTCATGTTCCATTATCTATGCATTTAAGAACACATTTGATTTCACTATACCTTTATTTCAAAACTTCACCTCTTTTATTTTCTTTAAATGGTTTAGATTTCTGGGCTTCAGTTTACTTGAACTACGTTGCGCCTTTAGACGTTGCGTGATTTAAATGCCGGTCATGAACTAAATTTCGGGTCGTGACAACTATGCGGAGTCTTAGGCGTATATATATTTCGGAACCTAGGCTTGACCTTACGGAACTTAGACTTGACTGGGGGGTATTAGACCCGAAATTTCGTTACGTAGGTTGACCCTGATTGATGGAATAGGTAACTCAAGTAGAGTAACGTATCGAGCGTATGTTCTTCTGAATACTTACGATATGATGCTCCGCTTAAGTGACCTTAGGATGTACATATCTTGAGATCCGTGCTTCTATTCGTTCCAATGATCATACTCTCATTGACTCCGTTCCTCCCTATGATTATATATCCATTTTGGACCTATCAATTCCTTTTGTTTCTTTGATTATCTTCATCGATACCGGCTTGAGGTTCCTGTCAACATGGCTTGAGCGCAGATTGAGCTGCTGCTAAGGACGCGGTCAGGGAGAGCTCATCACGAACGAGGGCTGACAATGATGTTTTTCTGGTGACATAGGAACGTATCGGTATAGTGTTTATGTTGTGACCTCTCGTTAGAGGCGAGTGTTCAGTTTTGCACCGGATGATCGGGCCCTTGATAGAGGCTGCCAGATTGAGAGGACTGTTGATGTACAGCCTACCCCAGAGGACAGTTGATGTACAGCCTACCCCAGAGTTTTTAGAGTTGAGACCACTAGATCTTTTAGACAGAGATGTGACAGAAGATAGCTAGTCCATCTTTAGTTGAGCGACTGAGATGATTCGTCTGATCTGATGCGCCGACGCAGACTCAGTTGAGTTGAAGAATTCCAGTGTGGAGAATCTTACTCAGATCTAGAGTAGATCGATCAAGAGAGAACGCTATTCGTTGGATGCTCCGATGTGAGATCGGTATGTTGACCAGCTTCGGATAGAAAGGACCTCACCCAGATGCATTGTGAGTTGATCGAGAACGGGCGAATGAAGCGTATATCTTTCGATAATTGAACGAGTTTCCGAGAACGTTTTCGGCTAGATATCTTCCACAGAGTGGTGAAGATACCCGCGTTCTTAGTTTCGAGTCCTTGTGAGAGACTCTGGATTGACTGTAGCCGAGAACGGATTGTAGTACGCAGATAGCAAGACGTGATTTCGATGTGGACGATAATGAAGACAGGTGGAACAAGAGGTTCGTGAGAGATGTTAACGAGCTGTTGTTACTCCACGTTGATGACAGAGGATTGATATGTATACAGAGACGTTGGAATATGGCTAAATTCCAGAGGAAAAGCTTTGCTGAGAACGCAGATGTTCGGAAATGAGAAAAAGATTATGTAAGGGTACCAACCTTCATTTAGTTCGGCATATGTGAGATCGGGAGAGACCTTGAGCAGGTTCTTTCCAGGACACTGCAGCGATAAGATTTGCACCCAGGATCGGTTGTATCGCGCGTATTCAGAGGGCCAGATGCCGACACCGGTGACATACTGTTTTACGAGTGGTCATGCTAATTGGCCGAGAGATGATCAGGGGAGTACCAGAAAGGAATTGTTTCTGTCGTTGCACCTAACCGGGCCGATGAGAAGAAAGATTTTTGATTGGTAATCTACAGAGACAACAAGGACCCAGAGACAGAGGATGCCAGACCGTGAGCAGAAGGCAAGCGGATGTTATTGCTTTGCCAGCTTTGGGCGCACCAGCATTTTCTCGACATTGAAGGAGGTGTACCTCAATGTCATTTATTGCGATTTGCATTTTGTGATCCGAGTATAACAAGTTTATCTCTTGGACCTTGAGTTTCTATGATTGAGTTTCATGATATTTGTTTTCGTGCACCATGGCTGTACCTACTGGGTATTTACATTTTGTGCACAGTTATTGCACTTGATTTAAGTTTTATACACCGTTACATTGGTTTATGATTTTTGCATATCTATTGTACATGATATCGATTTTGTGCATTGGCTGCACATATTTATGATTCCATGGATTTTGATACTGTTGATGAGATTTGTGAATGTTGTTGTACACACTCGAGATGATTTATGCACTCAGTATAGCTTACATGTGCTCGCAGTGCATTGATATGGATTTTGTGCACGCATACGATTTTAATACACCTTGGCACGTTCGGTGTTGTTTTTGTGCGTATTTAAGATATTGATGAGTTTTCAGGCACCTAGTGCACGTGAGATTATGTTTGTGCAATTGTTGCACTAGATCTCTGTTTTCGTGCACCGTTGCACTTGACATTCATTTTCGTGCGTGCACTAGATGTTTAGTATGGACCTGACGCACTTGATTTAGATTTTCGCGCATATTGGACGCATGGTATGATATTTTGTGCACATCGGATGCACTTGATTAAGGTTTTATTCGTGCATGTTAGTTGCACTGGGTTAAGATTTTTCGTGCACTCTCGATGCACTTGATGTTGTTGTCGTGCATACCCGTTGCACTTGACAGATGTTTCCGTGCATACCTGTTGCACTTAGTTTGGCTTTTGTGCACATTCATGGAACTTGTATTTGGCTTTGATTTTCCGTGTGCACCTGACGCACACGATGTTGGATACGCCTTTTGAGGCCGATTTTTGCTCTTGAGCATCATATTTTCATGTTGGGCACTATATTATATAGTAGCCGAGCAGGGCTGATCTGAGGACAATACCTGAGTATTTTTGCATGCATCAGTAATTACCAAGAGGTTTTCAAAAAGTAGCTATAGTCTCGCTATTTCCTACGTGTCCGAGGTTGACACGAATCTTTACAAAGGAAATCCTTTTGGGATATTTCAAAAAGGCGAAACGTATATTTGAGAAAAACATATATAAAAGTATATTTATTACCTTACTACTGAGCGTCCGTCACCTGTACCGTGAGTTACGCATCGCACGGCGATTCGGAAAAGATTTTTGCATGTGTTTATTTAGTTTTTAGAGGATTTTACAAGGATGCGTATTATATACGTATTATGATTTTGATTATAGTATATTTGAGAGAATGGCTGTGGATTTCGAGACTTACGTCTCCATTATAACTCCCACAATTGCGTGACGCTTGACGGAGTTCGATTTTGAGTTTCGCATTCGTTTTCATACGCACTTGATGCGCTGTGGTATTCTTGAGTATTCCATGATTTCGGAACACCGTGATTTAAACTGATTATTGAAATGTTTTAGTATTTGGGGGTTTAAATTTAAAATTCGAGGACCGAATTTATTTAAGTGGGAAGATTGTAACATTTCTGAAATATAAAATATTATTTTGGAATTTAAATATTAAAATAATATTTTTCGCGAAAACTATTCAGTTTGCGAATAGGGATTTTTCATAAAATGTTATAAGTATATACCAATATTTGGGAAATAATTGGATATTAAAATGATTTATTTATTAAAAAGATATTTATCGGATTTGAGCATTTTTATAATTAATTATATGCAAGTTTAAATTAAACTTGATTAGTGCACTACAATCACGATTAGGCCAAATCCGTCTTTTAAATAATCCATGGACAGTGCACCATGACATGTTGCATTTTGTTTTATGTTATTTCATTTGTATTGGTGGTATTGGGTTTTCTTTTAGATGAGAGAGATAAAAGGGGAAAGAAAAGAAAAAAGAAGACATGATTGAGGAGAGAGAGAGGGGACCAAACGATGACTTGAGGCATGGCTCAAGAGAGAGAAAGAGAGATGAGGGTATGCTCTTACACTTGACCATTCCTCATTTGTTTTCTTCACTTCACCTTTTCCTCAACTCCTCCATCTTCATCTTCCTTCATCTCATCCTTCACCCTCTTCTACCTCATGAAAACATCTCCAAAACCTCACTAAAACATCATACCCCCTTCATTAAAAATGCACACAACGTCACCCTACTCCCCTTAGTTGAAACAAGTTTGGATTTTGAGTACTTGGAGCTTCTAGGGATTTTCTTGAGTTGCCATGAGGTATAATTCTAGACTTTTAGTTAAGTTGCTTATGTTTAGTATATCCTAGTTTAGTTTAGAGTTCGAATTAGTTAGATTTGTGATCTTGGAATTTTCCTAGTTGATGTTAGCGGATGTGTTGACTTGTGATGTGGTTATTGAGGTTTAGTGAGTGTTTACAAGACTTTAGTGATACTTTTTCTGACCTGGACCAGAGAATGGAACCGAATACACGATCTTAGACTTTTCCCGTGTCGATTTTGTGGTGTTTTGAGGACTTACATGTTGGATATATGTATTCCGTAGAGGCCATTATGTGATAGTGGATGTATTTATACATGTATATATATATATATATATATATATATATATATATATATATATATATATATATATATATATTCAGTGTACATTCTTGCTCGACATGATAGTATGCTATCTGGTTCTTCTTTATCTGACATGTTGATTTGACCATGCTTTTATTCATTCATACATGTTGATAAAGCCCTGAGGATATTGACTTGACTACTGTGATTACGATAGAGCTCATACTAGTGGGACATCAGTAGTTTATAAGCATATCCTAGAATGTCCCTATTCGTAGGTGTATCGAGACGGGGCATCAATATACCTGAGTAGACTAGCGTATATGACACTAAACCCATATGATGGGCGATGGATATTCCCATATTCATCGATGTTTGACATCAAGATCGTATACGGGAGCTCAGTGGTGACTGGGTACACAGGACAGACTCGCTGAGAACTCCTATATGGAATTATATCTATCGTCGGATAGCAGTTCTCAGGTGACACTGGTGCAGGTTAGTCTGTAGACCCGAGATCGTCATAGAGTCTTGTATGTTCTCCCACTGTACTTTGATTACCACCCTACCACGGCTCTACTGAGTCGTGCAAACAGGTGGCCGTTGGGTACAGTCCCGAGACACACGAAGGCGATGAGTGATAGGAGGGGTTTCGTCTCTCCTGGTATTGGGAGTTGATGCTGTGCTCGACTGGCTATATCAGTAAGTCCTTGGCCAGGGCTGTTGAGATTTGCTGATAAGTGTTATCAGTAGTTTCTCGATCTGTTATAGACCTTTCATCGGCACGACTTATTGAGTTATTGGGGTCGACATTACCATCCCTTGACTCGATATGCAGCATATCTGACGAAGAGACCGGACTGTACAGTAGTGTTGCCGGTTGGCTCGACGGGAGTTGTAACAGGTTCGCTTGTTTTCTTCTGATCGCTCAATACCCGGGTGGCCGTTACGTTTAGCTGACCGCTTGCGGCTTGGGGGTGCTTGATATGATCATCACCCATTGCCGGCGTATTGACGAGTCTTAGAGTCCCACAAAGGAGTTACCTAGTCCAAGCGAAAAGTTGCGGTGCGCATATGCGATATGTGCGTGGGCCAGGTTAAAATGCACGTATGAGATACCGTATATTAATCGGGCAGCATGCTTTTGGTCGGGTCGTATGTGATATGACCGGGTTGATAAATCAAGTGTTGATTTATCATTTAACCATTTAGTTTCTCACTTGAAATCCTTTCTTATCTTTATGCATGCATGTATGCACTCATTCTCATTCATTCTCATTCATGCACATGGGATGTGCATGCACACATACATGCATACATAAAGGTTATCATGGTTGTATATATTGGAGATGGTGGCAATATAAGACTTACACCTTATAATTATATATATGGATATATATTGCATTTGTTTTAAAACAAAACAAAAGAAAAAGATTAATACATGATTATCTTCTATACTCTTCTTTGAACTAACCATGCTCACCTACTTTTTAACCATGTGTTAATCTTTCTTTTATGTTTTAACTCAAGTGCAATAATATCCATATAATGTAACTATGGTTTGAGATGAAGAGTGGAAAATATATATACTTATATTTTCTATTCTTCACAACACAATTATCACTCTCTTGATATTTCAAAAGCCATCATCTTCTTCCTCCTTGCTCTCTTGCTCTCTAGATTTCTCAAGTGAGAAAAACATTCACCAAGTTAGGATTTTGATGTGAGAAAACCAACCACAACACCATTCTACACTAGTCTTGCCCACTTGTGAAGAGTGTTAGCTTCCATCTTCTTTTCTTGATCTTGTGAAGTTGCAAGCTTGGACAAAGAGGACTCCGGGTGGATCGTCGTGGACCTAGAGGTTCTCAAGCGGAAGTTTTCCAACCCCAAGTAGCCGAGGAGTCTAGCGTAGGGAGCTACAAAGGTTGTACTCTCAAAACCCTAGCTTTATCTACTTGTGATAATGGTTATGTTTAAGAAACCCTAAAATTCTAGTGATAATTCTTTGCATGTTCACTTAGCACCTCAAAAATTTAATTTTGAGACATGTGATGCTTGCAAACCCTTCATGAGGTGCTAGGTAAACCTTACATTGGTATCAGAGCCGACCTAGAACTTTAGGCGACATTTTAACGAAGTTAAAACTCCGATCGAACCAAAATACAGACTTTTAGAACACTCTCTGGACATTTTTTCAAACTGTGATATTTCCAGAATTAAAAATATGTAAAAAATTCAGTAGGGAATCCTAAGAACCACTGTAAAAAACGAAGCCCTAATAAGCAAATCCCACCGCGGAACCGCGGCCAAAGCTTGCTTGGGCCGCGGCTCCGCGGCCGTACAGAGGCATTAAGGCCTCGTTTTTATACAGTGATCTGTATACCTGCTTTTAGATGTTTTTGGGTATTTTTAATCTAGTTTCAGTGATATATGTTATGGAGATTGTTTTGGATTCTATGATTCGATTTTGAATTTTAATTTCATGCTTTTTTTCCGGGTAACTTAGAAAGTATTAAAAAGTTCGAACGAGTATCATTAACTCACTTTTTCACGGGGTTTAAATCTTTCGGAAATACGTGCAAGTTTTATGGTGGACCCTCTAGAAGACAACAAACCTTAACTCGATTATGTGACCGTCTTGAACTGCCTTTTGAACCTTAGGGTTTGAGGCAGTACGGCGTGCCACATGTGAGGCGTTGGCTTGACCCTTCTACGGCTGGACCGCTACTACTGTGACACATTCCGGGTTTTTTGAACTCCGCTCAAATGTTGAGCTTTAGGAAATTTTGGGTATTTGATCATTCGATCGAAAAGTTTAATACTGTCTATTTATCTGAAATGTGATACAATATGTGGAATTCATATAGTTAGGTATGAAATGCGAGGTATGAGATATCTCGGATTTACGATGTCTAAAGAGAATGCGGATTCCAAATATTTTAGTTTTACACTTTCTTTTCTGTGACCGTAAGTGTAGTATGTCGATATCGCCGGTTTCGTTGCTATACATCAACGACAATCGGGGTACGCATACTTACTTACGTTGATGATATATGATATTATGTGTTGCTGAGATATGATGTGCTGGATTGTCCCGATTGAATAGCCGGGGGTTTTTATGTGAGATGAGAGTTTTATTTTTCATTCATGTAAAATTCAAATGTAATATAATATTCTTTTATTTGGGGCACTTCCGGGTTGAGGTTGATGTCACCAGTGTTGTATATTATTTACTTTTCCGCATTAGGATAGACCCAAGGAGGGGAGTACAAGTGACCGGGTTCTGGGGTTCAGTGGGAGGCCATCTCGAGGAGTCAAGACCGGGTCTCCTAAACTCCAGGATTGGTAGGGTCGCTTGCCGCTCTCATAGGGGTCTAGGGGTGTGGGCTTGGCTATTCATCGCGACTGTGGAATCCGTATTTTCTATTGTTGGCTAAATACTAAATACGGACGTCCTAGTATATCCCACATTATATACATGTTTCTGCTGCTTGTGTTCTGTGATATCTGAGACGAATGATATATTATATATGAGATATATAGTAGACGTTGCTTATGTTTTGCACCCGCGCTATGTAGGGTTGCGGATTCCAACTGTTGTAATTATTTTAATCGGGCATGGTTGATGCCTCGTAGACCCTTGTGCGCGTGCCTAGCAACCCTACAGTCAAAGTAATTCTTAGTTTTTCCTGCTTGTTTTTCTGAATTAAAAATGCTCAGAAAAACAAGCAGGAAAAACTAAGAATTACTGTGACTGTAGGGTTGCTAGGCACGTGCACAAGGGTCAACGAGGCATCAACCATGCCCGATTAAAAAATTAGCCGTGCCGAACAACCCGAAGCCGGATCTTTAAACTAGAGATTAGGCGAAAACTAGCATGTTAACAACTTTAACACTAAGTGAGAGGGATTACAACCTTTGTAGATCTGGTCCTTCACTTCATAAGCTCCGTGTTGTGGTCCCATCGCTGCGATCATCGGGTTCCGAACTCTCGAGAGGTTCCACGAAGAGAAAGATGCAGTCTTGCTTCCGATCTTCGATACAAAGATGATCTACCTTGAAGTTTCATTAACACAAGCTAACACTCACTAAAATTGAGTGAACACTCTCATCTAAAGGGCAAGGGAAGATGAGGATGATGAAGTAGGATTTTTTCTCTCTTTATTTATCTTTTTCTCACATTTATTCATCACTTGGAAAAAAGCTAGTAAGCTTTTTCCATGAAGAAAGAAGAAGGAAGAAGATGAAGAATATGATAGATCCCTTTTGTGATGAATAATGAAAAGAATAATATGATGAATAATGCAACCATGGTTGACTAAACCATTGTAGAGAATTAACCAAGGGCTAGGGTTTGGGTTGGGTTAAGTATGAGTCATGGATAAAAATCTACACAAATATCTTTATCATGACAAAAGAAAAGCTTCTAGAATCAACTAGAAGTGTTAACCCTAATCCAAACCCTAATCATGTTTAAACTCAACTAAACATGTTGCATTAGTTATCATATCATGTTACAATATTATATATCACATATATAATATTTATCGTAACAAAATAAAATAATACATTTAACATATATCGCATATATATCAATGTATTACCCGGGTGAGAAAAAGAATCTTTTAGTGAGCAAATATTAGCTAATGTAATTTAATATATCATATATATTATTATACATTAAATTATCGAATCAACACTTGATCTGACAATCCGGCTATATCGCATATAACCGACTAATATTAATCCGTACCGATTCATCGAATCAACACTTGATCCGATGACCCGGCTGATATCAAATATCGCGAGAATAGAATACGGTATCTCATATCATAATATCCTCAGTCCCGCACATATCACATATGTGCTCCTACTCCGTTTTGCCTGAGCCAAGAAACCTCTGTGTAGGACTCTAAAGAATCGTCAATACGCCGGCAGTAGGTGATGATCATATCAAACACCCACAAGCTGCAAGCGGTCAGCTAAACGTAACAGCTACCCAGGTATTGAGCGCTCAGAAGATCAACAAGCAAGTATGTACATTCTCCTATGAATCCAATCAGTAACACTCACGTACAGTCCGGTCTCGTCGTCTGATATGTTGCATATCTCGTCTAGGGGTGGTAAACGTCAGACCCCAGTAGCTCGATAAGTCATGTCGATATGAGGTCTATAACAGTTCGAGAAACTACTAATAACACTTACCAGTAAATCTCAGCAACCCTGGCCAGGGATTTCCGGTTATAGCCAATCGAACACAGCACAACATCAACTCCCTAAACCGGGAGAGACGAATCCCCTCCTATCGCTCATTGCCTCCATGTTATTCGGGACTGTACCCAAAAGCCACCTTTTTGCACGCCCTCTTGGACGTGGTATGATGGAAATCAAAGCACAGTGGGAATCACACAAGACTCTATGACGATCTCGGGTCAACAGACTACTCTGTACCAGTGTCACCGGAGAACTGCCATCTGACGTGAGGTATAATACCATCTGGGAGTTCTCGGCGAGTCCGTCCAGTGTACCCAGTCTCTACTGAGCACCCGTACACCATCCTTGATGTCAAACACCGATGGATATGGGATCATCCATCGCCCATCATATGGGTCAAGATGCGTATACGCTAGTCTACTCTGGTGTATCGTTGCCCTGTCTCGATACACCCTCGACTAGGAACAGTTATAGGATGTACTCATCGACTACCGTGGCCCCACTAGTATGATCTCATCATAGTCCCAGTAGTCGAGTACATATCCTAAAGGCTTTATCAACATGTAACATAGAGACAATCTGAGTTCATGTTAAGATAAAGTACAACCAGATAGAATACTATCATGTCGAGCAAGAAAGTCCTCCCTATATATGTCCCAGCATCCACTACAATATACATCGTATGTACAGTAATGGCCTCTAGGGCATACATATAACTAACAATCTCCAACTTGCACTAGGGCCATCTGTTAGGGTATCGCATACCCAACAATTAGCTGCGGTTGTAGTATCTCATACTCAACCATCCCATAAGAGTTTCTACTGGGAAAAAGGCCTTTGTGAGTGGATCCGCGCTGTTGTCCTCAGTGTCTAGTCTCCTAACCTCAATCTCCCTGGAGATCAACCATCTCCATGATCAGGTGATACTGCCTAAGAATTATATCTGGATTTCTGATGGGACGGTAGTTCCTTGGCTAAAGCCACAACTCCATTGTCACACAATGGTAGAAACGAAGTTCATCTCATGAACTTATATGTATCCAGACTGCCTCTTTGGTAGCATTCTTGGTAACGATGTATCTTGCCTTTAATCGTCTAGTATGTCACGGTATCTAGCTTGGAACTCTTCCAACATACCGTCCCTCTACTGAGGGTATAGACAATGCCTGCGACTGACATTCAGTCATCCTTATCACTCTGGAACCTTTCCAGTGATTCTCCCCAGGATCGATTGATACCTTCTCACTACAACTAGTGAGTATCCTAACATCCAATTAGATCTATCTCATAAATCCAAAACCCAGGATTTAGGAGGAATCACTTTGATCCTATATGGAGAATCCTTGTGATAAGCAGAGATTGACCGAGCGTAGGATAGGAAACTCCTTCCCTATCAAGAGTATGTCATCCACGTACTCTACGAGGATCACCACCATACTCTCTACTACCTTTTTGTATATACTAGGTTCATCTACCATTTTGATGAAGTCAAACTCTTTGACTACCACATCAAAACAGATGTTCCAACTCCGCGATGCCTGCTTTATCCTATAAAGCATCTTGCACACGTTTCCGCTGCTCCCACTGTCTACGAAGCCCTCTGGCTGTGTACTTATAGACGCTATCTTCTAAAATATCATTTAGAAAAGCAGTCATGACATCCAACCACCAGATATCGTAGTCATGGTATGTAGCCGTGGCAAGTAGGATCTGGATGGACTTAAGCATAGCTTTGAAAGTCTCAACTTTTCCATGTACACCAAGTAATCTTCTCAAGATATACTTGCTCCTGATGGGGATTTAACCCTTCAGATAGAGCAACCAAAGTCCATACTTTGTTGGTGTATAAGGATTCCATCTCAGATCGATAAGCATCCAGCCATTCTTACAGAGTCTCACTCCTGATGGCCTGCTCGAAACTAGTTGGGTCATCATCTCATGATGCAATCCTCGCTCCCACTATCATAGAGAAACCGAAGTATCTCTCAGGTGGGTGAGGAACCCTACTAGATCGGCGGAGAGGCTGAGCTTCGTTGGAAACTATTGAATCCGTTGGTTCTACCAAATTATCAGTGCAGTTTGTACAGCTGGAACATTTCCAGTTCTACATAACAGACCTTGCCTCGAGCTTGTCCGGATTTTACTTTTAGACATAGTCCGGACAACCCTAAATCTTAACAAACTTAAGATATTGGCTCTTCCCTTTCCATATCACATATGAAGTGGTAGGCAACTGATTTGATTGGAACCCTTATTCAATAGGTATGCAGCTTCACAAGTGCATAACTCCCAAAAGGAAATAGGAAACTCAGTAGTACTCATCATAGAGCACACCATATCAAATAGGGTGCTATTGCTCCGCCCCGATACACCGACGTGCTGTGGTGTATACGGAGGAGTAATGCTGAGAGAGAATCTCATTCTCCTTTAGAATAGTCCAGGAATTTCCGTGCTCAAGTATTCTCCTCCTTGATCTCATCAAAGAACATAATACTTATACCCGTTTTTGGTTCTCTACTTCTAACTTATATTCTGTGAATATCTCAAAAGCTTCGGACTTGTGTTTCAACAGGAACATATGTCTGAATCTTGAGAGATCATCAGAGAATGTAATGAAGTACAAAGAACCGATCTTGGCATGTGTAGACAGGAGACCTTACTTACATCAACATGTATCAATCCCAAGAGTTCACTAACTCTTTCTCTGTTTCCAATAAACAGAGCTATGGTCATCTTATCTCTGTGACATGACCGGCAAGTTTCACAAGATGTAAATTCAAACTAATTTAAATATGCATCTATATGTAACTTCAGCTAGTCGGGTCGCATTGATATGACCTAGTCTATAATGCCTCAAGAAGGATTTGTTCATTTCTGAGCTCTTCCTCTTATGTGTGTTCTGTATACTAAGAACTGTAGTTTGATTTAGAACGTCAATGCTTTTAGATAACGTGCATGAACCGATCAACTCTTGATATAGAAAATGTTCAAAACATTATCCAACAATACAAAATTATATCCTTTCTTTACTAATAAAGAAACTGATATGATGTTGTATATCGGGTTCGGTATCTAATAACATTCGTTCAGAATCAATGTATTCTGGTAATACAGGGTGATAGTGACCAACAGACTTGGCTGCAACACTTGCACCGTTTTCTGTCTCATGAAACTTATCACCCGTTCTCAGTTCTCTACCTTTCTGTAGCCCATGTAACATATTACATATGCGCGATCCTGATCTGGTATTACATACCCAGGACGTAAAGGATACTGAGAAACAGTTCTCTGTAATGAACACACCCGAAGATGATGCATCAGCATGCACTTTCTTCGTTTGGGCGGCACGGGAATTCTGGTAATCCCCAATTTCCTGCTGTGTCTTATAACAATTATAAGTTGGAGCGGGACCAACGTTCCCCAGCTCAGTATAACAAGCGGGTTCGGTCAATACATCCGTATTATTATTTTGATTAAGGCGTGATATAGTTGCTACCTGGAGAGAGAGAGAAGAAAACACTCAGCGTATGCTCTTGCAAGATTAGAATGGTTATCTAATATATCTAATCAGGATGTCTCCCACTGTTTTAGTCAAATCTTCCTTTAAACCCTAAAAGGAAAGACTAGCCGGGATTAATTACACGCTACAAGTTCGCCAATCTTTCAGCCAGGCCAGTGTCGGTACTTTGAGGGAGGTTCCCCGTGCTTTCGCACGAACCTTATTAAAGTAAACCTCGTTTTCCCAGAGGCGTAACCCCATTAACACTTTTCTAGACACCTACTTGATCGACTAATTGTAATGTGTAAAACTCTCCCAGGAGTAACTCTTACTCGTAGCGGGTATCGGGATCCAACTATCTCATAGAAGGTATGCAATCTCATTTCAAATTTCAACACTTGAAATTCCCAATAATATTTTACCCCTAGTGACTTATGACCTTAACTATGGTCAACAAATCATAAGCACTAATCAAGTTCTACCCGTCATTTCTTGATTAATTAGACCCACCCACATGACCCTTAACTAAGGTCAACAAAGTCATATGACTGTCCTAACTAATCGCATCATATGCTATATAGGAAGACATCACTTAGCTACCGTACACTGTGCCTTAACTATGGTCAACAAACACAGCACAAATACTAAGTACTCTACTTCCTAAAATGACGGAGGGTTACGACAGGTTTTTAAGAAAACCTATTGTGTAATGAACTTGATATCGTCGTAGAATCGAGTGATTTTAAATGGAGTGTTTTTGAGGCTTTTCTAGTTTTTCTAAAGGGGTCACTCCCGGTGAAGGGATCGTCGGCCCTTTCCTCATCGAATAAGGTGCAGGATATTTCACAAATACCACTATGCAAAGCAAGAACTATAGAAGCAATCAAAAGACAAACCGAGTTTGTAGCATCTGCTAGTTTCACTAAAGAGGTCACTCCCGGTGAAGGGATCTCGGCTCTTTCCTTATCGAATAAGGTGCTGGATGTTCTACAAGGAACACCACTATGCAAAGCAAGAACTAGAGCTACCAGTTTTTAAACAAGTTTCTACAACAGCTTTAGGTTTCTTTTATTTCATTAATCTCATTAATGAAGTCCCATTTTATTATGCTTCCCAAGCATCTCTTTTGAAACAAAATCTGCAATATAACATATATCTCATATATATAAAATATAAACATTCGTCTCAAGCAGTAATATGATCTCATCACAGAACATTGCAGCAGAAGAACATATATGAAATATTGGATATACTAGGACGTCCGTGTTTTCAATACGAGCCTGTATAAAATACGGATTCCACGGTCGCGATGAATAGCCAAACCCATATCCCTAGACCCCTACGAGAGCGGCAAGTAACCGGGTTCTAGGGTCCAGTGGGAGACCATCTCGAGGAGTCGGGACCGGGTCTCCTAACCCTAGAATTGGATTTTAAAGAATCGTCAATACGCCGGCAGTAGGTGATGATCATATCAAACACCCACAAGCTGCAAGCGGTCAGCTAAACGTAACAGCTACCCAGGTATTGAGCGCTCAGAAGATCAACAAGCAAGCCTGTACATTCTCCTGTGAATCCAATCAGTAACACTCCTGTACAGTCCGGTCTCGTCGTCTGATATGTTGCATATCTCGCCTAGGGGTGGTAAACGTCAGACCCCAGTAGCTCGATAAGTCGTGTCGATATGAGGTCTATAACAGTTCGAGAAACTACTGATAACACTTACCAGTAAATCTCAGCAACCCTGGCCAGGGATTTTCGGTTATAGCCAATCGAACACAGCACAACATCAACACCCTATACCGGGAGAGACGAATCCCCTCCTATCGCTCATTGCCTCCATGTGATTCGGGACTGTACCCAAAAGCCACCTTTTTGCACGCCCTCTTGGACGTGGAATGATGGAAATCAAAGCACAGTGGGAATCACACAAGACTCTATGACGATCTCGGGTCAACAGACTACTCTGTACCAGTGTCACCGGAGAACTGCAATCTAACGTGAGGTATAATACCATCTGGGAGTTCTCGGCGAGTCCGTCCAGTGTACCCAGTCTCTACTGAGCACCCGTACACCATCCTTGATGTCAAACACCGATGGATATAGGATCATCCATCGCCCATCATATGGGTCAAGATGCGTATACGCTAGTCTACTCTGGTGTATCGATGCCATGTCTCGATACACCCTCGACTAGGAACAGTTATAGGATGTACTCATCGACTACCGTGGCCCCACTAGTATGATCTCATCATAGTCCCAGTAGTCGAGTACATATCCTAAGGGCTTTATCAACATGTAACATAGAGACAATCTGAGTTCATGTTAAGATAAAGTACAACCAGATAGCATACTATCATGTCGAGCAAGAAAGTCCTCCCTATATATGTCCCAGCATCTACTACAATATACATCGTATGTACAGTAATGGCCTCTAGGGCATACATATAACTAACACGCTAGTCCCGTCCCGGTATGCCGTTAGTTAAGTAACCTAACGGTGCATAACGGAACATTGCGGCGAATGCGGATGGCATAAGCGTACGTTGTATTTTCGTTTCTTTTCTGTGATTGGCTTAAGGACTTAAATGATGGGATTACATTAATATGATTAATGTAAAGAAAATAAACCTAAAAAGATGTTGTAGAATCGGATTTGAAAACCACTCGGCTCTTTATGAAAAAGCTATATTTCAAAAACTGCGGAGCACAAGCCACTCCTTTTGAAAACCTTTTGATTCTACGACGATATCAAGTTCAAAGCGTTAAAGATTTTCTTAAAAATCATCCGCAACCCTCCGTCATTTTAGGAAGTAGAGTACTTAGTATTCGTGCTACGTTTGTTGACCTTAGCCAAGGCGTAGTGTACGGTAGCTAAGTGATGTCTTCCTATAATGCATATGATGCAGATTAATTAGGACGGGCATATGACTTTGTTGACCTTAGCCAAGGGTCATGTAAACGGGTCTGATTAATCAAGAAATGACGGGCTGAACTTGACTAGTACTTGTGATTTGTTGACCATAGCCAAGGTCATAGGTACTTGGGCTAAAAATCATATCGGGAATTTCAAGTGTCGAGATTGCATACCTTCCATATGATGGTTGGATCCCGATCCCACTGTGGGCAATAGTTGCTCCTAGGAGAGTTTTGCAGTTTACAATTAGCTAACTCATTAGGTGTCTAGAAAGATGTTAACGGGGCTACGCCTCTGGGAAAACGAGGTTTACTTTAATTAGGTCCGTGCGAAAGCACGGGGAACCTCCCTCAAGTACCGACACTGGCCTGGCTGAACGGTTAGCGAAGTTGTAGACTGTAATTAATCCTGGCTAGTTTTCTTTTTAAGGTTTGAAAGAAAAACTTGATTAAAGCAGTGGGAGACATCGATTAGACAAGATAATAACCAATCTGATCTTTGCAAGAGCTTTCGCTGAGTGTATTCTTTTCTCTCTCTTAATGGCAGATACCAATGACTGGACTCAAGCTTCTACTAGATAAAAACAAACTGAATGGGACCAATTATAAAGATTGGCTGAGGAATCTGAAAATAGCGTTGACTTATGATAAAGTATCATATGTCCTCACGGCTTCAGCCCCGCCCGTCCCAGGTCCAAAATCCTCAGTTGCGGACAAAGAAGTCCGCAAGACATGGGACGCTGATTGTGCCACGGCCAAATGCCTCGCGCTCGCATCGATGGATAACACACATCAAAAGCAGCACGAGAATATGGACATTCAAGCCATATTTCTCCATACAAAGGAGTTGTATGGAGAGCAATCCCGAGTATCACGATACGAAGCATCAAAGAAATTGTTTCAGATACGAATGGCCCTTGGCACATCAGTAGGAGACCATGTTCTGAAGATGATAGCTCTCATAGAAGAGCTTGAGGACCTTAGATGGACAATGGACAATGAACAATATACGGATATTATTCTGCAGTCCCTCCCCTCCACCTTTGCTCAGTTCATAGTTAACTTCAACATGCACAACATGGAGAGGGAACTACCTGAACTCCTTAATATGTTAAGGAGTGCAGAGAGCACACTGAAATCAGTGAAAACTCCCGTTATGACTGTTGGACAATCTTCCTCTTCTCGCCCAAAGGCTAAGGCCAAAGGAAAGAAAAAGAAGAAGCCCACCAATCCTAAGGGTGGAGTTAAAAAGGTGAAGGGAAAGGAAAAGTCCAAAGCTGGAGACTCGGGGAAAGGGGAATGTTTTCATTGCCACAAAACAGGACATTGGAAGCGCAACTGTACGGAGTACTTGAATCTCAAGAAGAAGCATGGGGATGCTTCCGCTTCAGGTGTGTTTGTGACAGAAAACTGTTTTTCAATAAACTCTGCTTCCTGGGTATTAGATACCGGTTCAGGTTCTCACATTTGCAATTCTATGCAGGGGCTGAGAAATAGCAAAGTTTTGAAGACAGGTGACCATACTCTCCGCGTTGGAAATGGTTCCAATGTACATACAGTCGCAGTAGGAGAGTATCACTTAGGGTTGCCGTCTGGGTGTATATTGGTTTTGAACCCATGTTATTTTGTACCACGTATGCTTTGTAATATAATATCTGTTTCTTTGTTAGACAATGAAGGATATAATTTTGTATTGCAGAACAATGCTATGAACATTCACCTGAATCAAATGTTGGTTGGGTATGGTACACTTAATAACGGGATATACGTCCTAAATCAACACACAGTTTTCAGCATACAACACACTAATAAAAGAAAACTTTCAAAAATAAATGAAGCTTTTCTTTGGCACTGTAGATTTGGTCATATTAACGAAACAAGACTAAACAAGTTACACAAAGATGGATATTTAAACCCTTTTGAATATAAATCTTATGCGACTTGCCAGTCTTGTATCAAGGGTAAAATGACCAAAACTCCGTTTACCGGACACGGAGAAAGAGCTACCGAGCTCCTAGGACTCATACATAGTGATGTATGTGGGCCAATGTCTACACAGGCTAGAGGCGGTTTTTCTTACTTCATTACTTTCACCGACGATTTCTCAAGATTCGGTCATGTATTTTTATTAAAGCACAAATCCGAAGCTTTTGAGAAATTCACTGAATATAAACAAGAAGTAGAAAAACAAACCGGCTTGAGTATCAAGATGCTTCGATCAGATCGAGGTGGAGAGTATCTCAGTACAGAATTTGCAAACTTCCTTAAAGAGAATGGGATTCTCTCTCAGCTCACTCCTCCTTACACACCACAGCACAACGGTGTGTCTGAACGACGGAATAGGACCCTATTAGATATGGTCTGATCCATGATGAGTGATGCTGAGTTACCTATCTCATTTTAGGGGCATGCATTGGAGACTGCAGCATTTCTTTTGAACATGGTTCCAACCAAAACCGTGTCTACCACGCCATATAAGATATGGCATGGGAAGAGACCATCTTTTAAGAGAATTAAGATTTGGGGTTGCCCGGCCAATGTTAAAAAGCAGAATCTGGACAAACTCGAGACACGGTCAGCCATGTGTAACTTTGTGGGATATCCAAGGAACTCTTATGGATATCTATTCTACCACGAGGAGGAGCAAAAGGTGTTTGTTTCTCAGCATGCCACATTCTTAGAAAAAGAGTTTTTCAAAGATAAAGATGATGGCAATGTGGTGGACCTAGAAAAGGTTCTAGAGACACAAACTACAAATGACGACTTGTTTGAACCGGCTGTTGCAATAGAAACCGAGGAACCTCGGCCACTCCGTAGGTCTGGTAGGACTTCTCGCCCACCGGAGAGGTACTACGGTTTCCTCATTGATAGTGACAGAGAAGACTGCATCATAGAGGATGATGATCCTACCAGTTTTCAGCAAGCTATCACGAGTGGTGACTCTGTGAAGTGGCTGGATGACATGAGATCCGAAATGGAGTCTATGTACACCAACAAAGTTTGGACTTTGGACGTTGTACCCCCTGGGGTAAAACCTGTGGGATGCAAATGGATCTTTAAAAGAAAGATTGGTGTAGATGGGCAAGTAGAGACCTACAAGGCAAGACTTGTGGCGAAGGGTTTTCGTCAAAGACCAGGTTTGGACTATGACGAGACTTTTTCGCCCGTAGCCATGCTTAAATCCATTCGGATCCTACTTGCTATTGCTGTTCACTATGACTATGAAATCTGGCTGATGGACGTTAAAACGGCATTTCTAAATGGGGATTTAGAAGAATGCGTTTATATGGATCAGCTGGAGGGCTTCATTGACAGTGGGAGCAGCGGGAAAGCATGTAGATTGCTTAAATCCATATATGGGTTAAAGCAGGAATCACGGAGTTGGAACATCTGTTTCGATGATGTTATCAAAGAGTTTGATTTCATCAAAAATCCAGATGAACCTTGTATTTATAAGAAGGCTGTAGGGAGAGCTGTCACATTCCTCGTATTATACGTGGACGACATTCTTCTGATAGGAAATGATATTCCTATGCTACAGTCGGTCAAATCTTTCTTATCACTAAGGTTCTCCATGAAGGACCTGGGTGATGCCACATACATTCTGGGCATAAGGATCTATAGGGATAGATCCAAGAGGTTATTGGGATTGTCCCAAACCAAGTACATCAACACCATCCTAAAAAGGTTTAGTATGGAAGACTCCAAGCGGGGTGCCTTACCCGCTTGTCATGGGGTCACTCTCTCCAAGGATTCTTGTCCAAAGACCGATGAAGAGAGAGCTCGCATGAGCATTATACCCTATGCTTCGGCAGTAGGATCTATAATGTATGCGATGTTATGTACACGCCCAGATGTAGCTTATGCACTTAGTGTTGTAAGCAGGTATCAATCCAACCCAGGGGAGAATCACTGGACAGCTGTGGAGAACATTCTTAAGTACTTGCGAAGGACTAAAGAATTGTTCTTGGTGTATGGTAATGGAGATCTCCAAATGGAGGCCTTTACCGATTCGAGCTTCCAGAGCGATAAGGACGATAGCAAATCTATCTCAGGGTTTGTATTTACCCTCAATGGAAGGGCGGTAAGTTGGAAGAGTTCCAAACAGGATACCGTTGCAGACTCTACGATGGAGGCTGAGTACATTGCTGTAAATGATGCCGCCAAGGAATCCGTCTGGATGAGGAAGTTCGTCTCGGAGCTAGGAGTAGTTCCAACCATTATTGATCCAATACCATTGTATTGTGATAATAATAGGGCTATGGCATTAGCCAAGGAGCCCAGATCCCATCAGCGGTCCAGACACATCCTGAGGCGCTTTCATTTGATCCGGGAGATTGTAGATCGCCGCGAGATCGAGATTAAGAGAGTAGACACAAAGAATAACGTCGCGGATCCACTCACCAAGGCCCTCCCTCAGCCGTAGCATGAGCAACTTTTTGAGATGTTGGGTATGAGATACGCCAATAACTGACCTTAGTGCAAGTGGGAGATTGTTGGATATATGTATGCCCTAGAGGCCATTATGTGATAGTGGATGTATTTATACATGTATATATATATATTCAGTGTACATTCTTGCTCGACATGATAGTATGCTATCTGGTTATTCTTTATCTGACATGTTGATTTGACCATGCTTTTATTCATTCATACATGTTGATAAAGCCCTGAGGATATTGACTTGACTACTGTGATTATGATAGAGATCATACTAGTGGGATATCAGTAGTTTATAAGCATATCCTAGAATGTCCCTAGTCATAGGTGTATCGAGACGGGGCATCGATATACCTGAGTAGACTAGCGTATATGACACTAGACCCATATGATGGGCGATGGATGTTCCCACATTCATCGATGTTTGACATCAAGATCGTATACGGGTGCTCAGTGGTGACTGGGTACACTGGACGGACACGCCGAGAACTCCTATATGGAATTATATCTATCGTCGGATAGCAGTTCTCAGGTGACACTGGTGCAGGTTAGTCTGTAGACCCGAGATCATCATAGAGTCTTGTGTGTTCTCCCACTGTACTTTGATTACCACCCTACCACGGCTCTACTGAGTCGTGCAAACAGGTGGCCGTTGAGTACAGTCCCGAGACACACGAAGGCGATGAGCAATAGGAGGGGTTTCGTCTCTCCCGGTATTGGGAGTTGATGCTGTGCTGTGCTCGACTGGCTATATCAGTAAGTCCCTGGCCAGGGCTGTTGAGATTTGCTGATAAGTGTTATCAGTAGTTTTTCGATCTGTTATAGACCTTTCATCGGCACAACTTATTGAGTTATTGGGGTCGACGTTACCATCCCTAGACTCGATATGCAGCATATCTGACGAAGAGACCGGACTGCACGGTAGTGTTGCCGGTTGGCTCGACGGGAGTTGTAACAGGTTCGCTTGTTTTCTTCTGATCGCTCAATACCTGGGTGGCCATTACGTTTAGCTGACCGCTTGCGGCTTGGGGGTGCTTGATATGATCATCACCCACTGCCGGCGTATTGACGAGTCTTAGAGTCACACAAAGGAGTTACCTAGTCCAGGCGAAAAGTTGTGGTGCGCATATGTGATATGTGCGTGGGCCCGGTTAAAATGCGCGTATGAGATACCATATATTAATCGGGCGGCATGCTTTTGGTCGGGTCGTATGTGATATGACCGGGTTGATAAATCAAGTGTTGATTTATCATTTAACTATTTAGTTTCTCACTTGAAATCCTTTCTTATCTTTTTGCATGCATGTATGCACTCATTCTCATTCATGCACATAGGATGTGCATGCACACATACATGCATACATAAAGGTTATCATGGTTGTATATATAAGAGATGGTGGCAATATAAGACTCACACCCTATAATTATATATATGGATATATATTGCATTTGTTTTAAAACAAAAGAAAAGTAAAAGATTAATACATGATTATCTTCTACACTCTTCTTTGAACTAACCATGCTCACCTACTTTTTAACCATGTGTTAATCTTTCTTTTATGTTTTAACTCAAGTGCAATAATATCCATATAATGTAACTATGGTTTGAGATGAAGAGTGGAAAATATATATACTTATATTTTCTATTCTTCACAACACAATTATCACTCTCTTGATATTTCAAAAGCCATCATCTTCTTCCTCCTTGCTCTCTAGATTTCTCAAGTGAGCAAAACATTCACCAAGTTAGGATTTTGAAGTGAGAAAACCAACCACAACACCATTCTATACTAGTCTTGCCCACTTGTGAAGAGTGTTAGCTTCCATCTTCTTTTCTTGATCTTGTGAAGTTGCAAGCTTGGACAAAGAGGACTCCGGGTGGATCATCGTGGACCTAGAGGTTCTCAAGCGGACGTTTTCCAACCCCCAAGTAGCCGAGGAGTCTAGCGTAGGGAGCTACAAAGGTTAGACTCTCAAAACCCTAGCTTTATCTACTTGTGATAATGGTTATGTTTAAGAAACCCTAAAATTCTAGTGATGATTCTTTGCATGTTCACTTAGCACCTCAAAAATTTAATTTTGAGACATGTGATGCTTGCAAACCCTTCATGAGGTGCTAGGTAAACCTTACATTACAGGGAATCTGGAGCAAGTTGGGATGTTTTGGAGAAAAATAAAGAACTACATTGACCTAGTTAGACTACTAGAAGACCACCACACAAGAACGAAACCAAAATTCCAAGGTTGGGCCGGCGGGGACTGTTACTGTAGTAGTTTGGCCAGCCAAGTTTTGGCTTCTGGTGATGGGGTTTTGCCTGTAGCTCATACTCCTTATAACCTAGCTACTGTATTGGTTGTTTTGTCCTAGTCTACCTGAGCTAAAATCTGGGAGCTGTTTGAGAGTGCTTTGGCAAAGTTTTCCGATATTTGAATTCTTGGTTTTGATATTTGAGATTGGATTTGGTCGTTGGATGTTTGTATGTCAACGACGAGGGTTATTATTATTTTTTTTTGCATGCGTAAGCTATAGGTTCTAACCTATAAGCAAATCGTGTACCGTATCGGTTTTCGGATTTGGTTTTCATAATGTTGCGATATGTGTTGATTTGTAGGTACCTTCTCGTGGAGTTCCGAGACGACGAAGAACATCGACTTCGGCTTAGCGAGGAGTATTTCAGGTGAGTAGATCTATATCTATGGGCAAAGTCGGGTGGATGGCGTATAGCACCCCCGTAACCTTTGATATGGAAAATCGATGTATAAATTATAATTTGGACAAAAGATATGCTACGAACCTACGGATATGATTAAAGGCTTTAGAATGAGATGATACGATAAAAGATGACATTAGTGGATATGTTGGCTTGAGGATGCAAGGCAATGTACATGTTATATTCGTATGCCAATAGATGATATGAGATTTTACATACATAAATTTAAGAATGTGAATTGTATATGCAAGATGACGTGATACGGGTTTGATATAGACGTGACTTGAGTTATATGAGTACATATATGTATATTTATATAAGGATGAGAGATATGTTTTACGTGACCTTAGATCCGTACCCTTGTTTATGATATCGTACAACGGACATACCGTACGAGTTATGTTATATGATATTTGACCCATACCCTCGACTTTGAGGAGGCCGTAGGACGGACTATACCGTACGAGATTATATATGGTGATTGATCTGTACCTTTGATTCGGAGTTAGTTTAGCCTTTTAGTATGTAATTACTTAAGTAGATGTTAGAATACGGATCGAGTCATACTTATTTTCAAAACTAACGAATCTTGTATATTTTCAAAAAGGACAAACCGAGGGACGCTACGGATTTCAAAGAGTTGTTCTTCCCTTTAAAAATGTCGTAGTCCCTACTTTTCTAAAAATAACAATTCGTGTTATTTTAGATATGATGATTGTTTGGCTCGTGTACCGAGGTATATCTTAAGCTTGTCGTGTTACTAATTGCCTTTCTACTGCGTTCATTTTGTTCTCATTGCATTATATATATACCCGTGCTTTCATTGTTTATTATAATATCGTCTGCTAGTACACCTGCACCATTATCGATGTTACACTTACACAGATTTGCCAGCTCACACGCTTTCATCATTGGTAATTGCTATGTCATTTATACAGTAGAATTGCTATATCGTACTATTACTCTTAAATTGTAAAGTACATTCATTGTTCAATACTATCACATAACTCGTAGGCATGATATACTTTCTATGCTCACATTACTATTCTATGTTTGCATGATATACTGATATGCTCACATTACTGTTCTATGTTTGCATACATCGTGCTTTATGGCTATATGCATTGAGATGCTGTTTTCATGAGATTCTGGATTTGAGAACCGTGGTTATATTTCAAAAGAAAGTATGTATTGTTTTAAAAACCCGGTTTCTCTTGATATGATATTTCGATGCGTCCATCATGAGTTTTCTCGGTTCTGAGCTTGTTTTTGAGACCCGATTCGAGGAGTTGGATGAACCGTCTGCGGGTACATGGTGGACCCAGTAAGGTACCCCAGGGCGAGAAGATCGTGGGGATGATGATGAGCTTGGAAGGAGGAGCACTACCTACCAGTGATAGTTTGATATAGGCCGATCCATACTGACGGAGACTATGGGCCGATCAGGATTGACGGAGCCTGAGATATGAGGATTTACATGTCAATGCTTGATATGGGTTTTTCATAATGTTTGAGTGTCGATGTTGGACACTCAGGATCCATGAGATTGATTGTGTCGTTGATGAACACATGTTGGTTCATTATCCTCATACATACAGGCATATGTTTCATGATGTTTAGAGTGTCGATGTTGGACACTCAGGTTCCTTGATGTTGATTGTGTCGTTGATGGACACCCGTGGATGATATCCACCTGCTTACAGGCATATGATGTCGGATGTTTATTTCTACATGCTATTGGCATTGACTCCATTGTTGATATATATGCATACATGGTCATCCTAGATATCATAGTATTACCTTCATGATATAGTATGACCTAGGAAATCGTTGTTTTATTCGATTTCTACCTGCTGATGTTTTCTACTCACGGGTTGGAAACCCTCTCCGTTGTGCCACAATTTCTTACAGGTTCGACTGCTTGGATCAGTAGCGGTATCGCTGGCACACGGCTTTCTATAGGGTGGTTGCTATGGTAGGTGGGACACATTGGATCGTGCCCACTCTCGTACTTTTATTATTCTATTGTATCTAGATAAACTCCATCAGTCAGAAACTAGAATTTGTATATTGGTAGACCTAGACAGACTTGTGGTTGCGAGACTTAGAGCAATGGGTTTATGTTCATTCTTTTGGGTTTTGATGTCCAGCTTATTTATTCTTTCTATGTTGATCTTCGCCGTTGGGCGTCGTATATATATATATATATATATATATATATATATATATATATATATATATATATATATATATATTGCTTACTTGCATGGTTATGATTTGTTAGTTATGTATATGCCTAGAGGCCATTGTTGTATATATGATGTATATTATGATGGATGCTTGGATATATATAGAGAGGACTTTCTTGCTCGTCATGATAGTATACTATTTGGTTTCACTTTATCTTAACATGTTGACTTGTATTGGTTTACTGTCTTACTCTCACATGTTGATAAAGCCCTTAGGATATGTACTCGACTGCTAGGACTATGATGAGATCATACTAGTGGGGCCATGGTAGTCGATGAGTGCATCCTATAATTGTTCCTAGTCGAGCGTATATCGAGACAGGGCATCGATACACCAGAGTAGACTAGCGTATACGCATCTTGACCCATATGATGGGCGATGGATGATCCCATATCCATTGGTGTTGGACATCAAGGATGGTATGCGGGTGCTCAGTGGAGACTGGGTACACTGGACGGACTCGCCGAGAACTCCCAGATGGTGATATACCTCACGTCAGATGGCAGTTCTCCGGTGACACTGGTACAGGGTAGTCTGTAGACCCGAGATCGTCATAGAGTCTTGTGTGATTCCCACTGTGCTTTGATTTCCACCTTACCACGTCCAAGAGGGCGTGCAAAACGGTGGCTTTTGGGTGCAGTCCCGAATCACATGGAGGCAATGAGCGATAGGAGGGGATTCGTCTCTCCCGGTATAGGGAGTTGATGTTGTGCTGTGTTCGATTGGCTATAACTGGAAGTCTCTGGCCAGGGCTGATATAGAGATTTACTGGTAAGTGTTACCAGTAGTTTCTCGACCCGTTATGAGCCTCACATCGACACGACTTATCGGTTACTGGGGTCTGACGTATACCACCCCTAGACTTGATATGCGACATATCAGACGTAGAGACCAGACTGTACGGGAGTGTTACTGATTGGATTCACAGGAGAACGTACAGGCTAGCTTGTTGATCTTCTTATCGCTTAATACCTGGGTGGCTGTTACGTTTAGCTGACCGCTTGCAGCTTGTGGGTGTTTGATATGATCATCACCTGCTACCGGCGTATTGACGATTCTTTAGAGTCCTACACAGAGGTTTCTTGGCTCAGGCAAAACGGAGTAGAGGCACATATGTGATATGTGCAGGACCGAGGATAATGCGATATGAGATACCGTATTATATTCTCGCGATATTTAGATATGAACCGGTTCATCGGATCAAGTGTTGATTCGATGAATCGGTACATGATATATTAGTTGGTTATATTCGATATAGCCGGATTGTCGGATCAAGTGTTGATTCGATGATTTAATGTATAATAATATATATGATATATTGTATTTCATTATCTAATATTGGCTCACTTTATTATTTCATTTTCTCACCGGGTAATACATTGATATATATGCGAGATATGTTAATTGTATTATTTTCTTTTGTTGTAAATATATAATATATATGTGATATATATTATTGCAACATGATATGATTAATAATGGAACATGCTTAGTAGAGATTAAATAAGGTTAGGGTTTGATTAGGGTTAGTTCTTTCTTGCACCTTCTAGAACTTTTCCTTTTGTCAAGTGTAAGATATTATGGTTGATATTATCTTATGACTCATTCTTTAACCTAACTAAACCCTAGCCCTAATTTATTCTCTACAAAGGTTATCCTTGTCATCCCTGACCATGGTTCCATGATCAATCATATATTCATTTCTATTATTCATCACAAAAGGATTAACTCTTTTTCCATCATCTTCTTCTCTCTTGAGCTTTGAGAAAGCTTACTAGTTATTCATTTTGTGATGATTTCTTATGAGAAATTGATATAAAAAGATAGCATAAATACTACTCCATCATCCTCATCTAATCTAGCCCATTAGATTAGGGTGTTCACCTCATTAGAGTGAGAGAGCTTGAGTTATTGCAACTTCGACGTAGATCATCGGAGAAAAGGAATACTACAAGCTAGCATAGATCATTCGAGTCATGGAGCCTCTCTTGAGTCCGGGAGATCGTGGATCGCGGTGAAGGGACTTCTACTCGGAGCTTATGAAGCGAAGGAGCGGACTACAAAGGTTGTAATCCCTCACACTTAGTAGTAAAGATGTTTACTTGCATGTTAAACCCTAATAATCTAGCAAAGATCCCGGCTTTGGGTTGTTCGGCACGTCTAAAATTTTATTCGGGCATGTTTGATGCCTTATGAACCCTCACAAGAGTGCCTAGGAGCCGTACAGTGGTATCAGAGCCTAGCTAGAGCATTAGGTGACGTGTATACGAAGTTAAAACTCCGAACGAACCCCGAAACGACATTTTAAACCCCTCTCTGGATATTTTTTAAAAACTGTGATTTTTATATATTAAAAATACCTAAAAAATTCAGCAGGGAAATCTAAGAATTACAGTGAAAAACGAGCGCATGATCCGTACATTACACCGCGGAACCGCGGCGGTACCATGCTTGGGCCGCGGATCCGCGGCCGTACAGAATTTTTATGCCCTCGTTTTTGGATAGTAATATCTATATCTGCTAGTTTAGTTTTATGGGTATTTTTTAATCTGAATCAAGTGTTGAGTGTTCTGGGGTTTATTTTGTAATCGTTGATTCGATCGGAAAATTTAATTTTGTTATGTTTTCCGGATATTTAGAAACTGTTAAAATGTTCGAGCGGATATCATTAACTCACTTTTTCCCGGCGCGAAAAACTTTCAAGTGTTGAATTTTTATCGGGTTTAAATCTTTCGGAAAAATGTGCAAGTAACGCGGTGGACCCTCTAGAAGAACACAAACCTTAACTCGATTATGTGACCGTCTTGAACTGCCTCTAAACCTTAGGGTTTGGGGCAGTATGGCGTGCCGCATGTGAGGCGTTGGCTTGACCCTTCTACGGCTGGATCATCGGTACTGTGACATATTCTGGGATTATTTGAACTCCGCTCAAGTGTTGAGTTATTTAGGAAATCTTGGGTATTTGATTATCCGGTCGGAAAGTTTAATACTGTCTATTTATCTGGAATGTGATACAATATGTGGAATTCATAGAGTTAGGCATGAAATGCGAAGTATGTGATATTTCGGATTTACGATGTCTAAAGTGATTATGGATTCCAAATGTTGTAGTTTTACAATTTCTTTTCTGTGACCGTAAGTGTAGTATGTAGTTGTATTGCCGGTCTTCGTTGCTATTCATCTACGACGATCGGTGTATGCATACTTACTTACGTTAATGATATGAGATATTATGTGTTGCTGTGATATGTTATATTGGATCGTCGTGTTCTGAATAGCCGGGGTTTTTATGTGAGATGAGGGTTTTTATTTTCATTCATGTAAAATTCATTTGTATGTAATATTCTTTTATTGGGGCACTTCCGGGATGAGGTTGATGTCACCAGTGTATGTTATTTACTTTTCCGCATTAGGTAGACCCAAGGAGGGGAGCACAAGTAACCGGGTTCTAGGGTCCAGTGGGAGGCCATCTCGAGGAGTCGAGACCGGGTCTCCTAACCATAGAATTGACAGTGTTACTTACCGCTCTCGTAGGGGTCTAGGGATGTGGGTTTGGCTATTCATCGCGACCGTGGAATCCGTGTTTTATACCGGCTCGTATTAAAAACACGGACATCCTAGTATATCCAATATTTCATATATGTTCTTCTGCTGCAATGTTTTGTGATGAGATTATATTACTGCCTGAGAAGAATGCTTATACTATATATATATGATGATATATAAATATTACTGCTTTCGTTTCTTCTGTGATGCTTAGGAAGCATAAGCTGATGGGATTTATTAATGAGATTAATAAAAGAAAAGAAACCTAAAAGATGATGTAGAATCAAATTTTATAAAAAGCGTAGCTACAGTTTTTCTTTGCATAGCGGTATATATGATATATCCTGCACCTTATTCGATAAGGAAAGAGCCGAGATCCCTTCACCGGGAGTGACCTCTTTAGCGAAACTGGCAGATGCTACAAACTTACGGTTTAGTTTTTGACAGCTTGTATAGTTCTTGCTTTGCACAGCGGTATATATGATATATCCTGCACCTTATTCGATGAGGAAAGAGCCGAGATCCTTTCACCGGGAGTGACCTCTTTAGTGAAACTAGAAAAGTCTCAAAAACACTCCTTTTCAAAAACACTCGATTCTACGACGATATCAAGTTCATTAAGCAATAGGTTTTCAGAAAAACCTGACGTTGCCCTCCGTCATTTCAGATAAAGACTAGTTAGTATTCGTGCTACGTTTGTTGACTATGTTAAGGCGTAGTGTGCGGTAGATAATTAGTACTTATCTGTTAAAACATGAGATGTGATTGGATTAGGGTAGTTGTACGACTTTGTTGACTATGTTAAGAGTCGTACAGGTGGGTTTAATTCAATCGGGAAATGACGGGTTGAACTTGGCTAGCAATTATGATTTGTTGACTACGTTAAGGTCATAAGTTGCTAGGGGCAAAATATTATCGGGAATTTCAAGTGTTGAAATTTGCAATGAGATTGCATACCTCCTATGAGATAGTTGGATCCCGATACCCACTGCGAGTAAGAGTTACTCTTGGGAGAGTTTTACACAGGACAATTAGCCGATCAAGTAGGGGTCTAGAAAAGTGTTAACGGGGTTACGCCTATGAGAAAACGAGGTTTACTTTAATTAGGTCCGTGCGATAGCACGGGGAACCTCCCTCAAAGTACCGACACTGATCTGGCTGAAAGATTGACGAAATTGTAGGGTGTAATTAATCCCGGCTAATCTTACCTTTTAGGGTTTGAAGGAAGATTTGATAAAAACAGTGGGAGACATCCTGATTAGATAAGATAATAACCAATCTAATCTTGCAAGAGCATACGCTAAAGTGTTTCCTTCTCTCTCTCTCCAGGTAGCGCCCATGTCAGGCCATAATCAAGATAATAATATGGATGTATTGACTGAACCCGTTTATTATACTGAGCAGGGGAACGTTGGTCCCGTTTTTTCTTATAAGAGTTATAAGACTGAACAGGGAATAGGAGAATATCTGGATTCTCACGCCGCCCAAACGAAGAACAAGCATGTTGATGCACCTTCTTCGGGTGTGTTAGTTATTAAGAATTGTTTATCAGTTCACCCTACGTCCTGGGTATTAGATTCCGGATCAAGATCCCACATATGTAATTTGTTACATGGGCTACGTAAAGGTAGAGAACTGGGAAAGGGTGATCATTCCGTAACAGTAGGGAATGGTACACATATTGCAGCCAAAGCAGTTGGCGAATATCACCTTGTATTACCAAGTAGTAATACATTGATTCTGAATGAGTGCTATTATATACCGAACATGATGTGCAACATTATATCAGTTTCTTTATTAAGTAAAGAAAGATATAATTTTGTAATACAGGATAATGTTATGAACATCTTCCTAAATCAAAAGTTGATTGGATCAGGCTCGTTACATAATGGCATATTCATTCTCAATCAAAATACAGTCCTTAATATACAAAACACACACTAAAGGAAAAGTTCAGAAATGAACGAATCCTTCTTGTGGCATTATAGACTTGGTCATATCAATGCGACACGACTAGCTAAGTTACATAAGGATGGATATTTTAATCTGTTCGAATTATCATCCTATGAAACTTGCCATTCATGTCTCAAAGGCAAAATGACCAAAACTCCATTTAGTGGACACGGAGAAAGAGTTACCGAACTCTTAGGGCTGGTACATAGTGATGTATGTGGTCCCATGTCTACATATGCCTGGAACGGTTCTTCTTACTTCATTACATTCACTGACGATCTCTCAATATTCGGACATGTGTTCCTGATGAAACACAAGTCTGAAGCTTTTGAGAAATTCAGGGAATATAAGCACGAAGTAGAGAACCAAACAGGCAAAAGTATTAAGATTCTTCGATCTGATCGAGGAGGAGAATACTTAAGCAATGAGTTCCTAGATTATCTAAAAGAGAATGAGATTCTCTCTCAGCTTACTCCTCCTTATACACCACAGCACAACGGTGTATCGGAACGGAGGAATCGCACCTTATTAGATATGGTGCGCCCGATGATGAGCAATGCTGAGTTACCTATTTCCTTTTGGGGTTATGCGCTTGAGACAGCAGCATACCTATTGAATCAAGTTCCGTCTAAATTTTTACCTACCACACCATATGGGATATGGAGTGGGAAGAGACCATATTTTAAACGAGTTAAGATATGGGGTTGTCCGGCATATGTTAAAAGGCAAAATCCGGACAAACTCGAGGCACGATCAGTTCTTTGCAAGTTTGTGGGATATCCTAAGAATTCCCAAGGATATTTTTTCTACCGCGCTGAAGAACAAAAAGTGTTTGTTTCTCAATATGCCACCTTTTTGGAAAAGGAATTTCTTGCAAAAGAAATTAGTGGCAAATAGCTGGAAGAGGTTCCAGTAACACAAACTGTAACTGAAGATTTAGTGGAACCAGAGGATTCGGTAGTACCCGACGAACCCCAGCCTCTCCGCCGATCTAGCAGGGTTTCTCATCCACCTGAGAGATACTACGGTTTTCTCATTGATGGTGGAAGCGAGGATTGCATCATAGAAGATGATGACCCAAGTAGTTTCGAGCAGGCCATCACGAGTGGTGACTCTGTGAAATGGCTGAATGCAATGCGATCTGAGATGGAATCCATGTACACCAACAAAGTATGGACTTTGGAAAATGCTCCTGAAGGGGTAAAACCCATTGGGAGCAAGTGGATCTTTAAAAAGAAATTTGGTGTAGATGGAAAAGTTGAGTCTTTCAAAACTAGACTTGTTGCAAAGGGTTTTCGTCAAAGACCAGGTGTGGATTATGACGAAACCTTTTCTCCAGTGGCTATGTGGTCCATCCGGATCTTACTTGCCATTGCTGCATATCATGACTACGAAATCTGGTAAATGGATGTTAAGACCGCCTTTCTAAACGGTGATTTAGAAGAGTGCGTGTACATGACTCAGCCAGAGGGCTTCGTAGATAGTGGGAGCAGCGGAAAGGTGTGCAAGCTGCTTAAATCTATTTATGGGTTAAAGCAAGTATCGCCGAGTTGGAACATCTGTTTTGATGTTGTAGTCAAAGAGTTTGACTTCATCAAAAATATAGATGAACCTTGTATCTATAAGAAAGTAGCAGAGAGTAAGGTTGTCTTCTTCGTATTGTACGTGGATGACATACTCTTGATAGGAAATGATATTCCTATGCTGCAATCAGTCAAGCTCTTCTTATCACAAAGATTCTCAATGAAAGATCTAGGTGATGCCTCTTGCATATTGGAAATCATGATCTATAGGGATAGATCTAAACGGATACTGGGATTGTCCCAATCCAGGTATATTGACACCATACTAAAGAGGTTTAGTATGGAAGAATCCAAGCGTGGGAACCAACCCACGATCTCTGGACTCACTCTCTCCAAAGAGATGTCTCCCAAGACTGATTTTGGAGAGAGCTCGCATGCAAGTGATACCCTATGCTTCGGCAGTAGGCTCTATCATATATGCGATGCTATGTACCAGACCCGATGTAGCGTACTCACTAAGTGTAGTGAGTCGGTATCAAGCAGATCCTGGAGAGAGTCACTGGACAGCTGTGAAGAACATTCTCAAGTACTTGCGAAGGACTAGAGAGATGTTCTAGGTGTATGGTAACGGAGAACTCCGGGTGGAGTCCTTTACCGATTCCAGCTTCCAAAGTGATAAGGACGACTCTAAGTCGCACTCGGGATTTGTCTTTACCCACAATGGAGGGGCGGTGTGTTGGAAGAGTTCCAAACAGGATACCGTTGCAGACTCGACGATGGAGGCTGAATACATCGCTGCCAACGATGCTGCCAAAGAGGCTGTCTGGATAAAGAAGTTCATTAGTGAACTTGGTGTGGTTCCATCCATTGAACATCCAATACCTCTGTATTGCGATAACAATGGAGCTGTGGCTTTGGCCAAGGAACCCAGGTCCCATCAAAAGTCCAGACATATTCTGAGGCGGTATCACCTGATCAGGGAGATAGTTGATCGCCGGGAGATCGAGGTCAGGAGAGTAGATACGAAGGACAACACTGCGGATCCACTCACGAAGGCCATTCCCCAGATACAGTTTGAGAGATTATTCGGGATGCTAGGTATGAGATACTACAGCAGCTGGCCTTAGTGCAAGTGGGAGATTGTTAGTTATGTATATGCCCTAGAGGCCATTGTTGTATATATGATGTATATTATGATGGATGCTTGGATATATATAGAGAGGACTTTCTTGCTCGTCATGATAGTATGCTATTTGGTTTCACTTTATCTTAACATGTTGACTTGTATTGGTTTACTGTCTTACTCTCACATGTTGATAAAGCCCTTAGGATATATACTCGACTGCTAGGACTATGATGAGATCATACTAGTGGGGCCATGGTAGTCGATGATTACATCCTATAATTGTTCCTAGTCGAGGGTATATCGAGACAGGGCATCGATACACCAGAGTAGACTAGCGTATACGCATCTTGACCCATATGATGGGCGATGGATGATCCCATATCCATCGGTGTTGGACATCAAGGATGGTATGCGGGTGCTCAGTGGAGACTGGGTACACTGGACGGACTCGCCGAGAACTCCCAGATGATGATATACCACACGTCAGATGGCAGTTCTCCGGTGACACTGGTACAGGGTAGTCTATAGACCCGAGATCGTCATAGAGTCTTGTGTGATTCCCACTGTGCTTTGATTTCCACCTTACCACGTCCAAGAGGGCGTGCAAAACGGTGGCTTTTGGGTGCAGTGCTGAATCACATGGAGGCAATGAGCGATATGAGGGGATTCGTCTCTCCCGGTATAGGGAGTTGATGTTGTGTTGTGTTCGATTGGCTATAACTGGAAGTCCCTGGCCAGGGCTGATATAGAGATTTACTGGTAAGTGTTACCAGTAGTTTCTCGACCCGTTATGAGCCTCACATCGACACGACTTATCGGTTACTGGGGTCTGACGTATACCATCCCTAGACTTGATATGCGACATATCAGACGAAGAGACTGGACTGTACGGGAGTGTTACTGATTGGATTCACAGGAGAACGTACATGCTAACTTGTTGATCTTCTGATCGCTCAATACCTGGGTGGTTTAGCTGACCGCTTGCAGCTTGTGGGTGTTTGATATGATCATCACCTGGTACCGGCGTATTGACGATTCTTTAGAGTCCTACACAGAGGTTTCTTGGCTCAGGCAAAACGGAGTAGAGGCACATATGTGATATGTGCAGGACCGAGGATAATGCGATATGAGATATCGTATTATATTCTCAAGATATTTAGATATGAACCGGTTCATCGGATCAAGTGTTGATTCGATGAATCGGTACATGATATATTAGTTGGTTATATTCGATGTAGCCGGATTGTCGGATCAAGTGTTGATTCGATGATTTAATGTATAATAATATATATGATATATTGTATTACATTATCTAATATTGGCTCACTTTATTATTTCATTTTCTCACAGGGTAATACATTGATATATATGCGATATATGTTAATTGTATTATTTTCTTTTGTTGCAAATATATAATATATATGTGATATATATTATTGCAACATGATATGATTAATAATGGAACATGCTTAGTAGAGATTAAACAAGGTTAGGGTTTGATTAGGGTTAGTTCTTTCTTGCACCTTCTAGAACTTTTCCTTTTGGCAAGTGTAAGATATTATGGTTGATATTATCTTATGACTCATTCTTTAACCTAACCAAAACCTAGCCATAGTTTATTCTCTACAAAGGTTATCCTTGTCATCCTTGACCATGGTTCCATGATCAATCATATATTCATTTCTATTATTCATCACAAAAGGATTAACTCTTTTTCCATCATCTTCTTCTCTCTTGAGCTTTGAGAAAGCTTACTAGTTATTCATTTTGTGATGATTTCTTGTAAGAAATTGATATAAAAAGATAGCATAAATACTACTCCATCATCCTCATCTAATCTAGCCCATTAGATTAGGGTGTTCACCTCATTAGAGTGAGAGAGCTTGAGTTATTGCAACTTCGACGTAGATCATCGGAGAAAAGGAATATTACAAGTTAGCATAGATCGTTCGAGTCGTGGAGCCTCTCTTGAGTCCGGAAGATCGTGGATCGCAGCGAAGGGACTTCTACTCGGAGCTTATGAAGCGAAGGAGCGGACTACAAAGGTTGTAATCCCTCACACTTAGTAGTAAAGATGTTTACTTGCTTGGTAAACCCTAATAATCTAGCAAAGATCCCGGCTTTGGGTTGTTCGGCACGTCTAAAATTTTATTCGGGCATGTTTGATGCCTTATGAACCCTCACAAGAGTGCCTAGGAACCCTACATGATTCCGCCGATTGGCGATGAGCTAGCTCCCTCTTAGGGATGCCTATATATATTGTTTGTATATGGTTTTCGATCAAAATATATAAGGGAGGTGCTGCCCAAATTTTTAAAGACGAAAAATGTTTTCCACTATAGTATAATCTACTTGCATTTTCTTATATCATTAGCTATGCAAAGAAATTCTTCATTTCAATATACCTTTATTTCAAAAACTTCACCTCTATTATTTTTCCCTAAAAGGTTTAGATTTCTGTGCTCTGGCTTACTTGAATTAAGTGGGGTCCTATAGACTTTACATGATTCAAGTGCTAGTCACATGCTTTAATATTTTCGGGTTGTGACATTGCAAGTATCAGGATTTTTAGAGGTGATCAAAGTTGTAGATACTTGTGCTAGGTATTCTGTCGTAAGTAATATATTTGAGAACTTTCTTCACTTTCAGCTTACTCATGCGTGGATGCATTCCTTGATGAGTAATGCTGCTTGGCTTCCTTCCATTTGGTTGATATGCATTAGAAACGGCTACTTGATTTTTGAATCTGGTTCCACTTAAATTAGTGCTTTTGTTTTTATATCGTATATAGAATGGATTCATATCTTAACGAAGGTTAAGGTATATGGAGTAGTCCGGCTGATGCTTAAAACTAGAATCTGGACAAACTCAAGGCACGTTTCAGTAATGGCAGTTTGTGGGTTATCCTGGGCTTTGACGAGGGTTAACATTCTACCATTTGGAAGAGCAATAGTTATATTGTTCTTGACTTGCCACCAGTTTTAGTAAAATGAATTCTTTTCAGAAAACATTAGTGGGAGTATGGTAGAACTGGAAGTCATTCCAGAACTACAAACGGTTACTGAAAATTTATTAAACCCTGAGGATTCAAAAGGTTTCAACAATCCATTAGACACTCAACAGATTTGGTGGGCAACCTCAGACATCCGAGAGGTACTTCGGTCTCCTCAAAGACGGTGATAGGGAGGTTCTTGTTACCCAAACTTGACACTACTGTTGTTCTAGACTATGAGATATGGCAGGAGGATGAGTATGTTGTCGTTCTAAACTAGGTTTAGAAGTGCACGTGTATATGACTTTCCCAGAGGGTTATTGCAGTCAGTGGAAGCAGCGGAAGAGTGGTAGGCAAGTAGCTTGTGTCTATTTATAGACTAAAGCAGGTATTGCGGAGATAGATCATCTATTTTTGATGTGACAGTCATAGAGTTTGACTTCATCAGAATAACAGATAGACCTGGTAAGAAGGTAGTAGGGAGAGATGTCCTGGTTTTTGGACGACATGCTTTTGATAGGAAGTGATCTTTCTACACTACAATCGGTTAGACTGTGGTTGTCATAAGTTGTTTTCTCCACATAGGATCTGGATAGAATATCAGGGATTCTGGTCACTAGATCTATGGTTTTAGATCTAGATTTGGGAGGTGTCCCAATATGGGTACTTTGACAATATTCTAAAGTGTTTTAGAATGGAAGCCTCCTGGCTTGGTGGTGTACCCCCAGGTAATGGAATCACCCTCTCTACAGAGATGTCTTCCAGACTAATGAGGAAAAGAAGGATTTGCATGATTGACATATATCTTTCTTAAGCAATTGAGTCAATCTTGACATGTCATGTACCACACTAGATATTGCTTTTGCATTAGTTGCAATAAGCATATATTAATCCAATCCTGAAGAAACATTGGGAAGCAGTTATGAACATGAGAGAATGTTCTTGGTATATGGTAGTGGCAGCCTCCTTCCGGAGGCGGTTATCATTTTAGAGGCTTCCAATGTGACCTGTATGACAAAGTGACTGTCAGAGTTAATGTTTACCCTTTTCTTAGGGGCAGTATGTTGGACAGGTGGTCCAAGCATGTTAGTGTATATGCCCTAGAGGCCATTACTGTATCATACTGGCTTGTATATTACTTAATGGAAGCTTGGGATATTCACAGTCATATTGACAGTCTTGCTCAAAATGGTAGTATGCTACTTGGTTTGTCTCTACTTCAATATTGCATGTATTTCTTTTAGCATATCGCTTATACATATTAGTAGAGCCCTTAGGATATTTGCTTGATTACCAGCGTTGTGATGGCAGTCACACTAGTGGGGGCTGGGTAATCTACAAGCACATCCTTATATAGGTCCCTGGTCGTAGGATTATCGAGACAGGGCATCGATACTCCAGAGTAGACTAGTGTATACGCTTCTCATCCCAGCAGGGGAGATGGTCTGTCCCACAGCCATTAGTACGTCGTACTGGAGATAGTATGCAGGTGCTCATTAGGTTATGAGTACACTGGACATGACTCGTCGGGAACTGCTGGTTGGTACTATACCTATCGTCATGAAGCAGTTCCCAGGTGACACGAGTATAGCTTAGTCCGTTGACTTGACACTACAGCTTCGCCTCAAGTGTGTTCCTACTGTACTTTGATTACTACCCTACCATGGGTCAAAGGAGTCGTGCAGTCCCAAAGACTTGGAGGCAGTGGCGGTTAGATAGGATTCATCTCTCCCGGTATTGGGGGTTGATATCGCGCCGTGTTTGGAGAGCCATTACACAAAGTCCCTGGCCAGGGAAAACGAGATTTACTGGTAGGTGTTCCAGTAGTTTCTCAGGATGTTCTGTGCTACACTCCTACACGACTTATACCGCTATTAGGGGTTTTACGTTTACCATCCCCCTAGGCCCGATATGCGATACTCTTAAACGAACAGACCGGACTATATGAAGATTGTCACATTCAAGCTCAGTAGGAGTTCGGATGGGTTTTCCTCATCGGCCTTCTTATCGACATCTACCCGGGGACCGTTACGTACAGCTAGTACTGCTTGCGGCCTGTGGTTAAACCAACTGCCAGCGTAGTGTCGAGTCTTTAGAGTCCCACACAGAGAGTTTCCCTGCATAGACGAAAGATGTAGAGGCTGTATGGTTTTACGGCAGGGCTTCGATCACTTACATGCACTTGTGCACGTATTATGTTCGGACGGATAATACTAAAGGGCTTTGGTTTAAGCCAGATCCTAGTATTATATTGATGGATTAGTTTCGTCTCATTTTATTCGTATTCTTCGGAATATGGAAGCGGGTGTGTATGCACGGTTGAGAGGAGACACCTCATTAGTGTTTTGACCATTGACTTGGTTGAAACAATTATCAGGTGGAAGAAAGTATTTGTTATATTTGTAAATGATAATTATGGTATGGCAACTTGTGTTGACTATTTGACTTGGTTTGACAATTTGACCTAGATATTTCTTGTGAGATATTTTGGGTGGGCACGAGATATTTTGGAGATATTTTTTTATTCAAACCATGCTTATAGTCTAATCAACTAGCCATCTCATTTATCATTATCACAAATCATTTCTCTTTCCTCAAGCAAGCCCTCATCTTCCTCCTCTCAAAAGAAAACCCTTAAGGCCTCTTGAGGTGGAGCTCGGACTATAGACTCTCCGGTGGATCGTCTTTGACTCGAGAAAGACATCGAAGAAGCTATGATCCGGATCGATCCTTGGAGCCTACGATGACGAGGAGGGCAGCGGAGAAGACCCGAAGGACTTGTAGCATGAGGTATAACTTCGTATCCTAGTAGTTACAACTCCTAGTTAGTGTGTTAGTTAGTGTTTAGCAAAGATCCGTTTGGAAAGTCGATGTTGCTTAGTAGATAAAAAATTCGATTTTTACCTATTTCGCCTCCCAACAAACCCGCGGGGTGAGCGACGTTAACTTACAGTGGTATCAGAGCCAAGCTAAACCATAACTAACAAGTTAGCAAAGTCTTTAGAACTTTGATCTCGGAAAAATCCCAAAAACACGACAATTTCTTGCACTTTCTGTCGTTTTTTAAATCTGGTCTCAAAATATTTTCAGAGACCTGAAAAATACATGCAGGGTTTTTTAGGAACACTGAAGAAATTTGGGCGCCTTACTCGGTCAGACCGTCGCGGATCCGCGGCAGAACCAAGCGTTCTGCCGCCGTTCCAAGGCCGAGTCGACTCCGAGTTGGCCCAATTTCATCTGGTGGTCCACTGTGTTGAGTTGTGTTGTTTGGGATATTTTGTTTCTGCTCAGGATTTTTATGTACAGTGTAGTACTTGGAGTAGATTCAAATTTGGTGATTGATCGAAATTCTAAAAACTTTGGCTAATCGGTTTTTATCTGTGATGTGTTATATGGGCTGAACATCTGCTAATCTCTATACGTTGATTAGTGAGGGTTGCATATACCTGTGATCTGTGATGTTGGTTTGTGCTTATGAACTCGTTGGATCGTCGTGGTTGAATAGCATCCTCTTCAGTGGCTATGAAAGTCCTAACATCCTCTTTGATCTATCACGATAGATCCGGATCCCCAGAATGTAAGAGGCATCACCCAGGTCTTTCATGGAAAACTTTTGTGATAGGAATCTTTTGACGGATTGTAGTGTAGGAATGTCATTTCCTATCAAGAGAATGCCATCTACGTATAATACGAGAAATACAACAATTCTCCCTACAGTCTTACTATATAAGCATGGTTCATCTGGATTTTTGATAAAGTCAAAATCCTTGATTGTTTCATCAAAACAGATATTCCAACTCCGCGATGCCTGCTTTAGTCCATAAATGGACTTAAGGAGCTTGCACACTTTCCCGCTGCTCCCACTCTGATTAAAACCTTATGGCTGATCCATATAGACGTACTCTTCTAAATAACCATTTAGGAAAGCCGTCTTTACGTCAATCTGCCAGATTTCATAATCGTGGAAGGCAGCAATGGCAAGAATGATCCGAATGGATTTGAGCATAGCCACTGGAGAAAAGGTTTCATCATAGTCCAAACCAGGTCTTTGACGAAAACCTTTTGCAACATGTCTAGCCTTATAGGTTTCAACCTGTCTATCTACACCAATCTTCTTTTTGAAGATCCATTTGCATTCTACGGGTTTTACCCCTTCTGGTGCAAAGTGCAAAGTCCACATTTTGTTGGTGTACATGAACTCCATTTCGGCCTGCATTGCATCTAGCCATTTTACTGAGTCGCCGCTCTGAATGGTTTGCTGGAAGCTAGTCGGCTCATCATTATCAATGATGCAATCCTCTCTATCCCCGTCTATGAGAAAACCATAGTATCTATCGGGTGGATGAGATAGCCTACTACTTCTGCGGAGTGACGCGGGGATGTCCAGTTCTTCTGAAACTTCTGGTTCTACCACACTTTCAGTAATAGCTTGTGGTTCTGAAATTTCTTCCAGTTCTATTGTGCTCCTACTAATTTCTTTTTCTAAAAATTGATTATCTAAAAAGTGGGTACGACGAGAAACAAAAACCTTTTGTTTCTCTGCGTAATAGAAAAGATACCTCCTGGAGTTCTTTGGGTATCCCACAAACTTACACAGTACTGAGCGTGCCTCGAGTTTGTCCGCATGCTTCTTTTTTACAAAAGATGGACAACCCCACATCTTCAAGTATTGAAGATAGGGTTTCTTCCCACTCCACATCTGATATGGTGTGGTAGGCACAGTTTTGGTAGGAACTTTGTTCAAAAGATATGCAGCTGATTCTAGTGCATAACCCCAGAAGGATTGCGGTAACTCAGCCTTACTCATCATGGAACGAACCATTTTCAATAGGGTTCTGTTCCGTCTTTTCAATACACCATTGTGTTGTGGTGTGTATGGAGGAGTAAGTTGAGAGAGAATTCCATTCTCTTTTAGGTAATCCAGGAACTCGGCACTTAAGTATTCTCCACCTCTATCAGATCTTAGGGTTTTAATACTTTTGCCGGTTTGTTTTTCCACTTCATTCTTATATTCTCGGAATTTCTCAAATGCCTCAGATTTATGCTCATCAAGAAGACATGTCCATACCTAGAGAAATCATCCGTAAAAGTAATGAAATAGGAATAACCACTTCACGCATGCGTAGACATTGGACCACACACGTCGCTGTGTATGAGTCCCAAAAGCTCACTCACTCTTACTCCGTGTCCAGTGAACGGAGTCTTTTTCATCTTTCCCATGAGACATGATTGACAAGTTGCATAAGACTGATATTCGAACGGATCCAAATATCCCTCTTTATGTAACTTCGTCAACCTTATTTCATTGATGTAACCTAGTCTACAATGCCATAAGAAAGCCTGATTTAATTCTGAAGACTTTCTTTTGTGTGTATTCTGGATATTGAAAACTAACATTTGGTTTAATACGCATATATCGTTTTTTAATGTACCCGACCCAATCAAACCATGATTCAGGTGGATGTTTACAACATCGCTTACAAATGTAAAATCATAACCAGCTTTAGATAACAATGAAACTGAAATGATATTACAAGGCATACTTGGTACATAAAAACAGTTGCGTAAAACCAAAACATGTCCACTAGTCAATCCTACGTGATATTCCCCTACGGACTCAGCATCCACACTAGCTCCGTTCGCAACTTTGAGGGTCATATCACCCGTCTTCAAAACTCTACGGCTTCTCAGTGCCTGTAATGAATTACAGATATGAGATCCTGATCCGGTATCCAATACCCAGGAAGTAGAGTTGATTGACAGACAGTTTTCAATTACATACACACCTGAAGTCGAAGCCACAACCTGCTTCGCTCCCTGGTTCTGAGCTTTCTAGCCCCTGCAATCTTTCTTCCAATGGTCCTTTTTATGACAGTGGAAGCACTCATCTTTCCCTACCATCAGCCCCCAACTTTTGCTTTGTCCTTCCCCTTTACCTTACTGACACCGCCTTTCGGTTTGGTAGGGGCCTTCTTCTTCTTTACTTTGGCTTTCACCTTGGACCTAGAAAAGGAAGATCCACTAACAAACAGAGCGAGTGTCTCCCTGGTTTTCTGCAGGGTGCCCTCTGCACTTCTCAACATGTTGAGAAGCTCAGGAAGTGAAACTTCTTTACCTTGAATGTTAAAATTCAAGATAAACTGGGCATAGGTAGAAGGAGTGACTGTAGAATCAAGTCAATATATAACTCATTCTCCAACGGGGTCCCTAGGTCCGCGAGTGTTGGATATGTATGCCCTAGAGGCCTATATTGTATAGGATGCTAGGCATGTATATGTACAGAAACAAATTTTGTTCGAAATGATAGTATGCTATCTGATTTGTCTTCATCTTAACGTGTGATGTGTTGTATGTCATATCTTTATATACATGTTGATGAAGCCCTTAGGATTATGCTCGACTACCAGGATTATGATGGAGATCATACTAGTGGGGCCTGGGCAGTCTACAAGCATATCCTTTAATTGTTCCTAGTCGAGGGTATGACGAGACAAGGCATCGATATTACTAGAGTAGACTAGTGTGTACGTTTCTTGACCCTTGGAGGGAGATGGATGATCCCATATCTGTTAGTTATATGTATGCCCTAGAGGACATTACTGTACATACGATGTATATTGTAGTGGATGCTTGGACAACTATAGGGAGGACTTTCTTGCTCGACATGATAGTACGCTATCTGGTTGCTCTTTATCTTAACATGTACTATGATTGTCTCTATGTTACATGTTGATAAAGCCCTTAGGATAAGTACTTGACTACCAGGACTATGATGCAGATCATACTAGTGGGGACAGAGTAGCCGCCAAGTACATCCTTTAAATGTTCCTCGTCGTGGAAGTACCGAGACATGGCATCGATACTCCAGAGTAGACTAGCATATGCGCTTCTTGACCCATATGATGGGCGATGGATGATCCCATATCCATCGGTGTTGGACATCAAGGATGGTATGCGGGTGCTCAGTGGAGACTGGGTACACTGGACGGACTCGCCGAGAACTCCCAGATGGTGATATACCACACGTCAGATGGCAGTTCTCCGGTGACACTGGTACAGGGTAGTCTGTAGACCCGAGATCGTCATAGAGTCTTGTGTGATTCCTACTGTGCTTTGATTTCCATCATACCACGTCCAAGAGGGCGTGCAAAAAGGTGTCTTTTGGGTACAGTCCCGAATCACATGGAGGCAATGAGCGATAGGAGGGGTTTTGTCTCTCCCGGTATAGGGAGTTCATGTTACGCTGTGTTCGATTGGCTATAACTGGAAATCCCTGGCCAGGGTTGCTGAGATTTACTGGTAAGTGTTATCAGTAGTTTCTCGAACTGTTATAGACCTCATATCGACACGACTTATCAAGCTTCTGGGGTCTGACGTTTACCACCCCTAGGCGAGATATGCGACATATCAGACTAAGAGACCGGACTATACAGGAGTGTTACTGATTGGATTCGCAGGAGAACGTACAGGCTTGCTTGTTGATCTTCTGATCGCTCAATACCTGGGTGGCTGTTACGTTTAGCTGACCGCTTGCAGCTTGTGGGTGTTTGATATGATCACCTACTGCCGGCGTATTGACGATTCTTTAGAGTCCTACACAGAGGTTTCTTGACTCAGGCAAAACGGAGTAGGAGCACATATGTGATATCTGCAGGACCGAGGATAATACGATATGAGATACCGTATTATATTCTCGCGATATTTTGATATGAGCCGGGTCATCGGATCAAGTGTTGATTCGATGAATCGATACATGATATATTAGTCGGTTATATGCGATATAGCCGGATTGTCGGATCAAGTGTTGATTCGATAATTTAATGTATAATTATATATGTGATATATTGCATTACATTATCTAATATTGGCTCGCTTTATTGATTCATTTTCTCACCGGGTAATACATTGATATATATGCGATATATGTTAATTGTATTATTTTCTTTTGTTACAAAAATATATTATATATGTGATATATAATATTGTAACAAGTTATGATTACTAACGCAACATGATTAGTGGAGATTAAACATGGTTAGGGTTTGATTTGGGTTAGCTTATTCATGAAGCTTCTAGAAGCTTTTCTTTTGTTTCTTGCAAAGATATTATGGTTGATATTTTGTGAGATATTTCCAAACCCAACCCACACCCTTTAACCCTAGTTAACTCTCTACAATGGTTAAGTCTTTCTTGACATAATCATGGTTGCATTTGTAATTTTAATAATTTTTCATTATTCATCACAAAAGAATGAATCATTCTTATTCTTCTTCCTCCTTGCAAAACTTTCTAGCTTTGAGTTTTGTGATGAATTAGAGTGAGATTATGAAAATAAATGAGAGCTAAATTCCTACTTCATCATCCTAATCTACTCTTGCCAATTAGATTAGGGTGTTCACTTCATTAGTAAGTGAGAGCTTGTGTTAAAGAAACTTCAAGGTAGATCAGCTTAGTTATCGAAGATCGGAAGAAAGCTTGCATCTTTCTCTTCGTGGAGCCTCTGTAGAGTCCGGGAACTTGATGATCGCAGCGAAGGGACCACAACACGGAGCATATGAAGTGAAGGACCGGACTACAAAGGTTGTAATCTCTAACTCTTAGAAGTAAACTTGTTTACTTGCTATTTGTTTCACCTAATCTCTAGTCTAAGATCTTGGTTAGGGTTGTTCGGCACGTCTAAATTTTAAATCGGGCATGGTTGATGCCTTATTGACTCTTGTGATAGTGCCTAGTAACCCTACAGTGGTATCAGAGCCAAGCTAGAGCTTTAGACGAAGTCTAGGCAAAGTTTAAAGTCCGATCGAACTCCGAATACCCGATAAAACCTAGTTTCTGGAAAAAATTTCAAAAGTTGACATTTTTCATATTAAAAATACTCAGAAAATTATGCAGGGAAATCTAAGAATTACTGTGAAGTACGGACCACCAACTCACTAATATGACCGCGAAACCGCGGCTAAACCACGCGTTTGGCGGCGGTTCCGCGGCCAAACAGTGATGATGTGGCCCACTACTTCAGGTATAATTCTTGGGTCTTTTTTCATTGTTCTGGGAATTTTTAATTCTACTCAAGTGTTGAGTTTTCTGGGATGTATTGGGAACTCGTTGATTCGATCGGAAAGTTTAACTTCGTTTAGTTTTTCCGGGTAATTTAGAACATGTTAAAAAGTTCGAACGGATATCAATAACTCACTTTTTCCCCTGCCGGAAAATTTCCAAGTCTTGGATTTCTCCATAGTTTAAGAACGTTCTTAGTCGTGCAAGTAACGCGGTGGACCCTCTAGAAGAACACAAACCTTAACTCGATTATGTGACCGTCTGAACCGCCTCTAAACCATAGGGTTTGTGGCAGTACGGCGTTGCCACATGTGAGGCGTTGGTTTGACCCTTCTACCGCTGGACCATTGGTACTGTGGCATGTGATGGATGCTTTTAAACTCCGCTCAAGTGTTGAGCCATATGGGAAATTTTGGGTGTTTGATTATTCGATCGGAAAGTTTAAAATTGTCTATTTATCTGGAATGTGATACAATATTTGGAATCCACAAGTAGTTATGAGATAACTAATTTTAATGTTATAAATCTAGCAGTTCAGTCTCAGATGATCGGTTGCCACGGGATTTTGATGCGATCAAAAGTCTGTCGCAATCACGTAGCGTATGCGGATACTCGCCGGGTAAACTTAATAGACAGCCATTCCCCATAGCCCCGACCAAGTGACTGTAGGAGAACCCCGTCGCCAAAAGCATCCGTTCGGGTGCTCGCGGCAGCGGTGTTCCGCCTTAGTGCACTTCGTCGACGGCATCGGGGGTGCGGCCATCTACTAAAGTTTTCGACGAGCATTCGATCAAGTTGTCGGGAATCTTGTTGAATTGCCCGACTAGATATTGAAAAACGTTTTCGAGATCGAGACTAAAATGCGGGGTTTATAATTGATAGGCATGCGATGTTTAAGGAATTCATTTGGTTAGGCATGCGATGTCTAAGGAGGTTGCGGATTCCAACTGTTGTAGTTTTATACTTTCTTTTTGTGACCGTAAGTGTAATATGTGGTGTATCGTCGGTTTCATTTCTATACATCAACGACAATTGGGATACGCATATTTACTTACGTTGATGACATGTGATGTTATGTGTTGCTGTGGTATGTTATAGTGGATCGTCGCGTTTTGAATAGTCGGGGGTTTTATGTGAGATGAGAGTTTTTCTTTTTTATTCATGTAAAATTCAATTGTATGTAATATTCTTTTATTGGGGCACTTCCAGGCTGAGGATGATGTCACCATTGTATATTGTTTATTTTTCCGCATTAGGATAGACCCAAGGCGGGGAGCATAAGTAACCGGGTTCTAGGGTCCAGTGGGAGACCATCTCGAGGAGTCGAGACCGGGTCTCCTAACTCTAGAACTGGCAGGGTTACTTGTCACTCTCGTAGGGGTCTAGGGATGTGGGTTTGGCTATTCATCGCGACCGTGGAATCCGTGTTTTATACAGGCTCGTATTAAAAACACGGACCTCCTAGTATATCCAACATTTCATATATGTTCTTCTGCTGCAATGTTCTGTGATGAGATCATACTACTGCTTGAGACGAATGTTTATATTATATATATGAGATATATATTATATATTGTTGATTTCGTTTCAAATGTGATGCTTGTGAAGCATATTAGAATGGGACTTCATTAATGAGATCAATGAAATAAAAGAAACCTAAAGATGTTGTAGAAACTTGTTTAAAAACTGGTAGCTCTAGTTCTTGCTTTGCATAGCGGTGTTCCTTGTAGAACATCCAACACCTTATTCGATAAGGAAAGAGCCGAGGTCCCTTCACCTGGAGTGACCTCTTTAGCGAACCTTGCAGATGCTGCATACTCGGTTTGTCTTTTGATTGCTTCTATAGTTTTTGCTTTGCATAGTGATATTTGTAAAATATCCTGCACCTTATTCGATGAGGAAAGAGCCGACGATCCCTTCACCGGGAGTGACCTCTTTAGCAAAACTAGAAAAGGCCTCAAAAACACTCCATTTAAAATCACTCGATTCTACAACGATATAAAGTTCATTACGTAAAGGGTTTTCTTAAAAACCTGTCTTAGCCCTCCGTCATTTCGGATAAGTAGTATTTAGTATTCGTGCTGCATTTGTTGACTTAGTCAAGGCGTAGTGTGCAGTAGCTGATTAATGCTTATCTGCAAAGCATATAATGCGATTGGATTAGGGTAATCGTGCGGCCTTGTTGACTTAGTCAAGGGTCGTGCGGGTGGGTTTAATTCAATCGGGAAATGACAGGTTGAACTTTACTTACGGTTTATGGTTTGTTGACTTAGTCAAGGTCATAGATCGCTTGGGGCAAAACATTATTGGGAATTTCAAGTGTTGAAATTTGCAATGAGATTGCATACCTTCTATGAGATAGTTGGATCCCGATACCCGCGGCGAGTAAGAGATACTCCTGGGAGAGTTTTACACATTACAATTAGCCGATCAAGGAGGTGTCTAGAAAGGTGTTAACGGGGTTACGCCCCTGAGAAAACAAGGTTTACTTTAATTAGGTCCGTGCGAAAGCACGGGGAACCTCCCTTAAAGTACGGGCACTGGCCTGGCTGAAAGATTGGCGAACTTGTAGCGTGTAATTAATCCCGGTTAGTCTTTCATTTTAGGGTTTGAAGGAAGATTTGACTAAAACAGTGGGAGACATCCTGATTAGATATATTAATAACCAATCTAATCTTGCAAGAGCATACGCTGAGTGTTTTCTTCTCTCTCTCTCTCTAGGTAGCGACCATATCACACCTTAATCAAGATAATAATACAGATGTATTGACCGAACCCGCTTGTTATGCTGTGCTAGGGAGCGTTGGTCCCGCTCCAACTTATAATTGTTATAAGACAGAGCAGGAAATAGGGGATTACCAGAATTCCCGTGCCGCCCAAACGAAGAAAGTACATGCTGATGCATCTTCTTCGGGTGTGTTCATTATAGAGAATTGTTTCTCAATATCCTTTACGTCCTGGGTAAGTGATACCAGATCAGGATCACGCAAATGTAATTCGTTACATGGGCTACAGATAGGTAGAGGACTGAGAACGGGTGATAAGTTTCATGAGATAGAAACGGTGCAAGTGTTGCAACCAAGTCTGTTGGTAGTTATTACATTGATTCTGAACGAATGTTATTAGATACCGAACCTGATATACAACATCATATCAGTCTCTTTATTAGTAAAGAATGATATAATTTTGTATTGTTGGATAATGTTTTGAACATTTCCTATATCAAGAGTTGATCGGTTCAGGCACGTTATCTAAAAGCATATACGTTCTAAATCAAACCACAGTTCTTAGTGTACAGAACACACACAAGAGGAAGAGTTCAGAAATGAACAAATCCTTCTGGAGGTAATGTAGACTAGGTCATATCAATGCGACCCGACTAGCTGAAGTTACATATAGATGCATATTTAAATTAGTTTGAATTTACATCTTGTGAAACTTGCCGGTCATGTCACAAAGATAAGATGACCTCAGCTCTATTTATTGGAAACAAAGAAAGAGTTAGTGAACTCTTGGGATTAATACATGATGATGTATGTAAGTTCCCCTGTCTACACATACCAAGACCGGTTCTTTGTACTTTATTATATTCACTGATAGTCTCTCAAGATTCGTACATGTGTTCTTGTTGAAACACAAGTCTGAACCTTTTGAGAAATTCAATGAATATAAGTTAAAAGTAGAGAACCAAAAACGGGTATAAGTATTATGTCCTTTGATGTGATCAGGGAGAAGAATACTTGAGTACGGGATTCCTGGACTATTCTAAAGGAGAATGAGATTCTCTCTCAGCATCACTCCTCCGTATACACCACAGCACGTCGGTGTATCGGGGCGGAGCAATCATACCCTATTAGATATGGTGTGCTCTATGATGAGTACTACTGAGTTTCCTATTTCCTTTTGGGAGTTATGCACTTGAGAAGTTGCATACCTATTGAATAGGGTTCCAATCAAATCAGTTGCCTACCACTTCATATGTGATATGGAATGGGAAGAGCCCATATCTTAAGTATGTTAAGATTTGGGGTTGTCCAGCCTATGTCTAAAAGCATAATCCGGACAAGCTCGAGGCAAAGTCAGTTCTGTGGAAGTTTGTTGGATATCCCAAGCATTCGCAAGGGAATATCTTCTACCAAACAGGGGAACAAAAGGTGTTTTTGTTTCTTAGCATGCCACCTTTGTGAAAGGGAATTTCTTGTGAAGAAATTAGTGGTCATGAGGTAGAACTGGAAAGAGTTCCAGCTATAACAAACTGCAGCTGATGATTTAGTAGAACCAAAGGATTCAATAGTAACCAATGAACCTCAGCCTCTCCGCCGAGCTAGTAAGGTTTCTCACCCACCTGAGAGATACTTCGGTTTCTCTATGACAGTGGGAACGAGGATTGCATCATGAGATGATGACCCAACTAGTTTCGAGCTGGCCATCAGGAGTGGGACTCTGTAAGAATGGCTGGATGCTTAGCGATCTGAGATGGAATCCTTATACACCAACAAAGTATGGACTTTGGTTGATTTTAAATCCCCATCAGGAGCAAGTATATCTTGAGAAGATTACTTGGTCTACATGGAAAAGTTGAGACTTTCAAAGCTATGCTTAATTCCATCCCGCTCCTACTTGCTATTGCTACATACCATGACTACAATTTCTGGCGATTGGGTGTCATGACAGCTTTTTTAAATGATGTTTTGGAAGAGAGCGTTTATAAGTACACAGCCAGAGGGCTTCGTAGACAGTGGGAGCAGCGGAAACGTGTGCAAGTTGCTTTATAGGATAAAGCAGGCATCGCGGAGTTGGAACGTCTGTTTTGATGTGGTAGTCAAAGAGTTTGACTTCATCAAAATGGTAGATAAACCTTGTATATACAAAAAGGTAGTAGGGAGTATGGTGGTGATCCTCGTAGAGTACATGGATGACATACTCTTGATAGGAAAGGAGTTTCTTATGCTACGCTTGGTCAATCTCCGCTTATCACAAGGATTCTCCATATAGGATCAAAGTGATACCTCTTAAATCCTGGGTTTTATATCTATGAGATAGATCTAATTGGATGTTAGGATTCTCACTGGTTGTAGTGAGATGGTATCAATCGATCCTGAGGAGAATCACTGGAAAAGTTCCAGGGTGATAAGGACGACTGAATGTCAGTCGCAGGCATTGTCTTTACCCTCAGTGAAGGGAGGGTATGTTGGAAGAGTTCCAAGCTAGATACCGTGACTTACTAGACGATTAAAGGCAAAATACATCGTTACCAAGGATGCTACCAAAGAGGAAGTCTGGATATATATAAGTTCATAAGATGAACTTCGTTCCAACCATTGTGTGACAATGGAGTTATGGCTTGACCAAGGAACCCCCGTCCCATCAGAAATCCAGATATAATTCTTAGGCAGTATCACCTGATCATGGAGATGGTTGATCTCTAGGGAGATCGAGGTTAGGAGAGTAGACACAGAGGACAACAGCGCGGATCCACTCACAAAGGCCTTTTTCCCAGTAGAGACTTTTATAGGATGGTTGAGTATGAGATACTTCAACCACAGCTAATGTAAGGTTGCTAGGCACGCGCACAAGGGTCTACGAGGCATCAACCATGCCCGATTAAAAATTTAGCCGTGCCGAACAACCCGAATACGGAACTTTAAACTAGAGATTAGGCGATAACAACATGCTAAACATTTTAACACTAAGTGAGAGGGATTACAACCTTTGCAGATCCGGTCCTTCACTTCATATGCTCCGTGTTGTGGTCCCTTCGCTGCGATCATCGGGATCCGGACTCTCGAGAGGTTCCACGAAGAGAAAGACGCAACCTTTGCTTCCGATCTTCGATACTAAGATGATCTACCTTGAAGTTTCTTTAACACAAGCTAACACACATGAAATGATGTGAACACCCTCATCTAAATGGCAAGGGAAGATGAGGATGATGAAGTAGGATTTTTGCTCTCTTTATTTATATTTTTCTCACAATTATTCATCACTTGGAAAAATCAAGAAAGCTTTTTCCATGAAAAGAAATGAAGGAAGAAGATGAACAATCTTTTGTGATGAATAGGAAATGAAATAATATGATAGATAATGCAACCATGGTCAAGCTAACTCTTGTAGATAATTAACTAGGGTTAGGGTTTGGGTTTGGTTAAAGCATGAGTCACTTGCAAATATCTTTATCATGACAAAAAGAAAAGCTTCTAGAATCAACTAGAAGGTTTAATCCTAATCCAAACCCTAATCAAGTTTAAACTCCACTAAACAAGTTGCATTAGTTATCATATCATGTTACAATATTATATATCACATATATAATATTTATCGTAACAAAATAAAATAATACATTTAACATATATCGCATATATATCAATGTATTACCCGAGTGAGAAAAAGAATCTTTTAGTGAGCAAATATTAGTTAATGCAATTTAATATATCATATATATTATTATACATTAAATTATCGAATCAACACTTGATCCGACAATCCGGCTATATCGCATATAACCGACTAATATTTATCCGTACCGATTCATCGAATCAACACTTGATCCGATGACCCGGCTGATATCAAATATCGCGAGAATAGAATACGGTATCACATATCGCATTATCCTTGGTCCCGCACATATCACATATGTGCTCCTACTTCGTTTTGCCTGAGTCAAGAAACATCTGTGTAGGACTCTAAAGAATCGTCAATACGCCGGCAGTAGGTGATGATCATATGAAACACCCACAAGCTGCAAGCGGTCAGCTAAACGTAACAGCTACCCAGGTATTGAGCGCTCAGAAGATCAACAAGCAAGCCTGTAACTTCTCCCGTGAATCCAAACAGTAACACTCCCGTACAGTCCGGTCTCGTCGTCTGATATGTCGCATATCTCGCCTAGGGGTGGTAAACGTCAGACCCCAGTAGCTCGATAAGTCGTGTCGATATGAGGTCTATAACAGTTCGAGAAACTACTGATAACACTTACCAGTAAATCTCAGCAACCCTGGCCAGGGATTTCCGGTTATAGCCAATCGAACACAGCACAACATCAACTCCCTATACCGGGAGAGACGAATCCCCTCTTATCGCTCATTGCCTCCATGTGATTCGGGACTGTACCCAAAAGCCACCTTTTTTCACGCCCTCTTGGACGTGGTATGATGGAAATCAAAGCACAGTGGGAATCACACAAGACTCTATGACGATCTCGGGTCAACAGACTACTCTGTACCAGTGTCACCGGAGAACTGCCATCTGACGTATGGTATAATACCATCTGGGAGTTCTCGGCGAGTCCGTCCAGTGTACCCAGTCTCCACTGAGCACCCGTACACCATCCTTGATGTCAAACACCGATGGATATGGGATCATCCATCGCCCATCATATGGGTCAAGATGCGTATACGCTAGTCTACTCTGGTGCATCGATGCCCTGTCTCGATACACCCTCGACTAGGAACAGTTATAGGATGTACTCGTCGACTACCGTGGACCCACTAGTATGATCTCACCATAGTCCCAGTAGTCGAGTACATATCCTAAGGGCTTTATCAACATGTAATATAGAGACAATCAGAGTACATGTTAAGATAAAGTACAACCAGATAGCATACTATCATGTCGAGCAAGAAAGTCCTCCCTATATATGTCCTAGCATCCACTACAATATACATCGTATGTACAGTAATGGCCTCTAGGGCATACATATAACTAACAATCTCCCACTTGCACTAGGGCCATCTGTTATGGTATCGCATACCCAATAATTAGCTGCGGTTGAAGTATCTCATACTCAACCATCCCATAAAAGTCTCTACTGGGAAAAAGGCCTTTGTGAGTGGATTCGCGCTGTTGTCCTCTGTGTCTACTCTCCTAACCTCGATCTCCCTGGAGATCAACCATCTCCATGATCAGGTGATACTGCCTAAGAATTATATCTGGATTTCTGATGGGACGGTAGTTCCTTGGATAAAGCCACAACTCCATTGTCACACAATGGTAGGAACGAAGTTCATCTTATGAACTTATAAATATCCAGACTGCTTCTTTGGTAGCATCCTTGGTAACGATGTATCTTGCCTTTAATCGTCTAGTATGTCACGGTATCTAGCTTGGAACTCTTCCAACATACCATCCCTCCACTGAGGGTATAGACAAGCCTGCGACTGATATTCAGTCATCCTTATCACCCTGGAACACTTCCAGTGATTCTCCCCAGGATCGATTGATACCATCTCACTACAACTAGTGAGTATCCTAACATCCAATTAGATCTATCTCATAGATCCAAAAACCCAGGATTTAGGAGGTATCACTTTGATCCTATATGGAGAATCCTTGTGATAAGCGGAGATTAACCGAGCGTAGCATAGGAAAACCCTTCCCTATCAAGAGTATGTCATCCACGTACTCTACGAGGATCACCATCATACTCTCTACTACCTTTTTGTATATACAAGGTTCATCTACCATTTTGATGAAGTCAAACTCTTTGACTACCACATCAAAACAGATGTTCCAACTCCGCGATGCCTGCTTTATCATATAAAACATCTTGCTTACGTTTCCGCTGCTCCCACTGACTGCGAAGCCCTTTGGCTGTGTACTTATAGACGCTCTTTTCTAAAACATCACTTAAAAAAGCAGTCATGACACCCAACCACCAGATATCGTAGTCATGGTATGTAGCCGTGGCAAGTAGGATCTGGATGGACTTAAGCATAGCTTTGAAAGTCTCAACTTTTCCATGTACACCAAGTAATCTTCTCAAGATATACTTGCTCCTGATGGGGATTTAACCCTTCAGATAAAGCAACCAAAGTCCATACTTTGTTGGTGTATAAGGATTCCATCTCAGATCGATAAGCATCCAGCCATTCTTACAGAGTCCCACTCCTGATGGCCAGCTCGAAACTAGTTGGGTCATCATCTCATGATGCAATCCTCGCTCCCACTGTCATAGAGAAACCAAAGTATCTCTCAGGTGGGTGAAGAACCCTACTAGATCGGCGGAGAGGCTGAGGTTCGTTGGTAACTATTGAATCCTTTGGTTCTATCAAATCATCTGTTGTATTTTGTATAGCTGGAACATTTCCAGTTCTACATAACAGACCTTGCCTAGAGCTTGTCCGGATTTTGCTTTTAGGCATAGGCCGGACAACCCCAAATCTTAACAAGCTTAAGATATGGGCTCTTCCCTTTCCATATCACATATGAAGTGGTAGGCAACTGATTTGATTTGAACCCTATTCAATAGGTATGCAGCTTCTCAAGTGCATAACTCCCAAAAGGAAATAGGCAACTCAGTAGTACTCATCATAGAGCACACCATATCACATAGGGTGCTATTGCTCCATCCCGATATACCATCGTGCTATGGTGTATACGGAGGAGTAATGCTGAGAGAGAATCTTATTCTCCTTTAGAAAAGTCCAGGAATTCCGTGCTCAAGTATTCTCCTCCTTGATCACATCAAAGGACATAATACTTTTACCCGTATTTTGGTTCTCTACTTCTAATTTATATTCTGTGATTATCTCAAAAGGTTCGGACTTGTGTTTCAACTGGAACACATGTTTGAATCTTGAGAGATTATCAGAGAACGTAATGAAGTAAAAAGAACCAGTCTTGGCATGTGTAGACAGGGGACCTTCATACATCAGCATGTATCAATCCCAAAAGTCCACTAACTCTTTCTCTGTTTCCAACAAACAGAGCTGTGGTCTTCTTATCTTTGTGACATGACCGGCAAGTTTCACAAGATGTAAATTCAAACTAATTTAAATATGCATCTAAATGTAACTTCAGCCAGTCGGGTCGCATTGATATGACCTAGTCTACAATGCCTCAAGAAGGATTCGTTCATTTCTGAACTCTTCCTCTTGTGTGTGTTCCGTATACTAAGAACTGTAGTTTGATTTAGAACGACAATGCTTTTAGATGACGTGCCTGAACCGATCAACTCTTTATATAGGAAATGTTCAAAACATTATCCAACAATACAAAATTATATCCTTTCTTTACTAATAAAGAGACTGATATGATTTTGTATATCAGGTTCGGTATCTAATAACATTTGTTCAGAATTAATGTATTCTGGTAATACAGGGTGACAGTGACCAACAGACTTGGCTGCAACACTTGCACCGTTTTCTGTCTCATGAAACTTATCACCCGTTCTCAGTTCTCGACCTTTCTGTAGCCCATGTAACAGATTACATATGCGGGATCCTGATCCGGTATCACATACCCAGGACGTAAAGGATACTGAGAAACAGTTCTCTGTAATGAACACACCCGAAGATGATGCATCAGCATGCACTTTCTTTGTTTGGGCGGCACGGAAAATCTGGTATTCCCCAATTTCCTGCTCTGTCTTATAACAATTATAAGTTGGAGCGGGACCAACGTTCCCCAGCTCAGTATAACAAGCGGGTTCGGTCAATATATCCGTTTTATTATCTTGATTAAGGCGTGATATGGTCGCTACCTAGAGAGAGAGAGAAGAAAACACTCAGCGTATGCTCTTGCAAGATTAGATTGGTTATATAATATATCTAATCAGGATGTCTCCCACTGTTTTAATCAAATCTTCCTTCAAACCCTAAAAGGAAAGACTAGCCGGGATTAATTACACGCTACAAGTTCGCCAATCTTTCAGCCAGGCCAGTGTCGGTACTTTGAGGGAGGTCCCCCGTGCTTTCGCACGAACCTAATTAAAGTAAACCTCGTTTTCCCAGAGGCGTAACCCCGTTAACACCTTTCTAGACACCTACTTGATCGGCTAATTGTAATGTGTAAAACTCTCCCAGTAGTAACTCTTACTCACAGCGGGTATCGGGATCCAACTATCTCATAGAAGGTATGCAATCTCATTGCAAATTTCAACACTTGAAATTCCCAATAATATTTTTCCCCTAGCATCTTATGACCTTGGCTAAGGTCAACAAATCATAAGTGCTAGCCAAGTTCAACCCGTCATTTCCCAATTGAATTAAACCCACCCGCACGACCCTTGGCTAAGGTCAACAAAGTCGCACGACTACCCTAACTCAATCGCATCATATGCTTATACAGATAAGCACTAATCAGCTACCGCACACTACGCCTTGGCTAAGGTCAACAAACGTAGCACGAATACTAACTAGTACTTATCTGAAATGACGGAGGGCTACGACGGGTTTTTCAGAAAACCCTTTGCGTAATGAACTTGATATCGTTGTAGAATCGAGTGATTTTAAATGGAATGTTTTTGAGGCTTTTCTAGTTTTGCTAAAGGGGTCACTCTTGGTGAAGGGATCGTCGGCCCATTCCTCATCGAATAAGGTGCAGGATATATCATATATACCGCTGTGCAAAGCAGAAACTATAAAAGCAATCAAAAGACAACCCGAGATTGTAGCATCTGCCAGTTATTGCTAAAGGAGTCACTCCCGGTGAAGGGATCTCGGTCCTTTCCTTATCGAATAAGGTGCTGGATGTTCTACAAGGAACACCGCTATGCAAAGCAAGAACTAGAGCTACCAGTTTTTATAAACAAGTTTCTACAACATCTTAGGTTTCTTTTATTTCATTAATCTCATTAATGAAGTCCCATTTTATTATGCTTCACAAGCATCTCTTTTGAAAAGAAATCTGCAATATAACATATATCTCATATATATAATATAAACATTCATCACAGGCAGTAATATGATCTCATCACAGAACATTGCAGCAGAAGAACATATATGAAATATTGGATATACTAGGACGTCCGTGTTTTCAATACGAGCCTGTATAAAACACGGATTCCACGGTCGTGATGAATAGCCAAACCCACATCCCTAGACCCCTACGAGAGCGGCAAGTAACACTGCCAATTCTAGGGTTAGGAGACCCGGTCTCGACTCCTCGAGATGGTCTCCCACTGGACCCTAGAACCCGGTTACTTGTGCTCCCCGCCTTGGGTCTACCTAATGCGGAAAAGTAAATAATATACAACGGTGACTTCTTCCGCTACCTGGAAGTGCCCTAATAAAAGAATATTACATACAAATGAATTTTACATGAATGAAAAAGAAAAAACTCTCATCTCACATAAAACCCCCGGCTATTCAAAAGCGACGATCCAATACAACATATCACAGCAACACATAATATCTCATATCATCAACGTAAGCAAGTATGCGTATCCCGATTGTCGTTGATGTATAGCAACGAAGCCGGCGATACACCACATACTACGCTTACGGTCACAGAAAAGAAAGTGTAAAACTACAACAGTTGGAATCCGCAACCTCTTTAGACATCGCATGCCTAACCAAATGAATTCCTTAGACATCGCATGCCTAACTATTATAAACCCCGCATTTTAGTCTCATTATCGAAAACTCTTTTCAATATCAAGTCGGGCAATTCAACAAGATTCCCGACGTCCTGATCGAATGCTCGTCGCAAACTTTAGTAGACGGCCGCACCCCCGATACCGTCGACGAAGTGCACCAAGGCGGAACACCGCTACCGGGAGCACCCGAACGGATGCTTTCGGCGACGGGGTTCTCCTACAGTCACTTGGTCGGGGCTTTGGGGTGTAGCTGTCTATTAAGTTTACCCCCCGAGTATCCGCGTACACTACGTGATTGCGACGGACTTTTGATCACATCAAAATTCCGTGGCAACCGATCATCTGAGACTAAACTGCTAAATTTATAATATTCAAATTAGTCATCTCATAACTACCTGTGGATTCCAATTATTGTATCACATTCCAGATAAATAGAAAAAGTTAAACTTTCCGATCGAATCATCAAGCACCCAAGATTTCCCCAATATATCTCAACACTTGAAATCAGTTTAAAAACGTCCATCACATGCCACAGTACCAATGGTCCAGCCGTAGAAGGGTCAAGCCAACGCCTCACATGTGGCACGCCGTACTGCCCCAAACCCTAAGGTTCAAAGAGCAGTTCAAGACGGTCACATAATCGAGTTAAGGTTTGTTGTCTTCTAGAGGGTCCATCGAGTTACTTGCACGACTTAGAACATTCTTAAACACGAGGAAAAATCCAACTTTTGAAAAATTTTCCGACAGGGGAAAAATTGTGTTATTGATATCCGTTCGAACTTTTTAACAGTTTCTAAAAGTTATCCGGAAAACCACATAGACAAAATCTGATACTCCGATCGAAACATCGAATCCCCAAAACAACCCCAGAAAGTTCAACTCTTGAATAAATATTAAAAATTCCCAGAAAATCCAGCATAATTCAATAAGAGTTACTGTGCAAAAAAGAATTGATGACGTCACCTTTTCGCCGCGGAACCGCCGCAGAAGGCATGCTTCTGCCGCGGTTCCGCCGCGATTCTTACTGTTCATCGAAAAAAATTTGCGCCGTAATTCGTAGAATTCCCTGCTGAATTTTTTACGCATTTTTAATTTGGAAAAATCCCACTTTTTAGAAAAACTCCAGAGAGCATGTTTCGGGTTATCTTTTTGGTTCGATCGGACTTCAAACTCCGTCTAAACTTCGCCTAAAACTCTAGCTTGGCTCTGATACCACTGTAAGTCAGGCAGCCACCCCATCCAATGGGGTCGCCGTGGCACCAACGGGTCCCTCAGCCGCTACTTTTTACGCATGCCCCCTCGCGAGGACTACAACCCGCCGGAACACCTTCCGGTCTCGGGACACCCTGGGGGTAAGAGCCTATGCTTCGCCACACTGTCACACAGTGAGAACCCCCCATAAGTCGACATCCAATGCCTAGTAGCTCTGATACCACTGTAAGGTTGCTAGGCACGCGCACAAGGGTCTACGAGGCATCAACCATGCCCGATTAAAAATTTAGCCGTGCCGAACAACCCGAATACGGAACTTTAAACTAGAGATTAGGCGATAACAACATGCTAAACATTTTAACACTAAGTGAGAGGGATTACAACCTTTGCAGATCCGGTCCTTCACTTCATATGCTCCGTGTTGTGGTCCCTTCGCTGCGATCATCGGGATCCAGACTCTCAAGAGGTTCCACGAAGAGAAAGACGCAACCTTTGCTTCCGATCTTCGATACTAAGATGATCTACCTTGAAGTTTCTTTAACACAAGCTAACACACATGAAATGATGTGAACACCCTCATCTAAATGGCAAGGGAAGATGAGGATGATGAAGTAGGATTTTTGCTCTCTTTATTTATATTTTTCTCACAATTATTCATCACTTGGAAAAATCAAGAAAGCTTTTTCCATGAAAAGAAATGAAGGAAGAAGATGAACAATCTTTTGTGATGAATAGGAAATGAAATAATATGATAGATAATGCAACCATGGTCAAGCTAACTCTTGTAGATAATTAACTAGGGTTAGGGTTTGGGTTTGGTTAAAGCATGAGTCACTTGCAAATATCTTTATCATGACAAAAAGAAAAGCTTCTAGAATCAACTAGAAGGTTTAATCCTAATCCAAACCCTAATCAAGTTTAAACTCCACTAAACAAGTTGCATTAGTTATCATATCATGTTACAATATTATATATCACATATATAAAATTTATCGTAACAAAATAAAATAATACATTTAACATATATCGCATATATATCAATGTATTACCCGAGTGAGAAAAAGAATCTTTTAGTGAGCAAATATTAGTTAATGCAATTTAATATATCATATATATTATTATACATTAAATTATCGAATCAACACTTGATCCGACAATCCGGCTATATCGCATATAACCGACTAATATTTATCCGTACCGATTCATCGAATCAACACTTGATCCGATGACCCGGCTGATATCAAATATCGCGAGAATAGAATACGGTATCACATATCGCATTATCCTTGGTCCCGCACATATCACATATGTGCTCCTACTTCGTTTTGCCTGAGTCAAGAAACCTCTGTGTAGGACTCTAAAGAATCGTCAATACGCCGACAGTAGGTGATGATCATATCAAACACCCACAAGCTGCAAGCGGTCAGCTAAACGTAACAGCTACCCAGGTATTGAGCGCTCAGAAGATCAACAAGCAAGCCTGTTACTTCTCCCGTGAATCCAAACAGTAACACTCCCGTACAGTCCGGTCTCGTCGTCTGATATGTCGCATATCTCGCCTAGGGGTGGTAAACGTCAGACCCCAGTATCTCGATAAGTCGTCTCGATATGAGGTCTATAACAGTTCGAGAAACTACTGATAACACTTACCAGTAAATCTCAGCAACCTTGGCCAGGGATTTCCGGCTATAGCCAATCGAACATAGCACAACATCAACTCCCTATACCGGGAGAGACGAATCCCCTCCTATCGCTCATTGCCTCCATGTGATTCGGGACTGTACCCAAAAGCCACCTTTTTGCACGCCCTCTTGGACGTGGTATGATGGAAATCAAAGCACAGTGGGAATCACACAAGACTCTATGACGATCTCGGGTCAACAGACTACTCTGTACCAGTGTCACCGGAGAACTGCCATCTGACGTATGGTATAATACCATCTGGGAGTTCTCGGCGAGTCCGTCCAGTGTACCCAGTCTCCACTGAGCACCCGTACACCATCCTTGATGTCAAACACCGATGGATATGGGATCATCCATCGCCATCATATGGGTCAAGATGCGTATACGCTAGTCTACTATGGTGCATCGATGCCCTGTCTCGATACACCCTCGACTAGGAACAGTTATAGGATGTACTCGTCGACTACCGTGGCCCCACTAGTATGATCTCATCATAGTCCCAGTAGTCGAGTACATATCCTAAGGGCTTTATCAACATGTAATATAGAGACAATCAGAGTACATGTTAAGATAAAGTACAACCAGATAGCATACTATCATGTCGAGCAAGAAAGTCCTCCCTATATATGTCCTAGCATCCACTACAATATACATCGTATGTACAGTAATGGCCTCTAGGGCATACATATAACTAACAGCTAATTGTTGGGTATGTGATACCACAACAGATGGCCCTAGTGCAAGTGGGAGATTGTTAGTTATATGTATGCCCTAGAGGCCATTACTGTATATACGATGTATATTGTAGTGGATGCTTGGACATATATAGGGAGGACATTCTTGTTCGACATGATAGTACGCTATCTGGTTGCTCTTTATCTTAACATGTACTATGATTGTCTCTATGTTACATGTTGATAAAGCCCTTAGGATGAGTACTTGACTACCAGGACTATGATGCGGATCATACTAGTGGGGAAAGAGTAGTCGCCAAGTACATCCTTCTAATGTTCCTAGTCGTGGGAGTACTGAGACAGGGCATCGATACTCCAGAGTAGACTAGCGTATGCGCTTCTTGACCCATATGATGGGCGATGGATGATCCCATATCCATTGGTGTTTGACATCAGAGAAGGTATACGGGTGCTCAGTGGAGACTGGGTACACTGGACGGACTCACCGAGAACTCCCAGATGGTATTATACCTCACGTCAGATGGCAGTTCTTTGGTGATACTGTACAGGTTAGTCTGTAGACCCGAGATCGTCATAGAGTATTGTGTGATTCCCGCTGTGCTTTGATTTCCATCATACCACGTCCAATAGGGCATGGGCTTTTGGGTACAGTCCCGAATCACATGGAGGCAATGAGCGATAGGAGGGGTTTCGTCTCTCCCGGTATAGGGAGTTCATGTTGCGCTGTGTTCGATTGGCTATAACTGGAAATCCCTGGCCAGGGTTGCTGAGATTTACTGGTAAGTGTTATCAGTAGTTTCTCGAACTGTTATAGACCTCATATCGACACGACTTATCAAGCTACTGGGGTCTGACGTTTACCACCCCTAGGCGAGATATGCGACATATCAGACTAAGAGACCGGACTGTACGGGAGTGTTACTGATTGGATTCGCAGGAGAACGTACAGGCTTGCTTGTTGATCTTCTGATCGCTTAATACCTGGGTGGCTGTTACGTTTAGCTGACCGCTTGCAGCTTGTGGGTGTTTGATATGACCATCACCTACTGCCGGCGTATTGACGATTCTTTAGAGTCCTACACAGAGGTTTCTTGACTCAGGCAAAACGGAGTAGGAGCACATATGTGATATGTGCAGGACCGAGGATAATACGATATGAGATACCGTATTATATTCTCGCGATATTTTGATATGAGCCGGGTCATCGGATCAAGTGTTGATTTGATGAATCGGTACATGATATATTAGTCGGTTATATGCGATATAGCCGGATTGTCGGATCAAGTGTTGATTCGATAATTTAATGTATAATTATATATGTGATATATTGCATTACATTATCTAATATTGGCTCGCTTTATTGATTCATTTTCTCACCGGGTAATACATTGATATATATGCGATATATGTTAATTGTATTATTTTCTTTTGTTACAAAAATATATTATATATGTGATATATAATATTGTAACAAGTTATGATTACTAACGCAACATGATTAGTGGATATTAAATATGGTTAGGGTTTGATTTGGGTTAGCTTATTCATGAAACTTCTAGAAGCTTTTCTTTTGTTTCTTGCAAAGATATTATGGTTGATATTTTGTGAGATATTTCCAAACCCAACCCACACCCTTTAACCCTAGTTAACTCTCTACAATGGTTAAGTCTTTCTTGACTTAACCATGGTTGCATTTGTAATTTTAATAATTTTTCATTATTCATCACAAAAGAATGAATCATTCTTATTCTTCTTCCTCCTTGCAAAACTTTCTAGCTTTGATTTTTGTGATGAATTAGTGTGAGATTATGAAAATAAATGAGAGCTAAATTCCTACTTCATCATCCTAATCTACTCTTGCCAATTAGATTAGGGTGTTCACTTCATTAGTAAGAGAGAGCTTGTGTTAAAGAAACTTCAAGGTAGATCATCTTAGTTATCGAAGATCGGAAGCAAGCTTGCATCTTTCTCTTCGTGGAGCCTCTCTAGAGTCCAGGAACTTAATGATCGCAGCGAAGGGACCACAACATGGAGCTTATGAAGTGAAGGACCGGACTACAAAGGTTGTAATCCCTAACTCTTAGAAGTAAAGTTGTTTACTTGCTATTTGTTTCACCTAATCTCTAGTCTAAGATCTTGGTTAGGGTTGTTCGGCACGTCTAAATTTTAAATCGGGCATGGTTGATGCCTTATAGACCCTTGTGACAGTGCCTAGTAACCCTACAATATCCATTGGTGTTTGACATCAAAGATTGTACACAGGTGCTCATTGGAGAATGGGTACCCCGAACAGGACTTGCCGAGAACTCCTGGATGGTATATATTCCTATTGTCAAATAACAGTTCTCTTGTGACACTAGTACAGGTTAGTCTGTAGACCCGAGATCGTCATAGTGTCTTGTGTGATTCCCACTGTGCTTTGATTTCCTCCCTACCACGGCTCTGCTGAGTCGTGCAAACAGGTGGATCTTGGATACAGTCCCGAATCACATGGAGACAGTGAGCGATAGGAGGGGTTTCGTCTCTCCCGGTATAGGGAGTTGATGTCGCGCTATGTTTGATCGGCTATAACACCCAAATCCCTGGCCAGGGTTTTCGAGGTTTACTGATAAGTGTTATCAGTAGTTCCTCGAACTGTAATGAGCCGTAAATCAGCATGACTTATAAAGTTACTGGGGTCTGACATTTACCACCCCTAGACTTCATATACGATGTATCAGACGAAGAGACCAGACTGTACGGTATGTGTTGCTTACAGGCTCGTTAGGGTTGTCATGAGTTTTCTCGTCGGCCACCTTTTCGTCATATACCTGGGTAGCCATTACGCACAGCTAGTGCCGCTGACGTACTTGTGGTTAAACCCACTGCCAGTGTACTGTCGAGTCTTTAGAGTCCCACACAGAGGGTTCCCTCGTTCAGGCGAAAGATGTAGAGGCCGTAAGTTGTTACAGTAGCCGTAAGGTGTTACGGCAGGGTTTCGATCATGTTCGTGTAATTGTTACAGGAATAATGATCGGAAGGATAATACTGGCAGGCTTTGGATTAAGCCGGATAACGGTATTATATATTGGATTATTTGTATTCGTATTTTTCGGAATTCGGATACGGGTATACGTATACGGTATACGGAGGAGGGGTATACAAGAATACCTTCTAGAAGGTGCCGCCTCATAATTACATTATTTGTTTTGTGAAAATAAATAAATGAGGTGGAATTTAGAAAGTCCAAGCATGGTTCAAAGAATGGCTTCTTTTATTTTATATTGGTTTGGAGTTATTATTGAAGCATGGTGCTAATATTATAATGTTTGCTTCAATTATTTCATTTGTGCCATATCTAAATTCCATGCTTGAATTTTCTCATAATCACAAACACTTTCTCTCTCCTTCTTCTCTCCTCCTTCTTAATCCTAGCTTTAACCTTCATATGTGATGTGAATCCAAAGCTTAGGACCAAGAGATAATCCAATACACTAATCTCTACATAATCCTAGTGATCTCTTCTAGCAAATTTGATCTTTAGGTTAAACTCTTGTGAAGAGTTTGTAGCTTGCACGATAGCTCTCGCGTGGATCATCTAGGTCTTAGGGTGGCCGGAGATCGAGTACATCGGCAATGTCCAAGGAGCCAAGGAGTTTATCAAGTAGAAGACCCAAAGGACCGTTTCATCAAGGTAAAACCCCTAACATAGTAGATAAGATCTCTAGTTAAGGTTTACTAGTTTTGGTTTAGACAAGATCTTGGTTAAAAGTGTGTGTTGCATGCTATGAAAATTTTCGTTCACCGCTTCCGCCGCCTCACAAGTGTTGTTAGAGCGTGCAACATGCACTAACATGGTATCAGAGCCTAACTAAAGCACAGCTAGTTGATTAGACGATGTTTAAAGTAACGAACATGAAACAACTCCAAATACCATTTTTCAAAACTCAGTTTCTGTCAATTTTTTGAAAGTGTTCTAAAAATTATTTAAACAAGTGCAGAATGCTTGTTATGAGATAACTAGACAACCCCAGAAAAATGAGCCCAAACCACCCTAAAACGGCCGGCGACATGTGCAAAAATTCCGGCGTCGCCGGACTTCCTTGGTGGTTTTGGCTTGGGTTTTTTGTAGGTCTCTGTGCTCTGGGTTCTTTGTTTAATGGTATTGCTTGATTATTTCAAGATTACATGTGATGTAAACTAAGTGTTAGGGAAATACGGAGTGTTTCGAAATCGAACTTTTAATATCGTTTATCCGTTCTTTTTTTATATGTGTTTGAAACGTCCACTAATTGCGATACGACGATTAGTGGGGGTTGCACATATGGATATCTTGTGATGGAATGTGTATATGAATGTGTTGGATCGTCGTGATGAATAGCCGGGGGGATGTGAGAAGAGTGTTTTTCCTTTTATTTCATTCATGTAATTTTGTGAAAAGCAATGTAATATTATTTTGCGGGGCACATCCGGGGTGAGGTTGTAGCCACCGTTGTATAATTTCTTTTTACTGTTTTTGCTACTAGGATAGACCCAAGGTGGGGTGCACAAACTACCGGGTTCTCGAAGTGCCGAGTGGCCTACTCACTGTGTTGAGGGAGCTTGCTTCACTTCGGAAATTTGGTGGGTAGTTTGCCGCACCCGTAGGAGTCTAGGGTGGGGTTTGGCTATTCATTACGACCGTGGAACCCGTCTTTCATTAAGGGCTTAAATGAAATACGGAATTCCTAGCATATCCAATGTATTCATCTGTGATCTGGAATGTTTATAACTGCGTCTGACGAATGGCTATTTATATATGAGATATATAATAAACCTTGCTTATGTTTTGCACCCGCGCTAGTCCAGCCCCCGCTCTGCTGTTAGTTAAGTAACCTAATGGTGCATGGTGGGGCCCCGTGGCGAATGCGGATGGCATAAGTGTAGGTTATATTTTTGTTTCTTTTCTGTGATGGTTACGAAACGTAAATGATGGGACAACATTAATGTGATTAATGTTAAGAAAAAGAAACCTAATGATGTTTTAGAATCAAACTTTTTAAAATGGGTAACTCTAGTTTTTGCTTTGCATAGTGGTATTCTTTGATGAATATCCAGCACCTCATTCGATGAGGAAAGGGCCGAGATCCCTTCACCGGGAGTGACCCCTTTAGCGAATCTAGCAAATGTTACAAAGATCTCTATTGTTTTTTTTATAGTTGATCTAATTTTTGCTTTGCATCGTGGTATGCATAAATATCCTGCACCTCATTCGATGAGGAAAGAGCCGAGATCCCTTCACCGGGAGTAACCTTTTTAGCAAAATTAGAAAGATACTACAAAACCATTCGATTTTCAAAACTGGGGCTTAAACGACTCCTTTCACTAGATTCTACAACGATATTAAGTTCAAAACGTTAAAGGTTTTCATAAAAACCATCCGTTGCCCTCCGCCATTTTAGGAAGCAGAGTACTTAGTATTCGTGCACGTTTGTTGACTATAGTTAAGGCGTGGTGTAGGTAGCTAAGTGATATCTTCCTACAAAGCATATGATGCGATCGATTAGGACATTCGTATGACTTTGTTGACCATAGTTAAGGGCCATATGGGTGGGTCTAAATCAATCACGAAATGGCGGGTAGAACTTGACTAGTGTTATGATTTGTTGACCATAGTTAAGGTCATAAGTCATTAGGGGTAAAAACCATATCGGGAATTTCAAGGAGTTGAAATTTGTAATGAGATTGCATACCTTCTATTTGATAGTTGGATCCCGATCCCACTGTGAGTAAAAGTTACTCCCGGGAGAGTTTTGCACTTTGCAATTAGCTGATCCAGTAGGTGTCTAGAAAGGTGTCAACGGGGCTATGCCTCTGGGAAAACGAGGTTTATTTTAATTAGGTCCGCGCGAAAGCACGGGGAACCTCCCTCGGAGTACCGACACTGGCCTGGCCGACCAGTTAGCGAACTTGTAGATTGCAATCAATCCTGGCTAATTTTCTTTTTGAGGTTTGAAGGTAAATTTGATAAAAAGCAGTGGGAGACATCGATTAAACAAGATTAATAACCAATCTAATCATGCAAGAGCAATCGCTGAGTGTCTTCTTTTCTCTCTCCTAATGGCAGATACCTATGACGGGACTTAAGCTTTTATTAGACAAGAATAAACTCACTGGACCGAATTACAAAGAATGGTTGAGGAACGTGATGATTGCCCTCACCTATGATAAGGTGGCTTATGTCCTCAATACTCCAGCCCCTTCCCTCCCAGGTCCTGATTCTTCAATTGCGGATAAGGAAATCCGCAAGACATGGGATATAGACTGTGCGACAGCCAAATGCATTGCGCTTGCTTCTATGGATAATCAACATCAAAAGCAACACGAGAAGATGGATGTACAATCTATCTTTCTTCATACAAAGGAGTTGTATGGAGAGCAAACTCGTACTCTCCGATACGGGGCATCTCGAAAGTTGTTTCAGATGCGGATGACTGCCGGCACATCTGTAAGTGACCATGTATTGAAGATGATTGTACTTATAGAAGAACTAGAGGACCTGGGATGGTCAATGGAGAATGAACAGTATGTTGATATTGTTCTACAGTCTCTCCCCCTACCTTTTCTCAATTCATTGTAAACTTCAACATGCACAACATGGAGAGGTCTTTACCTGAACTCCTCAATATGATGAGGAGTGCTGAGAGCACGCTAAAAGAAGCGAAAACTCCCGCTCTAATTGCTGGGCCATCTTCCTTTCCTTTCCCGAAAGCTAAGGCTAAGGGAAAGAAGAAGAAGAATCCCATAAAGCCGAGAGGTGGAGTGAAAAAGGTACCGGGGAAAGACAAGATAGGGGATGCTGTGTCAGGAAAAGGGGAATGCTTCTACTGCCACAAAACATGGCACTGGAGAAGAAACTGCGTTGGATACCTCAATGACCTCAAGAAGAAGAAGCATGGTGATGCTTCCACTTCAGGTGTGTTTGTAACAGAAAACTGTTTTTTAATTAACTCTGCTTCCTGGGTATTGGATACCGAGTCAGGATCTCACATCTGCAATTGTGTGCAGGGGCTGAGAAATAGCAGGTTTTTGAAGAAAGGTGATCACACTCTCAGGGTTGGGAATGGTTCCTCTGTACATGCTACAGCAGTGGGAGAGTATCACCTTGGTTTGCCGACGGGTTGTATATTGCTTTTGAACCCATGTTATTTTGTACCATCAATGTTATGTAATATTATATCTGTATCGTTGTTAGACAATGCTGGATATAATTTTGTATTGCAATCTAATGTTATGAACATTAACCTTAATCAAGAGTTGATTGGGTCTGGTACATTAAAATAACGGGATATACGTCCTAAACCAGCACACAGTTTTTCATATACAACATACAAACAAAAGAAAGATTTCAGACATAAATGAAGCTTTCATTTGGTATTGTAGACTTGGTCATATTAACGAAGCAAGACTAACCAAGCTACATAAAGATGGATATTTAAACCCATTTGAATATAAATCTTATGCGACTTGCCAGTCTTGTATCAAGGGTAAAATGACCAAAACTCCGTTTACGGGACACGGAGAAAGAGCTACTGAACTCTTAGGCCTCCTACATAGTGATGTATGTGGACCAATGTCTATATATGCGAGAGGTGGTTTTTCATACTTCATAACGTTTACTGATGATTTCTCGAGGTTCGGACATGTGTTCTTGTTGAAGCATAAGTCCGATGCTTTCGAGAAGTTCAAAGTGTATAAATCTGAAGTAGAAAAACAAACAGGCTTGAGTATCAAGAAACTTTGATCCGATCGAGGAGGAGAGTATCTAAGCACGGAGTTTCTAGATTTCCTAAAAGAGAATGGGATTCTCTCTCAGCTCACTCCTCCGTACACACCACAGCACAACGGTGTGTCAGAACGGAGAAATCGTACCCTATTAGATATGGTGCGGTCTATGATGAGTGATGCTGAGTTACCAATATCATTCTGGGGGCACGCATTGGAGACTGCGATTTATCTATTGAATAGGGTTTCGACCAAAACCGTGTCTACCACTCCATATGAGATATGGTATGGGAAGAGACCATCTCTTAAAAGAGTTAGGATATGGGGTTGTCCGGCTCATGTGAAAAAGCAGAATCCAGACAAACTCGAGACTCGATTGGTTTTGTGTAGATTTGTGGGATATCCAAAACACTCGTATGGATATCTTTTCTACCACAAGGAGGAACAAAGGATGTTTGTTTATCAGTATGCCACATTCTTAGAAAATGAATTTTTTACAAATGATACTGATGGCAATGCGATAGAACTGGAAGAAATTCCAGATACACAAACAAATACCGATGATTTGGTTGAACCTGAGGTTTCAATAGAACCTAACGAGCCTCAACCATTCCGTAGATCTAGTAGGACTTCTCGCCCACCTGATAGATACTACGGTTTTCTAATTGATGGTGATAGAGAAGATTGCATCATGGATGATGATGATCCTACTAGTTTTCAACAAGCTATCACGAGTAGTGACTCAGTGAAGTGTCTGGATGCCATGAGATCCGAAATAGAATCCATGCACACCAACAAAGTATGGACTTTGGAGGTTGCACCTTCTGGAGTAAAACCCATAGGGTGCAAATGGATCTTTAAGAGAAAGATCGGTATGGATGGTCAGGTGGAGACCTATAAAGCTAGGCTGATCGCAAAAGTATTTCGTCAAAGACCAGGCTTGGACTATGATGAAACCTTTTCACCAGTCGCGATGCTCAAATCCATTCGGATCCTGCTCGCTATAGCTGCTCACTATGATTATGAGATCTGGCAGATGGATGTTAAAACGACATTTCTAAATGGTGATTTAGAAGAATGCATTTTCATGGATCAGCCAGAAGGCTTCATTGATAGTGGGAGCAGCGGAAAAGCATGCAGGTTGCTTAAATCCATCTATGGATTAAAGCAGACATCACGGAGTTGGAACATCTGCTTCGATGATACCATCAAAGAGTTTGGTTTTATCAAAAATGTAGATGAACCATGCATTTATAAAAGGATTGTAGAGAGTACTGTTACATTCCTCGTATTGTACATGGATGACATTCTCTTGATAGGAAATGATGTTCCTATACTACAATCGGTCAAACTATTCTTATCGCACAAGTTCTCCATGAAAGACCTGGGTGATGCCTCATACATTCTGTGGATTAAGATCTATAGAGATAGATCTAAGAAATTATTGGGATTGTCCCAATCGAGATACATTGACACCATACTAAAGAGGTTTAGTATGGAAGATTCCAAACGTGGTAATTTACCCGCTTGTCACGGGATCACCCTCTCCAAAGAGATGTCTCCAAAGAGGAGAGGGCTCGCATGAGCATTATACCCTACGCTTCAGCGGTAAGATCTATAATGTATGCGATGCTGTGTACTCGCCCAGATGTAGCTTATGCACTGAGTGCAGTATGCAGGGATCAATCCAACCCAGGGGAGAAACACTGGACTGCTGTGAAGAACATTCTTAAGTACTTACGAAAGACTAAAGAAATGTTCTTGGTGTATGGTAACGGAGATCTCTAAATGGAGGGCTTTACCGACTCCAGCTTCCAGAGCGACAAGGATGATAGTAAGTCCATCTCAGGGTTTGTATTTACCCTAAATGGAGGGGCGGTATGTTGGAAGAGTTCGAAGAAGGATACCGTCGCGGACTCCACGATGGAAGCTGAGTATATTGCTGCTAATGATACTGCAAAAGAGGCAGTCTGGATAAAGAAGTTCATTTCTGAACTTCAGGTGGTTCCATCCATTGATAATCCAATACCTCTGTATTGCGATAACAATGGAGCCATGGCTTTGGCAAAGGAACCACGGTCCCATCAGAAATCCAAACATATCATGAGGCGGTATCACCTCATCAGGGAGATAGTGGATCGCCAGGACATCGAGGTACGGAGAGTAGACACGAAAGACAACACAGCAGATCCATTCACCAAGGCCATCCCCCAAGTCCAGTTTGAGAAACTGTTCGAGATGTTGGGCATGCGGTACGCCGGCAGCTGGTTCTAATGTAGACAGTGGGTACTTATTGCACCAACTACAGGCCTTAGTGCAAGTGCGAGATTGTTGGATATGTATGCCCTAGAGGCCTGTATTGTATAGGATGCTAGGCATGTATATGTACAGAAATAATCTTTGTTCGAAATGATAGTATGCTATCTGGTTTGTCTTCATCTTAACGTGTGATGTGTTGTATTTCATATCTTTATATACATGTTGATGAAGCCCTTAGGATTATGCTTGACTACCATGATTATGATGGAGATCATACTGGTGGGGCCTGGGCAATCTACAAGCATATCCTTTAATTGTTCCTAGTCGAGGGTATGTCGAGACAGGGCATCGATATTACCAGAGTAGACTAGTGTGTACGTTTATTGACCCTTGGAGGGCGATTGATAATCCCATATCCATTGGTGTTTGACATCAAAGATTGTACACAGGTGCTCATTGGAGAATGGGTACACCGAACAGGACTCGCCGAGAATTCCTGGATGGTATATATACCTATTGTTAGATAGCAGTTCTCGGGTGACACTAGTACAGGTTAGTCTGTAGACCCGAGATCGTCATAGTGTCTTGTGTGATTCCCACTGTGCTTTGATTTCCTCCCTACCACGGCTCTGCTGAGTCGTACAAACAGGTGGATCTTGGGTACAGTCCCGAATCATATGGAGACAGTGAGCGATAGGAGGGGTTTCGTCTCTCCCGGTATAGGGAGTTAATGCCGCGCTATGTTTGATCGGCTATAACACCCAAATCCCTGGCCAGGGTTTTCGAGGTTTACTGATAAGTGTTATCAGTAGTTTCTCGAACTGTTATGAGCCGTAAATCAGCATGACTTATAAAGTTACTAGGGTCTGACATTTACCACCCCTAGACTTTATATGCGACGTATCAGACGAAAAGACCGGACTGTACGGTATGTGTTGCTTACAGGCTCATTAGGGTTGTCATGAGTTCGCTCGTCGGCCACCTTCTCGTCATGTACCTGGGTAGCCGTTATGCACAGCTAGTGTCGCCGACGTGCTTGTGGTTAAACACACTGCCAGCGTACTGTCGAGTCTTTAGAGTCCCACACAGTTTAAGCCGGATACCGGTATTATATATTGGATTATTTGTATTCGTATTTTTCGGAATTCGGATACGGGTATACTTATACGGTATACGGTATACGGAGGAGGGGTATTCTTGTAATTGTTACAAGAATACCTTCTAGAAGGTGCCACCTCATAATTACATTATTTGTTTTGTGAAAATAAATAAATGAGGTGGAATTTAGAAAGTCCAAGCATGGTTCAAAGAATGGCTTCTTTTATTTTATATTGGTTTGGAGTTACTATTGAAGCATGGTGCTAATATTATAATTTTTGCTTCAATTATTTCATTTGTGCCATATCTAAATTCCATGCTTGAATTTTCTCATAATCACAAACACTTTCTCTCTCCTTCTTCTCTCCCCCTTCTTCTTCATCCTAGCTTTAACCTTCACATGTGATGTGAATCCAAAGCTTAGGACCAAAAGATAATCTAATACACTAATCTCTACATAATCCTAGTGATCTCTTCTAGCAAACTTGATCTCTAGGTTAAACTCTTGTGAAGAGTTTGTAGCTTGCACGATAGCTCTGTTAGTTATATATATACCCTAGAGGCCATTGTTGTACATATGATGTATATTATAATGGATGCTTGGATATATATAGAGAGGACTTTCTTGCTCGTCATGATAGTATGCTATTTGGTTTCTGTTTATCTTAACATGTTGACTTATATTAGTTTACCGTCTTACTCTCACATGTTGATAAAGCCCTTAGGATCTGTACTCGACTACTGGGACTATGATGAGATCATACTAGTGGGGCCACGGTAGTCGATGAGTACATCCTATAACTGTTCCTAGTCGAGGGTATATCGAGACAGGGCATCGATACACCAGAGTAGACTAGCGTATACGCATCTTGACCCATATGATGGGCAATGGATGATCCCATATCCATCGGTGTTTGACATCAAGGATGGTGTACGGGTGATCAGAGGAGACTGGGTACACTGGACGGACTCGCCGAGAACTCCCAGATGGCATTATACCTCACGTCAGATGGCAGTTCTCCGGTGAAACTGTTACAGGGTAGTCTGTAGACCCGAGATCGTCATAGAGTCTTATGTGATTCCTATTGTGCTTTGATTTCCACCTTACCACGTCCAAGAGGGCGTGAAAAACGGTGGCTTTTGGGTGCAGTCCCTATCACATGGAGGCAATGAGCGATAGGAGGGGATTCGTCTCTCCCGGTATAGGGAGTTGATGTTGTGCAGTGTTCGATTGGCTATAACTGGAAGTCCCTAGCCAGGGCTAATATAGAGTACTACTGGTAAGTGTTATCAGTAGTTTCTCGACCCGTTATGAGCCTCATATCGACACGACTTATCAGTTACTGCGGTCTGACGTATACCACCCCTAGACTAGATATGCGACATATCAGACGAAGAGACCGGACTGTGCAGGAGTGTTACTGATTGGATTCACAAGAGAATGTACAGGCTTTCTTGTTGATCTTCTGATCGCTCAATACCTGGGTGGCTGTTACGTTTAGCTGACCGCTTGCAGCTTGTGGGTGACAGAGGTTTCTTTACTCAGGCAAAACGGAGTAGGAGCACATATATGATATGTGCAGGACCGATGATAATACGATATGAGATAGCGTATTATATTCTCGCGATATTTTGATATGAGCCAGATCATCGGATCAAGTATTGATTCGATGAATCGGTACATGATATATTAGTCGATTATATTCGATATAGCCGGATTTTCGGATCAAGTGTTGATTCGATAATTTAATGTATAATAATATATATGATATATTGCATTACATTATCTAATATTGGCTCGCTTTATTATTTCATTTTCTCACCGGATAATACATTGATATATATGTGATATATGTTAATTGTATTATTTTTCTTTTGTTACAAAAATATATTATATATGTGATATATAATATTGTAACATATTATAATTACTAATGCAACATGATTAGTGGAGATTAAACATGGTTGGGGTTTGATTTGGGTTAGCTCTTTCAAGATGCTTCAAGAAGGTTTTACTTTGTTTCTAGCAAAGATATTATGGTTGATATTTTGCTAGATATTTCTTTGACCCAAACCACACCCTTAACCCTAGTTAAGTCTCTACATTGGTCAGCCTTGTCATCTTTGACCATGGTTGCATTTTTAATCATAATATCATTTTCATTATTCATCACAAAAGAATATTCATTCTTCTTCTTCTTCCTTGAGCTCACAAAAGCTTTCTAGGTTTTCCTTTTGTGATGGATTAGTGTGAGAATTTGATATTAAAAGAGAGCATAAATCCTAATTCATCATCCTCATCTATTCTAGCCAATTAGATTAGGGTGTTCACCTCATTAGTGAGTGAGAGCTTGAGTTAAAGAAACTTCGAGGTAGATCATCTTCGAGAAGGAAGACTACAAGCAAGCATGGATCATTCGGGTTGTGGAGCCTCTCTTGAGTCCGGGAGATCATGGATCGCGGTGAAGGGACTTCTACTCCGAGCTTATGAAGCGAAGGAGCGGACTACAAAGGTTGTAATCCCTGTCTCTTAGTTGTAAAGATGTTTACTTGCATGTGTAACCCTAATTATCTAGCAAAGATCCTCGCTTTGGGTTGTTCGGCACGTCTAAATTTTAAATCGGGCATGGTTGATGCCTTATAGACCCTTGTAAGAGTTCCTAGGAACCCTACAGTGGTATCAAAGCCTAGCTAGAGTATTAGGCGACGTGTATACGAAGTTAAAACTCCGATCGAACCCCGAAACATCGAAATTGACCCCCTCTCTGGAGATTTTGTAAAAAGTTGGTTTTTTCTGCATTAAAAATACTCAAAAATATCATCAGGCAATTCTAAGGATAGCAGTGAAATACGAGCCCCCAAGCCTCTCATAGCGCCGCGGAACCGTGGCAAGAACCTGCTTGTCGCGGCGGTTCCGCGGCCAGAACAGGGAATTGGGGACAGGTATTTGCAGAGTATATCCGTAGGTATTTGTACATGCTTCTGGGTATTTTTAATCTTACTCAAGTGTTGAGTGTTCTTCGGATTTTTTTTATTCGTAGATTCGATCGGAAAGTTTAACTTCGTTATGTTTTCCGGATAATTTAGAAAGTATTAAAATGTTCGAACGGATATCATTAACTCACTTTTTCCCGACACGAAAAACTTTCAAGTGTTGAATTTTTCTTGAGTTTAAATCTTTCGGAAAAAACGTGCAAGTAACGCGGTGGACCCTCTAGAAGAACACAAACCTTAACTCGATTATGTGACCGTCTGAACTGCCTCTAAACCTTAGGGTTTGGGACAGTACGGCGTTGCCACATGTGAAGCGTTGGTTTGACCCTTCTACGGCCGGACCATTAGTACTGTGATATTCTGGGATTTGTTTGAACTCCGCTCAAGTGTTTAGCTATTTAGGAAATCTTCGGTATTTGGGGCAGTACGGCGTTGCCACATGTGAAGCGTTGGTTTGACCCTTCTACGGCCGGACCATTAGTACTGTGATATTCTGGGATTTGTTTGAACTCCGCTCAAGTGTTTAGCTATTTAGGAAATCTTGGGTATTTGATTATTTGATCGGAAAGTTTAATATTGTCTATTTATCTGGAATGTGATACAATATGTGGAATTCATATAGTTAGGCATGAAATGCGAAGTATGTAATATTTCGGATTTACGATGTCTAAAGTGATTGTGGATTCCAAATGTTGTAGTTTTACACTTTCTTTTCTGTGACCGTAAGTGTAGTATGTAGTTGTATCGCCGGTTTTCGTTGCTATACATCAACGACAATCGGTGTATGCATACTTACTTACGTTGATGATATGAGATATTATGTGTTGTTGTGATATGTTATATTGGATCGTCGTGTTCTGAATAGCCGGGGGTTTTATGTGAGATGAGGGTTTTTATTTTCATTCATGTAAAATTCATTTGTATGTAATATTCTTTTATTGGGACACTTTCGGGATGAGGTTGATGTCACCAGTGTATATTATTTATTTTTCCGCATTAGGTAGACCCAAGGAGGGGAGCACAAGTAACCGGGTTCTAGGGTACAGTGGGAGGCCATCTCGAGGAGTCGAGACCGGGTCTCCTAACCCTAGAATTGGCAGTGTTACTTGTCGCTCTCGTAGGGGTCTAGGGATGTGGGTTTGGCTATTCATCGCGACCGTGGAATCCGTGTTTTATACAGGCTCGATACAAAACACGGACGTCCTAGTATATCCAATATTTCATATGTTATCTTCTGCTGCAATGTTCTGTGATGAGATCATATTACTGCCTGAGACGAATGCTTATACTATATATATATGCTGATATATAAATATTGCTGCTTTCGTTTCTTCTGTGATGCTTAGGAAGCATAAGCTGATGGGATATATTAATGAGATTAATAAAAAGAAAAGAAACCTAAAAGATGTTGTAGAATCAAAACTTTATAAAAAGAGTAGCTACAGTTTTGCTTTGCATAGCGGTATATATGATATACCCTGCACCTTATTCGATGAGGAAAGAGCCGAGATCCCTTCACCGGGAGTAACCTATTTAGCGAAATTGGCAGATGCTACAAACTCACGGTTTAGTTTTTGACAGCTTATATAGTTCTTGCTTTGCACAGCGGTATATATGATATACCCTGCACCTTATTCGATGGGGAAAATGCCGAGATCCCCTCACCGGGATTGACCTCTTTAGCGATACTACAAAAGCCTCAAAAACACTCCTTTTCAAAAATCACTTGTTTCTACAACGATATCAAGTTCATTAAGCTCATGGTTTTCTGAAAAACCTGCGTAGCCCTCCGTCATTTCAGATAAGTAATATTTAGTATTCGTGCTGCGGTAGTTTGGCTTGCGTCAAGGCGTAGTGTACGGTAGCTGATTATTACTTATCTGTAGCATGAGATGCGATTGGATTAGGGTATTCGTACGGCAGTGTTTGGCATACGTCAAGGGTCGTACGGGTGGGTTCAATTCAATCACGAAATGTACGGGTTGAACTTGACTAGTGGACTATGCGTCGTTTGGCATGCGTCAAGGTCATGGTATGCTAGGGGTAAAAGCATTATCGGGAATTTCAAGTACTGAAATTTGCAATGAGATTGCATACCTCCTATGAGATAGTTGGATCCCGATACCCACTGCGAGTAAGAGTTACTCCTGGGAGAATTTTACACAGGACAATTAGCCGATCAAGTAGGTGTCTAGAAAGGTGTTAACGGGGTTATGCCTCTGGGAAAACGAGGATTATTTTAATTAGGTCTGTGCGAAAGCACGGGGAACCTCCCTCAAGTGCCGACACTGATCTGGCTGAAAGATTGACGAAATTGTAGGGTGTAATTAATCCCGGCTAATCTTACCTTTCAGGGTTTGAAGGAAGATTTGATAAAAACAGTGGGAGACATCCTGATTAGATAAGATAATAACCAATCTAATCTAGCAAGAGCATACGCTAAAGTGTTTTCTTCTCTATCTCTCCAGGTAGCGCCCATGTCAGGCCATAATCAAGATAATAATATGGATATATTGACTGAACCCGTTTATTATACTGAGCAGGGGAACGTTGGTCCCGTTTTTTCTTATAAGAGTTATAAGACTGAACAGGGAATAGGAGAATATCTGGATTCTCACGCCGCCCAAACGAAGAACAAGCATGTTGATGCACCTTCTTCGGGTGTGTTAGTTATTAAGAATTGTTTCTCAGTTCACCCTACGTCCTGGGTATTAGATACCGGATCAAGATCCCACATATGTAATTTGTTACATGGGCTACGTAAAGGTAGAGAACTGGGAAAGGGTGATCATTCCGTAACAGTAGGGAATAGTACACATATTGCAGCCAAAGCAGTTGGCGAATATCACCTTGTATTACCAAGTAGTAATACATTGATTCTGAATGAGTGCTATTATATACCGAACATGATGTGCAACATTATATCAGTTTCTTTATTAAGTAAAGAAAGATATAATTTTGTAATACAGGATAATGTTATGAACATCTTCCTAAATCAAAAGTTGATTGGATCAGGCTCGTTACATAATGGCATATTCATTCTCAATCAAAATACAGTCCTTAATATACAAAACACACACAAAAGGAAAAGTTCAGAAATGAACGAATCCTTCTTGTGGCATTATAGACTTGGTCATATCAATGCGACACGACTAGCTAAGTTACATAAGGATGGATATTTGAATCTGTTCGAATTATCATCTTATGAAACTTGCCATTCATGTCTCAAAGGCAAAATGACCAAAACTCCATTTAGTGGACACGGAGAAAGAGTTACCGAACTCTTAGGGCTGGTACATAGTGATGTATGCGGTCCCATATCTACACATGCCTGGAACGGTTCTTCTTACTTCATTACATTCACTGACGATCTCTCAAGATTCGGACATGTGTTCCTGATGAAACACAAGTCTGAAGCTTTTGAGAAATTCAAAGAATATAAGCACGAAGTAGAGAACCAAACGGGCAAAAGTATTAAGATCTTTCAATCTGATCGAGGAGGAGAATACTTAAGCAATGAGTTCCTAGATTATCTAAAAGAGAATGGGATTCTCTCTCAGCTTACTCCTCCTTATACACCACAGCACAACGGTGTATCGGAGCGGAGGAATCGCACCCTATTAGATATGGTGCGCTCTATGATGAGCACTGCTGAGGTACCTGTTTCCTTCTGGGGGTATGCGCTTGAGACAGCCATAGACCTATTGAATAGGGTTCCCACCAAATCTGTGCCAACCACTCCATATGAGATATGGAAAGGAAAGAGACCACATCTTAATTATATTAAGATATGGGGTTGTCCGGCATATGTGAAAACACAAAATCCGGACAAGCTCGAGGCAAGATCAGTTCTATGCAAGTTCATTGGATATCCCAAGCATTCGCAAGGGTATATCTTCTACCACTCCGAGGAACAAAAAGTGTTTGTTTCTCGACATGCTACCTTCTTAGAAAAGGGTTTTCTTATGAAACAAGATAGTGGCAATGGGGTAGAACTGGAAGAAGTTCCAGCGACACAAACTGCAACTGAAGATTTAGTGGAACCAGAGGATTCAGTAGTACCCGACAAACCCCAGCCTCTCCGCCGATCTAGTAGGGTTTCTCATCCACCTGAGAGATACTATGGTTTTCTCATTGATGGTGGAAGCGAGGATTGTATCATGGAAGAAGATGACCCGACTAGTTTCGAGCAGGCCATCACGAGTGGTGACTCTGTGAAATGGCTGGATGCAATGCGATCTCAGATGGAATCCATGTACAGCATCAAAGTATGGACTTTGGAAAATGCTCCTGAAGAGGTAAAACCCATTAGGAGGAAGTGGATCTTTAAGAAGACAATTGGTGTAGATGGAAAAGTTGAGACTTTCAAAGCTAGACTTGTTGCAAAGGGTTTTCGTCAACGACCAGGTGTGGATTATGACGAAACCTTTTCTCCAGTGGCTATGCTTAAGTCCATCCGGATCTTACTTGCCATTGCTGCATACCATGACTACGAAATCTGGCAAATGGATGTTAAGACCACCTTTCTAAACGGTGATTTAGAAGAGTGCGTGTACATGACTCAGCCAGAGGGCTTCGTAGATAGTGGGAGCAGCGGAAAGGTGTGCAAACTGCTTAAATCCATCTATGGGTTAAAGCAAGCATCGCAGAGTTGGAACATCTGCTTTGATGTTATAGTCAAAGAGTTTGACTTTATCAAAAACATAGATGAACCTTGTATTTACAAGAAGGTTGCAGAGAGTAAGGTTGTATTCCTCGTATTGTACGTGGATGACATACTCTTGATAGGAAATGATGTTCCTATGCTGCATTCTGTCAAGCTCTTCTTATCACAAAGATTCTCAATGAAAGATCTAGGTGATGCCTCCTGCATACTGGGAATCAGGATCTATAGAGATAGATCTAAACGGATACTGGGATTGTCCCAATCCAGGTACATTGACACCATACTAAAGAGGTTTAGTATGGAAGAATCCAAGCATGGGAACCAACCCCCAATCTCTGGACTCACTCTCTCCAAAGAGATGTCTCCCAAGACTGATTTGGAGAGAGCTTGCATGCAAAGGATACCCTATGCTTCGGCAGTAGGCTCTATCATGTATGCGATGCTGTGTACCAGACCCGATGTAGCATACTCACTAAGTGTAGTAAGTCGGTATCAAGCAGATCCTGGAGAGAGTCACTGGATAGATGTGAAGAACATTCTCAAGTACTTGCGAAGGACTAAAGAGATGTTCTTGGTGTATGGTAACGGAGAACTCCAGGTGGAGTCCTTTACCGATTCCAGCTTCCAGAGTGATAAGGACGACTCTAAGTTGCACTCGGGATTTGTCTTTACCCTCAATGGAGGGGTGGTATGTTGGAAGAGTTCCAAACAGGATACCGTTGCAGACTCGACGATGGAGGCCGAATACATCGCTGCCAACGATGGTGCCAAAGAGGCTGTCTGGATAAAGAAGTTCATTACTGAACTTGGTGTGGTTCCATCCATTGAGCATCCAATACCTCTGTATTGTGATAACAATGGAGCTGTGGCTTTGGCCAAGGAACCCAGGTCCCATCAGAAGTCCAGACATATTCTGAGGCGGTATCACCTGATCAGGGAGATAGTTGATCGCGGGGAGATCGAGGTCAGGAGAGTTGATACGAAGGACAATACAGCGAATCCACTCACGAAGGCCATTCCCCAGATACAGTTTGAGAGATTATTCAGGATGCTAGGTATGAGTTACTACAACAGCTGGCCTTAGTGCAAGTGGGGGATTGTTAGTTATGTATATACCCTAGAGGCCATTGTTGTACATATGATGTATATTATAATGGATGCTTGGATATATGTAGAGAGGACTTTCTTGCTCGTCATGATAGTATGCTATTTGGTTTCTCTTTATCTTAACATGTTGACTTATATTAGTTTACTGTCTTACTCTCACATGTTGATAAAGCCCTTAGGATCTGTACTTGACTACTGGGACTATGATGAGATCATACTAGTAGGGCCACGGTAGTCGATGAGTACATCCTATAACTGTTCCTAGTCGAGGGTATATCGAGACAGGGCATCGATAAATCAGAGTAGACTAGCGTATACGCATCTTGACCCATATCCATCGGTGTTTGACATCAAGGATGGTGTACGGGTGCTCAGTGGAGACTCGGTACACTGGACGGACTCGCCGAGAACTCCCAGATGGTATTATTCCTCACGTCAGATGGCAGTCCTTCGGTGACACTGGTACAGGGTAGTCTGTAGACCCGAGATCGTCATAGAGTCTTGTGTGATTCCCACTGTGCTTTGATTTCCACCTTACCACGTCCAAGAAGGCGTGCAAAACGGTGGCTTTTGTAGGGTTGCTAGGCACGCGCACAAGGATCTACGAGGCATCAACCATGCCCGATTAAAAATTTAGCCATGCCGAACAACCCGAATACGGATCTTTAAACTAGAGATTTGGCGAAAACTAACATGTTAACAACTTTAACACTAAGTGAGAGGGATTACAACCTTTGTTGATCCGGTCATTCACTTCATATGCTCCGTGTTGTAGTCCCTTCGCTGCGATCATCGGGTTCCGGACTCTCGATAGGTTCCACGAAGAGAAAGATGCAACCTTTGCTTCCGATCTTCGATACTAAGATGATCTACCTTGAAGTTCCGTTAACACAAGCTAACACTCATGAAATGATGTGAACACCCTCATCTAAATGGCAAGGGAAGATGAGAATAATGAAGTAGGATTTTTGCTCTCTTTATTTATCTTTTTCTCACATTTATTCATCACTTGAAGAAAATCTAGAAAGCTTTTTCATGAAAGAATGAAGGAAGAAGAAGATGAATAATGATTGAATTTCTTTTGTGATGAATAGAAAAAGAATAATATGATGAATAATGCAACCATGGTTGACTAAACCCATGTAGAGAATTAACTAGGATTAGGGTTTGGGTTGGGTTAAAGCATGAGTCACTTATAAATATCTTTCACAAAACAAAACCAAAACCTTCTAGAAACATCTAGAAAGTTTAACCCTAATCCAAACCCTAATCATGTTTAAACTCCACAAAACAAGTTGCATTAGTTATCATATCATGTTACAATATTATATATCACATATATAATATTTATCGTAACAAAATAAAATAATACAATTAACATATATCGCATATATATCAATGTATTACCCGAGTGAGAAAAAGAATCTTTTAGTGAGCTAATATTAGTTAATGTAATTTAATATATCATATATATTATTATACATTAAATTATCGAATTAACACTTGATTCGACAATCCGGCTATATCGCATATAACCGACTAATATATATCCGTACCGATTCATCGAATCAACACTTGATCCGATGACCCGGCTGATATCAAATATCACGAGAATAGATTATGGTATCTCATATCGTATTATCCTCGGTCCCGCACATATCACATATGTGCTCCTACTCCGTTTTGCCTGAGCCAAGAAACCTCTGTGTAGGACTCTAAAGAATAGTCAATACGCCGGCAGTAGGTGATGATCATATCAAACACCCACAAGCTGCAAGCGGTCAGCTAAACGTAACAGCTACCCAGGTATTGAGCGCTCAGAAGATCAACAGGCAAGCCTGTAACTTCTCCTGTGAATCCAAACAGTAACACTCTCGTACAGTCCGGTCTCGTCGTCTGATATGTCGCATATCTCGCCTAGGGGTGGTAAACGTCAGACCCCAGTAGCTCGATAAGTCGTGTCGATATGAGGTCTATAACAGTTCAAGAAACTACTGATAACACTTACCAGTAAATCTCAGCAACCCTGGTCAGGGATTTCCGGTTATAGCCAATCGAACACAGCACAACATCAACTCCCTATACCGGGAGAGACGAATCCCCTCCTATCGCTCATTGCCGCCATGTGATTCGGGACTGTACCCAAAAGCCACCTTTTTGCATGCCCTCTTGGACGTGGTATGATGGAAATCAAAGCACTGTGGGAATCACACAAGACTCTATGACGATCTCGGGTCAACAGACTACTCTGTACCAGTGTCACCGGAGAACTGCCATCTGACGTGAGGTATAATACCATCTGGGAGTTCTCGGCGAGTCCGTCCAGTGTACCCAGTCTCCACTGAGCACCCGTACACCATCCTTGATGTCAAACACCGATGGATATGAGATCATCCATCGCCCATCATATGGGTCAAGATGCGTATACGCTAGTCTACTCTGGTGTATCGATGCCCTGTCTCGATACACCCTCGACTAGGAACAGTTATAGGATGTACTCGTCGACTACCGTGGCCCCACTAGTATGATCTCATCATAGTCCCAGTAGTCGAGTACACATCCTAAGGGCTTTATCAACATGTAACATAGAGACAATCAGAATACATGTTAAGATAAAGTACAACCAGATAGCATACTATCATGTCGAGCAAGAAAGTCCTCCCTATATATGTCCTAGCATCCACTACAATATACATCGTATGTACAGTAATGGCCTCTAGGGAATACATATAACTAACAGCTTTTGGGTGCAGTCCCGAATCACATGGGGGCAATGAGCGATAGGAGGAGATTTGTCTCTCCCGGTATAGGGAGTTGATGTTGTGCTGTGTTCGATTGGCTATAACTGGAAGTCCCTGGCCAGGGCTGGTATAGAGTACTACTGGTAAGTGTTATCAGTAGTTTCTCGACCCGTTATGAGCCTCATATCGACACGACTTATCAGTCACCGGGGTCTGACGTATACCACCCCTAGACTAGATTTGCGACATATCAGACGAAGAGACCGGACTGTGCGGGAGTGTTACTGATTGAATTCACAGGAGAATGTACAGATTGTTTGTTGATCTTCTGATCGCTCAATACCTGGGTGGCTGTTACGTTTAGCTGACCGCTTACAGCTTGTGGGTGTTTGATATGATCATCACCTGCTACCGGCGTATTGACGATTCTTTAGAGTCCTACACAGAGGTTTCTTGACTCAGGCAAAACGGAGTAGGAGTACATATATGATATGTGCAGGACCGAGGATAATACGATATGAGATACCGTATTATATTCTCGCGATATTTTGATATGAGCCGGATCATCGGATCAAGTGTTGATTCGATGAATCGGTACATGATATATTAGTCGGTTATATTCGATATAGCCGGATTTTCGGATCAAGTGTTGATTAGATAATTTAATGTATAATAATATATATGATATATTGCATTACATTATCTAATATTGGCTCGCTTTATTATATCATTTTCTCACTAGATAATACATTGATATATATGCGATATATGTTAATTGTATTGTTTTCTTTTGTTACAAAAATATATTATATATGTGATATATAATATTATAACATATTATAATTACTAATGCAACATGATTAGTGGAGATTAAACATGGTTAGGGTTTGATTTGGGTTAGCTCTTTCATGATGCTTCTAGAAGGTTTTACTTTGTTTCTAGCAAAGATATTATGGTTGATATTTTGCTATATATTTCTTTGACCCAAACCACACCCTTAACCCTAGTTAAGTCTCTACATTGGTTAGCCTTGTCATCTTTGACCATGGTTGCATTTGTAATCATAATATCATTTTCATTATTCATCACAAAAGGATATTCATTCTTCTTCTTCTTCTTCTTCCTTGAGCTCACAAAAGCTTTCTAGGTTTTCATTTTATGATGGATTAGTGTGAGAATTTGATATTAAAAGAGAGCATAAGTCCTACTTCATCATCCTCATCTAATCTAGCCAATTAGATTAGGGTGTTCACCTCATTAGTAAGTGAGAGCTTGAGTTAAAGAAACTTCGAGGTAGATCATCTTCGAGAAGGAAGACTACAAGCAAGCATGGATCATTCGGGTTGTGGAGCCTCTCTTGAGTCCGGGAGATCATGGATCGCGGTGAAGGGACTTCTACTCGGAGCTTATGAAGCGAATGAGCAGACTACAAAGGTTGTAATCCCTCTCTTTTAGTTGTAAAGATGTTTACTTGTATGTGTAACCCTAATTATCTAGCAAAGATCCTCGCTTTAGGTTGTTCGGCACATCTAAATTTTAAATCGGGCATGGTTGATGCCTTATAGACCCTTGTAAGAGTGCCTAGGTGTAAGTGCACGGCGGCGACCCTGCCGTCAATCCGACGGCCAAATGCGGAAGCGGTGATAAACTTTAAATTTTGCGGACTTTGCAAACCGGCACCACCGCACACTAAAAACCCGGATGGGCCATTAACTAGTCCTAGCAACTTAACAAGATAGGAAGAGATATACCGAGTGATCCGAGTCCTCCGGTCTTCTCGTCGTCGTCCCGATCTCCCACGGAAACTCCGGTCGTTGCCTCCTTGCCGGAAGGGCACCACATCGCCTGTATCTTTTACGGGCTCCCACCTCAATGCCGAGGCAACTCGGGCGCGAAGTTGGCTGGCCGACGCGTCCAAGATTTGCTGCAGAATAGTGTAGAATAGCTGTCTCTTTGGGGTTTAGGAGGTTGCCAATTTGGAGGGATTTGTACACTAGAATTTCATGGATGCTTGATGGAGAAATTTAGCATGCAAAATGGGAATGTGTGAGCTCGGCCAACCAAGAGAAAAAGCTCACTGAAAAAATGAGAAGCCAGCTCTCATTTTTTTGCTCTCTGGAAATCAAGTGTGAAGAGTGCATAAATTAATACCAAGGAGAAAAGGAAATTCTCCTTCACAGCACACACAACAAAATCATATGAAGAAAAATATTCCACCAAAAAAATCCTCACTCCATTCCCAAACAGTGGCCGGCCATACCAAATTATCCATCACAAATTCACAACAAAAACCCATACCCTCTCTTATCTCAATTAATGCAAGTGATGGTGCATTAAAAGAAAAAAAAAAGAAAGGGAATCAAAAGATGCAATCATAAACTCTCATCTCACAAATAAACCCCCACAAAATGTTATTTGCAAACTTGCAAATAACCCCCCTCCAACGAAAAGTCCGACCGTGAAGGAACAATGAAAAACCCGGCCGGAACGGAATGCAAACTGGCAACCCCAGAAAACTGGTCCCATAATAAATTACAGGAAAACCCCGATACTGTGCATACACACCCGCATCTGTATTCCGACCGGATACAAATGCAATGAGACAAAAATCTACACTATACTAAACTAGGACCGGCTTAAACCAAAGCCGGCTAGTAAAATCCGTTCGATCCTGATCCGTGCAATACCGCACGTATTTGATCGAACCTTGCCATATAACTATACGGCCACTAGTACAAACCGTCCGATCCTGATCCGTGCAATACCGCACGTATCTGATCGGACCCTGCCATATCTCCATACAGCCTCTACAGCGTTTCGCCCGAAACTTGAGTAACTGAAAGTGTGGTGGACTTTAAAGACTCGTCAATACAATAGTTGTGGATTTAACCACTAGCACGTCAGAGGTATAAGCCAATACGTGACGGGCCACCAGCTATTGACCAAAAGGGACGTCGATGAGCGAACTCATCCTGACACCCTACTGAGCCTGTCAGTGACAACATCCGTACAGTCCGGTCCGTTCGTCTATGAGCATCGCATGTCGGGCCTAGGGGGTTGGTAAAAGTCAGACCCCCAAAAGCGGTACAAGTCGTGTCGGAGTGTAGCCCAAAACACCCTGAGATACTACTGGAATACCTACCAGTAAATCTCCTGCCTTGGCCAAGGACTTCGTGTAATGGCTCTCCTAGACACAGCGCGACCTCACCCCCAATACCGGGAGAGACGAACCCCTGAAGATCCGCTCACTGCCTCCATGTGGCTCGGGACTGTACCCAACTAAAACCTGTTTGCACGACTCCTTTGAGCCGTGGTAGGGTAATAATCAAAGCACAGTGGGAACTCACACGAGACAAATGACGATCCCCAGGTCGATGAACTAACCTGTACACATGTCACCTGGGAACTGCTATCTGACGTCAGGTATAAGACCAACTAGCATGTTCCCGGCGAGTCCTGTCCGGTGTACTCATAACCCAATGAGCACCTGTATACATCTTAGGTGAACCAACTGACACCAGTGGCTTGTGAGACCGGCCACCGCCCCTCGTCGGGGTCTCGACTGTATACACTAGTCTACTCTGGAGAATCGATGCCCTGTCTCGAGACTCCTACGACTAGGGACCTTTAAAGGATGTCCTTATAGACTCCAGCTCTCACTTATATGATCGCCCTCATACTGCTGGCAGTTAAGCAAGAATCCTAGGGGCTCTATCAACGTGCAATAGCGACATGTCAGGTCACCTAAAGCAGTACACGATGATAAAGGTAAACCAGATAGCATACTATCATCTCGAGTAAGACTGTCCTACCGGGATAGGTCCTCCCTCAATCATTGCAATCACGTGCCTGTGATCCAATAATTGACTCTGAGGGCACTATCTCCAACAATCTCCCACTTGCACTCAAGGCTAATTATTGCGATGTCGCATACTCACAGCCCGTGTGATACCGAACACCCAACTCCTCTACTAGTCAGTCTCACAAATCCCGTTTGTGAAACTATTGCGGTCGAGGAATAGCCTCAGTGAGTGGATCCGCCTAGAAGTTTCTTTCTATGTCTCTCTATATCTCAAGTTCGCAGAGAATGCCATCTCCCGAAATGAGCAATACCTGTCTTAGAATGTCTGGATGTCTGATGGGACCTAGCTCATAAATGGACTCCAAATCCAAACTTCTTAGACTGTATCGTCAACTGAACTTAATCAGTATCCTACGCCATGCCTCCCTCAGTATCTACCTGGATCACCTGTCCAGAATACTGCCCCTCGTCAGAAGGAAAAATATAACTCTGACAACCTCCTTGTCGTCCATGTCACCTTGGAAGCCTGGAATGATAACTGTTTCCCGAATGGGGCTTTCGTTATCATATCCCTGGAACAGCCACTTATGTTCTAAAACTGCTTCCGACTGTTCCTCCAGGATTGGATCAATATCAACTTATTGCACCTACTGCAAGAACAACATCTGGTGTGGTACTTGACATCTCATGATTGACTCAATTGCCTGAGCAAGTGATCTGCCAATCATGCACATCCCTCTCCACTTTAGTCTATAAGACACCTTTAGAGAGGGTGACTCCATTACCTGCAGGTATACTACCGTGCCAGGAGTCGTCCATTCTAAATACTCTTAGAATGCTGTCTAAGTACCCAGATTGGGAAACCACCCAAATCTAGATCTAAAAACCATAGATCTAGTAACCAGTATGTCTGATATAATGTCCAAGTCCCTTGTGGAGAAACCACTGTGTGACGACCAAAGTATAACCGATCGTAGTATAGGAATATCACTTCCTACTACCTTCTCAACAGATCCATCCCCTATTCTGATGACGTCAAACCTATGACTGTCACATCAGAAATAGATGATCTATCTCCGCTACATCTGCTTTAGTCTATAATTAGACATAAGCCTGATGTCCACCAATGCTTCCGCTGCTCCCACTGACTACGACAACCCTCTGGCAGAGTCATATACACGTACACTTCTGAAGCTAGTTCAGAATGATGCTATACCCATCCTCCTGCCGGGTCTCGCAGCCTGGAACAACAGCAATGGCAAGTGTGGGTAAACAAGAACTTCCCTGTCACCGTCCTTGAGGCTACCGAAGTACCTCTCGGGTGCCTGAAGTTACCCACCGTATCTGCGGAGTGGCCAATGGAATGTCAAATCAGATTGAATCATTAGGTTCCTTATCAAATCTTCAGTAATCGTTTCCAGTTCTGGAATCACTTCCAGTTCTACCATACTCCCACTACTGTTTTTGAAAAATCCATTTTTAATAAAACTGTGGCGAGTCTAGAACAATATTTCTATTGATCTGCCAGATGGTAGAAAGTCAACCCTCGTCATGGCCTGGGTCAACCCACAAACAGCCATTACAGAAACGTGCCTTGAGTTGTCCAGTGTCTGGTTTTAATCATAAGCCGGACAACTCCCCGTACCTTAACAACGTTATGATATGAACTGTTCTATATCCAATATAGAACCAGAGGCACTGATTTAATTGAACCAGATTCAAATCATGCAGCTATCTCCAGTGCATGTCAACTAAATGGAGAGAGGCCGATCAGCGTTACTCAACTTAGGAATGCTTCCAATTATGAGTAACCTGAAAGAGAAGCAGTTTCTCTTTATCATTACTATCAACTGAATACCATACACAAGTATCTACATCTTCGATCACTTTGAAGAATCCCGATACTTGCTATACCTGGTTCTCTACTCTATTCAAATACCTATAACTTCTCAAAACTTAGACCCTGTGTTTCCACGAAACACATGTCTAAGAACTAGAGAAGTTAAAAGTAAACAGAATATAGTATGAGGACCAACCCCTCTGTCCTAATGAACACTGGACAACATACAATACTCTGTATAAGTCCGCTGCGTCTAACAACTCTTTCACTGTGTGTCGTAGGTTGAAAACTGTATTTATGGTTAAGAAGAATTACACCGCTGTTTAATGCTCCTTACCTAACCATCCACTGATATAGGTAAATGTCATCGACATAATATCAAAAGGTATATCTCATTCTATGAAAATAGACGTACAGATATGTCAATTTGAAATTGGTGCACAACAGTGGATATTCAAAACCAAATATTTGCCGACCGGCAAACAGCCCAGGTGATCTCCTCAAATATCACCGATTACAACGAATCTCGATATAATGAGGATGATCATCCTATTCCCAATAACTTACTCCCACTCATCATCTGTAAAACCATACAGATGTGAGAATCAAATCTGGTAAATACATACCCTGGAGCAAGTGTCTAATCAGGAAATCAGTTTTCTTTTAACAGTACACAGTTGAATTAAAACATTGAAATGTTTCGATGGGGTATCCTGGTATTCCTAGTAATGCCTCTTCCATTATCCAGATTCACAACTATAACCTTATAATTCTGTGCCACCTCTCCAAATCCCTTTATATGTCTTTAGTCATTACCTTCTGCACACCCCTTAGGCCAAATGGTTTTTTTACTTCCCTACCGTTCGGCACCAGCCTATGGTTTTGGAAGAAGACTATCCAATAAGCATAATGGGTGTACTGTCCTAATCCTAGGAGCACTCGCAATGGGAGAGAAGGTGAAGATAAAAGACAACCGAATAAACCTTATTCCTATTTCTCCTGAACCAGAATCCATCCCCGAACTGGAACGAGTTCCTTTCGAGTTCGTATATAACCATACGATGGAGTATCCAAATAAACTGTGGATCTTCGTAGTGATACGGAGTGTCCTGGAGAAATACAAAGGTGATTTAGGATTGGCGAAGGAATACTTGGTTTGGTCGTGAATATCAGTCGCAATTTACTTTGCCCTCTTACTAATCCCTTGCTTTGTCTTAACTTAATACCTTCTGTACACCGTTTAGGCTAACTGATTTTTTTCATTCCCTACCGGGCGGCACCAGCCTATGGTTTGGAAGAAGACTATCCAATTTGCGTAATAGGTGTACTACTCCTAAACTAAGGAGTACTCGTAACTTGAGAGAAGGCAAAAAGGAAAAGACAACTGAATAGTCCTATCCGTTTTCTCCAGAACCGGAAACCATCCTCGAAGTCCTTCGAGTTCGTATATAACCATACGATGGTTTTGTCCAATGGAAGTGGACGTTCGTAGTAATACGGGGTGTCCTGGAGAAAATAGTAAAAGTAGGAGTGGCAATGAGGTATGCAACTCTGACAATCCAAAAGCCAGTGTTTAAGAAGGTTCGGTCAACTTGGTCATTGAGTTATAGTCTAGGGTCGGGTCAATGGTCGCTGCCGAAGAGAGAGAGAGAAAAGAAACACTCAGCGTGCACTCTATCCTAAATCAGAATGGTTACCAATTTATCTGATCTGGAAACCTCCCACTGTACCTCAAATTCTCCTCCAAACCTGAAAGAAGAATTAGTCGGGGTCACCCGAGGAGTAAACTAACTCATCAGTGGGAATCGGGATCTAACTATTATCGCATGACAACGTGACGGAATCCGCTCACGGTATCACACTCCAAAAGGTATGCGCATATCTGGCAAGTTTCAGTTCTTTTGAAACTCCCGATGTGATTTCTGCCCCATGCTCTTATGACCTTGACGAAGGTCAACAAATCATAAGTCACATGTCAAGTTCCACCCGTCATTGTCCAGGTTAATTTGAACCCACCCGTACAAGCCCTTGACGAAGGTCAACAAGGCTATACGACTGTCCCAAACCAACACATCTATCTATGCAGCAGAAAGGTAACAAGCAGCTACCATGCACTATGCCTTGACGAAGGTCAACAAACATAGCATGAATACTACGTGCTACCCGTCTGAAACGACGGAGGGCTACGAATGGTTTCTGGCGAAAACCTTTAACGTAATGAACTTGATATCGTTGAAGGAACGGATAGCTTTTTAGAAAATATAGTGACGAAAACCTTTACTAAAGAGGTCACTCCCGGTGAAGGGATCTCGGCTCTTTCCCCGTAGAATGGGGTGCAGGATATTCCAAATGAACACCACGATGCAAAGCAAAAGTAATCGGCTATAGTGATGTTAATGCCCTGACGCAAACTTCTGTCCAAGGTGTCACTCCCGGTGAAGGGATCTCGGCCCTTGCCTCGTCGACTGAGGAGCAGGATATTCCAAATGAATACCACGATGCAAAACAAAAGTGAACGTCCTTGCAATAACAGCTTTTTGAAAAAGTGTTCCAACAACATCAGAATAGGTTTGTTTTAACTTGCATTGATCCGAATCAACGCAGTCCCATCAATTGATCACACCACAAAGAACGAAAATATACTGATGTACGTATATGCCATCCGCATTCGCCACTGGGTCCCGTCATTACCCGTTAGGTTAGCTAACTAACGACAGAGCGGGGACTGGACTAGCGCGGATGTAAAACATATACAACATCTACTAATATATATACCAATATATTATATTCGCTCAAGGCGTGATAAAATGCAACATCACAGAAATGTACAGCATCACAGAACAATACAGATATCTGGGATCCCCGGGTTTCACAGAGCCACTACTGAAACCCGACGTTCCCCTGGTCGTGTGGATAGCCTGTGCAATGAAATCCTAGACCCCTACGGGCGCGGCAAGTTACCCGCCAAAACCTGAAGCGATGCAGCCCCCTTCAGTGCCGTGAATGGACCACCCAGCACTTCACGGAATCCGGTAACTTGGGCACCCCTCCTGGGTCAACCTGTACCCCCTACGAGTGCGGCGAATAGCCCGCCAATTCTAGAGTGAAGCCCCCTCCGTCTCAAAGCCATGAGATGCGGGCTTGTTGCCCTCTAGAACCCGGCTATCCGTGCACCCCTCCGCGGGGTAATCCTAGTACAGAAAGTAAAAAATACATGCAACGGGTACATCGACCGCAACCAGGTCGTGCCCCAAAAGAATAATACAAACTGGCAGTGACGGCAGTCCACATGTCGGACGCTCGCCCCGCAATATCAAATGTACATAATACAACAATACAGTACTAGCATTGCATCCAGGCTATCCCCACCGACCGATCCGCAACATCACAGCAAAACACAGAACATCAACGTGAAAGTCACGTTCGCAAATCCGTCTAACCGGGCTATAGCAGTTAGACTGGATTTACCGATCAAGTGACATTCACGGTCGCAGATATAATGTAAGTACTGTGAAAAATGTGTTTAAAATATCCGATCGATCAAAAATTAACAAGTGGGCCCCCAAGCAATACTGTAGCACTCACAGAAAATTCTGGGCCCAAGTTTAATATTCCAAAACCCCTAATTACAGCCCAGAAGCCCACTGGAGAATTTCGAAGCATTGATCCCACCAACCTGCGGCGGAACCGCGGCAACAATGGGGGTTTTGCCGTGGTTCCGCGCTCGAGCTGAGGGATCATTGTCTCGAATTTTCCCAGAGTTCTTAGAACTCCCTGCACATCATTCTGAGACAACCTGAAAAATTTTTAGACTTCAAAAAATTTCAACAGAAACTGATGTGAAGGAAAAATACGGTTTTTGGAAATTTTGGTCGATTGGAAATGCAAACACATCAAACAAAGCTAGACTAAGTTAATAACCTGGCTCTGATACCACTGTAAGTGCACGGCGGCGCCCCGGCCGTCAATCCGACGGCCAAATGCGGAAGCGGTGATAAACTTTAAATTTTGCTGACTTTGCAAACCGGCACCACCGCGCACTAAAAACCCGGATCGGGCCATTAACTAGTCCTAGCAACTTAACAAGATGGGAAGAGATATACCGAGTGATCCGAGTCCTCCGGTCTTCTCGTCGTCGTCCCGATCTCCCGCGGAAACTCCGGTCGTTGCCTCTTTCCCGGAAGGGCACCACATCGCCTGTATCTTTTACGGGCTCCCACCTCAATGCCGAGGCAACTCGGGCGCGAAGTTGGCTGGCCGACGCGTCCAAGATTTGCTGCAGAATAGTGTAGAATAGCTGTCTTTTTAGGGTTTAGGAGGTTGCCAATTTGGAGGGATTTGTACACTAGAATTTCATGGATGCTTGATGGAGAAATTTAGCATGCAAAATGGGAATGTGTGAGCTCGGCCAACCAAGAGAAAAAGCTCACTGAAAAAATGAGAAGCCAGCTCTCATTTTTTTGCTCTCTGGAAATCAAGTGTGAAGAGTGCATAAATTAATACCAAGGAGAAAAGGAAATTCTCCTTCACAGCACACACAAGGGGGGGGGCCACCAAAGTCAAATGAAGAAAAATATTCCACCAAAAAAATCCTCACTCCATTCCCAAACAGTGGCCGGCCATACCAAATTATCCATCACAAATTCACATCAAAAACCCATACCCTCTCTTATCTCAATTAATGCAAGTGATGGTGCATTAAAAGAAAAAAAAAGAAAGGGAATCAAAAGATGCAATCATAAACTCTCATCTCACAAATAAACCCCCACAAAATGTTATTTGCAAACTTGCAAATAACCCCCCTCCAACGAAAAGTCCGGCCGTGAAGGAACAATGAAAAACCCGGCCGGAACGGAATGCAAACTGGCAACCCCAGAAAACTGGTCCCATAATAAATTACAGGAAAACCCCGATACTGTGCATACACACCCGCATCTGTATTCCGACCGGATACAAATGCAATGAGACAAAAATCTACACTGTACTAAACTAGGACCGGCTTAACCCAAAGCCGGCTAGTAAAATCCGTTCGATCCTGATCCGTGCAATACCGCACGTATTTGATCGAACCTTGCCATATAACTATACGGCCACTAGTACAAACCGTCCGATCCTGATCCGTGCAATACCGCACGTATCTGATCGGACCCTGCCATATCTCCATACGGCCTCTACAGCGTTTCGCCCGAAACTTGAGTAACTGAAAGTGTGGTGGAGTCTAAAGACTCGTCAATACAATGGTTGTGGATTTAACCACTAGCACGTCAGAGGTATAAGCCAATACGTGACGGGCCACCAGCTATTGACCAAAAGGGACGTCGATGAGCGAACTCATCCTGACACCTTACTGAGCCTGTCAGTGACAATATCCGTACAGTCCGGTCCGTTCGTCTATGAGCATCGCATGTCGGGCCTAGGGGGTTGGTAAAAGTCAGACCCCCAAAAGCGGTACAAGTCGTGTCGGAGTGTAGCCCAGAACACCCTGAGATACTACTGGAATACCTACCAGTAAATCTCCTTCCTTGGCCAAGGACTTCGTGTAATGGCTCTCCTAGACACAGCGCGACCTCACCCCCAATACCGGGAGAGACGAACCCCTGAAGATCCGCTCACTGCCTCCATGTGGCTCGGGACTGTACCCAACTAAAACCTGTTTGCACGACTCCTTTGAGCCGTGGTAGGGTAATAATCAAAGCACAGTGGGAACTCACACGAGACAAATGACGATCCCCAGGTCGATGAACTAACCTGTACACATGTCACCTGTGAACTGCTATCTGACGTCAGGTATAAGACCAACTAGCATGTTCCCGGCGAGTCCTGTCCGGTGTACTCATAACCCAATGAGCACCTGTATATATCTTAGGTGAACCAACTGACACCAGTGGCTTGTGAGACCGGCCATCGCCCCCCGTCGGGGTCTCGACTGTATACACTAGTCTACTCTGGAGAATCGATGCCCTGTCTCGAGACTCCTACGACTAGGGACCTTTAAAGGATGTGCTTATAGACTCCAGCTCTCACTTATATGATCGCCCTCATACTGCTGGCAGTTAAGAAAGAATCCTAGGGGCTCTATCAACGTGCAATAGCGACATGTCAGGTCACCTAAAGCAGTACACGATGATAAAGGTAAACCAGATAGCATACTATCATCTCGAGTAAGACTGTCCTACCGGGATAGTTCCTCCCTCAATCATTGCAATCACGTGCCCGTGATCCAATAATTGACTCTGAGGGCACTATCTCCAACACTAGGAACCCTACAAGCTCTCGCGTGGATCATCTAGGAAATGGGGTGGCCGGAGATCGAGCACATCGGCAACGTCCAAGGAGCCAAGGAGTTCATCAAGTAGAAGACCCGAAGGACCGTTTCATCAAGGTAAAACCCCTAACATAATAGATAAGATCTCTAGTTACGGTTTACTAGTTTTGGTTTAGACAAGATCTTGGTTAAAGGTGTGTGTTGCATGCTATGAAAATTCTCGTTCACCGCTTCCGCCGCTTCACAAGTGTTGTGAGAGCGTGCAACATGCACCAACAGCGAGCTCTTCAATTAAGCTGATCATCTTAAGGACGTGGTCCCCTACAGATGACACGACTGCCAACCTCGCTTGAAACAATTTCTTCGAGGTCTCATATCTTGCGATACGAGATTGCTCTCCATATAAATCTTTTGTATGGAGGAAAATGGAAGCAAAGTCCATCTTCTCGTGTCGCCTCTGGTGTTCATTATTCATAGAGGCTAACACGAGGCACTTGGCCTTCGCACTGTCAATTTCCCATGTTTTACGGATCTCAATGTCCGCAACACTGGAATCTGGACCTGGGACATCTGGGCTTTTGTAGTAAGAAGATAGCCTAGTTTGTCATATGTTTAGGCCATCTGGACATTCCTAAGCCAGTCTTTATAGTTTGGCCCCGTCAATATATTTTTATCTAAGATTAAATTAAGGCCTGTCATCTTGGTCGCTGCAATTAAGAGGGAGAGAAGAAACACTTTAGCATGATTGCTCTTGTAAGTTTAGATTGGTTTTAAAGTTTATCTAAACAGGATGGCTCCCACTGTTTCTCGAATTCCTCTTCAAACCATAAAAGAAGAATTAGTCAGGATTAATCTCACCTTACAATACTTGCTTAACCTTTCAGCCATGCTGGTGTTGGTACTTCGAGGGAGGTTTTCCAACGCTTTCGCGAAGTTCCTTAATTATATAACCTCTTTTCCTTGGAGGCGTAGCCTCACTAACACCATTCTAGTCACCTATTTGGTTTATAGCATTGATTGTGTTTAGTGAAAAAATCTTCCGAGGAGTAGCATATATTCACAGTAGGATCAGGATCCAAATATCATTGTGTGATAAAGTTGAAGGAATCCTACCAAAATTATCACACTCCAAATGGTATGTAACACCAGCAAGTTTCAGTTTCTTTAGAAACTGCCGATGTGGATTTTTGCCCCATGCTCTTATGACCTTGACGAAGGCCAACATATCATAAGTCACATGTCAAGTTCTACCCATCAATATCCAGGTTAATTTGGACCAACCCGTACATACCCTTGACGAAGGCCAAAATAGTAGTACGACTGTCCCAAACCAACACATATATCTATGCTACAAATGAATACCCAGTAGCTACCAATCACTATGCCTTGACGAAGGCCAACATACATAGCTTGAATACTACTGAATATTCATATGAAATGATGGAGGGCTACGACTGGTTTTGGTTAAACCGTTAATGTAGTGAACTTTATATGATCGAAGGAACGTGACAGCTTTTAAAGGAGTGGTTTAAGCTCCGCAGTTTTAAAAGATCAACTGTTTTGAAAAAACCGAGTGGTTTTAAAAATTGTTCCAACGATTTATTTTTGGTTTATTTGCTTTGCATTAATCTAATGCAGTCTCATCATTTACACCTGTCATTACAGAGAGAAACGAAAAATATCACATCCTCTTATGCCATCCGTATTCGCCACGGAGCCCCGTCATCACCCATTAGGTTACTTAACTAACGACACGGCGGGGGTTGGACTAGCGCAGATATAAAATATAAGTGACGCCTACTATATACCATATATAGATATTTTACAACCATCTCACGCAATAATAAGCATTCCAGTCACAGATAAACATTTCAGATATGCTAGGAATTCCGCGTTTCGTTTAAGCCTGTAACGAAAGACGGATTCCACGGTCGTGATGAATAGCCAAACCCCACCCCAGACTCCTACGGGTACGACAAACTACCCGCCAAATTTCCGAAGTGAAACAACCTCTCTCAACAAAGTGAGTAGGACACTCGGCACTTCAAAGAACCCGGTAGTCTGTGTACCCCACCTTGGGTCTATCCTAGGAGCAGAAAATAATACAACGGTGGCTACAACCTCATCCCGGATGTGCCCCGCAAAATAATATTACATCAAATTACAATTTACATCGAATGAAAGATAAAAACACTCATCTCACATCTCCGGCTATTCATCAACGACGATCCAACAATGTTTATATACACAAACCAACAGATATGTGCAACCCCGACTAATCGTCGTATAGCAATTAGTTGACGTTTAAAAACACATATATCATAACAGAAGAACCAATTAGCTAAGTGCAATAGAAATTAGATCGAAACATATTTTCCGTAACCACCCCAAATACAAACCAGTATTCAAAAACTTACTGGGTAGAAACCAAATATTCCAGAAAAGAAAACACCAAAATTAAGAAATAACAGAAGGAAAACGAGTTGACTCGGCCGCGACTCCGTGGCAGAATGGTGCATTCTGCGGCGGTTCCGTGGTCGTCATGGCGATTCAAAGGCTCATTTTTCTTGTGTGATCTTAGAAAACCCTGCATGTATTTTTCATGGTACTGAAATAATTTTTCAGGAAGTTTTAAAAATCGATAAAAAGTAGGGTTTTCGGTGTTTATTTTTCCGGTTTTTCCGACGATCGAAGTTCTAATACTTGCTAATAAGCTAGAAGGGGTTTAGTTGGCTCTGATACCACTGTTAGTCAATGCTACACACCCCTCGGGATCGAGGGGAGGCGGAAGATTTGAAATACGAAAAAATACAAGTTGTAGCATCGACAAAACTGCCAAGATCATATCTAAACCCGAACTAGCACTAGATTAAAGAAGTATACACTACATGAACAGAAGTTATACCTCAAGTAATCGGTCCTTTTTCTCCTCGCTGTCCTCTTCACCTGCGTGAGCTCCTTGGAGTGATGCGGATTTCGTCTCCTCGTCGGCTTTTTTGGATCGAAGATGGTCCGCCCGAGAGCTTGTGTACCGGACTTCTTCTTCAATAACCGAAGGAACTAGGACTTCTGTTGTTCTAAACTAGATGACCTAGACTTAGTAGAGTGTGAGAGTGAATTGAATTGTCTCTTTTCTTCCTAGATCACTCAAGGCTAGAGAGAGCTAGGGTTTGAGGTTGATGAAGATGAAGATAAGAAAATGCTAGTGAACTATTTCTTGTATATTAGAAAATGAGCCATCTATTTTGTTGTGAACTGAACTCACCTATTTATTCATTGATAAACCAATATGAATAATTAGATAAAGAGTTGAATAATCAACAAAATGACTCATTGCTTCAAAAGACAACAAGTGTCCAAAGAAGCCATGTTTAAATACATGCAATATACACCTCATTTCTTAAATACTTAATACATTATAATTTTAACCTAAAAAGAATAATGTAATTATGGCATGTCACCTTCAACTAGCATTTTACCAAAATGCCCCTCCCATGTATATACATACCCGTATCCGTATTCCGAAAAATACGAATACAAAAAGAGACGAAAATAATCCATCGGAATAATACTAGGATCTGGCTTAAACCAAAGCCCATTAGTATTATCTGTCCGCATCATCATCCGTGCATAAGTACACCTACGTGAACGAACCCTTTGTCGTAAAACCATACGACCTCTACAAGTTTCGTCCGATGCAGGGAAACCCTCTGTGTGGGACTCTAAAGACTCGACACTACGCTGGCAGTGGATTTAACCACAGGCCGCAAGCGGCACTAGCTGTACATAACGGCCCCCAGGTAGATGTCGAGAAGAAAGCCGATGAGCATAACTCATCCGAACTCCTACTGAGCCTATCTATGACAATCTACGTACAGTCCGGTCTGTTCGTCTAAGAGTATCGCATATCGGGTCTAGGGGGCGGCAACCGTCAGACCCCTAATAGCGCAATAAGTCATGCTAGAGTGTAGCCCAAAACACCCTGAGAAACTACTGGAATACCTACCAGTAAATCTCGCTAGCCCTGGCCAGGGACTATGTGTAATGGCTCTCCAAACACAGCGCGATATCAATCCCTAATACCGGGAGAGACGTATCTTATTTAACCGCCATTGCCTCTAGGCGCTTCGGGACTGCACCCAACCACTACCTGTTTGCATGACTCAATAGAGCCGTGGAAGGGTACTGATATAAGAACAGTGGGAACACACCCGAGGCGAAGTAGCAGTGTCAAGTCAACGAACTATGCTGTACTCATGTCACCTGGGAACTGTTACCTGACGATAGGTATATTACCGACCAACAGTTCCCTACGAGTCTTGTCCAGTGTATTCATAACCTAATGAGCACCTGCATACTATCTCCAGTACGACGTACTAATGGCTGCGGGACAGACCATCTCCCATGCTGGGATGAGAAGCGCATACACTAGTCTACTCTGGAGTATCGATGCCCTGTCTCGATAATCCTACGACTAGGGACCTGTATAAGGATATGCTTATAGACTACCCAGCTCCCTCTAGTGTGACTACTATCACAACGCTGGTAGTTAAGCAAAATGATCCTAAGGGCTCTACTAATATGTATAAGCGAAATGCTAAAAGAAATACACGCACATATTGAAGTAGAAACAAACCAGGTAGCATACTACTATTATGAGCAAGACTGTTAATAAAACTGTGAATATCCCAAGCTTCCATTAAGTAATATACAAACTAGTACTATACAATAATGGCCTCTAGGTCATATATCACTAACAATAGGGTTTATGGTTTCGATCCTCGGAATGGTTTCGTTTGCGCCAAAAATTTTAAACGTCGTTTTTGTTCCACACTGGCCATGGTAGATGGCAAGGGCGCCGATGAAACCCAACATTGTACCAGATCCACTCCATTAACCCTACTAGCTAGTTTGCACAAGGTTAGAATATCGATCGACCAATTTTTCTGAATCGTATTTCCATTTTGGTGTGCTTGCTGTCGATTTTCAAAGTTGTTCAAATAATTTTTTTTAGGCATCTTAAAATTATATGCAGGCAAAACTAAAGCAATGGAAAAAATTTGGGAACCTAACTCCAAAATTCGGCGGCGGAACCGAAGCAAAATGGCACATTTTACCGTAGAACAACCGCTCTTTTTGGGCTACAGTGGCCCAAATTTTTTCTGGGGCTCTAATTCATGGAATAATGATTTTTGTGATATTTGGTTATGGCCCAGATTCGTTTGAGTGCTGATTTGCATTTGGGGCGTATGCAGAAAAATTTAGTCGATCGATATTTTAACTGTGTGTTTATCAGTACTTAGATTAGCATCTGCGACCGTGAATGTCTTTGATCGGTATAACCCGTCTAACTGTTATATGTTCTTTTAGACGAGTTTGTGAACTTAACGTTCACGTTGATGTTCTGGATTGTGCTAATATTGAGGTTGGATTATCGTGGTGGATAGCCGGTAGTGCAATGTTAGTAGTAAAGTTAAGATTCATTTGTATATTTGTATTGCGGGGCGAGCATCCGACATGTGGATTGTTGTCTCTGCCAGTTTGTATATTATTTATTTTGGGCACGACCGGGTTGAGGTCGATGTCTCCAATGTATATATATATATATTTTTCTGTACTAGGATTACCCCGCGGTGGAGTGCACGAATAGCCGGGTTCAAGAGGGCAACGGGCCCGCATCTTTTGGCGTTGAGACGGAGGGGACCTCACTCTAGAATTGGCGGGCTATTCGCCGCGCTCGTAGGGGGTACAGGTTGACCCAAAAAGGTGTGCTCAAGTTACCGGATTCCGTGAAGTACCGGGTGGCTCATTCACTTTGTTGATTGGGGTTTCCTTACTTCTGGGATTAGAGGGTAACTTGCCGCACTCGTAGGGGTCCAGGTTTACATTGTACAGGCTATCCACACGACCAGAGGAACGTCGGGTTTTACTTGCGGCTCATGTGAAACCCGAGGCTCCAAGATTATCAGTTGTTCTGTGTTGCTTATCGCATTTCTGTGATGTTGCTTATATCATGCCTGGGACGAAAGTTATATATATTTATATATATACTAGTAGGTGTTGTATATGTTTTGCATCCGCGCTAGTCCAGCCCTCGCTCTGCCGTTAGTTAAGTAACCTAACGGTGCATGACGGGGCCCCATGGCGAATGCGGATGGCATATACGTACATTGTATTTTCGTTCCTTTTCTGTGGTGTGATATGGATTAATTGATGGAACTGCATTAATTCTGATTAATGCAAGGAAAAACAAACCTATATGATGTTGTTGGAATCAATTTTGAAAGCTGATATTACAGACGATAATTCTTGTTTTGCATAGCGGTGTTCGGTTATGAATATACAGCACCTCATTCGACGAGGCAAGAGCCGAGATACCTTCACGGGGAATGGCCTCTTGGGCAGAAGTTTGCGTCAATATAGTCGATTCTTTTACTTTGCATCGTGGTATTCGGTTAGGAATATCCTACACCTCATTCGACGAGGAAAGAGCCGTGTGAAGGATTACAACCTTTGTAGTCCGCTCCTTCACTTCACAAGCTCCGAGTAGAAGTCCCTTTGTCGCGATCCACGATCTCCCGGACTCATGAGAAGCTCCACGACTCGAACGATCCATGCTAGCTTGAATTATTCCAAATCTCCGATGATCTACCTCGAAGTTGCAAAGACTCAAGCTATCTCACTCTAAAGAGATGAACACACTAATCTCATAGGCTAGATGAGATGAGGATGAGAGAGTAGTAATTTTTCTTTCTTTTTAAATCATTTTCTCATATTTATTCATCACATAAAGAAAATCAAGTGAGCTTCTTCAAGAGAGAAGAAGAAGAGATAATGGAAAAGATAATGAATTATTTTCTTTTGTGATGAATAGAAAGAAAGAGTATATGATTGATTATAAACCATGGTCAAGGATGAGTGGCTAGGATTTAGTAGAGAATAAACTAGAGTTAGGGTTTGGTTGGGTTAAAGAATGTGTCATCCATAAATATCTTTACAATGACAAAAGAAAAAGCTTCTAGAAGGTGCATGAAGCATCTAACCCTAATCAAACCCTAACCTCAATTAATCATCCTTAAACATGTTTAACAATTAATCATATCATGTCACAATAATATATATCACATATATATTATATATTTGCAACAAAAGAAAATAATACAATTAACATATATCGCATATATATCAATGTATCATCCAGTGAGAAAATGAAATAATAAAGCGAGCCAATATTAGACAATATATCATATATATTATTATACATTAAATCATCGAATCAACACTTGATCCGACGATCCGGCTATATCGAATATTACCGACTAATATATCATGTACCGATTCATCGAATCAACACTTGATCCGATGACCTGGTTCATATCTAAATATCGCGAGAATATAATACGGTATCCCATATCGCATTATTCTCAGTCCTGCACATATCACATATATGCCTCTACTCCGTTTCGCCTGAGCCAAGAAACCTCTGTGTAGGACTCTAAAGAATCGTCAATACGCCGGAAGCAGGTGATGATCATATCAAACACCCACAAGCTGCAAGCGGTCAGCTAAACGTAACAGCCACCTAGGTATTGAGCGATCAGAAGATCAACAAGCTAGCCTATGCGTTCTCCTGTGAATCCGATCAGTAACACTCCCGTACAGTCCGGTCTGTTCGTCTGATATGTGGCATATCAAGTCTAGGGGTGGTATACGTCAGACCCCAGTAACCGATAAGTCGTGTCGATGTGTGGCTCATAACGGGTCGAGAAACTACTAGTAACATTTACCAGTAAATCTCTATATCAGCCCTGGCCAGGGACTTCCAGTTATAGCCAATCGATCACAGCACAACATCAACTCCCTATACCGGGAGAGACGAATCCCCTCCTATCGCTCATTGCCTCCATGTGATTCGGGACTGTACCCAAAAGCCACCGTTTTGCACGCCCTCTTGGACGTGGTAAGGTGGAAATCAAAGCACAGTGGGAATCACACAAGACTCTATGACGATATCGGGTCTACAGACTACCCTGTACCAGTGTCACCAGAGAACTGCCATCTGACGTGTGGTATATCACCATCTGGGAGTTCTCGGCGAGTCCGTCCAGTGTACCCAGTCTCCACTGAGCACCCGTACACCATCTCTGATGTCAAACACCGATGGATATGGGATCATCCATCGGCCATCATATGGGTCAAGATGCGTATACGCTAGTCTACTCTGGTGCATCGATGCCCTGTCTCGATATACCCTCGACTAGGAACAGTTATAGGATGTACTCATCGACTACCGTTGCCCCACTAGTATGATCTCATCATAGTCCCAGTAGTCGAGTACAGATCCTAAGGGCTTTATCAACATGTGAGAGTAAAACAGTAAACCAATACAAGTCAACATGTTAAGATAAAGTGAAACCAAAATAGCATACTATCATGACGAGCAAGAAAGTCCTCTCTGTATATATCTAAGCATCCATCATAATATACATCATATGTACAACAATGGCCTCTAGGGCATATACATAACTAACAATCTCCCACTTGCACTAAGGCCAGCTGCTGTAGTATCTCATACCTAGCATCCCGAATAATCTCTCAAACTGTATCTGGGGAATAGCCTTCATGAATGGATCCGCAGTGTTGTCCTTCGTATCTACTCTCCTGACCTCGATCCCCCGGCGATCAACTATCTCCCTGATCAGGTGATACCGCCTCAGAATATGTCTGGACTTTTGATGGGACCTGGGTTCCTTGGCTAACGCCACAGCTCCATTGTTATCGCAATACAGAGGTATTGGATGCTCAATGGATGGAACCACACCAAGTTCACTAATGAACTTTTTGATCCAGACAGCCTCTTTGGCAGCATCGTTGGCAGCGATGTATTCAGCCTCCATCGTCGAGTCTGCAACGGTATCCTGTTTGGAACTTTTCCAACATATCGCCCCTCCATTGAGGGTAAAGACAAATCCCGAGTGCGACTTAGAGTCGTCCTTATCACTTTGGAAGCTGGAATCGGTAAAGGACTCCACCTGGAGTTCTCCGTTACCATACACCAAGAACATCTCCTTAGTCCTTCGTAAGTACTTGAGAATGTTCTTTACAGCTGTCCAGTGACTCTCTCCAGGATCTGCTTGATACCGACTCACTACACTTAGTGAGTATGCTATATCGGGTCTGGTACATAGCATCGCACACATGATAGAGCCTACTGCCGAAGCATAGGGTATCCCTTGCATGCGAGCTCTCTCCAAATCAGTCTTGGGAGACATCTCTTTGGAGAGAGTGAGTCCAGAGATCATAGGCTGATTCCCACGCTTGGATTCTTCCATACTAAACCTCTTTAGTATGGTGTCAATGTACCTGGATTGGGACAATCCCAGTATCCGTTTAGATCTATCTCTATAGATCATGATTCCCAATATGCAGGAGGCATCACCTAGATCTTTCATTGAGAATCTCTGTGATAAGAAGAGCTTGACTGATTGCAGCATAGGAATATCATTTCCTATCAAGAGTATGTCATCCACGTACAATACGAGGAAGACAACCTTACCCTCTGCTACCTTCTTATAGATACAAAGTTCATCTATATTTTTGATGAAGTCAGACTCTTTGACTACAACATCAAAACAGATGCTCCAACTCCGCGATGCTTGCTTTAACCCATAAATGGATTTAAGCAGCTTGCACACTTTTCCGCTGCTCCCACTATCTACGAAGCCCTCTGGCTGAGTCATGTACACGCTCTCTTCTAAATCACCGTTTAGAAAGGCGGTCTTAACATCCATTTGCCAGATTTCGTAGTCATGGTATGCAGCAATGGCAAGTAAGATCCGGATGGACTTAAGCATAGCCACTGGAGAAAAGGTTTCGTTATAATCCACACCTGGTCGTTGACGAAAACCCTTTGCTACAAGTCTAGCTTTGAAAGTCTCAACTTTTCCATCTACACCAAATTTCTTTTTAAAAATCCACTTGCTCCCAATGGGTTTTACCCCTTCAGGAGTATTTTCCAAAATCCATACTTTATTGGTGTACATGGATTCCATCTCAGATCGCATTGCATCCAGCCATTTCACAGAGTCACCACTCGTGATGGCCTGCTCGAAACTAGTCGGGTCATCATCATCCATGATGCAATCCTCGCTTCCACCATCTATGAGAAAACCGTAGTATCTCTCAGGTGGACGAGAAAACCTGCTAGATCGGCGGAGAGGCTGGGGTTCGTTGGGTACTATTGAATCCTCCGGTTCTACCAAATCTTCAGTTTGAGTTTGAGTTTGTGTAGCTGGAATTTCTTCCAGTTCTACCTCTTCGCTACCAATTTCTTTTGCAAGAAATTCCTTTTCTAAAAAGGTGGCATGTCGAGAAACAAACACCTTTTGTTCCTCGCGATGGTAGAAAAGATATCCATGTGAATGTTTGGGATATCCCACAAACTTGCATAGAACTGACCGTGCCTCGAGTTTGTCTGGATTTTGCCGTTTGACATAGGCCAGACAACCCCATATCTTGTTTAAGACATGGTCTCTTCCCACTCCATATCTCATATGGTGTGGTAGGTACAGATTTAGTTGGAACTTGATTCAATAGGTATGCTGCTGTCTCCAGTGCATACCCCCAGAAGGAAATAGGTAACTCAGCTGTACTCATCATTGAGCGCACCATATCTAATAGGGTGCGATTCCTCCGCTCAGATACACCGTTGTGCTGTGGTGTATAAGGAGGAGTAAGCTGAGAGAGAATCCCATTCTTTTAGATAATCTTGGAACTCACTGCTTAAGTATTCACCTCCTCGATCAGATCGAAGAATCTTAATACTTTTGCCCGTTTGGTTCTCTACTTCGTGCTTATATTCTCTGAATTTCTCAAAAGCTTCAGACTTGTGTTTCATCAGGAACACATATCCGAATCTTGAGAGATCGTCAGTGAATGTAATGAAGTAGGAAGAACCGTTCCTGGCATGCGTAGACATGGGACCGCATACATCACTATGTACCAGTCCTAAGAGTTCGGTAACTCTTTCTCCGTGTCCACTAAACGGAGCTTTGGTCATTTTTCCTTTGAGACATGAATGGCAAGTATCATAAGATGATAATTCGAACGGATTCAAATAACCATCCTTATGTAACTTAGCCAGTCGTGTCACATTGATATGACCAAGTCTACAATGCCACAAGTAGGATTCGTTCATATCTGAACTTTTCCTCTTGTGTGTGTTTTGTGTATTGAGGACTGTATTCTGATTTAGAATGAATATGTCATTATGTAACGAGCCTGATGCAATCAACTTTTGATCTAGGAATATGTTCATAACATTATCCTTTACTACAAAATTATATCCTTCTTTATTTAATAAAGAAACAGATATAATGTTGCACATCATGTTCGGTATATAATAGCACTCATTTAGAATCAGTGTATTTGGACTTGGTAATACAAGGTGATATTCGCCAACTGCTTTGGCTACAATACTTGCACCGTTCCCTACTTGAACGGAATGATCACCTTTTCCTAGTTCTCTACCTTTTCGTAGCCCATGTAACTGTTTACATATATGGGATCCTGATCCGGTATCTAATACCCAGGACGTAGGGTGAACTGAGAAACAGTTCTCAATAACTAACACACCCGAAGAAGATGCATCAACATGTATGTTCTTTTGGGCGGCGTGAGAATCCAGATATTCTCCTGTTTCCTGTTCAGTCTTATAACTCTTATAAGAAAAAACGGGTCCAACGTTCCCCTGCTCAGTATAATAAGCGGGTTCAGTCAATACATCAATATTATTATCTTGATTATGGCCTGACATGGTCGCTACCTGGAGAGAGAGAGAAGAAAACACTTTAGCGTATGCTCTTGCAAGATTAGATTGGTTATTATCTTATCTAATCAGGATGTCTCCCACTGTTTTTATCAAATCTACCATAAAACCCTAAAAGGTAAGATTAGCCGGGATTAATTACACCCTACAATTTCGTCAATCTTTCAGCCAGATCAGTGTCGGTACTTTGAAGGAGGTTCCCCGTGCTTTCGCACGGACCTAATTAAAGTAAACCTCGTTTTCCCAGAGGCATAACCCCGTTAACACTTTTCTAGACACCTACTTGAATGACTAATTGTCCTGTGTAAAACTCTCCCAGGAGTAACTCTTACTCGCAGTGGGTATCGGGATCCAACTATCTCATAGGAGGTATGCAATCTCATTGCAAATTCCAACACTTGAAATTCCCGATAATGCTTTTGCCCCTAACCCCTATGACCTTGACAAAGGCCAACAAACCATAGGAAGCTAGTCAAGTTCAACCCGTCATTTCTTGATTGAAATCAAACCCACCCGCACGACCCTTGACAAAGGCCAACAAGGTCGTACGAATACCCTAATCCAATCACATCATATGTTTAAGCAGATAAGTACCAGTTAGCTACCGCACACTACGCCTTGACAAAGGCCAACAAACGCAGCACGAATACTAAATAGTCTTTATCTGAAATGACGGAGGGCTACGCAGGTTTTTCAGAAAACCCTGAGCGTAATGAACTTGATATCGTTGTAGAATCGAGTGTTTTTGAAAAGGAGTGTTTTTGAGGCTTTTCTTAGTTTCGCTAAAGGGGTCACTCCCGGTGAAGGGATCGTCGGCCCTTTCCTCATCGAATAAGGTGCAGGATATATCATATATACCGCTGTGCAAAGCAAAACACTAAAAGCAATCAAAAGACAAACCGAGTTTTGTAGCATCTGCCAGTTTCGCTAAAGGAGTCACTCCCGGTGAAGGGATCTCGGTCCTTTCCTCATCGAATAAGGTGCAGGATATATCATATATATCGCTGTGCAAAGCAAAACTGTAGCTACCCCTTTTTATAAAGTTTTGATTCTACAACATCTTTAGGTTTCTTTTCCTTTTATTAATCTTATTAATAAAAATCCCATCAGCTTATGCTTCCTAAGCATCACAGAAGAAACGAAAGCAGTAATATTTATATATCAGCATATATATATAGTATAAGCGTTCGTCTCAGGCAGTAATATGATCTCATCACAGAACATTGCAGGAGAAGAACATATATGAAATATTGGATATACTAGGACGTCCGTATTTTCAATACGAGCCTGTATAAAACACGGATTCCACGGTCGCGACGAATAGCCAAACCCACATCCCAAGACCCCTACGAGAGCGGCAAGTAACACTGCCAATTCTAGGGTTAGGAGACCCAGTCTCGACTCCTCGAGATGGCCTCCCACTGGACCGTAGAACCCGGTTACTTGTGCTCCCCTCCTTGGGTCTACCTAATGCGGAAAAGTAAATAATATACATTGGTGACATCAACCGCAACCTGGAAGTGCCCCAAATAAAAGAATATTACATTACAAATGAATTTTACATGAATGAAAATAAAAACCCTCATCTCACATAAAACCCCCGGCTATTCAGAACGCGACGATCCAATACAACATATCACAGCAACACATAATATCATATATCATCAACGTAAGTAAATATGCGCATCCCAATTGTCGTTGACATATAGCAACGAAACCGGCGATATCACATATTACACTTACGGTCACAGAAAAGAAAGTGTAAAACTACAATACTTGGAATCCACAATCACTTTAGACATCGTAAATCCGAAATATCACATAGTTCGCATTTCATGCCTAACTCTATGAATTCCACATATTGTATCACATTCCAGATAAATAGACAGTATTAAACTTTCCGAACAGATAATCAAACACCCAAAATTTCCCAAAGTGCTCAACTCTTGAGCGGAGTTCAAATAATCCCAGAATATGTCACAGTACCAGTGATCCAGCCGTAGAAGGGTCAAGCCAACGCCTCACATGTGGCACGCCGTACTGCCCCAAACCCGAAGGTTCAAAAGGCAGTTCAAGACAGTCACATAATCGAGTTAAGGTTTGTTGTCTTCTAGAGGGTCCACCGCTTAACTTGTACAATTTTCCGAAAGATTTAAACCCAGTAAAAATTCAACGCTTGAAAATTTGCCGTGCCGGGATAAAGTGGGTTAATGATATTCGTTCAACTAGTTTAACAGTTTCTAAATATCCGGAAAGAAATACGAATTTAAAATTTCCGATCGAATCTACTATTACAAATTAAACCCCAGAATTAAATAACACTGGAATCACTTTTAAAAATATCCAGAAGCATCAACAAGTACCTACGGTTATTACTATGGAAAACACATGTCAGCAATCCATCATTCCGCCGCGGAACCGCCGCGTAAACAAGATTACGGGGCGGTTCCGCCATCGTTTAGACGAATTGGGGGCACGTGTTTCATGGTAATTCTTAGAATTCCCTGCTGATTTTTTACATATTTTTAATTCAGAAAAATCCCAAAATTTAAAAAATTTCCTGAGAGGGGTCTAGTTTCGTCGTTTCGGGTTCGATCGGAGTTTTAACTTCGTAAACACATCGCCTAATGCTCTAGCTAGGCTCTGATACCACTGTAGGGTTCCTAGGCACTCTTGTGAAGGTTCAAAAGGCATCAAACATGCCCGGATAAAAATTTAGACGTGCCGAACAACCCAAAGCCGGGATCTTTGCTAGATTATTAGGTTTAAACATGCAAGATGATAACTTTTATCTAAGTGTGAGGGATTACAACCTTTGTAGTCCGCTCCTTCACTTCACAAGCTCCGAGTAGAAGTCCCTTTGCCGCGATCCACGATCTCCCGGACTCATGAGAGGCTCCACGACTCGAACGATCCATGCTAGCTTGAAGTATTCCAAATCTTCGATGATCTACCTCGAAGTTGCAAAGACTCAAGCTATCTCACTCTAAAGAGATGAACACACTAATCTCATGGGCTAGATGAGATGAGGATGAGAGAGTAGTAATTTTTCTTTCTTTTTAAATCATTTTCTCATATTTATTCATCACATAAAGAAAATCAAGTGAGCTTCTTCAAGAGAGAAGAAGAAGAGATAATGGAAAAGATAATGAATTATTTTCTTTTGTGATGAATAGAAAGAAAGAGTATATGATTGATTATAAACCATGGTCAAGGATGAGTGGCTAGGATTTAGTAGAGAATAAACTAGAGTTAGGGTTTGGTTGGGTTAAAGAATGTGTCATCCATAAATATCTTTACAATGACAAAAGAAAAAGCTTCTAGAAGGTGCATGAAGCATCTAACCCTAATCAAACCCTAACCTCAATTAATCATCCTTAAACATGTTTAATAATTAATCATATCATGTCACAATAATATATATCACATATATATTATATATTTGCAACAAAAGAAAATAATACAATTAACATATATCGCATATATATCAATGTATCATCCAGTGAGAAAATGAAATAATAAAGCGAGCCAATATTAGACAATGTAATACAATATATCATATATATTATTATACATAAAATCATCGAATCAACACTTGATCCGACGATCCAGCTATATCGAATATTACCGACTAATATATCATGTACCGATTCATCGAATCAACACTTGATCCGATGACCTGGTTCATATCTAAATATCGCGAGAATATAATATGGTATCCCATATCGCATTATTCTCGGTCCTGCACATATCACATATGTGCCTCTACTCCGTTTCGCCTGAGCCAAGAAACCTCTGTGTAGGACTCTAAAGAATCGTCAATACGCCGGTAGCAGGTGATGATCATATCAAACACCCACAAGCTGCAAGCGGTCAGCTAAACGTAACAGCCACCTAGGTATTGAGCGATCAGAAGATCAACAAGCTAGCCTGTGCGTTCTCCTGTGAATCCGATCAGTAACACTCCCGTACAGTCCGGTCTGTTCGTCTGATATGTGGCATATCAAGTCTAGGGGTGGTATACGTCAGACCCCAGTAACCGATAAGTCGTGTCGATGTGTGGCTCATAACGGGTCGAGAAACTACTAGTAACACTTACCAGTAAATCTCTATATCAGCTCTGGCCAGGGACTTCCAGTTATAGCCAATCGATCACAGCACAACATCAACTCCCTATACCGGGAGAGACGAATCCCCTCCTATCGCTCATTGCCTCCATATGATTCGGGACTGTACCCAAAAGCCACCGTTTTGCACGCCCTCTTGGACGTGGTAAGGTGGAAATCAAAGCACAGTTGGAATCACACAAGACTCTATGACGATCTCGGGTCTACAGACTACCATGTACCAGTGTCACCGGAGAACTGCCATCTGACGTGTGGTATATCACCATCTGGGAGTTCTCGGCGAGTCCGTCCAGTGTACCCAGTCTCCACTGAGCACCTGTACACCATCTCTGATGTCAAACACCGATGGATATGGGATCATCCATCGCCCATCATATAGGTCAAGATGCGTATACGCTAGTCTACTCTGGTGCATCGATGCCCTGTCACGATATACCCTCGACTAGGAACAGTTATAGGATGTACTCATCGACTACCGTGGCCCCACTAGTATGATCTCATCATAGTCCCAGTAGTCGAGTACAGATCCTAAGGGCTTTATCAACATGTGAGAGTAAAACAGTAAACCAATACAAGTCAACATGTTAAGATAAAGTGAAACCAGAATAGCATACTATCATGACGAGCAAGAAAGTCCTCTCTGTATATATCTAAGCATCCATCATAATATACATCATATGTACAACAATGGCCTCTAGGGCATATACATAACTAATAGCGCCGCAGTTCCGCGGCGGTTTGGCCACGTCATCCGTCAAATTTCAGTGCAAAATTCTCAGCTCTGGGCCCACATTAATTTCTGATATGTCAAATTCCATAATTCTCGCGAAGCTACTGCCAGACCAGCAAAGATCATTAAGCAAGGCTAATCCTAACTAACCTCTTCTAGAAGCTCCCTTCTAACTAATCACATCTAGAAGCTTCTCCTCTAACTAACTTTTGGAAGGAAATTCAAATTTCCTCAACAAACTTTTGGAGGGAAACTTAGAATTTGAAATCCTAGATCTAGGGTTTAGATGTATATAAATAGGAACCTAGACCTAGGGTTAAGGGTTAATCAATCTTCAGGTAATCAATCTTTAGTTAGTTAATCTCCCATTCCTAAATCTCTTTCTTCATCTTCTTCCACAAGTCTAGTGACAAGGCTTGTGCGAAACCCTAACCCTAATTCCACTCCAAATTCAAGATCTTGAGTACCAATCAAGCAAGAAGCCCTTCAACCTTTTAGGAGCGGAGCCGATCTCCAACCGAGCAAGTGATCCAAGCCGATCCGCGACTCACGGAGCCGAGCGAAGCCAAATCGACGATCGAGTTCTTCCTCTTGTAGTTCTTGAGCGAATGTAATGAAATTGTCGATATAAATAAAAGGTGAAATTCTTTTATCTTGTTTTCTTTAAATTCTTGCATCATGATTCGATCTCAATTTGTAATTGTTGTTCTTGTTGTGATGTTTGAGTAAAACTCCGCTCGTTAAGGAGTCGAGACGATCAATAGAAAAATGATGTAACAAATCTTAATACGATTTTTAAGTCCTACGAGTTTTGTAAACCCTAGCAAGTTCAAGAATCGACAACCTAGTTTCTTTGCGATACTTTTTTGATTGTTATCGCTCGAAATTAGGGATCTACGATCGTTTCTTGAACTTACTAGAGGCTAGAATGTGAATGATATCGACGAAGGAACAAGGGATAAGATGAAACCCTAGTTTCACAAGAAATCCCTAATTCTCGTCGATCATCATCGATCTAGTATCAATTCATCGAAGGATAAGAATACGTCATCATAAGATTACATCACACCTATAGATCCGATCGATTCCTACGAGCCTCATTTCGATTCTTGATATTTGGTTTGGAAAAATCAACAAACTATCAATTCTTGATTCTATCTTTTTCTTGTTATTAGATCTAGATTTTTCTAATTCTTGAACTTCAACTATAAATCATGAATTGTTTTGTTTTCTTTTCTTTAAAGTTTCAATTTATCTAATTCGAAAGACGAACTATTACACTGTCCCTGTGGACGATCCGCACTCACTTACAATCTACATCCGACACCGTAGTTGATTGCGGTCAAATAATTCTTTGATTGTGAATTTTATTCATTTTCTAAACACACACAAAGAAAATAACAATCAAATGGCGCCGTTGCCGGGGATCATTTGATTTGATACACACATCCAAGAATTCTTAACAATCAAATGGCGCCGTTGCCGGGGATAGTGCGCTAATTGTTCGTATTTTGAAATTTGAGTTGAAAAATTTATTCCGTTGTAATTTTTAGATCTAAACTCGCACAAACCCTAATACGTGTTTTGTGATTTGATTGCGAGGGAATCTGGAATCATTGGAGCTTGGATAAAAATTTTCAGAGAAGTCCATAGAGCTCTTGAGTTGAACAGGAGACTGTGCACAAAATTCTGTGCAGTGATCCCCTGAAGGAACCGCGATTCCGCGGCATAAGAGGACATCCGCGGCGGATCCGCCGCAGTTTAACTTGATCACTGCTTCAAAATTTCTCAGGTAAATCCTAACTTTCTTATCTTCCTCCTCCTCTGCTCCAAATAACACTTTTCTGCAGGTTTCTTTGCAAATAATCGCTGCGCCGCAAAAGCAAAATAAAATTTGTGCGTGTTTTTGATTCTTTTGGTTGTTTGCATAATTAATACGGAATTTAAGGGGCACGACCAAATCCAGATTAGGTAGGGAGTTCATTACCCTTCCTAAGCCCCAAAAATCACAAACTTGCATCCGCACTTACCCTCATTAATTAAAAGAAATCTAGAGATGACTCTAAGGACCGTCGCGCTCACTTAGGACAAGAGAAGGCCGTGGGTAATTCATTGCTTATCCGCGTTTTCTTGTGGTGCCTAGGAAAGTGTGTCGAAGGCTAGTGGTTTTTAATTAAGCCCACTACTTACGTAGTGGAGTACCTTCCCACTTACCTGGCACTTACCTGGCCACAGGGGGACAAAGAGGCAGTGGAGGATTCTATCCTGCGACTTGTCTTTTGGCAGTTAGGAGCGGTCTAGAGTTTGACCTAGGTGACCACTAGATTCTAGGGTTTTGCTTGTTGCATTTTGGGATTTGCATCATATTTTCAAAAAATCCGTCCACTTTTCAAAACAAACACCGCATTCATATCATTTCACCTAATTATAAATTCACGCTGCCACTTGTACTAACCCTTTTTAGTGCAAGATAGGCTGGACATGGGTTTCTAATGCCCATTAGTCCGTGTTTCCTTTTATCGACCCTAAAGTCGGTATTTCTACAGTTACCTTTTCTTTTACCTCCCACCACACCCACTTCGATGGATCCACCTCCATCGAACTTCTTTTCCACTACTCTGTCGCCGTCCGTTGGTGCGCAGAATCCACCTCGCATCTCTCTCCAAGAGGTGCTACCCTACACGAGGCCCCCTTTCCACCTGTCTTTCCACTCCACCAGCCAACGGGGAAAATTTTCAAATAAAACCCCAATACATCAACCTTCTACCAAAATTTCACGGTCTCGAGTCTGAAGACGCATACGTGTTTATCACGAAATTTGAAAATGTATGCGCAATGATGGGTACCTCACAGCTTTCTGTGGATGCTTTCCGTCTTCGTCTTCTCCCATTCACCTTGTGCGATTTAGCCGAGAAGTGGCTATATAACACTGCCGCACATTCCATTTCAAATTGGGAAGACTTCGTCAAAGCATTCCTTAAGAAATTCTACCCACATCAAAAGACAGCTCGAGTCCGAAGCGAAATCTATCAATTCACCCAGCTTCCAAATGAAACATTTTCAAAATGTCTTGACCGCTTCAAGGATCTGTTAGTCCAATGTCCTTATCACGGCACCCCGAGATGGGAACTGTGCCGAATCATTTATGAGGGCATTAATCCTAACACAAGACAGACCCCACCCTTGAATCCATGTGTCAAGGCAACTTTATGACTAAGGATGATGGGGAAGCCTGGGAATTCCTAGAAAATTTCACTGAAAAATCTTTACAGTGGGAGGGTGTGAGTCAATCGTCTAGGGATGGCAATGATATTTCCATAGGAGTTAGAGCTGACATTGCAGCTATCAATAAGAAACTCGAGAATATGGAAAACAAATTTTTAGCTGCCGCCCTAAGTCAAATGTCACTGTCCAAAACTGTATGTGGCTGCTGTTCTGATCCGTCTCACTTGACGGAAGAATGTCCGTTTCAAGGACATGAGCATACCAATGCCGCATTTCAAAGACCTAGAAATGATCCATTTTCCTCCATATATGATCAAGGTTGGAGGAATCACCCTAGTTTTGCTTGGAACCAATCACAATCTCAAAACACGGTTCCAAACACGAATCATTTCCAAAGGGTCCCTCCACCACAACAGCAGCCACCACTTCAATTGAGTCAGCACCCCTTCCAAGTACAAAACTTTCAAAATCCGGTCAACACTTTTGCACCGTCTAGTCCTTTGCAATTGACCGGTACAGATAATACCTCTGCATTAGCACAAACCTTAGATACTTTCATGAAACAATCCATCCAAGGGACGGCAAGTTTGCAATCTTCCGTCGAGAATGTAATGAAGATCATTATCTCTCAAAATGAGAACATCAAATCGATGGAAGCACAAATTGCACAACTAAAAGCCGAAATGAGTGCACGAGAGAAAGGGAAACTTCCAGCTCAACCTTTACCCAATCCTGGCTATTCACATCATGTGGATGCACTTACGTTGAGATATGGAAGAGTGCTTGACAATCACGTTGGGGAAGAGTTTGATGATACAGAAAAATCAATCAATAACACCCCGGCTGAGACCTTTTCTCACACACACACTTCTAATTCTGACCCCAGTTCTTCTACCCCACCTCCTTCTTCCGAGCCTATTCTTCGTTTCCCAAAAGGCTCGCCACTTCAGCCCACCCCTTTTACTCCTCTACGGACGATCCCCACTTCTATTCTGGGATCGGTTCCACACCCACTTCCTTCTCCTATGATGGACCCAACGCTTATTGCTAAAGCACCTTATCCTAATCGGTTAAGAGCTAACACACCGAGTCCACATATGGAGAAGATTATGAACATTTTTAAGCAAGTTAACATCAACATCCCTCTCCTAGATGCCATCCAACAAGTTCCGTCCTATGCGAAAACTCTTAAGAACTTGTGCACTAGGAAGAGGAAGACTCAAGTGCCCAAGAAGATATTCATGGCAAAAACAGTAGACACAGCCTTTCCCCAACAATTACCGAGGAAACGTAAGGATCCTGGATATCCTACTATTTCCATTTCTATTAGGGAAAAACACATTAACCGTGCTCTACTAGACCTTGGCGCTAGTGTTAACTTGCTTCCATACTCAGTCTATGAGCAACTAGGTATCGGAGAGTTGAAGCCAACCCATTGCACTCTCCAGATGGCTGACCGATCAATCACCAAACCTAGGGATGAACTGGAGGATGTGTTAATAAAAATCGGGGAATTTATATTCCCTGTAGACTTTATTGTAATTGATAGACAGCCTGTAGCGAACCCACGGAATCAAATTCCGGTGATTTTAGGTCGCCCCTTTTTGGCCACTTCCAATGCTATTATCAACTGTCGTAACGGTTCTATGACCCTATCTTTCGGGAATAGGTCAATAGAGCTGAACATTTACAAGTTGGGAAGTGTACCCTCCGAACCTACTGCTCAGGTCTGTTCTGTCGACTTAATGGATGTCGACAGCAGCGAAATAGATGATCCTCTTGATATCGATCTTGACTCTTTTCATACGTTATTGTTTGACCCAACTATGTATCATACACATATGGACTCTTCCACCAAGATATCCGGGTCAACAATTAACACTGATTATGAACCATTCTTAGAGTCTGAAGATCACCCCGCACTTTGTAATGACATTATTCATCGGGGTATAGATGGAACTTTTGAGGAGATCTTCGCTGATGAACTTGCATTTTTAAATGACACGGGTGTTGAGATGAATCATCTCCCAATCAATGAAATTGAACCTCCACCCCTTTTTCTGAATTGTAAAAAGAATGCGAGTAATCCATCACATACACTGCATCGTCTCTCCAAAATGAGACGCACACACATTCTATTACACCAGTTAACCTTTCCCCACTTCTTCTTCCACCAACCAGAGCACTGCATTGATAAAATTTTTGAATGGTTGGTGTTAACTTTTGGTCTTTGCAAAGCTTGGCATCGACCACTGATTTTTGACCCCCTCATGTGATTTTCAAAGATTAACATTGCTTAAGTTTGGGGGGGTATTTCATTTTTCTGGCTCTTGAAAAGAAAATTTTTACAAAATTTTGAGCCAAAAATAAGTTTGGGGGAGGATCTTCACTTAAATATTTTGCCCCCACTAAATTCCCCCAAAGCTTACAAGTTTTTCGAGATTTAGCGGATGGCAACAGTGAGGACACTGTTGAAAACAAGTTTGGGGGAGGTTTGTGCTTATTTTCGCATCATTTGCATAAGCACAAAACATTTTCGAAAACCTATAAAAATTTAAAAAATTTCGAAAAATATAAAAATATTTTTGTACATAAATAAGATAATAAAAGATTAGATAGTGAAAAATTACATCCATGAGATTAGAAAAATTTAAGAAAACCAAGAAAATTAGAAGTTTTCTTATACGAACTAGTAATAAGTAGTTATGAGCCGTTGTCCCAAGGGTTAGTAAGATGAAAGACGTCACTAATCTGAGGATAAAAATAAGTCTGAAAAATAGTTTCTATTCTGGAAGCCAAATATTTTGAACATTGATGCCCTGCTATTCGCACTTACACACGTCTTAAAGCCTGGGATAGTAGAGGATACCTTGAAATGCTCTTGTCTTAAAGCCAAAAGTATGAAGGAAATAAAAAAAATGAAATGAAGAAAATATAAAGTGGTGAGAAAAATGGACACTGGTTTTGTTATCACCAAGGGCAATAAAAAAATATATAGCGAGGGTGCTTCTTCACCTAGTGCCCTAAGGCCAACTGGTCTGGGAGTCACTGCTATGCCTGAGGGGGTGCAAGACGAGGAAAATATACCAAGTAAGCAAGCACATGAGTAATCGGTCGGTTAGTACCTCAAGAAGTATTAACGGTCGCATGAAAGTGTGTGAGCAATTTCGTCTAAATATTCATTAATTAAAAAGTACTGAGGCTGATGAGCAAGACTATGATAGCTTGAATTGAATTCTCCGGGTGTAGGGATGTCTTTACATACACGCAGGGTTATATGATCGATGTTTGGAAGAAAGATAGGAATGAAGAATAAGACGATGTTTTATTGAGGGAGGACGTGATTTCTGACATCTTTTCATGACCATTAAGATAGGGCTCATGACAACCGAAAAGCTAGCTTAGTTGGAAACCCTAATTTTCAAAGTCTTTCTTTTACAATTCTTGTCTTTAAATGTAAAATTCATGATCTTCCTTTTATTATTGGATTTTGTGGGTGCAATCCGCTGAAAACCCTCAGGAGACAACACTCCTCTTACTAGGGACACCTAGAGGTTTAAAGGCTTGTTGCACGTGCTCAGTGCAATCGTGTTGCCTACGAAAGTGTGCTAGTTAGTTTTTCTCTTTCTTTATTTTCTCCTTCTCTTTTTAATAAAAGTTCGCTCGAGACGATCGAAATTAAGTTTGGGGGTATTTGATCAGTCGAAAATAATGTATTTTTAACACGGCAATTTTCCTATCATTTGCACTCATTTAGAAGTGTTCGGTATTCATATTTCACATATTAGCAAATCAGTCATAAAATATCAGATTGCATGTGTTAGACTTTTAAACCGGCACTTTAAGGGAAATTGACCGCATTTCATGGCATCGCATCATCTCTGTATTTGCGCAACACTTGTGTCGAGATTTGTGCAGGAAATTGCAGGAGCAAAGTCAAAAGAAGCTGATCAAAAATACACCAACTCCATGTTTTCAGATCTGGTAGCAATCCAAAGGGAGATATTAAATTAAACATATACAATAAAGGCCCATATGTTAGCCCAAGTTCAACACAGAAGAACCGAGCCATGAAGACTCCAAAGAGCCGCGGAACCGCGGCGGGAGCCGGCTTGCGCCGCGGTTCCGCGGCGGTTTGGCCACGTCATCCGTCAAATTTCAGTGCAAAATTCTCAGCTCTGGGCCCACATTCATTTCTGATATGTCAAATTCCATAATTCTCGCGAAGCTACTGCCAGACCAGCAAAGATCATTAAGCAAGGCTAATCCTAACTAACCTCTTCTAGAAGCTCCCTTCTAACTAATCACATCTAGAAGCTTCTCCTCTAACTAACTTTTGGAGGGAAATTCAAATTTCCTCAACAAACTTTTGGAGGGAAACTTAGAATTTGAAATCCTAGATCTAGGGTTTAGATGTATATAAATAGAAACCTAGACCTAGGGTTAAGGGCTAATCAATCTTTAGGTAATCAATCTTTAGTTAGTTAATCTCCCATTCCTAAATCTCTTTCTTCATCTTCTTCCACAAGTCTAGTGACAAGGCTTGTGCGAAACCCTAACCCTAATTCCACTCCAAATTCAAGATCTTGAGTACCAATCAAGCAAGAAGCCCTTCAACCTTTTAGGAGCGGAGCCGATCTCCAACCGAGCAAGTGATCCAAGCCGATCCGCGACTCACGGAGCCGAGCGAAGCCAAATCGACGATCGAGTTCTTCCTCTTGTAGTTCTTGAGCGAATGTAATGAAATTGTCGATATAAATAAAAGGTGAAATTCTTTTATCTTGTTTTCTTTAAATTCTTGCATCATGATTCGATCTCAATTTGTAATTGTTGTTCTTGTTGTGATGTTTGAGTAAAACTCGGCTCGTTAAGGAGTCGAGACGATCAATAGAAAAATGATGTAACAAATCTTAATACGATTTTTAAGTCCTACGAGTTTTGTAAACCCTAGCAAGTTCAAGAATCGACAACCTAGTTTCGTTGCGATACTTTCTTGATTGTTATCGCTCGAAATTAGGGATCTACGATTGTTTCTTGAACTTACTAGAGGCTAGAATGTGAATGATATCGACGAAGGAACAAGGGATAAGATGAAACCCTAGATTCATAAGAAATCCCTAATTCTCGTCGATCATCATCGATCTAGTATCAATTCATCGAAGGATAAGAATACGTCATCGTAAGATTACATCACACCTATAGATCCGATCGATTCCTACGAGCCTCATTTCGATTCTTGATATTTGGTTTGGAAAAATCAACAAACTATCAATTCTTGATTCTATCTTTTTCTTGTTATTAGATCTAGATTTTTCTAATTCTTGAACTTCAACTATAAATCATGAATTGTTTTGTTTTCTTTTCTTTAAGGTTTCAATTCATCTAATTCGAAAGACGAACTATTACACTGTCCCTGTGGACGATCCGCACTCACTTACAATCTACATCCGACACCGTAGTTGATTGCGGTCAAATAATTCTTTGATTGTGAATTTTATTCATTTTCTAAACACACACAAAGAAAATAACAATCAAATGGCGCCGTTGCCGGGGATCATTTGATTTGATACACACATCCAAGAATTCTTAACAATCAAGTGATTTTGAGTGTTTAGTCTCACTAACCCTTGATTCTCAACTCATGAGACACTAGGGTTTTGAGAGAGAAAGAAGGAGAGAGCTTGAGCTTTGCTTGAGGAAAGAGAATGTATTTGTGATAATGATAATTAGATGGCTACTTGATTAGACTATAAGCATGTGATGAGAAAATATCTCCAAAATATCTATTGCTCTCAACAATATCTAGGTCAAAGTATATGCTCCATAGTCAAACCAATTAGCCAAACTAATTTCTAAATAAAAAGAATAACAAAGTATTTCCTCCACCTCATAATTGTTTTGATTAAACAAATAATCAAAACCCTAATGAGGTGTCTCCTTCTAAAGAAATCTTGAGTAATTACAAGAAAGCCTCCTCAAATCCGTATATACATACCCGCATTCGCGTTTCGAAAACACGAACACACTGAGACGAAACTAACTCAATAATCGAATACTAGGATCTGGCTTAAACTAAAGCCCACTAGTATAAACCGCCCGAATGTCACACATGCACAAGTACATGTATGCTATCGAACCCTGTCGTAAAACCATACGACCTCTACATCGTTTCGCCCGAAGTAGGGAAACCCTCTGTGTGGGACTCTAAAGACTCGACAGTTACGCTGGCAGTGGGTTTAACCACAAGTACGTCAGCGGTACTAGCTGTACGTAACGGCTACCCAGGTATCTATTGATAAGAAAGCCGATAAGGAAACTCATCTGAACTCCTACTGAGCCTGTCAGTGGCAATCTCCGTACAGTCCGGTCTGTTCGTCTAAGATGATCGCATATCGGTCCTAGGGTGACAAGCGTCAGACCCCTAATAGTGCAATAAGTCGTGTCGGAGAATCGCCCAGAACACCTTGAGAAACTACTGATAAACCAATCAGTAAATCTCGCTTGCCCTGGCCAGGGACTTTGTGTAATGGGATTCCGAACACAGCGCGATATCAACCCCCAATATCGGGAGAGACAAATCCTATCTAACCGCCACTGCCTTCAAGTGCTTCGGGACCGCACCCAACTACTACCTGTTTGCACGACCCCTTTGAGCCGTGGTAGGGTAGTAATCTAAGAACAGTGGGAACACACTTGAGGCGAAGCAGCAGTGTCAAGTCAACGAACTAAGCTGCACTCATATCACCTGGGAACTGCTACCTGACGATAGGTATATTACCAACCAGCAGAACCCAACGAGTCCGTCCAGTGTAACTCATAACCCAATGAGCACCTGCATACCATCTCCAGTACGACGTACTGATGGCTGTGGGACAGACCATTTCCCCTGCTGGGAAGAGAAGCGTATACACTAGTCTACTCTGGAGTATCGATGTCCTGTCTCGATAATCCTACGACTAGGGACCAATGTAAGGATGTGTTTGTAGACTACCCAGCCCCCACTAGTGTGACTGCCATCACAACGCTGGTAGTCAAGCAAAGATCCTAAGGGCTCTATTAATATGAATTAGCGATATGTTAAAAGAAATATTTACACATATTGAGATAGAAACAAACCTGTTAGTGTATATGCCCTAGAGGCCATTACTGTATCATACTGGTTTGTATATTACTTAATGGAAGCTTGGGATATTCACAGTTGTATAAACAATCTTGCTCAAATAGTAGTATGCTACTTGGTTTGTTTCTACTTCAATGTGTACATGTGTTTATTTTAGTATATCACCTATACACATTAGTGGAGCCCTTAGGATCTTTGCTTGATTACCAGCGTTGTGATGGCAGTCACACTAGTGGGGGCTGGGTAATCTATAAGCACATCCTTATACAGGTCCCTAGTCGCAGGACTATCGAGACAGGGCATCGATACTCCGGAGTAGACTAGCATATGCGCTTCTCATCCCAGTGTGGGAGATGGTCTGTCCCACAGCCATCAGTACGTCGTACTGGAGATAGTATACGGGTGCTCGTTAGGTTACGAGTACACTGGACAGGACTCGTCGGGAACTGACCGGTTGGTATTATACCTATCGTCAGTTATCAGTTCCCAGGTGACATGAGTACAGCTTAGTCCGCTGACTTGACACTGTCACTTCGCCTCGAGTGTGTTCCCACTGTACTTTGATTACTACCCTACCACGGCTCAAAGGAGTCGTGCAAACAGGTAGTAGTTGGGTACAGTCCCGAAGCACTTGGAGGCAGTGACGGTTAGACAGGATTCGTCTCTCCCGGTATTTAGGGTTGACATCGCGCTGTGTCTAGGAGAGCCATTACACGAGTAGTCCCTGGCCAGGGCAATCAAGATATACTGGTAGGCTTCCAGTGTTATCTCAGGGTGTTTTGGGCTTCACTCCGACACGACTTGTACCGCTATTAGGGGACTGACGTTTACCACCCCCTAGGCCCGCCATGCGATGTATCAGACGAACAGACCGGACTGTACGGAGACTGTCACATTCAGGCTCAGTAGGAGTTCAGATGGGTTTCACCTCATCAATCTACTTGTCGGCATCTACCTTGGGACCGTTACGCACAGATAGTGCCGCTTGCGGTCTGTGGTTAAACCCACTGCCAGCGTAGTGTCGAGTATTTAGAGTCCCACATAGAAATCTATTCGCCTTTAGGCAAAAGAGTAGAGGTCGCATGGTTTTGCGACAGGTCGCATGGTTTTGCGACAGGGTTCGGTCACATCCGTGCACTTGTGCACGTACAGTGTCCGGACAGTTAACACTAGCGGGCTTTGGTTTAAGCCAGATCCTAGTGTACGTTTTAGGATTGGTTTTATCCAGTATGTATTCGTGTTCCTCGGAACGCGGATGCGGGTGTGTATGCACAGTTGACAGAGAGACAGAAGCAGAAGATTCTCATTAGGGTTGTTGACTGTTGACTATTGACCATTGGCTTTTTGCTCAACCCTAATGAGAATATGATATGTAATTAACAATAATATTAATTAAGTATTATAGTGACATGGTTGTTGAGGGGTTGACTTTGTTGACTTGTTGACCGGTTGACTAGGTTGGACTAGTTGACCATCATGATGACAATGGCTATCATTTCATGGCAAAGACTTTTTGCTTGCTTGTTCTCTTGTGCAAAATGAGTGCATGAAATGATATGGCTATTGTAGCTTAAACCATCACTAATACTTGATTGCTATTATTGGTTATGATGGTTTGGATTATGAGAGCCAAGAGAGAAAAGTCTTGCTCATTCTTTCATTTCCTTTCTCTCTCTTGTGTTCTTGAGCTCCCATCCTCTTCCTCTTGCTCTCCCTCTCTTTAGTCTATGGTTCACTTGTCTCATGTGTTGAGAAGCCAGAACCATAGAGTATAATCCCAACACACTCTTCTCTACTCACTCTAGTTCACAAGGTTTAGCAAACCGAGTGAACTAGTTTCTTTAAAGCTCGAAGAAGAAGCTAAAGGTAGAAGCTTTCGGGTGGATCGATCTTCGGCGCAAGGAGACGACGGAGTGAAGCCAATCCGTACACCATCGATAGTCAAAGACGAAGGAGTTCAAGAAAGAAAGGTATAACCCCCTAACCGAGTAGTTAACAACTCCTAGTTAGGTTGTTAGGCAGATAGTTTAACAAAGATCCGGTTTTGAGTCCATGTTACCGCCTCTAGAAAATTGTTTTTCACCAAATTCCGCATGCCCGAAAGTACCGGGAGAGGTAGCATGGACTTACAGTGGTATCAGAGCCTAGTTAAACACTACCTAACATGTTAGCAAAGTAACTAGAAGATCGATCAAAGAAAAAATCACGAAACGAACCCGATATGTCAAGTTTCTGCCGATTTTTTTTCTGTTCAAAAATTGATAAATTTCATCTTAAAAATCGGCTCAGGCTTTTTATTAAATAACCAAAAAATTTGGTCCCACGAACCGATCAAAGCGCCGCGGTTCCGCGGCCGAGTTGACTCGGCCGACGTCCAAATTTAGTGCAGTGTATTTCTGGGGTTGTTTTGGGATTTTTGGAATATGTCTTTTCAGCCCAGATTTTCCAGAACGAAAATTTTGTGTTTGGGGCCTAAAAATCCGTATTTTTGATCGAACTTCTAAAGACTTAAGCTGACGGGTTTTTATCTGTGATGTGATATTTGTATTGAACGTCTGCTAATCGCTATATGTCGATTAGTGGGGGTTATACAAATCTGTGATCTGTAATGTCATTGGAATGTGTATATGAATTCATTGGATTGTCGTGGGTGAATAGCCGGGGGTTGTGAGACGAGAGATTTCTTTTCTTTTAATTCATGTAAATTTGTAAATTGATATAATAATTATTTGTATGGCCGCACAACCGGGTCGGGGTTGTAACCGTCATTGTATAATTTCTTTTTACTGTTTTTGCTCCTAGGATAGACCCATGGAGGGGGTGCACAAACTACCGGGTATCCCGAAGTGCCGAGTGGCCTACTCACGGAGTTGAGGGAGGTTGCTTCGCTTCGAGTACTTGGCGGGTAGTTTGCCGCACTCGTAGGGGTCTTGGGTGGGGTATTGGCTATTCACCGCGACCGTGTAATCTGCTTTTCGTTACAGGCTCGTACGAATTGCGGGTTCCTAGTATATCCAATGTGTTCATCTGTGATCTGAAATGGCTATCATTGCAATATATATCTATATATGATATTATTTAGGCGTTGCTTATGTTTTACAGCCGTGCTAGCCCAGCCCCCGCTCTGTCGTTAGTTAAGTAACCTAACGGGTAATGACGGGGCCCCGTGGCGAATGCGAATGGCATAAGCGTACGTCATATTTTGGTTGTTTTATGCAATGGTAGGATTAAATGATGGGACGCATTAAAAGAACTAATGCAAGAAAATAAACCAAGTAAAAGTCGTTGGAACACTTTCGAAAAACCACTCGGTTCTTTTCAAAACCAACTTTTAAATGCGGAGCTTGAGCCACTCCTTTTAAAAGCTATCTCGTTCCATCGATTATATCAAGTTCACTATGTTCACGGTTTTGCCAAAACCATTCGTAGCCCTCCGTCGTTTCACATGAATAAGTCAATAGTATTCAAGCTATGTATGTTGGCCAAAGTCAAGGCATAGTGATGGTAGCTATTGGGTATTCATGTGTAGCATAGATAGATGCGTTGGTTTGGGACAGTCGTACTGCCATTTTGGCCAAAGTCAAGGGTAGGTACGGGTGGATCCAAATTAACCTGGAGAATGACGGGTAGAACTTGACATGTGACTTATGATATTTTGGCCAAAGTCAAGGTCATAAGAGCATGGGGCAAAAATCCACATCGGGAGTTTCAAAAGAACTGAAACTTGCTAGTGTTGCATACCATTTAGAGTGTGATGATTCTGGTAGGATTCCTTCAGTTTTGTCACGCGATGATATTTGGATCCCGATCCTACTGTGAGTATATGCTACTCCTCGGGAAATTTCTCACTTAACGATCAATGCTATAAACCTAGTAGGTGTCTAGAAAGGTGTTAGCGGGGCTACGCCCCCAGGGAAAAGAGGTTCTTAAATTAAGGAACTTCGCGAAAGCGTTGGAAAACCTCCCTCGAAGTACTGACACTAGCCTGGCTGAACGGTTAAGCAAGTATTGTACGGTGAGATTGATCCTGACTAATTCTACCTTTTTGGTTTGAGGAGGGATTCGAGAAACAGTGGGAGCCATCCTGTTTAGACAAACTAAAAACCATTCTAAACTTGCAAGAGCATCATGCTGAGTGTTTCTTCTCTCTCTCCTAATTGCAGCGACCAATCGACATGACTGGACTTAAGTTACTTCTAGATAAAAACATACTGACAGGGCCAAACTACAAAGATTGGCTCAGGAATGTCAAAATGGCAATCACTTACGACAAGCTGGGGTATCTTCTTACCACCAAAGCTCCCCCTGTCCCAGGTCCCACCTCCAGCGTCGCGGATAAGGAAATCCGTAAGACTTGGGAGATTGATTGCGCGAAGGCCAGGTGCCTCGTGCTTGCCTCTATGGACAACGAACATCAGAGAAGGCACGAGAATATGGACCTCGAATCCATATTTCTCCATACAAAAGAACTGTATGGAGAGCAGTCTCGTATCGCAAGATACGAAGTGTCGAAGAAGTTATTTTCGGCAAGGTTGGCCGTCGGATCATCGGTAGCGGAACACGTGCTTAAGATGATTGGCTACATAGAAGAGCCGCGGACCTTGGGACCACATTGGAGAATGAGCTCTATACAGACTTGATTCTCCAGTCCCTTCCTTCCACTTACGCCCAGTTTATCCTGAACTTCAACTTACAAGAAAAGGAAGTTGAACTTTCAGAACTCCTCAACATGCTGAGGAGCGCAGAGGGCACCCTACAGAAACGTAGGGAAACATCCACTTTGTTTGTAGGAGGATCTTCCTCTTCTAGGTCCAAGGCGAAAGCCAAGGGAAAGAAGAAGAAAGCCTCTGGCAAACCAAGGGGCGGTGTTAGTAAAGTGGATACGAAGGGAAAGGCAAAAGCAACAAAGAAAGCGGGGCAGCTTGTGGATAAAGAAGAATGCTTCTATTTTCATAAGAAGGGACACTGGAAGAATGATTGCAGGGCTTGGAAGGCCAGAACACAGGAACTGAAGTAGGTTGCTGCTTCAGCTTCAGGTGTGTATGTTATTGATAACTGTCTTTCAATAAACTCTACTTCCTAGGTATTGGATACCGAATCAGGATCTCATATCTGTAATTCTTTGCAGGCGTTGAGAAACCGTAGGTTTTTGAAGGCAGGTGACATGACCCTCAAAGTTGCAAACGGAGCTAGCATGGATGCTAAGGCCGTGGAAGACTATCACCTGGGAATGTCAGATGGACATGTTTTGGTTTTGCGTAATTGCTTTTTTGTACCCAACGCAACTTGTAATATCATTTCTGTATCTTTGACTTCTAAAGATGGTTATGAATTTGCGTTTGTAAGTAATGTTGTAAACATTCACCTTAATCAAGTTCTGATTGGGTCAGGTACATTAAGCAATGGTATATACGTATTAAACCAACCACAGATTTTCAATGTCCAGAATACACACAAAAGAAAGTCTCCGGAAATAAATCAGACTTTCTTATGGCATTGTAGACTGGGTCACATCAATGAGAGAAGGTTGACGAAGTTACATACAGAAGGATATTTGAATCCGTTCGAATATCAATCGTATGCTGTTGCGCCCCGGCAGCGCCCCAGCCGTCTATCCGAGGCCAAAATGCGGAATCAAATTTTTTCTTATCTTTAAACCGGCGCTACCGCGGACAATAAACCTGGATCGTAGCCATTAACCTAATCCTAGCAATCAAGAGAAAGAGGTAGATAGCTATACCAAGCGATCCGTGTCCTCCGGTCTTCGTCTCCACTCCGATCTCCCGCGGAATCTCCGTCCATCACCTCCTCGTCGAAAAGGGCACCACGTAGCCGGATTCTTTTACGGGCTCCCACCTCTGGACCGAGGCAACTCGGACGCGAAGTTGGCTAGCCGACGCGTCCAAGGGTACTGTAGGTTGTAGTGTAGAAAACCTTGTCTCTTTTGGGGTTTGGTTGCCTTTGATGGAGGTATGAGCAATAGACTTTGGAATGAGGTGGATGAATTTGTGAAGCATGCAAAATGATATGAACAAATCTTCTCTCATCAAAAATGAACCACCCCTCACCCAAATTGTGGCCGGCCCCTATATGAAAAATGGTGGAGAGGAAAAGCAAGAAGGGAGGTGATGGTAGGAAAAGTAAGAGGTGACCACATCCAAAGCAAACCTCACATCAACTCCTAATCAACTCCAATCCATTCTAATCACCATTAATAGCACCATCATGAGAACAAGAAAAGTAAAGATGCTTTATCAATCATAATGCCTCATAATACAATAAACCCCTCTACAATAAGTTATTTGCAAACTTGCAAATAACCCCCTCCATCGAAAAGTCCGGCCGTGAAGGAACAAAGGAAAACCGGCCGGAACGGAATGCAAACTGGCAACCTCCAAAAACTGATCCCATAATAAATTACAGGAAAACCCCTCGACTGCATATACATGCCCGCATTTGTATTCCTACTGAATACAAATGCAAAGAGACAAAATCTACACTGTCCAATACTAGGATCCGGCTTAAGCCAAAGCCAGCTAGTAAAATCCGTCCGATCACGATTCGTGCAATACCGCATGTATCTGATCGAACCCTGCCATATCTCCATACGGCCTCTACAGCGTTTTGCCCGAAACTTGAGTAACTGAGTGTGTGGTGGACTCTAAAGACTCTTCAATATTATGGTTGTGAATTTAACCACTAGCACGTCAGAGGTATTAGCCATACGTGACGGGCTACCAGCTATTGACCAAAAGGGACGTCGATGAGCGAACTCATCCAGACACCCTACTGAGCCTGTCAGTGACAATATCCGTACAGTCCGGTCCATTCGTCTATGAGTATCGCATGGTGAGCCTAAGGGGTTGGTAAAAGTCAGACCCCCAAAAGCGGTACAAGTCGTGTCGGAGTGAAGCCCAGAACACCCTGAGACTAATGGAGTATCGATGCCCCTGTCTCGAAACTCCCACGACTAGGGACCTTATAGACCCCAGCTCCCACGTATATGATCGCCCTCATACTGTCGGTAGTTAAGCAAGAATCCTAGGGGCTCTATCAACGTGTAATAGCGACTCGTAAGGTCACCTAAAGCAGTACACGATGATAAAGATAAACCAGATAGTATACTATCATCTTGAGTAAGACTGTCCTACTGGGACAGGTCCTCCCTCAATCATTGCAATCACGTGCCTGTGATCCAATAATTGACTCTGAGGGCACTATCTCCAACAATCTCCCACTTGCACTCAAGGCTAATTATTGCGATGTCGCATACTCAAAGCCCGTGTGATACCGAACACCCAACTCCTCTACTAGTCAGTCTCACAAATCTCGTTTGTGAAACTATTGCGTTCGAGGAATAGCCTCAGTGAGTGGATCCGCTGTGATGTTTCTTTCTATGTCTCTCTTTATCTCAAGTTCACGGAGAAAGCCATCTCCCGAAATGAGCAATACCTGTCATAGAATATGTTTGGATGTCTGATGGGACCTAGCTCATAAGTGAACTCCAAATCCAAACTTCTCAGACTGTATCGTCAACCGAAATGAGCAATACCTATCATAGAATATGTTTGGATGTCTGATGGGACCTAGCTCATAAGTGAACTCTAAATCCAAACTATAACTCTGACAGTCACTCTGTCATCTAGGTCACCTTGGAAGTCTGGAATGATAACTGTCTGCTAAAAGAGGCTGTTGTTATCAAATCCCTAGAATATCCACTTATGTTCTAAAACTGCTTCCGACTGTTTCTCCAGGATTGGATCAATATCAACTTATTGCACCTACTGCAAGAACAACATCTGGTGTGGTACTTGACATATCATGATTGACTCAATTGCCTAAGCAAGTGATCTGTCAATCATGCGTATCCCTCTCCCCTTTAGTCTGTAAGACACCTTTAGAGAGGGTGACTCCATTACCTGCAGGTATACTACCGTGCCAGGAGTCGTCCATTCTAAATACTCATAGAATGCAGTCAAGGTACCCCGATTAGGAAACCACCCAAATTTAGATCTAAAACCATAGATCTAGTAACCAGAATGTCTGATATAATATCCAAGTCCTGTGTGGAGAAACCGATGTGTGACGACCAAAGTATAACCGATTGTAGTATAGGAATATCACTTCCTACTCTGTGTATGTCATCCAAATACCAGGACATCACACCCTACTACCTTCTTAACAGATCCATCCCCTATTCTGATGAAGTCAAACCTATGACTATCAAATCAGAAATAGATGATCTATCTCCGCTATATCTGCTTTAGTCTATAAATAGACATAAGCCACTTATCCACCAATGCTTCCGCTGCTCCCACTGACTACGATAACCCTCTGGCAGAGTCATATACACGTACACTTCTAAAGCTAGTTTAGAACGACGCTATACTCATCCTCCCGTCGGGTCTCACCGTCTGGAACAACAGCAATGGAAAGTCTGGGTAAACAAGAACCTCCCTGCCACCGTCCTTGAGCATAGCGAAGTACCTCTCGGGTGCCTGAGGTTACCCACCGTATCTGCGGAGTGGCCAATGGAATGTCTAATCAGATTGAATCTTTAGGTTCTTATCAAATTTTCAGTAATCGTTTGCAGTTCTGGAATTACTTCTAGTTCTACCATACTCCCATTACTGTTTTCTGAAAAAATCCATTTTTATTAAAACTGTGGAGAGTCAAGAACAACATCACTATTGATCTTCCAGATGGTAGAAAGCCAACCCTCGTCATAGCCTGGGTCAACTCACAAATAGCCATTACAGAAACGTGCCTTGAGTTATCCGGAGTCTGGTTTTAAGCATAAGCCGGACAACTCCCCGTACCTTAACAATGTCAAGATATGAACTGTTCTATATCCAATACAGAAAACAGAGGCACTGATTTAATTGAACCAGATTCAAATCATGCAGCTGTCTCTAGTGCATGTCAACTAAATGGAGAGAGGCCGATCAGCGTTACTCAACATAGGAGTGCTTCCAATTATGAGTAATCTGAAAGAGAAACTAGTTCTCTTAATCATTACTATCAACTGAATACCATACACAAGTATCTATATCTTCGATCACTTTGAAAAATCCCGATACTTGCAATGCCTGGTTCTCTACTTCATTCATATACTTATAACTTCTCAAAACTCAGACCTTGTGTTTCTACGAAACACCTGTCAAAAAACTAGAGAAGTGATAAGTAAACCGAATATAGCATGAGGACCAACCCCTCCGTCCTAATGGACACTAGACAACATACAATACTCTGTACAAGTCCCCTGAGTCTAAATAACTCATTCACTGTGTGTCGTGTTAGTTGTATGTATGCCCTAGAGGCCAGTATTGTACAGATGATGTATATTATATTGGATGCTTGGACATATATAGAGATGACTTTCTTGCTCGATATGATAGTATGCTATCTGGTTACTCTTTATCTTAACATGTACACTTGTCTCTTTAAACTGTCTTATGGTTACATGTTGGTAAAGCCCTTAGGATGTGTACTTGACTACCTGGACTATGATGCGGATCATACTAGTGGGGACATGGTAGTCCATAAGTACATCCTTCAAGGTCCCTAGTCGTGGGTGTATCGAGACGGGGCATCGATATACCAGAGTAGACTAGCGTATACGCTTCTCGACCCATGAGATGGGCGATGGATGATCCCATATCCATTGGTGTTTGACATCAGAGATGGTGTACGGGTGCTCATTGGAGACTGGGTACACTGGACGGACTCGCCGAGAACTCCTAGATGGTATTATACCTCACGTCAGATGGCAGTTCTCAGGTGACACTTGTGCAGGTTAGTCTGTAGACCCGAGATCGTCATAGAGTCTTGTGTGATTCCCACTGTGCTTTGATCTCCACCTTACCACGTCCATGAGGGCGTGCAAAACGGTGGTCTTTGGGTACAGTCCCGAGTCACATGGAGGCAATGAGCGATAAGAGGGGTTTCGTCTCTCCCGGTATTGGGGGTTGATGTTGCGCTGTGCTCGATTGGCCGTAACAGGGAAGTCCCTGGCCAGGGCTGATCAGAGATTTGCTGGTAAGTGTTACCAGAAGTTTCTCGACCAGTTATGAGCCTCACATCGGCACGACTTATCGGTTATTGGGGTCTGACGTTTACCACCCCTAGACTTGATATGCGACGTATCAGACGAACAGACCGGACTGTACGGTAAGTGTTACTGGTTGGATTCACAGGAGTATGAGCGGGCTAGCTCGTCGATCTTCTGATCGCTCAATACCCGGATGGACGTTACGTTTAGCAGACCGCTTGCGGCTTGTGGGTGCTTGATATGATCATCATCTGCTACCGGCGTATTGACGAGTCTTTAGAGTCCTACACAGAGCTTTCCTGGTTCAAGCGAAACGAAATAGGAGCGCATATGAGATATGTGCGGGACCGAGAATAATGCATGTATGTGATACCGTATTTCATTCTCGCGATAAATGTTTCAAATGGTTATATTCGATATGACCTAGTTATCGAATCATTGATTCGATAAATCGATACATTAGATACTAGTCGGTTGTATGCGATATAACCGGATCGTTAAATCAAGTGTTGATTTAATGATTTAATGTATAATTATATATTTGATATATTACTTTGCATTAACTAGTATTGGTTCACTTTATATGGATTTTCTCACTTGATGTGCAAATTGTATATGTGATATACTTTTGTGCATATGTTAGTATCATTTTTGATGATACTTGCTCATTTGGTTAAGTGTATAGAATTAAACCTAGGTTAAGAAAGTGATTAGGGTTTTTATTTATCCATTCTTTTATTTATTCATTTTTGGAAAAAGAATGGGATAAGAATACAAAATGGTTGCTTTCATTCTTGAACATTGTTGAAGCTTCATGAAGCTTTGACTTTGTGACCATTTTGTCTTCACACTAAACCCTAACCATTCTTCTAACCTTAGTCAATTCTCTACACTTAACTATGGTTCATATTATGATAAGTTTGGTTTTTCTTTTCATTTTAAAAAGAACTTATCATAATCTAGCTTCTTCTTCTTCTTCATCTTCAAGAAAGAAACTATGATGCCATCAATGGCAACTTGAGATCCAAAGTGAGAAATCCAATTCTAAAGAGAACCCACCTCCTATTTCTTCACCCTCTACCTCTTGCCAAGTTGTTTTGGGTGTTTTCTTCACAAGTTTCACAACTTTGTGAAGTCGGAGCTTGAACTTGTGATGCCTCGACGTAGATCGTCTTTGTCACGAAGCCGACGACCTATTCCGCTCGCTTTCCCGATGAAGCCGATGAACGAGTCTAGGATTGAAAAAGGACAGCGAGAGGACCACTACATGGAGCTAAGGAAGTGGATATCCGGATCTACAAAGGTTGTAGCATCTAACTTTTAGTTAAGTAGTTAACTAGTTTTGTTTTTCGCCTAGACATCTAGCCGATGATCCGTAGTCTAGGGTTTCTCGGCACCATATTTTTGAAATTGGCATGTTCGATGCCTTGTGAGACCTCACTAGAGTGCCTAGGAACCTTTCACGTCGTAGGTTGAAAACTGTACTTATAGTTAAGAAGAATTACACTGCTGTTCAATGCTCCTTACCTAATCGTCCACGGATATAGGTAAATGTCGTAGACATAATTTCAAAAAGGTATATCTCACTCTATAAAAATAGACGTACAAATATATCAATTTGAAATTGGTGCATAACAACGGATATTCAAAACCAAATATTTGTCGACCGGCAAATAACCCAGGTGACTTCCTCAAATATCACCAATTACAACGAATCCTGATATAATGAGGATGGTCACCTAATTCCCAATAACTTACTCCCACTCATCATCTGTAAAACCATACAGATGTGAGAATCATACCTGGTAAATATATACCCTGGAGCAAGTGTTTAATTGGGAAATCAGTTTTCTTTTAACAGTACACAGTGAAACTGAAACATTGAAATGTTTCGATGGGGTATCCTGGTATTCCTAGTAATGCCTCTTCCATTATCTAGATTCACAACTGTAACCGTATAATTCTTTGCCATCTCTCCAAATCCCTTTATATGTCTTTAGTCATTACCTTCTGCACACCCCTTTAGGCCAAATGGTTTTCTTCCTTCCCTACCGTTCGGCACCAGCCTATGGTTTGGAAGAAGACTATCCAATAAACATAAATGGTGTACTGTCCTAATCCTAGGAGCACTCGCAATGCGAGAGAAGGTGAAGATAAAAGACAACCGAATGAACCTTATTCCTATTTCTCCTGAACCAGAATCCATCCCCGAACTGGAACAAGTTCCTTTCGAGTTCGTATATAACCATACGATGGATTATCCAATAAACTGGGATCTTCGTAGTGATACAGAGTGTCATGGAGAAATACAAAGGTGATTTAGGATTGGCGAAAAATATTTGGTTTGGTCGTGAATAGCAGTCGCAATTTACTTTGCCCTCTTACTAATCCCTTTCTTTGTCTTTACTTAATACCTTCTGTACACCGTTTAGGCTAATTGGTTTTCTTCATTCCCTACCGTTCGGCACCTGCCTATGGTTTGGAAGAAGACTATCCAATTTGCGTAATAGGTGTACTACTCCTAAACCAAGGAGTACTCGCAATCTGAGAGAGAAGGTAAAAGGAAAAGACAACTGAATAGTCCTATTTGTTTTCTCCAGGACCGGAAACCATCCTCGAATTCCTTCGAGTTCGTATATAACCATACGAAGGTTTTGTCCAATGGAAGAGGACGTTCGTAGTAATACAGGGTGTCCCGGAGAAAAAGGATAAAAGTAGGAGTGGCAATGAGGTCTGCAACTCTGACAATCCAAAAGCCAGTGTTAAGAAGGTTCGGTCAACTTGGTCACTGAGTCATAGTCTAGGGTCGGGTCAATGGTCGCTGCCAAAGAGAGAGAGAGAAAAGAAACACTCAGCGTGCACTCTAACCTAGATCAGAATGGTTATCACTTTATCTAATCTGGAAACCTCCCACTGTAACGTCAAATTCTTCCCCAAACCTGAAAGAAGAATTAGTCGGGGACACCCGAGGAGTAAACCAACTCATCAGTGGGAATCGGGATCTAACTATCATCGCATGATAACGTGACGGAATCCACTCACGTCACCACACTCCAGAAGGTATGCGCATGCCTGGCAAGTTTCAGTTTCTTTAGAAACTCCCGATATGATTTTTACCCCTAGGACTCAAGTAACCTTGACGGAGTCAACAAATCAAAGAGTCCTAGTCAAGTTCAACCCGTCATTATCTGGATTGCATTAAACCCACCCGTACGTGCCCTTGACGGAGTCAACAAGGCCGCACGACTGTCCTAACCAATCCCATTTATGCTACAAACAAGCACCACTTAGCTACCGTACACTACGCCTTGACGGAGTCAACAAACGCAGCACGAATACTAAACAATACCCGTAAGAAATGACGGAGGGCTACGGCTGATTTTTGGCGAAAAACCTTTAACGTAATGAACTTGATATTGTTGAAAGAACTGCATAGACTTTTTATAAAAAATATAGTGACGAAAACCCTTTGCTAAAGAGATCACTCCCGGTGAAGGGATCTCGGCTCTTTCCCCTTAGAATGAGGTGCAGGATATTCCAACTGAATACCACGATGCAAAGCAAAAGGAAATCGGCTATAGTGAAGTTATTATCCTGACGCAAACTTCTGTCCAAGGGGTCACTCCCGGTGAAGGGATCTCGGCCCTTGCCTCGTCGACTGAGGTGCTGGATATACATAACCGAATACCACTGTGCAAAACAAAAGAGAACGTCTTTGCAATAACAGCTTTTTGAAAAATTGTTCCAACAACATCTGAATAGGTTTGTTTAGCTTGCATTGATCCGAATCAACGCAGTCCCATCAATTGATTACACCACAAAGAACGAAAATAATGATGTACGTATATGCCATCCGCATTCGCCACTGAGTCCCATCATCGCCCGTTAGGTTACTTAACTAACGACAGAGCGGGGACTGGACTAGCGCGGATGCAAAACATATACAACATCTACTAGTATATATACAATATATAATTTTCGCTCAAGACGTGATAAAATGCAACATCACAGAAATGTACAACATCACAGAACAATACAGATATCTGGGATCCCCGGGATTCATAGAGCCGCTGCTGAAACCCGACGTTCCCCTGGTCGTGTGGATAGCCTGTGCAATGAAAATCCTAGACCCCTACGGGCGCGGCATGTCACCCGCCAAAACCTGAAGCGAAGCAGTCCCCTTCAGCAACGTGAATGGACCACCCAGCACTTCACGGAATCCGGTAACTTGGGCACCCCTCCTGGGTTAACCTATACCCCTTACGAGTGTGGCGAATAGCCAGCCAATTCTAGAGTGAAGCCCCCTCCGTCTCAATGCCATGAGATGCGGGCCCGTTGCCCTCTAGAACCCGGCTATCCGTGCACCCCTCCGCGGGGTAATCCTAGTACAGAAAGTAAAATATACATACAATGGGTACATCGACCACAACCAGGTCGTGCCCCAAAAGAATAATACAAACAGGCAGTGACGGCAGTCCACATGTCGGACGCTCGCCCCGCAATATCAAATGTACATATAAAATCAAAACCGTACTACCACTGCAACAAGGCTATCCCCACGACCGATCCGCAACATCACAGCACAACACAGAACATCAACGTGAATGTCACGTTCGCAAATCCGTCTAACCGGGCTATAGCAGTCAGACATGATTTACCGATCAAGTGACATTCACGGTCACAGATATAATGTAAATACTGTGAACTGGCATGTTTAAAATATCCGATCGAACAAATTTTATCAAGTGGGCCCCCAAGCATTACTGTAGCACATAAAGAAAATCTGGGCCCATAAAGAATATACCAAAACCCCTATTTCCAGCCCAAAAGCCCACTGCAAAAATTTGGTGCGTTGACAAGTCAAAAGCGCGGCGGAACCGCGGCCCAAGCATGGGTTTGGCCGCGGTTACGCGGCGGTATGGTGAGATCTCGCGACCAAATTTTCACAGATTGCTTATATTTCCTTGCACAGTATTCTGCAACAACCTGAAAAAATTTTGGAGCCAAAAAAATTTCGACAGAAACTGTGAATTTTGAAAACGCGGGTTTTGGAATTTTGTTCGATCGAAGATGTAAACACACTAGACAAAACTAGACTAGGTTAATAGCGTGGCTCTGATACCATGTTGCGCCACGGCAGCGCCCCGGCCGTCTATCCGAGGCCAAAATGCGGAATCAAATTTTTTCTTATCTTTAAACCGGCGCTACCGCGGACAATAAACCCGGATCGTAACCATTAACCTAATCCTAGCAATCAAGAGAAAGAGGTAGAGAGCTATACCAAGCGATCCGTGTCCTCCGGTCTTCGTCTCCACTCCGATCTCCCGCGGAATCTCCGTCCGTCACCTCCTCGTCGAAAAGGGCACCACGTAGCCGGATTCTTTTACGGGCTCCCACCTCTGGACCGAGGCAACTCGGACGCGAAGTTGGCTAGCCGACGCGTCCAAGGGTACTGTAGGTTGTAGTGTAGAAAACCTTGTCTCTTTTGGGGTTTGGTTGCCTTTGATGGAGGTATGAGCAATAGACTTTGGAGTGAGGTGGATGAATTTGTGAAGCATGCAAAATGATATGAACAAATCTTCTCTCATCAAAAATGAACCACCCCTCACCCAAATTGTGGCCGGCCCTATATGAAAAATGGTGGAGAGAAAAAGCAAGAAGGGAGGTGATGGTAGGAAAAGTAAGAGGTGACCATATCCAAAGCAAACCTCACATCAACTCCTAATCAACTCCAATCCATTCTAATCACCATTAATAGCACCATCATGAGAACAAGAAAAGCAAAGATGCTTTATCAATCATAATGCCTCATAATACAATAAACCCCTCCACAATAAGTTATTTGCAAACTTGCAAATAACTCCCTCGATCGAAAAGTCCGGCCGTGAAGGAACAAAGGAAAACCGGCCGGAACGGAATGCAAACTGGCAACCTCCAAAAACTGATCCCATAATAAATTACAGGAAAACCCCTCGACTGCATATACATGCCCGCATTTGTATTCCCACTGAATACAAATGCAAAGAGACAAAATCTACACTGTCTAATACTAGGATCCGGCTTAAGCCAAAGCCGGCTAGTAAAATCTGTCCGATCACGATTCGTGAAATACCGCACGTATCTGATCGAATCTTGCCATATCTCCATACGGCCTCTACAGCGTTTCGCCCGAAACTTGAGTAACTGAGTGTGTGGTGGACTCTAAAGACTCGTCAATACTATGGTTGTGGATTTAACCACTAGCACGTCAGAGGTATTAGCCATACGTGACGGGCTACCATCTATTGACCAAAAGGGACGTCGATGAGCGAACTCATCCTGACACCCTACTGAGCCTGTCAGTGACAATATCCGTACAGTCCGGTCCGTTCGTCTATGAGTATCGCATGGCGGGCCTAGGGGGTTGGTAAAAGTCAGACCCCCAAAAGCGGTACAAGTCGTGCCGGAGTGAAGCCCAGAACACCCTGAGATACTACTGGAATACCTACCAGTAAATCTCCTGCCTCGGCCGAGGGCTTTGTGTAATGGCTCTCCTAGACAGAGCGCGACCTCACCCCCAATACCGGGAGAGACGAACCCCTGCAGATCCGCTCACTGCCTCCATGTGGCTCGGGACTGTACCCAACTAAAACCTGTTTGCACGACTCCCTTGAGCCATGGTAGGGTAGTAATCAAAGCACAGTGGGAACTCACACGAGACAAATAACGATCTCAGGTCGATGAACTAACCTGTACACATGTCACCAGGGAACTGCTATCTGACATCTGGTATAATCCCAACTAGCAGGTTCCCGGCGAGTCCTGTCCGGTGTACTCATAACCCAATGAGCACCTGTATACATCTTAGGTGAACCAACTGACACCAGTGGCTTGTGAGACCGGCCACCGCCCCTCGTCGGGGTCTCGACTGTATACACTAGTCTACTAATGGAGTATCGATGCCCTGTCTCGAAACTCCCACGACTAGGGACCTTTTAAGGATGTGCTTATAGACCCCAGCTCCCACGTATATGATCGCCCTCATACTGCTGGTAGTCAAGCAAGAATCCTAGGGGCTCTATCAACGTGTAATAGCGACTCGTAAGGTCACCTAAAGCAGTACACGATGATAAAGATAAACCAGATAGTATACTATCATCTTGAGTAAAACTGTCCTACTGGAACAGGTCCTCCCTCAATCATTGCAATCACGTGCTTGTGATCCAATAATTGACTCTGAGGGCACTATCTCCAACATATGCCGCTTGTCAATCCTGTCTCAAAGGAAAGATGACAAAGACTCCGTTCACTGGATACGGAGTAAGAGCGAGCGAGCTCTTGGGACTCGTACACAGCGACGTGTGCGGTCCAATGTCTACGCATGCACGAAGCGGTTATTCTTACTTCATTACTTTTACGGATGACTTTTCAAGGTACGGTTATGTCTTCTTAATGAAACATAAGTCCGAAGCCTTTGGAAAATTCCAGGAATATAAGAATGAAGTAGAAAAACAAACCGGCAAAAGTATCAAGATTCTAAGATCGGATCGAGGTGGTGAATACTTGAGTGCCGAGTTCCTGGACTATTTAAAAGAGAACGGAATTCTCTCTCAGCTTACTCCTCCATACACTCCGCAACATAACGGTGTATCGGAGAGACGGAACCGAACCCTACTGGATATGGTACGGTCCATGATGAGTAACGCTGAGTTACCGCGATCATTCTGGGGGTATGCGCTAGAATCAGCTGCATACCTTTTGAACCGAGTTCCCACTAAGACTGTGCCCTACCACACTATATGAGATGTGGTGTGGGAAGAGACCCTATCTTAATCACATTAAGACATGGGGAAGTCCAGCTTTTGTCAAAAAGCAGCATGCGGACAAGCTCGAGGCACGCTCAGTACAGTGCAAGTTCGTGGGATATCCAAAGAATTCCAAGGGATATTTCTTCTACTGCGAAGAGGAACAAAAGGTTTTTGTTTCTCGTCATGCCCACTTTCTAGAACACCGGTTCTTAGAAGAGGAAATTAGTGGGAACGCGGTAGAACTGGAAGAAATTCCAGAACCACGAGCTATTACTGAAAGCTTAGTGGAACCAGAGGGTTCAAAAGAACAAGACATTCCTACACCGCTCCGCAGGAGTAGTAGGCAGTCTCATCCGCCCGAGAGATACTACGGTTTTCTCATAGACGGGGATAGAGAGGATTGCATCATAGATTATGATGAGCCTACTAGCTTCCAGCAGGCCGTTCAGAGCGTTGACTCGGTAAAATGGCTGGATGCAATGCGGACCGAAATGGAGTCCATGTACACCAACAAAGTATGGACGTTGGACGTTGCTCCAGACGGGGTAAAACCCGTAGGATGCAAGTGGATCTTCAAAAGGAAGATTGGTGTAGATGGACAGGTTGAGACCTATAAAGCTAGACTGGTTGCAAAGGGTTTTCGTCAAAGACCTGGTTTGGACTATGACGAGACCTTTTCTCTAGTAGCTATGCAGAAATCCATTCGGATCCTTCTTGCCATTACTGCCTTCCACGATTATGAGATTTGGCAGATGGACGTAAAGACCGCTTTTCTAAATGGAAATTTAGAGGAGTGTGTCTATATGGACCAGCCAGAGGGTTTCATTCAGAGTGGGAGCAGCGGAAAGGTGTGCAAGTTGCTTAAGTCCATTTACGGACTAAAGCAGGCATCGCGGAGTTGGAACATCTGTTTTGATGAGACGGTCAAGGAATTTGGCTTTATCAAAAATCCAGATGAACCATCCATCTATAGTAGATTTGTAGCGAGAACTGTAGTATTCCTCGTTTTATACGTGGATGACATTCTCTTAATAGGAAATGACATTCCTATGCTACAATCTGTCAAGAGGTTCTTGTCACACAGGTTCTCCATGAAAGACCTGGGTGATGCCTCATACATCCTGGGGATCCGGATCCATCGTGATAGATCCAAGAGGATGTTAGGACTTTCACAGTCCAGGTACATCGACACCATACTGAAAAGATTCAGTATGGAAGATTCCAAGCGCGGTAATCTACCGGCTTGTCACGGGATTACCCTCTCTAAAGAGATGTCTTCTAAGACTGATTTGGAAAGGGATCGCATGTCTATTATACCTTACGCTTCTGCGGTAGGCTCTATAATGTATGCGATGTTGTGTACCAGACCGGATGTAGCTTATGCACTGAGTGTGGTAAGCAGGTATCAGTCAAACCTTGGGGAGAAACACTGGATAGCGGTAAAGAACATTCTCAAGTACCTGAGAAGGACTAAGGAGATGTTCTTGATGTATGGCAGAAAAGACCTCCAGATCGAGGCCTTTGCTAACTCCAGCTTCCAGAGTGACAAGGAAGATTCCAAGTCCATGTCGGGTTTTGTCTTTACCCTCAATGGAGGGGCGGTGTGTTGGAAGAGTTCCAAACAGGAAACCGTTGCAGACTCGACGATGGAAGCGGAATACATCGCTGCATCTGATGCCGCAAAAGAAGCTGTCTGGATGAGGAAGTTCTTGAAAGAACTTCAAGTGGTTCTGTCCATTGTTGATCCAATACCTCTGTATTGCGACAACAATGGGGCTATAGCTTTAGCGAAGGAACCTAGGTCCCATCAGAGATCCAGACACATCTTGAGGCGGTATCACCTGATCAGGGAGATCATGGATCGCCAGGAGATCAAGGTTCGGAGGGTCGCTTCAGAAGATAACACTGTAGATCCATTCACCAAGGCCTTGCCCCAGACTCAGTTCGAGCGGCTGATCGAGATGATAGGTCTTCGATACGCCAGTACATGGCCTTAGTGCAAGTGGGAGATTGTTAGTGTATATTCCCTAGAGGCCATTACTGTATCATACTAGTTTGTATATTACTTAATGGAAGCTTGGGATATTCACAGTTGTATAAACAATCTTGCTCAATATAATAGTATGCTACTTGGTTTGTTTCTACTTCAATGTGTACATGTGTTTATTTTAGTATATCACCTATACACATTAGTGGAGCCCTTAGGATCTTTGCTTGATTACCAGCGTTGTGATGGAAGTCACACTAGTGGGGGCTGGGTAATCTATAAGCACATCCTTATACAGGTCCCTAGTCGCAGGACTATCGAGACAGGGCATCGATACTCCGGAGTAGACTAGCGTATGCGCTTCTCATCCCAGTGTGGGAGATGGTCTGTCCCACAGCCATCAGTACGTCATACTGGAGATAGTATACGGATGCTCGTTAGGTTACGAGTACACTGGACAGGACTCGTCGGGAACTGACCAGTTGGTATTATACCTATCGTCAGTTATCAGTTTCCAGGTGACATGAGTACAGCTTAGTCCGCTGACTTGACACTGTCACTTCGCCTCGAGTGTGTTCCCACTGTACTTTGATTACTACCCTACCACGGCTCAAAGGAGTCGTGCAAACAGGTAGTAGTTGGGTACAGTCCCGAAGCACTTGGAGGAAGTGACGGTTAGACAGGATTCGTCTCTCCCGGTATTGGGGGTTGACATCGCGCTGTGTCTAGGAGAGCCATTACACGAGTAGTCCCTGGCCAGGGCAATCGAGATATACTGGTAGGCTTCTAGTGTTATCTCAGAGTGTTTTGGGCTTCACTCTGACACGACTTGTACCGCTATTAGGGGACTGACGTTTACCGCCCCCTAGGCCCGCCATGCGATGTATCAGACGAACAGACCGGACTGTACGGAGACTGTCACATTCAGGCTCAGTAGGAGTTCAGATGGGTTTCACCTCGTCAGTCTTCTTGTCGGCATCTAACTGGGGACCGTTACGCACAGCTAGTGCCGCTTGCGGTCTGTGGTTAAACCCACTGCCAGCGTAGTGTCGAGTCTTTAGAGTCCCACACAGAAAGCTATTCGCCTTTAGGCAAAAGAGTAGAGGTCGCATGGTTTTGCGATAGGTCGCATGGTTTTGCGACAGGGTTCGGTCACATCCGTGCACTTGTGCACGTACAGTGTCCGGACAGTTAACACTAGCGGGCTTCGGTTTAAGCCAGATCCTAGTGTACGTTTTGGGATTGGTTTTATCCAGTATGTATTCGTGTTCCTCGAAACGCGGATGCGGGTGTGTATGCACAGTTGACAGAGAGACAGAGGCAGATGATTCTCATTAGAGTTGTTGGCTGTTGACTATTGACCATTGACTTTTTGCTCAACCCTAATGAGAATATGATATGTAATTAACAATAATATTAATTAAGTATTATAGTGACATGGTTGTTGAGGGGTTGACTTTATTGACTTGTTGACTTTGTTGACCGGTTGACTAGGTTGGACTAGTGGACCATCATGATGACAATGGCTATCATTTCATGGCAAAGACTTTTTGCTTGCTTGTTCTCTTGTGCAAAATGAGTGCATGAAATGATATAGCTATTGTAGCTTAAACCATCACTAATACTTGATTGCTATTATTGGTTATGATGGTTTTGGATTATGAGAGCCAAGAGAGAAAAGTCTTGCTCATTCTTTCATTTCCTTTCTCTCTCTTGTGTTCTTGAGCTCTCATCCTCATCCTCTTGCTCTCCCTCTCTTTAGTCTATGGTTCACTTGACTCATGTGTTCAGAAGCAAGAACCATAGAGTATAATCCCAACACACTCTTCTCTACTCACTCTAGTTCACAAGGTTTAGCAAACCGAGTGAACTAGTTTCTTCAAAGCTCGAAGAAGAAGCTAAAGGTAGAAGCTTTCGGGTGGATCGATCTTCGGCGCAAGGAGACGACGGAGTGAAGCCAATCCGTACACCATCGAGAGTCAAAGACGAAGGAGTTCAAGAAAGAAAGGTATAACCCCCTAACCGAGTAGTTAACAACTCCTAGTTAGGTTGTTAGGTAGATAGTTTAACAAAGATCCGGTTTTGAGTCCATGTTACCGCCTCTAGAAAATTGTTTTTCACCAAATTCCGCATGCCTGAAAGTACCGGGAGAGGTAGCATGGACTTACAAAACCAAGTAGCATACTACTATGTCGAGCAAGACTGTCATAAATCCGTGTATATATCCCAAGCTTCCAAAATGTAATATACAAACTAGTACTATACAATAATGGCCTCTAGGGCATATCACACTAACAATCTCCCACTTGCACTAAGGCCGCGTGCTGGCATATCGCAGACCTATCATCTCGAATAGCCTCTCGAACAGTGTTTGAGGGATGGCCTTTGTGAATGAATTTGCAGTGTTGTCCTCTGTAGCAACTCTCCGAACCTCGATCTCCCGGCGATCCACGATCTCCCTGATCAGGTGATACCGTCTCAAGATGTGTCTAGAATTCTGATGGGACCTGGGTTCTTTCGCTAAAGCTATAACCCTATTGTTGTCACAATACAGAGGTATTGGATCAACAATGGACGGAACCACCTGAAGTTCTGTTAAGAACTTCCATACCCAGACAGCCTCTTTAGCGGCATCACTTGCTGCGATATATTCCGCTTCCATTATCGAGTCAGCAACAGTGTCCTGTTTGGAACTCTTCCAACAGAATGCCCCTCCATTGAGGGTAAAGACATAACCTGACATGGATTTGGAGTCATCCTTGTCACTCTGAAAGCTGGAGTCAGCAAAGGCCTCGATCTGGAGGTCTTTTCCGCCGTAAACCAAGAACATTTCCTTCGTCCTTCTCAGGTACTTGAGAATGTTCTTTACTGCTATCCTGTGGTTCTCCCCAGGGTTTGACTGATACCGGCTTATCACGCTCAGTGCGTAAGCAATATCTAGTCTGGTACACAACATTGCATACATTATAGAGCCTACCGCAGAAGCGTAGGGTATAATAGACATGCGATCCCTTTCCAAATCAGTCTTGGGAGACATCTTTTTGGATAGGGTGATTCCGTGACAAGCCGGTAAATTACCGAGCTTTGAATCTTCCATACTGAATCTTTTCAGTTTGGTGTTGATGTACCTGGACTGTGAAAGTCCCAACATCCTCTTAGATCTATCACGATAGATCTGGATCCCCAGAATGTAAGAGGCATCACCCAGGTCTTTCATGGAGAACATGTGTGACAAGAACCCTTTGACAGATTGTAGCATAGAAATGTCATTTCTTATCAAGAGAATGTCATCCACGTACAAGACGAGGAATACAACAGTTCGTGCTACAATCTTACTATAAATGCATGGTTCATCTGGATTTCTGATAAAGTCAAATTCTTTGACTGTCTCGTCAAAACAAATGTTCCAACTCCGTGATGCCTGCTTTAGTCCATAGGCGGACTTAAGCAACTTGCACACTTTCCTGCTGCTCCCACTCTGAATGAAACCCTCTGGCTGGTCCATATAGACGCACTCTTCCAAATGTCCATTCAGAAAAGCGGTCGTTACGTCCATATGCCAAATCTCATAGTCGTGGAAGGCAGCAATGACAAGAAGGATCCGAATGGATTTGAGCATAGCCACTGGAGAAAAGGTTTCGTCATAGTCCAAACCAGGTCTTTGACGAAATCCTTTTGCAACAAGTCTAGCCTTATAGGTTTCAACCTGTCCATCTACATCAATCTTCTTTCTGAAGATCCATTTGCAGCCTACGGGTTTTACCCCTTCCGGAGCAATGTCCAAAGTCCGTACTTTGTTGGTGTACATGGACTCCATCTCGGTCCGCATTGCATCCTGCCATTTTACCGAGTCAATGTTCTGAATGGCTAGCTGGAAGTTAGTCGTCTCATCATTATCAATGATGCAATCTTCTCTATCCCCTTCTATGAGAAAACCGTAGTATCTCTCGGGCAGATGAGACATCCTACTACTCCTGTGGAGTGGCGCGGGAATGCCCTGTTCTTTTGAAACTTCTGGTTCTACCAAGCTTTCAGTAATAGCTTGTGGTTCTGGAATTTCTTCCAGTTCTATTGCGCTCCCACTAGTTTCTTTTTTTAAAAATTGATATTCTAAAAGGTGGGCATGACGAGAAACAAAAACCTTTTGTTCCTCTGCGTAATAGAAAAGTTACCCCTTGAAGTTCTTTGGGTATCCCACAAACTTACACAGTACTGAGCGTGCCTCGAGCTTGTCCGCTTGCTGCTTTTTAACAAAAGCTGGACATCCTCATATCTTCAAATACCGAAGATAGGGTTTCTTCCCACTCCACATCTGATATGGTGTGGTAGGCACATTCTTTGTAGGTACCTTGTTCAAAAGATATGTAGCTAATTCTAGTGCATAGCCCCTGAATGATCGCGGTAACTCAACATTACTCATCATGGAACATACCATATCCAATAGGGTTCGGTTCCGACCCTCCGATACACCGTTGTGTTGTGGTGTGTATGGAGGAGTAAGTTTGAGAGAGAATTCCATTCTCTTTTAGGTAATCCAGGAACTCGGCACTCAAGTATTCACCACCTCGATCAGATCTCAGTGTCTTGATACTTTTGCCGGTTTGTTTTTCCACTTCATTCTATATTCTCGAAATTTCTCAAAGGCCTCGGATTTGTGTTTCATCAAGAAAATATGTCCATACCTAGAGAAATAATCCGTAAAAGTAATGAAATAGGAATAACCACCTCTTGCAAGTGTTGACATTGGACCACACACGTCGCTGTGTATTAGTCCCAAGAGCTCGCTCACTCTTACTCCGTGTCTAATGAACGGAGGCTTTGTCATCTTTCCTTTGAGACATGATTGACAAGTTGCATAAGATTGATATTCGAACGGATCCAAATATCCTTCTTTATGTAACTTGGTCAACCTTATTTCGTTAATGTGACCTAGTCTACAATGACATAAGAAAGCATGATTTATTTCTGGAGTCTTTCTTTTATATGTGTTCTGGACATTGAAAATCTGTATTTGGTTTAATACGTATATACCGTTGTTTAGAGTACCTGACCCAATCAGACCATGATTAAGGTGGATGTTTACGACATCGCTTACAAATGTAAAATCATAACCTTCTTTAGATAATAAAGATACAAAAATGATATTACAAGTCAAACTAGGTACACAAAAACAGTTGCGCAAAACCAAAATATGTCCACTCGTCAATCCAAGGTGATATTTCCCTACGGACACAGCATCCACGCTCGCTCCGTTAGCAACCCTGAGGGTCATATCACCGGTCTTCAGAACTCTACGGCTTCTCAGTGCCTGCAAAGAATTGCATATATGAGATCCTGATCCGGTATCCAATACCCAGGAAGTAGAGTTGATTGACAGACAATTTTCAATTACAAACACACCTGAAGCCGAAGCCACAACTTGCTTCGGGTCCTGGTTCTTGGCTTTCCAAGCCCTGCAATATTTCTTCCAATAGCCTTTCTTATGGGATAGAAGCATTCATCTTTTCCCACTGTCGGTCCTGCAACCATTGCCTTGCCCTTTGCTTCCACCTTACTAACACCGCCTCTCGGCTTGGTGGGGGCCTTCTTCTTCTTTCCCTTGGCTTTCGCCTTGGATTTAGAAGAGGAAGCTCCACCAACAAGTAGAGCGGGTGTTTCCCTGGCTTTATGTAGGGTGCCCTCGGCACTCCTCAACATGTTGAGAAGTTCCGGAAGTATGACTTCTTTACCCTGAATATTAAAATTCAGGATAACCTGGGCGTAGGTCGAAGGGAGGGAGTGCAAAATCAAGTCTGTATAAAGCTCATTTTCCAATGTAGTCCCTAGGTCCGCGAGCTCCTCAATGTAGCTGATCATTTTGAGGACATGGTCCCCTACGGATGATCCGATAGCTAACCTCGCCTGAAATAGCTTCTTCGAGGTCTCGTATCTTGCGAGAGATTGCTCTCCATATAATTCTTTGGTATGGAGGAATATGGTTTCGAGATCCATATTCTCATGTCACCTGTGATGTTCATTGTCCATAGAGGCCAACACGAGACACTTAACTTTCGCGCTGTCAATTTCCCAGGTCTTGCGGATTTCCTTATCCGCGACACTGGCATCTGGACCTGGGACGGTAGGGGCTTTAGTGGTGAGAAGATAGCCCAATTTGTCATAAGTAATGGCCATCTTGACATTCCTGAGCCAATCTTTGTAGTTTGGCCCTGTCAATATATTTTTATCTAATAGTAACTTAAGGCCTGTCATGTTTTTGGTCGCTGCAATTAGGAGAGAGAGAAGAAACACTTTAGCATGATGCTCTTGAAAGTTTAGCGTAGCTTTTAGTTTATCTAAACAGGATGGCTCCCACTGTCTCTCGAATCCTTCCTCAAACCATAAAAGAAGAATTAGTGATGATTAGTCTCACCGTACAATACTTGCTTAACCGTTCAGCCAGGCCAGTGTCGGTACTTCGAGGGAGGTTTTACGACGCTTTCGCGAAGTTCCTTAATTAAATAACCCATTTCCCCTGGGGGCGTAGCCCGGCTAACACTTTTCTAGACACCTACTTGGTTTATAGCATTGATCGTTAAGTGAAAAAATCTCCTGAGAAATAGCATATACACACAGTAGGATCGGGATCCAAATATCATTGTGTGATAAAGTCGAAGGAATCCTACCAAAATTATCACACTCCAAATGGTATGCAACACTAGCAAGTTTCAGTTTCTATAGAAATTCCCGATGTAGATTTTTGCCCCATGCTCTTATGACCTTGACGAAGGCCAACATATCATAAGTCACATGTCAAGTTCTACCCTCATTGTCCAGGTTAATTTGAACCCACCCGTACATACCCTTGATGAAGGCAAAAATAGTAGTACGACTGTCCCAAACCAATGCATCTATCTATGCTACAGATGAATATTCAGCAGCTACCAATCACTATGCCTTGGCGAAGGGCAAAATACATAGCTTGAATACTACTGAACACTCAACTGAAATGACGGAGGGCTACAAATGGTTTTAGCGAAACCGTGAACGTAGTGAACTTGATATAATCGAAGGAACCTGATAGCATTTAAAAGAAGTGGCTTAAGCTCCGCATTTTAAAAGTTTTGTTGTTTTGAAAAAAACTGAGTGGTTTTGAAATTGTTCCAACGATTTAGCTTTGGTTTGTTTTCTTTGCATTAATGTAATTCAGTCCCATCAATTAACCTACCATTGCAGAAAACAACGAAAATATAACGTACGCTTATGCCATCCGCATTCGCCACGGGGCCCCGTCATCATTCGTTAGGTTACTTAACTAACGACAGAGCGGGGGCAGGGCTAGCGCGGATGCAAAACATAAGCAACGTCTACTAGATATCATATATAGATATATACATTCGTCAGACGCAATAATAGGCATTCCAGATCTCAGATGAACACATTGGATATTGTTAGTTATGTATATGCCCTAGAGGCCATTGGTGTACATATGATGTATATTATAATGGATGCTTGGATATATATAGAGAGGACTTTCTTGCTCGTCATGATAGTATGCTATTTGGTTTCACTTTATCTTAACATGTTGACTTATATTAGTTTATTGTCTTACTCTCACATGTTGATAAAGCACTTAGGATATGTAATCGACTACTGGGACTATGATGAGATCATACTAGTGGGGCCAGGGTAGTCAACGAATACATCCTATAACTGTTCCTAGTCGAGGGTGTGTCGAGATAGGGTATCGATACACAAGAGTAGACTAGCGTATACGCATCTTGACCCATATGATGGGCGATGGATGATCCTATATCCATTGGTGTTTGACATCAAGGATGGTGTACGGGTGCTCAGTGGAGACTGGGTACACTGGACGGACTCGCCGAGAACTCCCAGATGGTATTATACCTCACGTCAGATGGCAGTTCTCCGGTGACACTGGTACAGGTTAGTCTGTAGACCCGAGATCGTCATAGAGTCTTGTGTGATTCCCACCGTGCTTTGATTTCCACCTTACCATGTCCAAAAGGGCGTGCAAAACGGTGGCTTTTGGGTACAGTCCCGAATCACATGGAGGCAATGAGTGATAGGAGGGGATTCGTCTCTCCCGATATAGAGGGTTGATGTTGTGCTGTGTTCGATTGTCTATAACTGGAAGTCCCTGGCCAGGGATGATATAGAGATTTACTGGTAAGTGTTACCAGTAGTTTCTCGACCTGTTGTGAGCCTCACATCGACACGACTTATCGGTTACTGGGGTCTGACGTATACCAGACGAAGAGACCGGACTGTACGGGAGTGTTACTGATTGGATTCACAAGAGAATGTATAGGCTTGCTTGTTGATCTTCTGATCGCTCAATACCTGAGTGGCTGTTACGTTTAGCTGACCGCTTGCAGCTTGTGGGTGTTTGATATGATCATCACCTGCTACCGGCGTATTGACGATTCTTTAGAGTCCTACACAGAGGTTTCTTGACTCAGGCAAAACGAAGTAGGAGCACATATGTGATATGTGCGGGACCGAGAATAATACGATATGAGATACAGTATTCTATTCTCACGATATATGATATCAGCCGGGTCATCGGATCAAGTGTTGGTTCGATGAATCGGTACATGATATATTAGTCGGTTATATGCGATATAGCCGGATTGTCGGATCAAGTGTTGATTCGATAATTTAATGTATAATTATATATGTGATATATTACATTACATTATCTAATATTGGCTCGCTTTATTATTGTATTTTCTCACCGGATAATACATTAATATATATGCGATATATGTTAATTGTATTATTTTCTTTTGTTACAAAAATATATTATATATGTGATATATAATATTGTAACATGTTATGATTACAAATGCAACATGATTAGTGGATATTAAACATGGTTAGGGTTTGATTTGGGTTAATCTTTTCTAGAAGCTTCTAGAAACTTTTATTTTGTTTCTTGCAAAGATATTATGTGTTGTATTTTGCTTGATATTTTCCTAACCTAACCCACACCCTTTACCCTAATTAAATCTCTACAATGGTTAAGTCTTTCTTGACTTAACCATGGTTGCAATTGTAATGATTATAACATTTCATTATTCATCACAAAAGGATAAATCATTCTTCTTCTTCTTCTTCCTTGAGCTCTTGAAAAGCTTTCTAGGTTTTTCTTTTATGATGATTTAGTGTGAGATTATGAAAATAAATGAGAGCCAAATTCCTACCTCATCATCCTCATCTAATCTAGCCTATTAGATTAGGGTGTTCACTTCATTAATACTTGATTAGTGAGTGAGAACTTGAGTTAAAGAAACTTCAAGGTAGATCATCTTCGAAAAGGAAGACTTCAAGCAAGCATGGATCATTCGGGTTGTGGAGCTTCTCTTGAGTCCGGGAGATCATGGATCACGGCGAAGGGACTACTACTCGGAGCTTATGAAGCGAAAGAGCGGACTACAAAGGTTGTAATCGCTCTCTCTTAGTTGTAAAGATGTTTACTTGCATGTTTAACCCTAATAATCTAGCAAAGATCCTCGCTTTGGGTTGTTCGGCACGTCTAAATTTTAAATCGGGCATGGTTGATGCCTTATAGACCCTTGTAAGAGTGCCTAGTAACCCTACAGTGGTATCAGAGCCTAGCTAGAGCATTAGGCGACATGCATACGAAGTTAAAAGTCCGATCGAACCCTGAAACGTCGGTTTTGAACCCCTCTCTGGAAATTTTTTAAAATATTGATTTTTTCTGTATTAAAAATACTCAGAAAATTAAGCAGGGAATTCTAAGGATAACTGTAGAAAACGAGACCCTAATTCTCTCAAACCGCCGCGGAACCGCGGCAGGACCATGCCTTGCGCGGCGGTTCCGCGGCCTTTCATGAGTGTTAGGATTTTTTTTTCTTTTGGTAACATCCGTAGCTATTTCTATATACTTCTGGGAATTTTTAATAATACTCAAGTGTTGAGTTTTCTGGAGATCGTTTATATTCGTTGATTCGATCGGAAAGTTTAATTTCGTTTGGTTTTTCCGGATAATTTAGAACCTGTTAAAATGTTCGAACGGATATCAATAACTCATTTTTTCCCGATACGAAAAACTTTCAAGTGTTGATTTTTTCTTGAGTTTAAAACTTTCGAAAAACCATGCAAGCATATCTGTGGACCCTCTAGAAGAACGTAACCTTAACTCGATTATGCGACCGTAAAAACTTCCACCGAACCTTTGGGTTTGTGGTAGTTTGGCGTTGCCACATATGAGGCGTTGGTTTGACCCTTCTACGGCTGGTTCACTCGGGATGTGACATGTTCTGGGATTTTTTGAACTCCGCTTAAGTGTTTGAGTTATTTGGGAAATCTTGCGTATTTGATTATTCGATCGGAAAGTTTAACTTTGTCTATTTATCTGGAATGTGATACAATATGTGGAATTCATATAGTTAGGCATGAAATGCGAAGTATGTGATATTTCGGATTTATGATGTCTAAAGTGATTGTGGATTCCAAATGTTGTAGTTTTACACTTTCTTTTCTGTGACCGTAAGCGTAGTATGTGGTGTATCGCCGGCTTCGTTGCTATACATCAATGACAATCGGGATACGCATACTTGCTTACGTTGATGATATGAGATATTATGTGTTGCTGTGATATGTTGTATTGGATCGTCGTGTTCTGAATAGCCGGGGGTTTTATGTGAGATGAGGGTTTTTATTTTCATTCATGTAAAATTTATTTGTATGTAATATTCTTTTATTGGGGCACTTCCGGGTTGAGGTTGATATCACCTTTGTATATTATTTACTTTTCCGCATTTGGTAGACCCAAAGAGGGGAGCACTAGTAACCAGGTTCTGGGGTCCAGTGGGAGGCCATCTCGAGGAGTCGAGACCGGGTCTCCTAACTGTAGAATTGGCAGTGTTACTTGTCGCTCTCGTAGGGGTCTAGGGATGTAGGTTTGGCTATTCATCGCGACCGTGGAATCCGTGTTTTATACAGGCTCGAAATAAAACACGGACGTCCTAGTATATCCAATATTTCATATGTAATCTTCTGCTGCAATGTTCTGTGATGAGATCATATTACTGCCTGAGACAAATGCTTATACTATATATATATATATATATATATATGTTGATATATAAATATTACTTCTTTCGTTTCTTCTGTGATGCTTAGGAAGTATTAATTGATGTGATTTTATTAATGCGATTAATAAAAGAAAAGAAACCTAAAAGATGTTGTAGAATCAAAAACTTTATAAAAAGGGTAGCTACAGTTTTGCTTTGCACAGCGGTATATATGATATACCATGCACCTTATTCAATAAGGAAAGAGCCGAGATCCCTTCATCGGGAGTGACCTCTTTAGCTAAACTGGCAGATGCTACAAACTCACGGTTTAGTTTTTGACAGCTTATATAGTTCTTGCTTTGCACAGCGGTATATATGATATACCCTGCATCTTATTCGATGGGGAAAGAGCCGAGATCCCTTCACCGGGAGTGACCTCTTTAGCGAAACTAGAAAAGCCTTAAAAACACTCCTTTTCAAAATCACTTGTTTCTACAACGATATCAAGTTCATTACGCTCATGGTTTTCTGAAAAAGCTGCATAGCCCTCCGTCATTTCAGATAGAGACTAGTTAGTATTCGTGCTGCGTTTGTTGACCTTAGCCAAGGCGTGGTGTACGGTAGCTAATTAGTATTTATCTGCTAAAACATGAGATGTGAATGAGTTAGGGTAGTCGTACGACTTTGTTGACCTTAGCCAAGGGTCGTACGGGTAGGTTTAATTCAATCGGGAAATGACGGGTTGAACTTGGCTAGCACTTATGATTTGTTGACCTTAGCCAAGGTCATAAGTTGCTAGGGGCAAAAGCATTATCGGGAATTTCAAGTGTTGAAATTTGCAATGAGATTGCATACCTCCTATGAGATAGTTGGATCCCGATACCCAGTGCGAGTGAGAGTTACTCCTGGGAGAATTTTACACAGGACAATTAGCCGATCAAGTAGGTGTCTAGAAAGGTGTTAACGGGGTTATGCCTCTGGGAAAATGAGGTTTATTTTAATTAGGTCTGTGCGAAAGCACGGGGAACCTCCCTCAAGTACCAACACTGATCTAGCTGAAAGATTGACGAAATTGTAGGGTGTAATTAATCCCGGCTAATCTTACCTTTTAGGGTTTGAAAGAAGATTTGATAAAAACAGTGGGAGACATCCTGATTAGATAAGATAATAACCAATCTAATCTTGCAAGAGCATACGCTAAAGTGTTTTCTTCTCTCTCTCTCTCTAGGTAGTGACCATGTCAGGCCTTAATCAAGATAATAATATGGATGTATTGACTGAACCCACTTATTATACTGAGCAGGGGAACGTTGGTCCCGTTCTTTCTTATAAGAGTTATAAGACTGAACAGGAAACATGAGAAAATCTGGATTCTCACGCCGCCCAAACGAATAATAAGCATGCTGATGCATCTTCTTCGGGTGTGTTAGTTATTGAGAACTATTTCTCAGTTCACCCTACGTCCTGGGTATTAGATACCGGATCGGGATCCCACATATGTAAATTATTACGTGGGCTACGTAAAGTAGAGAACTGGGAAAAGGTGATCATTCCGTACAAGTAGGGAATGATGCAAGTATTGCAGCCAAAGCAGTTGGTGAATATCACCTTGTATTACCAAGTAGTAATACATTGATTCTGAACGAGTGCTATTATATACCGAACATGATGTGCAACATTATATCAGTTTCTTTATTAAGTAAGAAAGGATATAATTTTGTAGTACAGGATAATGTTATGAACATATTCCTGAATCAAAAGTTGATTGGATCAAGCTCGTTACATAATGGCATGTACGTTCTCAATCAAAATACAGTCCTTAATATACAAAACACACACAAGAGGAAGAGTTCAGAAATGAACGAATCCTTCTTATGGCATTATAGACTTGCTCATATCAATGCGACACAGCTAGCTAAGTTACATAAGGATGGATATTTGTATACGTTCGAATTATCATCTTATGATACTTGCCATCCATGTCTCAAAAGCAAAATGACCAAAACTCCGTTTAGTGGACACGGAGAAAGAGTTGAGGAACTCTTAGGACTGGTACATAGTGATGTAAGCGGTCCCATGTCTACACATGCCAGGAACGGTTCTTCCTACTTCATTACATTCACTGACGATCTCTCAAGATACGGACATGTGTTCCTAATGAAACACAAGTTTGAAGCTTTTGAGAAATTCAGAGAATATAAGCACGAAGTAGAGAACCAAACGGGCAAAAGTATTAAGATCCTTCGATCTGATCGAGGAGGAGAATACTTGAGCAATGAGTTTCTGGACTATCTAAAAGAGAATGGGATTCTCTCTCAGCTTACTCATCCTTATACACCACAGCACAACGGTGTATCGGAACGGAGGAATCGCACCCTATTGTAGGGTTACTAGGCACTCTCACAAGGTTCTACAAGGCATCAACCATGCCCGATTTAAAAATTAGACATGTCGAACAACCCTAACCAAGATCTTAGACTAGAGATTAGGCGAAACAAAGCAAGTAAACAACTTTACTTCTAAGAGTTTGGGATTACAACCTTTGTAGTCCGGTCCTTCGCTTCATAAGCTCCGAGTAGAAGTCCCTTCGCTGCGATCATCAAGTTCCCGGACTCTAGAGAGGCTCCACGAAAATAAAGATGCATGCTTGATTCCGATCTTCGATAACAAAGATGATCTACCTTGTAGTTTCTTTAACACAAGCTCTCACTTACTAATGAAGTGAACACCCTAATCTAATGGGCTAGATTAGATGAGGATGATGAAGTAGGAATTTAGCTCTTATTTATTTTCTTAATCTCACTCATTATCATCACTTCATAAAAAGCTAGAAAGCTTTTTGTCCAAGGAAGAAGAAGAAAGAAGATGCTTAATCCTTTTATGATGAACAATGAATGTGTGTTATAATTACCAATGCAACCATGGTTAAGTCAAGAAAGACTTAACCATTGTAGAGATATAACTAGGGTTAAAGGGTGTGGGTTGGGTTAGGAAATATCTTGCAAAATATCTAAACAAAATATCTTTGCAAGAAACAAAATAAAAGCTTCTAGAGGCTTCTAGAAAAGATTAACCCAAATCAAACCCTAACCATATTTAATCTCTACTAATCATGTTGCATTAGTAACCATAACTTGTTCTAATATTATATATCACATATACAATATTTATTGTAACAAAATAAAATAATACAAATAACATATATCGCATATATATATCAATGTATTACCCGAGTTAGAAAAAGAATCTTTTAGTGAGCTTATATCAGTTAATGTAATTTAATATATCAAATATATAATTATACATTAAATTATCGAATCAACACTTGATCCGATAATCCGGCTATTTCACAAATAACTGACTAATATAATCTGTATCAGTTCATCGAATCAACACTTGATCCGATGACCCGGCTATATCACATATACCCGGTCGATATCTCATATCGTGAGAATCTAATACGGTATCACATATACGTATTGTTCTCGGTCCCGCACATATCATATATGTGCTCCTACTCCGTTTTGCCTGAGCCAAGAAACCTCTGTGTAGGACTCTAAAGAATTGTCAATACGCCGGCAGTAGGTGATGATCATATCAAACACCCACAAGCTGCAAGCAGTCAGCTAACGTAACAGCCACCCAGGTATTGAGCGATCAGAAGATCAACAAGCAAGCCTGTACATTCTCCTGCGAATCCAATCAGTAACACTCCCGTAAAGTCCGGTCTCTTCGTCTGATATGTCGCATATCTCGCCTAGGGGTGGTAAACGTCAGACCCCAGTAGCATGATAAGTCGTGTCGATATGAGGTCTATAAAAGTTCGAGAAACTACTGATAACACTTACCAGTAAATCTCAGCAACCCTGGCCATAGATTTCAAGTTATAGCCAATCGAACACAGCGCAACATCAACTCCCTATACCGGGAGAGACGAAACTTCTCCTATCGCTCATTGCCTCCATGTGATTCGGGACTGTACCCAGAAGCCACCTTTTGTCACGCCCTCTTGTACGTGGTATGATGGAAATCAAAGCACAGTGGGAATCAGACAAGACTTTATGACGATCTCGGGTCTACAGACTAACCTGTACTAGTGTCACCAGAGAACTGCCATCTGACGTGAGGTATAATACCATCTGGGAGCTCTCGGCGAGTCCGTCCAGTGTACCCAGTCTCTACTGAGCACCCGTACACCATCCTTGTTGTCAAACACCGATGGATATGGGATCATCCATCGCCCATCATATGGGTCAAGATGCGTATACGCTAGTCTACTCTGGTGTATCGATGCCCTGTCTCGATACACCCTCGACTAGGAACAGTTATAGGATGTACTCGTCGACTACCATGTGTAAGTCCACGTTATCTCTCCCGGTTATTTCGGGCTTGCGGAAATGTTGAAAAAAGATTTTTCGGGTCATGGTAACATGGACTATAAAGCACGGATCTTTGCTAAACTACACACTGTTAGTTATATGTATGCCCTAGAGGCCATTACTATACATAGGATGTATATTGTAGTGGATGCTTGGACATATATAGGGATGACTTTCTTGCTCGATATGATAGTATGCTATCTGGTTACTCTTTACCTTAACGTGTACACTGATTGTCTCTCTGTTACATGTTGGTAAAGCCCTTAGGATGTGTACTTGACTACCTGGACTATGATGCGGATCATACTAGTGGGGACGTGGTAGTCCATAAGTACATCCTTCAGAGTCCCTAGTCGTGGGTGTATCGAGACGGGGCATCGATATACCAGAGTAGACTAGCGTGTAGCTTCTCGACCCATATAGATGGGCGATGGATGATCCCATATCCATTGGTGTTTGACATCAGAGATGATATACGGGTGCTCAGTGGAGACTGGATACACTGGACGGACTCGCCGAGAACTCCCAGATGGTATTATACCTTACGTCAGATGGCAGTTCTCTGGTGACACTGGTACAGGTTAGTCTGTAGACCCGAGATCGTCATAGAGTCTTGTGTGATTCCTACTGTGCTTTGATTTCCACCTTACCACGTCCCAGAGGGCGTGCAAAACGGTGGTTTTTGGGTACAGTCCCGAGTCACATGGAGGCAATGAGCGAAAGGAGGGGTTTCATCTCTCCCGGTATAGGGAGTTGATGTTGCGCAGTGCTCGATTGGCTATAACAGGAAGTCCTTGGCCAAGGCTGCTTTAGGGATTTACTGGTAAGTGTTACCAGTAGTTTCTTGACCCGTTATGAGCCTCATATCGACACGACTTATCGAGTTATTAGGGTCTGACGTTTACCACCCCTAGACGAGATATGCGACATATTAGACGAACAGACCGGACTGTAGGGTAGTGTTACTAATTGGATTCACAGGAGTGTGAGCAGGCTTGCTTGTTGATCTTCTGATCGCTCAATACCCGGGTGGCCATTACGTTTAGCAGACCGCTTGCGGCTTGTGGATGTTTGATATGATCATCACCTACTGCCGGCGTATTGACGAGTCTTTAGAGTCCTACACAAGGGTTTCCTGGCTCAAGCGAAACGAAATAGGAGCGCATATGAGATATGTGCGGGACCGAGAATAATACCAGTATGTGATGCTGTATTCTATTCTCGCGATTTGTGACATTAATCGGTTGTGTGCGATATAGCCGGGTTATCGGATCAAGTGTTGATTCGATAAGTTGTTACTATAGATACTAGTCGGTTATATGCAATATGACCGGATCGTTAAATCAATTGTTGATTTAATGATTTAATGTATAATTATATATTTGATATATTACTTTACATTAACTAGTATTGGTTCACTTAAGATTGATTTTCTCACTTGAATGTGCACATTGTTTATATGTGATATATGCAAGTGTACAAGTTTGTATCATGCTTGATGATACATACAAGTTGTGTGTATGAGACCTATACCAAATCAAGGTTAAATTAGGGTTTACTAATTTCCTAACAAATAACAAAAGTAGTGAGACTTTGGTCAAAGTTACCAAGCTTCAGGAAGCTTGATAAACATTGACAAAGTCAACCCTTTTGTCATTTGTATAGGATATTAGTAGCTTCAGGAAGCTTGATAAACATTGACAAAGTCAACCCTTTTGTCATTTGTATAGGATATTAGTTAACCCAACCCTTAACCTATTGCTTTGGTTAATTCTCTACATGAGTTAAGCATGAGAGCTTAACTCAACCATGGTGCCATAATTAAAAGAATAAGTTTCATTTTGTTCTATTATTCTCTCCTTCTTCTTCTTCATCATCAAGCTCCACAAAAGCTTGTTAGCTCCAATGGTGCCATGAGAAAAAGAGTGAGAAATCTAATTCTAAAGTGAACCCACTTTCTATTTCTTCATCCTCTACTACTTGCCATGTAGTATAGGGTGTTCTCTTCACAAAGTTTATGACCAAGTGAAGAAATAGCTTGAGTTTGAGTCTCCCCGACGTAGATCATCTTCGGCCTCGAAGTCAACGACCTAGCCCGATTATTTCTCCGACGAAACCATCACTAGAGTCCGGGATTCCGATGATCGAAGCGGAGGGACGTCAACACGGAGCTAAAGAAGTGGAGGACCGGATCTACAAAGGTTGTAATCCCTTTCACTTGTTAGTAAAGTTGTTTGCTAGCTTATAGTTTCGCCCATCCTCTAGTTAACGATCTATATTAGGGTTTCTCGGAACCTAAATTTTTGAATTTGGCATGGTTGATGCCTTGTGGAACCTCTTGAGTGTGCCTAGTAACCCTACAGTGGTATCAGAGCCTAGCTAGAGCTTTAGGCGATGTGTAGACGAAGGTAGAAGTCCGATCGAACCCGATATCCCCCGATTTCACCCCTCTCTGTACAATTTTTGAAAATGTGGATTTTCCTAATTAAAAATGCTCAGAAAATAGTGCAGGGAAATATAAGGTTAACTGTAGAAAACGAGACACTAACTCACTTAAACGGCCGCGGAACCGCGGCAATAACATGCCATTGGCGGCGGTTCCGCGGCGCAATTGAAGAGTTAGGGTTTCAGTTTTGTACAGTTTCCCCCGTATGTGATTCCTGATGTTTCTGGGTGCTTTTAAATATACTCAACAGTTGAGTTTTCTGGGGTGTATTGGGGACTTGTTGATTCGATCGGATATTCTAACCTCTTTTATGGTTTTCCGGGTAATTTTAGAACATGTTAAAAATTTTGACCGGATATAAATACCCACTTTTTCCCTTGCCGGGAAATTTCCAAGTGTTGGATTTTTCCGTAGTTTAAGAATGTTCTAAGTAGTGCAAGTAACGCGATGGACCCTCTAGAAGACAACAAACCTTAACTCGATTATGTGACCATCTAGAACTGCCCTTTGAACCTTAGGGTTTGGGGCAGTACGGCGTGCCACATGTGAGGCGTTGGCTTGACCCTTCTACGACGGGACCTTTGGTATTGCGGCATGAAGTGAATGTTTTTAAACTTATTTCATGTGTTGAGCTGTTTTGGGAAAACTTGGGTGTTTGATTGTTCGATCGAAAAGTTTAACATTTTCCATTTATCTGGAATGTGATACAATATTTGGAATCCACAAGTAGTTATGAGATAACTGAATGAATGTTATAAATCTAGCAGTTTAGTCTCACTTGATCGGTTGCCACGGAATTTTGAAGTGATCAAAAGTCCGTCGCAATCACGTTGCGTACGCGGATACTCGCCGGGTAAACTTAATAGACTGCCACGCCCCATAGCCCCGACCAAGTGACTGTAGGAGAACCCCGTCGCCGAAAGCATCCGTTCGGGTGCTCGCGGCAGCGGTGTTCCGCCTTGGTGCACTTTGTCGACGGCAACCGGGGGTGCGACCGTCTACTAAAGTTTGCGACGAGCATTCGATCAGGATGTCGGGAATCTTGCTGAATTGCCCGACTTGATATTGAAAAGAGTTTTCGATAATGAGACTAAAATGCGGGGTTTATAATTGTTAGGCATGCGATGTCTAAGGAATTCATTTGGTTAGGCATGTGATATCTAAAGGGGTTGCGGATTCCAACTGTTGTAGTTTTATACTTTCTTTTCTGCGACCGTAAGTGTAATATGTGATATCGCCGGTTTCGTTGCTATATGTCAACGACAATTGGGATGCGCACATTTACATACGTTGATGACATGTGATGTTATGTGTTGCTGGATATGTTATATTGGATCATCGCGTTTTGAATAACCGGGGATTTTATGTGAGATGGGAGTTTTTATTTTCATTCATGTAAAATTTATTGTATGTAATATTCTTTTATTGGGGCACTTCCGGGTTGAGGTTGATGTCACCATTTGTATATTATTTACTTTTCCGCACTAGGATAGACCCAAGGAGGAGAGCACAAGTAACCGGGTTCTAGAGTCCAGTGGGAGACCAACTCGAGGAGTCGAGTCCGGGTCTCCTAACTCTAGAATTGGTAAGGTTGCTTGCCGCTCTCGTAGGGGTCTAGGGGTGTGGGTTTGGCTATTAATCGTGACCGTGGAATCCATGTTTTATACTGGCTTGTATTGAAAACACGGACGTCCTAGTATATCCAATATTTCATATGGTTCTTCTGCTGCGATATCTGTGATGTGATCATTTGATATGTTGTGATAGATACAGTATATAGTATATATGATATATTATATAGACGTTACTTATGTTTTGCACTCGCGCTAGCCCTGCCCCACTCTGTCGTTAGTTACCTAACCTAACGGTGCACGAGGGGACATCGAGGCGAATGCGGATGGTATAAGTGTACGTCGTATTTATCTGTGATGTTTAGGTGATTTAAATGATGGGACTTCATTAATATGATTAATGAAAGAAAAGAAACCTAAAAGATGTTGTGGAATCGAATTTTCAAAAACAGGTAGCTACAGTTCTTGCTTTGCATCGCGGTGTTCCTTGTAGAACATCCTGCACCTTATTCGATAAAGAAAGGACCGAGATCCCTTCACCGGGAGTGACTCCTTTAGCAATGACTGACAGATGCTACAACCCTCGGTTTTTCTTTTGATAGCTCCTATAGTTCTTGCTTTGCACAGTGATATATATGATATATCCTGCACCTCATACGACGAGGAAAGAGCCGACGATCCCTTCACCAGGAGTGACCTCTTTAGCGAAACTAGTAAAATTCTCAAAAACACTCCATTTTAAAATCATTTGATTCTACAACGATATCAAGTTCATTACGCAATAGGTTTTCAGAAAAACCTGTCGTAGCCCTCCGTCATTTCAGATAAGTCCTACTTAGTATTCGTGCTACGTTTGTTGACCTCCGTCAAGACGTAGTGTGCGGTAGCTAACTAGTATTTATCTGCTTAAGCATATGATGCAGATTGGATTAGGGTAGTCGTACGGCCTTGTTGACCTCCGTCAAGGGTCGTGCGGGTGGGTTTGATTCAATCAAGAAATGACGGGTTGAACTTGACTAGTAGCCTATGGTTTGTTGACCTCCGTCAAGGTCATAGGGTGCTAGGGGCAAAATTATCGGGAATTTCAAGTGTTGAAATTTGCAATGAGATTGCATACCTTCTATGAGATAGTTGGATCCCGATACCCACTGCGAGTAATTGTTACTCCTGGGAGAGTTTTACACATTACAATTAACCGATCAAGTAGGTGTCTAGAAAGGTGTCAACGGGGTTACGCCTCTAGGAAAACGAGGTTTACTTATGTTTACAACATTGCTTACAAATGCAAATTCATAACCTTCTTTAGATATTAAAAATACAAAATTGATATTACAAGTTGCATTGGGTACAAAATAACAATTACGCAAAACCAAAACGTGTCCATCTGACAACCCCAGGTGATAGTCCCCCACGGACTCAGCATCCATGCCAGCTCCATTTGCAACTCTGAGGGTCATATCACCTGCCTTCAAAACCTTACGGTTTCTCAACGCCTGCAAAGAGTTACAGATATGAGATCCTGGTCCGGTATCCAATACCCAGGAAGTAGAGTTTATTGATAGACGGTTTTCAATAACATACACACCTGAAGCTGAAGCCGCAACTTGCTTCAGATCCTGGGTTCTGGCCTTCCAAGCCCTGCAATCCTTTTTCCAGTGTCCACTCTTGTGACAGTAAAAGCATTCTTCCTTTCCCATAAGCTTTCCCGCTACCATTGTTGCCTTTGCCTTTCCCTTCGTATCCACTTTACTAACACCGCCCTTGGTTTGGTGGGGGGGGGTTTCTTCTTCTTTCCCTTGGCTTTTGCCTTGGACCTAGAAGAGGAAGATCCTCCTACAAACAAAGTGGATGTTTTCCTACCTTTCTGTAGGGTGCCCTTTGCACTCCTCAGCACGTTGAGGAGTTCTGAAAGTTCAACTTCTTTTTCTTGCAAGTTGAAGTTCAGGATAAACTGGGCGTAAGTGGACGGAAGGGACTTTCGAATCAAGTCCGTGTAGAGCTCGTTCTCTAACGTGGTCCCAAGGTCCGCGAGCTCCTCAATGAAGCCAATCATCTTAAGCACGTGTTCCGCTACCGATGATCCGACGGCCAATCTCGCCGAAAAAAACTTTTTCGAGACTTCGTATCTGGCGATACGGGATTGCTCTCCATACAGTTCTTTTGTATGAAGAAATATGGATTCCAGGTTCATATTCTCGTGCCTCCTCTGATGTTCATTGTCCATAGAGGCAAGCACGAGGCACTTGGCCTTCGCGCAATCGATTTCCCAGGTCTTACGGATTTCCTTATCCGCGACGATGGTTTTGGGACCTGGGACAGAGGGAGCTTTGGTGGTGAGGAGATACCCCAACTTGTCATAAGTGATTGCCATTTTGACATTCCTGAGCCAATCTTTATAGTTTGGCCCTGTCAGTATGTTTTTATCTAGTAGTAACTTAAGTCCAGTCATGATGTTTGGTCGTTGCAATTAGGAGAGAGAGAAGAAACACTTTAGCATGATGCTCTTGCAAGTTTAGAGTGGTTTTTAATTTGTCTAAACAGGATGGCTCCCACTGTCTCTCGAGTCCCTCCTCAAACCAAAAAGGAAGAATTAGTCAGGATCAATCTCACCGTACAATACTTGCTTAACCGTTCAGCCAGGCTAGTGTCGGTACTTCGAGAGAGGTTTTCCAACGCTTTCGCGAAGTTCCTTAATTAAATAACCTCTTTTCCCTAGGGGCGTAGCCCTGCTAACACCTTTCTAGACACCTACTAGGTTTATAGCATTGATCGTTAAGTGAGAAATTTCCCGAGGAGTAGCATATACTCACAGTAGGATCGGGATCCAAATATCATTGCGTGACAAAACTGAAGGAATCCTACCAGAATCATCACACTCCAAATGGTATGCAGCGCTAGCAAGTTTCAGTTCTTTTGAAACTCCCGATGTGAATTTTTGTCCCATGCTCTTATGACCTTGACTTTGGCCAACAAATCATAAGTCACATGTCAAGTTCTACCCGTCATTCTCCTGGTTAATTTGAACCCACCCGTACCTACCCTTGACTTTGGCCAACAAGGCAGTACGACTGTCCCAAACCAACACATCTATCTATGCTGCACATGAATACCCAATAGCTACCAATCACTATGCCTTGACTTTGGCCAACAAACATAGCTTGAATACTATTGACCATCCATGTGAAACGACGGAGGGCTACGAATGGTTTTGGCGAAACCGTGAACGTAGTGAACTTGATATAATCGATGGAACGAGATACCTTTTAAAAGGAGTGGTTTAAGCTCCGCGTTTAAAAGTTATTTTGAAAAGAAACCGAGTAGTTTTTGAAAGTGTTCCAACGAATTTTACTTTGGTTTATTTTTCTTGCATTAATTTTAATGCGTCCCATCAATTAATCCTACCATTGCAGAAAACAACGAAAATATGACGTACGCTTATGCCATCCGCATTCGCCACGGGGTCCCGTCATCACCCGTTAGGTTACTTAACTAACGACAGAGCGGGGGATGGACTAGTGCGGATGCAAAACATAAGCAACGCCTAAATAGATATCTACATATAGATATATACATTCGTCAGATGCAATGATAGCCATTCCAGATCACAGATGAATACAATGGATATACTAGCAATCCGCATTCCGTTCGAGCCTGTAACGAAAAGCGGATTACACGGTCGCGATGAATAGCCAATACCCCACCCTAGACCCCTACGGGTGCGGCAAACTACCCGCCAAGTACCCGAAGCGAAGCAACCTCCCTCGACGACGTGAGTAGGCCACTCGGCACTTCGAGATACCCGGTAGTTTGTGCACCCCACCTTGGGTCTATCCTAGGAGCAAAAACAGTAAAAAGAAATTATACAATGACGGTTACAACCCCATCCCGGTTGTGCGGCCATATAAATAATATTATATCAATTTACATATTACATGAATTGAAAGATAAGGAAAACTCTCATCTCACAACCCCCCGGCTATTCATCCGCGACAATCCAACGAATTCATATACACAAACCATCAACATTACAGATCACAGATATGTATAACCCCCACTAATCGACGTATAGCGATTAGCAGACGTTCAATACATATATAACATTACAGATACAACCCATTAGACAAAGTCTACAGAAAATCGACCAAAATACGGATTTGTAACCACCCCAAAAACAAACTTGTTCTCTGGAAATTCTGGGCAGAAACAAACCATCTCAAAAATCACAAAACACCAACAGGAGAATACTGCAGGAGAAACTATCCACGGCCGAGTCAACTCGTCCGCGGATCCGCGGCGGGAGCAAGCTCCTGCCGTGGATCCGCGGTGAGTTGATCGACTCACTGGATCATTTTTCTTGCCTGTTCTTTAAAAAGCCTGAGCCGATTTTTAATACATGATTTATTATTTTTTGAGCAGAAATAAAAATCGGCAGAAACTTGATATTTTTAACGTGTTTTGCGGTTTTTCGTCCGATCGAAATTCTAGATACTTTGCTAACATGATAGGGTGTGTTTAGCTAGGCTCTGATACCACTGTAAGTCCACGTTACCTCTCCCGGTTCTTTCGGGCTTGCGGAAATGATGAAAAACGATTTTTCGGGTCATGGTAACATGGACTATAAAACACGGATCTTTGTTAAACTACACACTAGCAACTAACTAGAGCTTTTCCTACTCGGTTAGGGGTTATACCTCAACTTGAACTCCTTCTCTTGGGCTCTTTGTGGTGGTCGGATGGTTCGTTCCTCGTCGCCTTCTCTTGCCGAAGATGGATCCACCTGAGGGTCTCTACCTTGAGCTTCTTTCTCGAACTTGAGAAAACTAAAGTGTCCGGCTTGCTAGACCTTCAACCTTAGGATGAGTAGAGAGTGGCTTTGGTGCTTTATCTCCAAGGAAATGTTTCTCAACACATGAGATGAATTTTCCTTGAGCTAGAGGAAGAGGAAGAAGAAAGGATGAGAAAGAATCAATATGATATAATGAGAATAGTTTTACAACCATATCAATATATGTGAATTAATCTAATTAATAATATTAATCAAAATGAAAAAGGTGATGGTTGGTTTGATAAGACCATTATCATTTCACATTAAATGTTTTTACAAAGATCAAAGAGCATCTTTGGAAAGAAATGATGATGGTAAATGTTTCAACCTTGGTCAACAAGTCAACAAACCCTATCCATAACCCAATTTCATTTAAATAACATTATCAATTGATATTTCACATATTCATTAGGGTTTGGTAAACGACAACCGTCAACTGTGCATACACACCCGTACCAAAACCCTAATGAGAATCCTCTTCCTCTACCTCAGTCAACTGTGCATACACACCCGCATTCGTGTTCCGAGGAGCACGAATACTATGAGATAAAACTAACCCCAAAGCATATACTAGGATCTGGCTCAAACCAGAGCCCGCTAGTAACAACTGTCCGGACACCAAACGTGCACAAGTACGCGGATGTGAACGAACCCTGTCGCAAAACCATGCGACCTCTACTCTGTTTTGCCCAAAGGCGAATAACCCTCTGTGTGGGACTCTAAAGACCCGACACTACGCTGGCAGTGGGTTTAACCACAGACCGCAAGTGGCACCAGCTGTACGTAACGGTCCCTAGGTAGATGCCGATAAGAAGACGGACGAGGTGAAACCCATCTGAACTCCTACTGAGCCTGAATGTGACAATCTCCGTACAGTCCGGTCTGTTCGTCTGAGAATATCGCATGGCGGGCCTAGGGGGCGGTAAACGTCAGTCCCCTAATAGCGGTACAAGTCGTGTCGGAGTGCAGCCCAGAACACCCTGAGATAACACTGGAAACCTACCAGTATATCTCGCTTGCCCTGGCCAGGGACTTTGTGTAATGGCTCTTCTAGACACAGTGCGATATCAACCCCCAATACCGGGAGAGACGAATCCTGTCTAACCGTCACTGCCTCCAAGTGCTTCGGGACTGCACCCAACTACTACCTGTTTGCACGACTCCTTTGAGCCGTTGTAGGGTAGTAATCTAAGTACAGTGGGAACACACTCGAGGCGAAGTGACAGTGTCAAGTCAGCGGACTAAGCTGTACTCATGTCACCTGGGAACTGATAACTGACGATAGGTATAGTACCAACCAACGGTTCCTGAAGAGTCCTGTCCAGTATACTCGTAACCTAACGAGCACCCGCATACTATCTCAAGTACGACGTACTGACGGCTGTGGGACAGATCGTCTCCCCTGCTGGGATGAGAAGCGCATACGCCAGTCTACTCCGGAATATCGATGCCCTGTCTCGATAGTCCTACGACTAGGGACCTGCATAAGGATGTGCTTGTGGATTACCCAGCCCCCACGAGTGTGACTGCCATCACAACGCTGGTAATCAAGCAAAGATCCTAAGGGCTCCACTAATGTGTAAAGGCGATATGCTATAATAAACACATGCACACATTAAAGTAGAAATAAACCAAGTAGCATACTACTATATTGAGCAAGATTGTCTATACAAGGTGAATATCCCAAGCTTCCATTAAGTAATATACAAACTAGTATGATACAGTAATGGCCTCTAGGGCATATACACTAACACCATAGCCCTACTAGTATGATCTCATCATAGTCCCAGTAGTCGAGTACATATCCTAAGGGCTTTATCAACATATAACATAGAGACAATCAGAGTACATGTTAAGATAAAGAGCAACCAGATAGCATACTATCATGTCGAGCAAGAAAGTCCTCCCTATATATGTCCAAGCATCCACTACAATATACTTCACTATGTACAGTAATGGCCTCTAGGGCATACATATAACTAACAATCTCCCACTTGCATTAGGACCATCTGTTGTGGTGTCATATACCCAACAATTAGCTGTGGTTGAAGTATCTCATACTCAACTATCCCATAAAAGTCTCTACTGGGAAATAGGCCTTTGTGAGTGGATCCGCGCTGTTGTCCTCTGTGTCTACTCTCCTAACCTCGATCTTCCTGGAGATCAACTATCTCCATGATCAGGCGACACTGCCTAAGAATTATATCTGGATTTCTGATGGGACGGGGGTTCCTATGCCAAAACCATAACTCCATTGCCACACAATGGTTGGAACGAAGTTCATCTCATGAACTTATATCTATATCCAGACTGCTTCTTTGGTAGCATCCTTGGTAACGACGTATCTTGCCTTTAATCGTCTAGTATGTCACGGTATCTAGCTTGGAACTCTTCCAACATACCGTCCCTCCACTGAGGGTAAAGATAATGCCTGAAACTGACATTCAGTCAACCTTACCACCCTGGAACCGTTCTAGTGATTCTCCCCAGGATCGATTGATACCATCTCACTACAACTAGTGAGAATCCTAATATCCATTTAGATCTATCTCATAGATATAAAACCTAGGATTTAAGAGGTATCACCTTGATCCTATATGGAGAATCCTTGTGATAAGCGGAGATTGACCGAGCGTAGCATAGGAAACGCCTTCCCTATCAAGAATATGTCATCTACGTAATCTACGAGGATCACCACCATACTCTCTACTACCTTTTTGTATATACAAGGTTCATCTACCATTTTGATGAAGTCAAACTCTTTGACTACCACATCAAAACAGACATTCCAACTCCGCGATGCCTGCTTTATCACATAAAACATCTTGCACACGTTTCCACAGCTCCCACTATTTACGAAGCCCTCTGGCTGTGTACTTATAGACGCTCTCTTCCAAAACATCATTTAGAAAAGTCATGACACCCAACCACCAGATATCGTAGTCATGGTATGTAGCAGTGGCAAGTAGGATCTGGATGGACTTAAGCATAGCTTTGAAAGTCTCAACTTTTCCATATACACCAAGTAATCTTCTCAAGATATACTTGCTCCTGATGGGGATTTAATGTAATTCCATGCTACCCTTCCCCGGTACTTACGAGGTTGCGGAAGTGGTGAAAAACGATTTTCAAGAGGGTGGTAACATGGACTCATAATACGGATCTTTGTTAAACAACTACCAAACAACCTAACTAGAGTTTTACCTACTCGGTTAGGGGGCTATACCTTTCTTGAACTCCTTCGTCTTCAACTCTTTCCGGTGTACGGATCGGCCTCACCTCGTCGTCTCCTTGCGCCGAAGATGGATCCACCTGAAAGCTTCTACCTTTGGCTTCTTCTTCGAACTTGAAGAAACTAGAACACTTGGTGTGCTAAACCTTGTGAACTAGGATGAGTAGAGAAGTGATTTGGGTTTTCTTTTATCTCTAAGGCAATGTTTCTCAACTCATGAGAGGGTGTTGCTTTGAACTAGAGAGAGAGCAAGAGAAAGAGCTCAAGCAAGAGAGAGAAATGAAATGAGAGAATGAGCAAGACTTTTCTCAACCTCTCTCCCATAATCCAAAAAGAATAATAATAATAATAATAATAATAATAATTGAGTATTATGTGATGGTTCATATCATATCAAGTGGCATTATCGTTTCATGCACTCATATTGCAAAGCATAACAAGCAAGAAAAAGTCTTTGCCATGAAATGATAGCCATTGCAATGATGATGGTCAACTAGTCCAACCTAGTCAACCGGTCAACAAAGTCAACAAGTCAACAAAGTCAACCCCTCATCTCAACCATGACACAATAATACTTAATTAATATTATCATTAATCATATTTCTTATTCTCATTAGGGTTTAGCAAAAGTCAATGGTCAACAGTGAACAATCAACAGTCAATAACCCCAATGAGAATCCTCTGCCTCTGTCTCTCTCTGTCAACTGTGCATACACACCCGCATCCGCGTTCCGAGAAACACGAATACAAACGAGATAAAACCAATCCCAAAATGTACACTAGGATCAGGCTTAAACCAAAGCCCGCTAGTGTTAACTGTCCGGACACCAAACGTGCACAAGTGCACGGATGTGACCGAACCGTGTCGCAAAACCATGCGACCTATCGCAAAACCATGCGACCTCTACTCTTTTGCCTAAAGGCGAATAGCTTTCTGTGTGATACTCTAAAGACTCGACACTACACTGGCAGTGGGTTTAACTACAGACCGCAAGCGGCACTAGCTGTGCGTAACGGTCCCCAGGTAGATGCCGACAAGAAGACTGACGAGGTGAAACCCATCTGAACTCCTACTGAGCCTGAATGTGACAATCTCCGCACAGTCCGGTCTGTTCGTCTGATACATCGCATGGCGGGCCTAGGGGCGGTAAACGTCAGTCCCCTAATAGCGGTACAAGTCGTGTCGGAGTGAAGCCCAGAACACCCTGAGATAACACTGGAAACCTACCAGTATATCTCGCTTGCCCTGGCCAGGGACTACTCGTGTAATGGCTCTCCTAGACACAGCGCGATGTCAACCCCCAATACCGGGAGAGACGAATCCTGTCTAACCGTCACTGCCTCCAAGTGCTTCGGGACTGCACCCAACTGCTACCTGTTTGCACGACTCTTTTGAGCCGTGGTAGGGTAGTAATCAAAGTACAGTGGGAACAAACTCGAGGCGAAGTGACAGTGTCAAGTCAGCGGACTAAGCTGTACTCATGTCACCTGGAAACTGGTAACTGATGATAGGTATAGTACCAACCAACAGTTCCCGACGAGTCCTGTCCAGTGTACTCGTAACCCAACGAGCATCTGCATACTATCTCCAGTACGACGTACTGATGGCTGTAGGACAGACCATCTCCCCTGCTGGGATGAGAAGCGCATACGCTAGTCTACTCCGGAGTATCGATGCCCTGTCTCGATAGTCCTACGACTAGGGACCTGTATAAGGATGTGCTTATAGATTACCCAGCCCCCACGAGTGTGACTGCCATCACAACGCTGGTAATCAAGCAATGATCCTAAGGGCTCTACTAATATGTATAAGCGATATGCTAAAAGAAACACATGCACATATTGAACTAGAAACAAACCAAGTAGCATACTACCATTTTGAGCAAGATTGTCTATACAACTGTGAATATCCCAAGCTTCCATTAAGTAATATACAAGCTAGTATGATACAGTAATGGTCTCTAGGGCATATACACTAACAATCTCCCACTTGCACTAAGGCCATGAACTGGCGTATCGAAGACCTATCATCTCGATCAGCCGCTCGAACTGAGTCTGGGGTAAGGCCTTCGTGAGTGGATCAACAGTGTTATCTTCTGTATTTACTCTCTTCACCTCGATCTCCCGGCGATCTACGATCTTCCTGATCAGGTGGTACCGCCTCAAAATTTGCCTGGACTTCTGATGGGACCTGGGTTCCTTCGCTAAAGCTATAGCGCCATTGTTGTCACAATACAGCGGTATTGGATCAACACTGGTAGGAACCACCTGAAGCTCCGTGAGGAACTTCTTCAACCAGACAGCTTCCTTTGCGGCATCGCAAGCAGCTATGTACTCCGCTTCCATAGCTGAGTCAGCAACGGTTTCCTGCTTGGAACTCTTCCAGCAAACCGCCCCATTGAGGGTAAAGACATAACCCGACATGGACTTGGAGTCATCCCTGTCACTCTGGAAGCTGGAGTCAGCAAATGCCTCGATCTGGAGGTCTTTTCCGCCATACACCAAGAACATCTCCTTAGTCCTTCTCAGGTACTTGAGAATGTTCTTTACTGCTATCCAGTGTTTCTCCCTTGGGTTCGACTGATACCGGCTTACAACGCTCAATGCGTATGCTACATCTGGTATGGTACACAACATCGCGTATATAATAGATCCTACCGCAGATGCGTAGGGTATTGATGACATGCGAGCCCTTTCCAAATCAGTCTTGTGAGACATCTCTTTGGAGAGGGTGATTCCGTGACAAGCCGGTAGATTATCGCGCTTGGAATCTTCCATACTGAATCGTTTCAGTATGGTGTCGATGTACCTTGACTGTGAAAGTCCCAACATCCTTTTAGATCTATCACGATAGATCTGGATCCCCAGAATATAGTTGGCATCGCCCGGGTCCTTCATGGAGAACCTCTGTGACAAGAATCCTTTGACTGACTGTAACATAGGAATCTCATTTCCTATTAGGAGAATGTCATCGACGTACAAGACGAGGAATACCACATTACTCCCTACAATCTTACTGTAAATGCATGGTTCATCTGGGTTTTAGATAAAGTCGAATTCTTTGACAGTATCATCAAAGCAGATGTTCCAACTCCGCGATGCCTGCTTCAGTCCATAGATGGACTTGAGCAACTTGCACACTTTACCGCTGCTCCCACTCTAAATGAATCCTTCTGGCTGATCCATATAGACGCACTCTTCTAAATATCAATTTAGGAAAACCGTATTTACGTCCATCTGCCAGATTTCATAATCGTGGAAGGCAGCAATGGCAAGAAGGACCCGAATGGATTTCAGCATAGCCACTGGAGAAAAGGTTTCGTCATAGTCCAAACCAGGTCTTTGACAAAAACCCTTTGCAACAAGTCTAGCCTTATAGGTCTCAACCTGCCCTACTCACACCAATCTTCCTTTTGAAGATCCACTTGCATCCTACGGGTTTTACCCCATCTGGAGCAACGTCCAACGTCCATACTTTGTTGGTGTACATGGACTCCATTTCGGTCCGCATTGCATCCAGCCATTTTACCGAGTCACCGCTCTGAATGGTTTGCTGGAAGCTAGTAGGCTCATCATAATCGATAGTACAATCCTCTCTATCCCCGTCTATGAGAAAACCGTAGTATCTCTCGGGCGGATGAGACTGCCTACTACTCCTGCGGAGCGGCGCAGGAATGTCCGGTTCTCCTGAAACTTCTGGTTCATCAAAGCTTTCAGTAACAGCTTGTGGTTCTGGAATTTCTTCCAGTTCTATTGCGCTCCCACTTATCTGATTTTCCAAAAATTCAGTTTCCAAGAAGTGGGCATGCGGAGAAACAAAAACTTTTTGTTCTTCTGCGGAATAGAAAAGATACCCCCTGGAGTTCTTTGGGTATCCCACAAACTTACACAGTACTGAGCGTGCCTCGAGCTTGTCCGCATGCTGCTTTTTTACAAAAGCTGGACATCCCCATATCTTAAGATACTTAAGACAGGGTTTCTTCCCACTCCACATCTGATATGGGGTGGTAGGCACAGTCTTGGTTGGAGCCTTGTTCAAGAGATATGCAGCTACTTCTAGTGCATAACCTCAGAAAGATTGCGGTAACTCAGCCTTACTCATCATGGAACGAACCATATCCAATAGGGTTCGATTCCGCCATTTAGATACACCGTTGTGTTGTGGTGTGTATGGAGGAGTACGCTGAGAGAGAATTCCATTCTCTTTTAAGTAGTCCAGAAACTCGGCACTCAAGTATTCACCACCTCGATCAGATCTCAGTGTCTTTATACTTTTGCCTGTTTGTTTTTCAACTTCATTCTTGTATTCCCGAAATTTTCCAAAGGCCTCGGATTTGTGCTTCATTAAGAAGATATGTCCATACCTAGAGAAATCATCTGTGAAAGTAATGAAGTATGAATAACCACTTCGTGCATGTGTAGACATTGGACCACACACATCACTGTGTATGAGTCCCAAGAGCTCGCTCACTCTTACTCCGTGTCCAGTGAACGGAGTCTTTGTCATCTTTCCCGTGAGACAAGATTCACAAGTGGCATAAGACTGATACTCGAACGGATTCAAGTATCCCTCTTTATGTAACTTAGTTAATCGTGTCTCATTAATGTGACCCAGTCTACAATGCCATAAGAAAGCCTGATTTGTTTCCGGAGACTTTCTTTTAAGTGTGTTCTGGACACTGAATATCTGAGCTTGATTTAATACGTATATCCCGTTATTTAATGTACCTGACCCAATCATAACTTGATTTAGGTGGATGTTTACTACATCGCTTACAAAAGTAAATTCATATCCTTCCTTAGAAAGTAAGGATACAGATATGATATTACAAGTCGCACCTGGTACATACAAACAGTTACGCAAAATCAATATCTGCCCAGTTGTCAGTCCAAGATGATATTCCCATACGGATTCAGCATCCATGCTCATTCCGTTAGCAACCCTGAGAGTCATATCACCTTTCCTGATAACCCTACGGTTTCTCAGAGCATGTAATGAATTACAGATGTGAGATCCTGATCCGGTATCTAATACCCAGGAAGTAGGGTTAACTGACATTCAGTTCTCTATCACAAACACACCCAAAGCCGAAGCCACAACATACTTCGAATTCTGGCTACTGGCTTTGCTAGCCCTGCAATCTTTCTGCCAATGTTCATTCCCGTTACAATAGGAACGTCCCTCTTTTACTACATCCAGTCCTGAAACTTTTGCCATTGCTTTTCCTTCTTCTTCCCTGGTTTCCTTCAGGGTATAAGCAGAGGGCAGGGACTGTAGAATTAAGTCAGTGCTTGACCCATTCTCCAACGTGGTCTCCAGGTCCGTAAGCTTAAAATAGCTGGTCTCTGTAAGGACGTTGCCCCTTACAGATGACCCGACAGCCAACCTCGCTTGAAGCAATTCATTCGAGGTCTCATATCTTGCGATACGAGATTGCTCTCCATATAAATCTTTGTTATGGAGGAAGATAGAAACTGAGTCCATCTTCTCGTGCTGCCTCTGGTTTGCACCATCAACTGAGGCTAACACTAGGCACTTGGCTTTCGCACAGTCTTTTTCCGATGTCTTGCGGATATAAATATCCGTGACAGGGGAAACTGGACCTGAGACGGCAGGGGTTGGATCAGTCAAGAGGTGTCCCAGCTTGTCATGGGAAATGGACATCTGGACAGACCTTTGCCAGTCAAAACAGTCAGATTCAGTCATTTTATTATCTAGATGTAACCTATGTCTGGTCACTGGGTCGCTGCAATTAAGAGAGAGAGAAGAAAACACTCAGCATGATGCTCTTGCAAGTTTAGATTGGTTTTTAATTTATCTAAACAGGATGGCTCCCACTGTCTCTCGAATCCCTCCTCAAACCATAAAGGAAGAATTAGTCGGGATCAATCTCACCGTACAATACTTGCTTGACCGTTCAGCCAGGCTGGTGTCGGTACTTCGAGGGAGGTTTTACAACGCTTTCGCGAAGTTTCTTAATTAAATAACCTCTTTTCCCTGTGGACGTAGCCCCGCTAACACCTTTCTAGGCACCTACTTGGTTTATAGCATTGATCGTTAAGTGAGAAAGTTCCGGAGGAGTAGCAAATACTCACAGTAGGATCGGGATCCAAATATCATCGTGTGATAAACTGAAGGAATCCTACCAGAATCATCACACTCCAAATGGTATGCAACGCTAGCAGGTTTCAGTTCTTTTGAAACTCCCGATGTGGATTTTTGCCACATGTTCTTATGACCTTGACGAAGGTCAACAAATCATAAGTCACATGTCAAGTTCTACCCGTCATTGTCCAGGTTAATTTGAACCCACCCGTATATACCCTTGACGAAGGTCAACAAGGTAATACGACTGTCCCAAACCAACGCATCTATCTATGCTACATATGAACACCCAACAGCTACCAATCACTATGCCTTGACGAAGGTCAACAAACATAGCTTGAATACTATTGAATATTCATATGAAACGACGGAGGGCTACGAATGGTTTTGGCAAAACCTTGAACGTAGTGAACTTGATATAATCGAAGGAACCTTGATAGCTTTTAAATGGAGTGGCTTAAGCTCCGCGGTTTAAAAGTTATTTTTGAAAAGAAACCGAGTGGTTTTTGAAATTGTTCCAACGACTTTTACTTGGTTTATTTTTCTTGCATTAATTCCAATGCGTCCCATCAATTAAACCTATCATTGCAGAAAACAACGAAAATATGACGTACGGTTATGTCATCTGCATTCGCCACGGGGGCCCGTCATTACCCGTTAGGTTACTTAACTAACGACAGAGCGGGGGCTGGACTAGCGCGGATGCAAAATATAAGCAACGCCTAAATAGATATACTCATTCGTCACATGCAATGATAGCCATTCCAGATCAAAGATGAACACATTGGATATACTAGGAATCCGCAATTCGTACGAGCCTGTAACGAAAAGCGGATTACACGGTCGTGATGAATAGCCATTACCCCACCCTAGACCCTTACGGGTGCGGCAAACTACCCGCCAAATATCCGAAGCGGAGCAACCTCCCTCAACGACGTGAGTAGGCCACTCGGCACTTCGTGATACCCGGTAGTTTATGCACCCCACTTTGGGTCTATCCTAAGAGCGAAAACAGTAAAAAGAAATTATACAATGACGGCTACAACCCCGACCCGGTTGTGCGGCCAAAAATAATATTACATCAATTTACATATTACATGAATTGAAAGAAAAGAAAACTCTCATCTCACAACCCCCGGCTATTCATCCGCGACAATCCAATTGGTTCATATACACATACCATCAACATTACAGATCACAGATATGTATAACCCCCACTAATCGACGTATAGCGATTAGCGGACGTTCAATACATATATCACATCACAGATATATACCCGTCAGCTTAAGTCTTTAGAAGTTCGATAAAAATACGGATTTTCAAGCCCCAAAAACTAATTTTTCTTTCTGGAAAACCTGGGCAGAAAAAACATATTGTAAAAATCCCAAAACACCCCCAGAAACACACTGCAAGAAAATTGAGCCACGACCAACTCAACTCGGCCGCGGATCCGCGGCGGGAGCGTGCTCCCGCCGTGGTTCCGCGGCGCTTTGAACGGTTCTGTGGCCTAAATTTCTTGAGTGTGTTTTAAAAAGCCTGAGTCGATTTTTAGAGTATGATTTATCATTTTTTGAACAGAATACAGAATCGACAGAAACTTGATTTTCCGGGTGTTTTTCGTGACTTTTTCTCCGATCGAACTTCTACTTACTTTGCTAACATGTTAGATAGTGTTTAACTAGGCTCTGATACCACTGTAAGTCCATGCTATCCTTCCCCGGTACTTACGGGGTTGCGGAAGTGGTGAAAAACGATTTTCAAGAGGGTGGTAACATGGACTCATAATACGGATCTTTGTTAAACAACTACCTAACAACCTAACTAGAGTTTTACCTACTCGGTTAGGGGGCTATACCTTTCTTGAACTCCTTCGTCTTCAACTCTTTCTGGTGTACGGATCGGCCTCACCTCGTCGTCTCCTTGCGCCGAAGATGGATCCACCTGAAAGCTTCTACCTTTGGCTTCTTCTTCGAACTTGAAGAAACTAGAACACTTGGTTTGCTAAACCTTGTGAACTAGGATGAGTAGAGAAGTGATTTGGGTTTTCTTTTATCTCTAAGGCAATGTTTCTCAACTCATGAGAGGGTGTTGCCTTGAACTAGAGAGAGAGAAAGAGGAAGAGCAAGAGGAAGAGCTCAAGCAAGAGAGAGAAATGAAATGAGAGAATGAGCAAGACTTTTCTCAACCACTCTCCCATAATCCAAAAAGAATAATAATAATAATAATAATTGAGTATTATGTGATGGTTCATATCATATCAAGTGGCATTATCATTTCATGCACTCATATTGCAAAGCATAACAAGCAAGCAAAAGTCTTTGCCATGAAATGATAGCCATTGCAATGATAATGGTCAACTAGTCCAACATAGTCAACCGGTCAACAAAGTCAACAAGTCAACAAAGTAAACCCCTCATCTCAACCATGACACAATAATACTTAATTAATATTATCATTAATCATATTTCTTTTCTCATTAGGGTTTAGCAAAAGTCAATGGTCAACAGTGAACAGTCAACAGTCAACAGTCAATAACCCCAATGAGAATCCTCTGCCTCTGTCTCTCTCTGTCAACCGTGCATACACACCCGTATCCGCGTTCCGAGGAACACAAATACAAATGAGATAAAACCAATCCTAAAATGTACACTAGGATCTGTCTTAAACCAAAGCCCGCGAGTGTTAACTGTCCGAACACGAAACGTGCACAAGTGCACGGATGTGACCGAACCCTGTCGCAAAACCATGCGACCTGTCGCAAAACCATGCGACCTCTACTCTTTTTCCTAAAGGCGAATAGCTTTCTGTGTGGGACTCTAAAGACTCGACACTACGCTGGCAGTGGGTTTAACTACAGACCGCAAGCGGCACTAGCTGCGCGTAACGGTCCCCAGGTAAATGCCGACAAGAAGACTGACGGGGTGAAACCCATCTGAACTCCTACTGAGCCTGAATGTGACAATCTCCGCACAGTCCGGTCTGTTCGTCTAATACATCGCATGGCAGGCCTAGGGGGCGGTAAACGTCAGTCCCCTAATAGCGGTACAAGTCGTGTCGGAGTGAAGCCCAGAACACCCTGAGATAACACCGGAAACCTACCAGTATATCTCGCTTGCCCTGGCCAGGGACTACTCGTGTAATGGGTCTCCTAGACACAGCGCGATGTCAACCCCCAATACCGGGAGAGACGAATCCTGTCTAACTGTCACTGCCTCCAAGTGCTTCGGGACTGCACCCAACTGCTAACTGTTTGCACGACTCCTTTGAGCCGTGGTAGGGTAGTAATCAAAGTACAGTGGGAACACACTCGAGGCGAAGTGACAGTGTCAAGTCAGCGGACTACGCTGTACTCATGTCACCTGGAAACTGGTAACTGATGATAGGTATAGTACCAACCAACAGTTCCCGACGAGTCCTGTCCAGTATACTCGTAACCCAACGAGCACCCTCATACTATCTCCAGTACGACGTACTGATGGCTGTGGGACAGACCATCTCCCCTGCTGGGATGAGAAGCGCATACGCTAGTCTACTCCGGAGTATCGATGCCCTGTCTCGATAGTCCTACGACTAAGGACCTGTATAAGGATGTGCTTATAGATTACCCAGCCCCCACGAGTGTGACTGCCATCACAACGCTGGTAATCAAGCAATGATCCTAAGGGCTCTACTAATATGTATAAGCTATATGCTAAAAGAAACACATGCACATATTGAAATAGAAACAAACCAAGTAGCATACTACCATTTTGAGCAAGATTGTCTATACAACTGTGAATATCCCAACCTTCCATTAAGTAATATACAAGCTAGTATGATACAGTAATGGCCTCTAGGGCATATACACTAACATTTAACCCTTCAGATAAAGCAACCAAAGTCCATACTTTGTTGGTGTATAAGGATTCCATCTCAGATCGCTAAGCATCCAGCCATTCTTACAGAGTCCCACTCCTGATGGCCAGCTCGAAACTAGTTGGGTCATCATCTCATGATGCAATCCTCGCTCCCACTATCATAGAGAAAACTGAAGTATCTCTCAGGTGGGTGAGGAACCCTACTAGATCGGCGGAGAGGCTGAGGTTCGTTGGAAACTATTGAATCCTTCGGGTTTACCAAATCATCAGCTGCAGTTTGTATAGCTGGAACTCTTTCCAGTTCTAACTCATGACCACTAATTTCTTCACAAGAAATTCCCTTTCACAAAGGTGGCATGTTGAGAAACAAAACATCTTTTGTTCCTCGGTTTGGTAGAAGATATTCCCTTGCGAGTGCCTGGTATATCCAACAAACTTCTACAGAACTGACTTTGCCTCGAGCTTGTCCGGATTATGCTTTTAGACATAGGCCGGACAACCCCAAATCATAACATACTTAAGATATGGGCTCTTCCCATTCCATATCACATATGAAGTAGTAGGCAACTGATTTGATTGGAACCCTATTCAATAGGTATGCAGCTTCTCAAGTGCATAACTCCCAAAAGGAAATAGGAAACTCAGTAGTACTCATCATAGAGCACACCATATCACATAGGATGTGATTGCTCCGCCCCGATACACCGACGTTGTAGGGTTCCTAGGCACTCTTGTGAAGGTTCAAAAGGCATCAAACATGCCCGGATAAAAATTTAGACGTGCCGAACAACCCAAAGCCGGGATCTTTGCTAGATTATTAGGTTTAAACATGCAAGATGATAACTTTTTATCTAAGTGTGAGGGATTACAACCTTTGTAGTCCGCTCCTTCACTTCACAAGCTCCGAGTAGAAGTCCCTTTGCCGCGATCCACGATCTCCCGGACTCATGAGAGGCTCCACGACTCGAACGATCCATGCTAGCTTGAAGTATTCCAAATCTCCGATGATCTACCTTGAAGTTGCAAAGACTCAAGCTTTCTCACTCTAAAGAGATGAACACACTAATCTCATGGGCTAGATGAGATGAGGATGAGAGAGTAGTAATTTTGCTTTCTTTTTAAATCATTTTCTCATATTTATTCATCACATAAAGAAAATCAAGAAAACTTTCTTCAAGAGAGAAGAAGATGATAATGGAAAAGATAATGAATTATTTCTTTTTTTGATGAATAGAAAGAAATGTATATGATTGATATATAAACCATGGTCAAGGATGAATGGATAAGAATATGTAGAGAAACAACTAGAGTTAGGGTTTGGTTAGGTTTAGAAAAGTGTCATCACAAAATATCTTAACCATGACAAAATAAAAATGCTTCTAGAAGGTGCATGAAGCAACTAACCCTAATCAAACCCTAACCTCAATTAATCATCCTTAAACATGTTTAACAATTAATCATATCATGTCACAATAATATATATCACATATATATTATATATTTGCAACAAAAGAAAATAATACAATTAACATATATCGCATATATATCAATGTATCATCCAGTGAGAAAATGAAATAATAAAGCGAGCCAATATTAGACAATGTAATACAATATATCATATATATTATTATACATTAAATCATCGAATCAACACTTGATCCGACGATCCGGCTATATCGAATATTACCGACTAATATATCATGTACCGAATCATCGAATCAACACTTGATCCGATGACCTGGTTCATATCTAAATATCGCGAGAATATAATACGGTATCCCATATCGCATTATTCTCGGTCCTGCACATATCACATATGTGCCTCTACTCCGTTTCGCCTGAGCCAAGAAACCTCTGTGTAGGACTCTAAAGAATCGTCAATACGCCGGTAGCAGGTGATGATCATATCAAACACCCACAAGCTGCAAGCGGTCAGCTAAGCGTAACAGCCACCCAGGTATTGAGCGATCAGAAGATCAACAAGCTAGCCTGTGCGTTCTCCTGTGAATCCGATCAGTAACACTCCCGTAGAGTCCGGTCTGTTCGTCTGATATGTCGCATATCAAGTCTAGGGGTGGTATACGTCAGACCCCAGTAACTGATAAGTCGTGTCGATGTGTGGCTCATAACGGGTCGAGAAACTACTAGTAACACTTACCAGTAAATCTCTATATCAGCCCTGGCCAGGGACTTCCAGTTATAGCCAATCGAACACAGCACAACATCAACTCCCTATACCGGGAGAGACGAATCCCCTCCTATCGCTCATTGCCTCCATGTGATTCGGGACTGTACCCAAAAGCCACCGTTTTGCACGCCCTCTTGGACGTGGTAAGGTGGAAATCAAAGCACAGTGGGAATCACACAAGACTCTATGACGATCTCGGGTCTACAGACTACCCTGTACCAGTGTCACCGGAGAACTGCCATCTGACGTGTGGTATATCACCATCTGGAAGTTCTCGGCGAGTCCGTCCAGTGTACCCAGTCTCCACTGAGCACCCGTACACCATCTCTGATGTCTAACACCGATGGATATGGGATCATCCATCGCCCATCATATGGGTCAAGATGCGTATACGCTAGTCTACTCTGGTGTATCGATGCCCTGTCTCGATATACCCTCGACTAGGAACAGTTATAGGATGTACTCATCGACTACCGTGGCCCCACTAGTATGATCTCATCATAGTCCCAGTAGTCGAGTACAGATCCTAAGGGCTTTATCAACATGTGAGAGTAAAACAGTAAACCAATACAAGTCAACATGTTAAGATAAAGTGAAACCAAATAGCATACTATCATGACGAGCAAGAAAGTCCTCTCTGTATATATCTAAGCATCCATCATAATATACATCATATGTACAACAATGGCCTGTAGGGCATATACATAACTAACAATCTCCCACTTGCACTAAGGCCAGCTGCTGTAGTATCTCATACCTAGCATCCCGAATAATCTCTCAAACTGTATCTGGGGAATAGCCTTCGTGAATGGATCCGCAGTGTTGTCCTTCGTATCTACTCTCCTGACCTCGATCTCCCGGCTATCAACTATCTCCCTGATCAGGTGATACCGCCTCAGAATATGTCTGGACTTCTGATGGGACCTGGGTTCCTTGGCCAAAGCCACAGCTCCATTGTTATCGCAATACAGAGGTATTGGATGCTCAATGGATGGAACCACACCAAGTTCACTAATGAACTTCTTGATCCAGACAGCCTCTTTGGCAGCATCGTTGGCAGCGATGTATTCAACCTCCATCGTCGAGTCTGCAACGGTATCCTGTTTGGAACTTTTCCAACATACCGCCCCTCCATTGAGGGTAAAGACAAATCCCGAGTGCGACTTAGAGTCGTCCTTATCACTTTGGAAGCTGGAATCGGTAAAGGACTCCACCTGGAGTTCTCCGTTACCATACACCAAGAACATCTTCTTAGTCCTTCGTAAGTACTTGAGAATGTTCTTTACAGCTGTCCAGTGACTCTCTCCAGGATCTGCTTGATACCGACTCACTACACTTAGTGAGTATGCTACATCGGGTCTGGTACATAGCATCGCATACATGATAGAGCCTACTGCTGAAGCATAGGGTATCCCTTGCATGCGAGCTCTCTCCAAATCAGTCTTGGGAGACATCTCTTTGGAGAGAGTGAGTCAGAGATCGTGGGTTGGTTCCCACGCTTGGATTCTTCCATACTAAACCTCTTTAGTATGGTGTCAATGTACCTGGATTGGGACAATCCCAATATCCGTTTAGATCTATCTCTATAGATCATGATTCCCAATATGCAGGAGGCATCACCTAGATCTTTCATTGAGAATCTTTGTGATAAGAAGAGCTTGACTGATTGCAGCATAGGAATATCATTTCCTATCAAGAGTATATCATCCACGTACAATACGAGGAAGACTACCTTACCCTCTGCTACCTTCTTATAGATACAAGGTTCATCTATATTTTTGATGAAGTCAAACTCTTTGACTACAACATCAAAACTGATGTTCCAACTCCGCGATGCTTGCTTTAACCCATAAATGGATTTAAGCAGCTTGCACACCTTTCCGCTTCTCCCACTATCTACGAAGCCCTCTGGCTGAGTCATGTACATGCACTCTTCTAAATCACCGTTTAGAAAGGCGGTCTTAACATCCATTTTCCAGATTTCGTAGTCATGGTATGCAGCAATGGCAAGTAAGATCCGGATGGACTTAAGCATAGCCACTGGAGAAAAGGTTTCGTCATAATCCACACCTGGACGTTGACGAAAACCCTTTGCTACAAGTCTAGCTTTGAAAGTCTCAACTTTTCCATCTACACCAAATTTCTTTTTAAAAATCCACTTGCTCCCAATGGGTTTTACCCCTTCAGGAGCATTTTCTAAAATCCATACTTTATTGGTGTACATGGATTCCATCTCAGATCGCATTGCATCCAGCCATTTCACAGAGTCACCACTCGTGATGGCCTGCTCGAAACTAGTCGGTTCATCATCATCCATGATGCAATCCTCGCTTCCACCATCAATGAGAAAACCGTAGTATCTCTCAGGTGATGAGAAACCCTACTAGATCTGCGGAGAGGCTGGGGTTCGTCGGGTACTACTGAATCCTCTGGTTCCACTAAATCATCTGTTGTAGTTTGTGTCGCTGGAACCTCTTCCAGTTCTACCTCATTGCCATCAATTTCTTTTGCAAGAAATTCCTTTTCTAAAAAGGTGGCATATTGAGAAACAAACACTTTTTGTTCCTCAGCGTGATAGAATATATATCCATAAGAATCTTTTGGATATCCTACAAACTTACATATACCTGATCTTGCCTCGAGTTTGTCCGGATTTTGCTTTTTAACATAGGCTGGACAACCCCATATCTTAACTCGTTTAAGAGATGGTCTCTTCCCATTCCATATCTCATATGGAGTGGTAGGCACCGATTTAGTTGGAACTCTATTCAATAGATATGTGGCTGTCTCCAGCACATAACCCCAAAAGGAGATAGGTAACTCAGCAGTGCTCATCATAGAGCGCACCATATCTAATAGGGTGCGATTCCTCCGCTCCGATACACCGTTGTGCTGTGGTGTATAAGGAGGAGTAAGCTGAGAGAGAATCCCATTCTCTTTTAGATAATCCCGAAACTCATTACTTAAGTATTCACCTCCTCGATCAGATCGAAGAATCTTAATACTTTTGCCCGTTTAATTCTCTACTTCGTGCTTATATTCTCTGAATTTCTCAAAAGCTTCAGACTTGTGTTTCATCAGGAACACATGTCCGAATCTAGAGAGATCGTCAGTGAATGTAATGAAGTAGGAAGAACCGTTCCTGGCATGCATAGACATGGGACCGCATACATCACTATGTATTAGTCCTAAGAGTTCAGTAACTCTTTCTCCGTGTCCACTAAACGGAGCTTTGGTCATTTTTCCTTTGAGACATGAATGGCAAGTATCATAAGATGATAATTCGAACGGATTCAAATAACCATCCTTATGTAACTTAGCCAGTCGTGTCGCATTGATATGACCAAGTCTACAATGCTACAAGAAGGATTCGTTCATTTCTGAACTTTTCCTCTTGTGTGTGTTTTGTATATTTAGGACTGTATTCTAATTCAGAATGAATATGCCATTATGTAACGAGCCTGATGCAATCAACTTTTGATCTAGGAATATGTTCATAACATTATCCTTTACTACAAAATTATATCCTTCTTTACTTAATAAAGAAACTGATATAATATTGCACATCATGTTCGGTATATAATAGCACTCATTTAGAATCAGTGTATTACGACTCGGCAATACAAGGTGATATTCGCCAACTGCTTTGGCTACAATACTTGCACCGTTCCCTACTTGAACGGAATGATCACCTTTTCCCAGTTCTCTACCTTTACGTAGCCCATGTAACTGTTTACATATATGGGATCCTGATCCGGTATCTAATACCCAGGATGTAGGGTGAACTGAGAAACAGTTCTCAATAACTAACACACCCGAAGAAGATGCATCAATATGCATGTTCTTTTGGACGGCGTGAGAATCCAGACATTCTCCTGTTTCCTGTTCAGTCTTATAACTCTTATAAGAAAAAACGGGTCCAACGTTCCCCTGCTCAGTATAATAAGCGGGTTCAGTCAATACATCAATATTATTATCTTGATTATGGCCTGACATGGTCGCTACCTGGAGAGAGAGAGAAGAAAACACTTTAGCGTATGCTCTTGCAAGATTAGATTGGTTAGTATCTTATCTAATCAGGATATCTCCCACTGTTTTTATCAAATCTACCTTAAAACCCTAAAAGGTAAGATTAGCCGGGATTAATTACACCCTACAATTTCGTCAATCTTTCAGCCAGATCAGTGTCGGTACTTTGAGGGAGGTTCCCCGTGCTTTCGCACGGACCTAATTAAAGTAAACCTCGTTTTCCCAAAGGCATAACCCCGTTAACACTTTTCTAGACACCTACTTGAATGACTAATTGTCCCGTGTAAAACTCTCCCAGGAGTAACTCTTACTCGCAGTGGGTATCGGGATCCAACTATCTCATAGGAGGTATGCAATCTCATTGCAAATTTCAACACTTGAAATTCCCGATAATATTTTTACCCCTAGTGTCTTATGACCTTAACTATGGTCAACAAATCACAAGCACTAGTCAAGTTCTACCTGTCATTTCTTGATTAATTTAGACCCACCCACGTGACCCTTAACTATGGTCAACAAAGTCATATGACTGTCCTAATTAATCACATCTTATGTTATATAGGAAAACATCACTTAGCTACCGTACACTGCGCCTTAACTATGGTCAACAAACGCAGCACGAATACTAAGTACTCTATTTTCCTAAAATGACGGAGGGCTACGCAGGTTTTTCAGAAAACCCCGAGCGTAATGAACTTGATATCGTCGTAGAATCGAGTGTTTTTGAAAAGGAGTGTTTTTGAGGCTTTTCTTAGTTTCGCTAAAGGGGTCACTCCCGGTGAAGGGATCGTCGGCCCTTTCCTCATCGAATAAGGTGCATGATATATCATATATACCGCTGTGCAAAGCAAAACACTAAAAGCAATCAAAAGACAAACTGAGTTTTGTAGCATCTGCCAGTTTCGCTAAAGGAGTCACTCCCGGTGAAGGGATCTCGGTCCTTTCCTCATCGAATAAGGTGCAGGATATATCATATATATCACTGTGCAAAGCAAAACTGTAGCTACCCTTTTTATAAAGTTTTTAATTCTACAACATCTTTAGGTTTCTTTTCCTTTTATTAATCTTATTAATAAAAATCCCATCAGCTTATGCTTCCTAAGCATCACAGAAGAAACGAAAGCAGTAATATTTATATATCAGCATATATATATAGTATAAGCATTCGTCTCAGACAGTAATATGATCTCATCACAGAATATTGCAGCAGAAGAACATATATGAAATATTGGATATACTAGGACGTCCGTGTTTTCAATACGAGCCAGTATAAAACACGGATTCCACGGTCGCGACGAATAACCAAACCCACATCCCAAGACCCCTACGAGAGCGGCAAGTAACACTGCCAATTCTAGGGTTAGGAGACCCGGTCTCGACTCCTCGAGATGGCCTCCCACTACACCCTAGAACCCGGTTACTTGTGCTCCCCACCTTGGGTCTACCTAATGCGGAAAAGTAAATAATATACACTGGTGACATCAACCGCAACCTGGAAGTGCCCCAAATAAAAGAATATTACATTACAAATGAATTTTACATGAATGAAAATAAAAACCCTCATCTCACATAAAACCCCCGGCTATTCAGAACGCGACGATCCAATATAACATATCACAGCAACACATAATATCACATATCATCAACGTAAGTAAATATGCGCATCCCAATTGTCGTTGACATATAGCAACGAAACCGGCGATATCACATATTACACTTACGGTCACAGAAAAGAAAGTGTAAAACTACAATATTTGGAATCCACAATCACTTTAGACATCGCAAATTCGAAATATCACATACTCCGTATTTCATGCCTAACTCTATGAATTCCACATATTGTATCACATTCCAGATGAATAGACAGTATTAAACTTTTCGAACAGATAATCAAACACCCAAAATTTCCCAAAGTGCTCAACTCTTGAGCGGAGTTCAAATGATCCCAGAATATGTTACAGTACCGGTGATCCAGCCGTAGAAGGGTCAAGCCAACGCCTCACATGTGGCACGCCATACTGCCCCAAACCCGAAGGTTCATAAGGCAGTTCAAGACGGTCACATAATCGAGTTAAGGTTTGTTGTCTTCTAGAGGGTCCACCGCTTAACTTGTAAAATTTTTCCGACAGATTTAAACCCGATAAAAATTCAACACTTGAAAGTTTTACGTGCCGGGAAAAAGTCGGTTAATGATATCCGTTCAACTAGTTTAACAATTTCTAAATATCCGGAAAGAAATACGAATTTAAAGTTTCCGAACGAGTCTACTATTACAAAACAAACCCCAGAATTTTCATCACCTGAAACAGATTAAAAATACCCAGAAGCATCAACAAGCACCTACGGACATTACCATAAAAGCCACGTGTCATGAATCTACTAATCCGCCGCGGAACCGCCGCGCAAGGCATGCTTGCGCCGCGGTTCCGCCGCCGTTTGGATGAATTGAGGGCTCGGGTTTTATGGTAATCCTTAGAATTCCCTGCTGATATTTTTACATATTTTTAATTCAGAAAAAACCCAAAATTTAAAAAATTTCCAGAGAGGGGTCTAATTTTGTCGTTTCGGGTTCGATCGGAGTTTTAACTTCGTAAACACATCGCCTAATGCTCTAGCTTGGCTCTGATACCACTGTAGGGTTCCTAGGCACTCTTGTGAAGGTTCAAAAGGCATCAAACATGCCCGGATAAAAATTTAGACGTGCCGAACAACCCAAAGCCGTGATCTTTGCTAGATTATTAGGTTTAAACATGCAAGATGATAACTTTTTATCTAAGTGTGAGGGATTACAAGCTTTGTAGTCCGCTCCTTCACTTCACAAGCTCCGAGTAGAAGTCCCTTTGCCGCGATCCACGATCTCCCGGACTCATGAGAGGCTCCACGACTCGAACGATCCATGCTAGCTTGAAGTATTCCAAATCTCCGATGATCTACCTTGAAGTTGCAAAGACTCAAGCTTTCTCACTCTAAAGAGATGAACACACTAATCTCATGGGCTAGATGAGATGAGGATGAGAGAGTAGTAATTTTGCTTTCTTTTTAAATCATTTTCTCATATTTATTCATCACATAAAGAAAATCAAGAAAACTTTCTTCAAGAGAGAAGAAGATGATAATGGAAAAGATAATGAATTATTTCTTTTTTTGATGAATAGAAAGAAATGTATATGATTGATATATAAACCATGGTCAAGGATGAATGGATAAGAATGTGTAGAGAAACAACTAGAGTTAGGGTTTGGTTAGGTTTAGAAAAGTGTCATCACAAAATATCTTAACCATGACAAAATAAAAATGCTTCTAGAAGGTGCATGAAGCAACTAACCCTAATCAAACCCTAACCTCAATTAATCATCCTTAAACATGTTTAACAATTAATCATATCATGTCACAATAATATATATCACATATATATTATATATTTGCAACAAAAGAAAATAATACAATTAACATATATCGCATATATATCAATGTATCATCCAGTGAGAAAATGAAATAATAAAGCGAGCCAATATTAGACAATGTAATACAATATATCATATATATTATTATACATTAAATCATCGAATCAACACTTGATCCGACGATCCGGCTATATCGAATATTACCGACTAATATATCATGTACCGAATCATCGAATCAACACTTGATCCGATGACCTGGTTCATATCTAAATATCGCGAGAATATAATACGGTATCCCATATCGCATTATTCTCGGTCCTGCACATATCACATATGTGCCTCTACTCCGTTTCGCCTGAGCCAAGAAACCTCTGTGTAGGACTCTAAAGAATCGTCAATACGCCGGTAGCAGGTGATGATCATATCAAACACCCATAAGCTGCAAGCGGTCAGCTAAACGTAACAGCCACCCAGGTATTGAGCGATCAGAAGATCAACAAGCTAGCCTGTGCGTTCTCCTGTGAATCCGATCAGTAACACTCCCGTACAGTCCGGTCTGTTCGTCTGATATGTCGCATATCAAGTCTAGGGGTGGTATACGTCAGATCCTAGTAACCGATAAGTCGTGTCGATGTGTGGCTCATAACGGGTCGAGAAACTACTAGTAACACTTACCAGTAAATCTCTATATCAGCCCTGGCCAGGGACTTCCAGTTATAGCCAATCGAACACAGCACAACATCAACTCCCTATACCGGGAGAGACGAATCCCCTCCTATCGCTCATTGCCTCCATGTGATTCGGGACTGTACCCAAAAGCCACCGTTTTGCACGCCCTCTTGGACGTGGTAAGGTGGAAATCAAAGCACAGTGGGAATCACACAAGGCTCTATGACGATCTCGGGTCTACAGACTACCCTGTACCAGTGTCACCGGAGAACTGCCATCTGACGTGTGGTATATCACCATCTGGGAGTTCTCGGTGAGACCGTCCAGTGTACCCAGTCTCCACTGAGCATCCGTACACCATCTCTGATGTCTAACACCGATGGATATGGGATCATCCATCGCCCATCATATGGGTCAAGATGCGTATACGCTAGTCTACTCTGGTGTATCGATGCCCTGTCTCGATATACCCTCGACTAGGAACAGTTATAGGATGTACTCATCGACTACCGTGGCCCCACTAGTATGATCTCATCATAGTCCCAGTAGTCGAGTACAGATCCTAAGGGCTTTATCACACAGTAAACCAATACAAGTCAACATGTTAAGATAAAGCGAAACCAAATAGCATACTATCATGACGAGCAAGAAAGTCCTCTCTGTATATATCTAAGCATCCATCATAATATACATCATATGTACAACAATGGCCTCTAGGGCATATACATAACTAACAGACGTGCTGTGGTGTATACGGAGGAGTAATGCTGAGAGAGAATCTCATTCTCCTTTAGAATAGTCCAGGAATTTCGTGCTCAAGTATTCTCCTCCTTGATCTCATCAAAGGACATAATACTTATACCCGTTTTTGGTTCTCTACTTCTAACTTATATTCTGTGAATATCTCAAAAGCTTCGGACTTGTGTTTCAACTGGAACATTTGTCTGAATCTTGAGAGATAATCAATGAATGTAATGAAGTACAAAGAACCGGTCTTGGCATGTGTAGACAGGGGACCTTACATACATCATCAAGTATCAATCCCAAGAGTTCACCAACTCTTTCTCTGTTTCCAATAAACAGAGTTGTGGTCATCTTATCTTTATGACATGACCGGCAAGTTTCACAAGATGTAAATTCAAACAGATTTAAATATGCATCTAAATGTAACTTCAGCTAGTCGGGTCGCATTGATATGACCTAGTCTACAATGCCTCAAGAAGGATTCGTTCATTTCTGAACTCTTCCTCCTGTGTGTGTTCTGTATACTAAGAACTGTAATTTGATTTAGAACGTTTATGTTTTTAGATAACGTGCCTAAACCGATCAACTCTTGATATAGGAAATGTTCAAAACATTATCCAACTATACAAAATTAAATCCTTCTTTACTAATAAAGAGACTTGATATGATGTTGTATATCAGGTTCGGTATCTAATAACATTCGTTCAGAATCAATGTATTCTGATAATATAGGGTGATAACTACCAACAGACTTGGCTGCAACACTTGCACCGTTTCTATCTCATGAAACTTATCACCCGTTCTCAGTTCTCTACTTATCTGTAGCCCATGTAACAAATTACATATGTGGGATCCCGATCCGGTATCAAATACCCAGGACGTAAAGGACATTGAGAAACAGTTCAGTGTAATGAAGACACCCGAAGATGATGCATCAGTATGCACCATCTTCGTTTGGGCGGCACGGGAATTCTGGTAATCCCCTATTTCCTGCTCTGTCTTATAACAATTATAAGTTCGAGCGGGACCAACGTTCCCCAGCTCAGTATAACAAGCGGGTTCGGTCAATACATCCGTATTATTATCTTGATTAAGGCATGGCATAGTCGCTACCAGGAGAGAGAGAAGAAAACACTCAGCGTATGCTCTTGCAATATTAGATTGGTTATTAATATACCTAATCAGGATGTCTCCCACTGTTTTAGTCAAATCTTCCTTCAAACCCTAAAAGGAAAGACTAGCCGGGATTAATTACACGCTACAAGTTCGCCAATCTTTCAGCCAGGCCAGTGCCGGTACTTTGAGGGAGGTTCCTCGTGCTTTCGCACGGACCTAATTAAAGTAAACCTCTTTTTCCCAGGGGCGTAACCCCGTTAACACCTTTCTAGACACCTACTTGATCGGCTAATTGTAATGTGTAAAACTCTCCCAGGAGTAACTCTTACTCGCAGCGGTTATCGGGATCCAACTATCTCATAGAAGGTATGCAATCTCATTGCAAATTTCAACACTTGAAATTCCCAATAATATTTTACCCCTAACGTGCTATGACCTTGACGCATGCCAAACAACCCATAGTCCGTTAGTCAAGTTCAACCCATACATTTCCTGATTGAATTAAACCCACCCGTACGACCCTTGACGCATGCCAAACAACGTCGTACGAATACCCTAATCCAATCGCATCGTATGCTAGCAGATAAGTACGAGTTAGCTACCGTACACTACGCCTTGACGCATGCCAAACTACCGCAGCACGAATACTAAGTAGTACTTATCTGAAATGACGGAGGGCTATGACAGGATTTTAAGAAAACCTTTGCGTAACGAACTTGATATCGTTGTAGAATCGAGTGATTTTAAATTGAATGTTTTTGAGGCCTTTTCTAGTTGTGCTCAAGATGTCACACCCGGTGAAGGGATCGTCGGCTCTTTCCTCATCGAATAAGGTGCAGGATATTTCACAAATATCACTATGCAAAGCAAAAACTATATATATAAGCAATCAAAAGACAAACCGAGTGTGTAGCATCTGCTAGTTTCGCTAAAGAGGTCACTCCCGGTGAAGGGATCTCGGCTCTTTCCTTATCGAATAAGGTGCTGGATGTTCTACAAGGAACACCGCTATGCAAAGCAAGAACTAGAGCTACCAGTTTTTAAACAAGTTTCTACAACATCTTTAGGTTTCTTTTATTTCATTAATCTCATTAATGAAGTCAAATTTTAATTATACTTCACAAGCATCACATTTGAAACGAAATCTGCAATATAACATATATCTCATATATATAATATAAACATTCATCTCAGGCAGTAATATGATCTCATCACAGAACATTGCAGCAGAAGAACACATATGAAATATTGGATATACTAGGAGGTCCGTGTTTTTAATACGAGCCTGTATAAAACACGGATTCCACGGTCGCGATGAATAGCCAAACCCACATCCCTAGACCCCTACGAGAGCGGCAAGTAAGCCTGCCAGTTCTAGAGTTAGGAGACCCGGTCTCAACTCCTCGAGATGGTCTCCCACTGGACCCTAGAACCCGGTTACTTGTGCTCCCTGCCTTGGGTCTAACTAATACGGAAAAGTAAATAATATACAATGGTGACATCATCCTCAGCCTGGAAGTGCCCCAATAAAAGAATATTACATACAAATGAATTTTACATGAATGAAAATGAAAAACTCTCATCTCACATAAAACCCCCGGCTATTCAAACATGACGATCCAATATAACATATCACATCAACACATAATATCTCATATCATCAACGTAAGTAAGTATGCATACACTGATTGTCATTGATGTATAGCAATGAAAACCGGCGATACAACTACATACTACACTTACAGTCACAGAAAAGAAAGTGTAAAACTACAACAGTTGGAATCCGCAACCTCCTTAGACATCGCATGCCTAATCAAATGAATTCCTTAGACATCGCATGCCTAACTATTATAAACCCCGCATTTTAGTCTCTATATCGAAAACACTTTTCAATATCTAGTTGGGCAATTCAACAAGATTCCCGATATTTTGATCGAATGCTCGTCGCAAACTTTACTAGACGGCCGCACCCTCGGATGCCGTCGACGAAGTGCACTAAAGCGGAACATTGCTGCCGCGAGCACCCAAACGGATGCTCTTGGCGACGGGGTTCTTCTACAGTCACTTGGTTGGGGCTATGGGGTATGGCTGTTTATTAAATCCACAAGTCCGTACGCTACGTGATTGCGACGGACTTTTGATCACATAAAAATTCCATGGCAACCGATCATCTAATACTGAACTGCTAGATTTATAACATTCAAATTAGTTATCTCATAACTACTTATGGATTCCAAATATTGTATCACATTCCAGATAAATAAACAATGTTAAACTTTCCGATCGAATAAAAAAACACCCAAGATTTCCCAAATTGCTCAACACTTGAGAGGAGTCCAAAAAGTATCCATCACATGCCATAGTACCAATGGTCCAGCCGTAGAAGGGTCAAACCAACGCCTCACATGTGGCAACGCCGTACTGCCACAAACCCTAAGGTTTAGAGGCGGTTCAGACGGTCACATAATCGAGTTAAGGTTTGTGTTCTTCTAGAGGGTCCACCGCGTTACTTGCACGACTAAGAACATTCTTAAACTACGGAAAAAATCCAACACTTGGAAATTTTCCGTCAGGGGAAAAAGTGAGTTATTGATATTCGTTCGAACTTTGTAACACGTTCTAAAATTACCCGTGTTTACCCCAATCAGAGCAAAGCTCTTTTCAAATTCCAAGGCGGGAGAAGAAGCAACGCTTCATCTTCCCCCAATCAGAAATAAAGCTTTGCTTTGAAAATTTAAACTTTAATTTTGAAGCAACGCTTCGGTTCCCGTGCGCTGCGCGTAATGCGCCGCGTGTCAGAAGTTGACACGGCAGCACAACGCCCAAGGCGATACGTCCGATCAGAGCAAGGCTCTTTAAAAACATAAGTAACACTTAACTGCGCAAGCGCACGACAGCGCAACACGTGTCTGCGCAGTTGCGCACGCACAACTGCGCAAGCGCACGGCAGCGCGACACGTGTCTGCGCAGTTGCGCAAGCGCTGTTGCGCAAGCGCACGGCTGCGCGACACGTGTCTGCACAGGTGCGCAAGCGCTGTTGCGCAAGCGCCTTACTGCGCGACACGTGTCACGCGCTGGTGAGTTGCGCAACAGCAGAATGAAGATTTAAGGAAATCTTTTCTGTTCTTGTTAAAACAAGAAAATTTCTTCTGTAAAACAGGGGCCTTTGGATCAAAGATCCAACGGTGGGGAAAATTCCCCAAATCACTCAGGAAAAGATTTATTGAACAAATTTAACTAATTTTTTGAGCACTATAAAAAGGACCCCAGACCCCATTTCAAAGATATAGAGAATTGGATAAAAAAAAGGAGAACTCTTGAGAATTTCTGGAGAACACAAAAAAGAAGGTAAAAAAATCCCTTTGAGATAAGAGAAAATTCTCTTAAAGAATAGATCATTGATCTAGAAAACAAGATCAGTGATCTTCAATAGATAAATAAATAAATAAAAATAATAAAAATAGTGCCTTGCACTTGCTATGAACCTCTGGTTCTCTGAAACAGAAAGAAAGAAAAGATTTCTTCCTTTTCTTTTCTTTGATCTAAATTTAGATCAAGAAATTAAAAAGTGCTCTGCACTTCTTTTCCTGAATCTAAAGATTCTTGGTGCTTTGCACAAATGCAATGCATTATTTGAAGGGCTAGGCCCAAATCAAACAGACCTAGCAGGTTAAAATAGATTGCAAAGCAATAAAAGGGCTAGGCCCCAAATAAAATTGATGCTCTGCATCCCTATTGGGCAAAGCCCAAATAAAAGCAAAAGAAATGCAAAAGCAATGGACTTAGCCCAATCGTGGCCATAAGTCCTTAAATTAAATTGACTGAGCAAAATGGCTCTCCTAAATCGATTTACGTCCGGTTCGAGGGTACATCTCCGAATTCTTTTGACATCTATCGTTGTAATTCCTCAACGACGTCAAAGAGGTGACGAGTCCCAACGACCATACACCCATATGGACTGCGGGGTCCTTAAACTCGTGGACCGAAACGTCCCTAAACTAATATCGGACCGAAACGTCCCTAAACTAATATCGGACCGAAACGTCCCTAAACTGGCGATGGACCATCACGTCCCTAAACTGGAAAACGGACCACTACGTCCCTAAACTGAAACAATAGAGCTTCCAAACGCTCTTTTGCCGGATCTAAACGGTCCCGTTTAAGTTGATCTTAGCCCTAAACATGGCTAACGTATCCTTAAACATTCAAATGGATTATAAAACTCCCAATCAACTCTGGTTCGAGGGTACATCTCCGAGCTCCTCTGATACAGGTCGTTGTAATCCTTCGACGACATCAGAGAGGTGACGAGTCCCGATGGCCATACATTAAATTAATCACTACGTTAAGTTGATCTTAGTCTAAAACAGGACTAACGTATCCTTAACGAACGTTTAAGTCGATCTTAGACGCAACGCGACTAATGCATCCTTAAACTAAAAACACCAAACCCAAATCTAAGCAAATACGGATTTGGACTAATCCACGTCCTACGGGCGACGGCATCACTCAGTCTCCGTATACAATCCACGGGCAACCACAAACAAAACAAACACACACGACACGAAGTGAAACTCTGGAGAAGGAGAAAGTTGTTACCGCGATACGGTAGCGTAATTAACTGCAGGGGCTTGCGCCTGCAGGGAAGAGCGTCCCCACAATCAAAAAACCCTCACCCTGAGGGGGAATCTGACGAAGTCTGCTACATCGGCCGTATCCGTCTAAACCTCTGATACACGGTGCCATAAATCAACTTGGCATCTTCAGAGAGATAGACGGATAAAACCAAATAGCATCTGCCCCGAACCTCAGGCACGGACGCGAAGTCCAGGCCGCCGTTCGGAGGGGAACAGATTCTGGCACGCCCGGTGGGACCTCTTCTTCTTTCCACTCCACACTTCGTGTGTCGTGTTCGCGAACAAATCGCGGTTTGCTGTGATTGCCTGTGGATTCAAGGTACTAAGATTTGGTGTCTTGCTCTATGCAGAAAACAGAAAATCGATGGCTTCGAACTGCACCGCCCGCAGCGATAACTCTCGCTCCGTCATTGCTGGAGGAGTGACTTATGGGCCCCAAGCGGCCTCCCTTTTCAAAATGCCGGTGGAGCAGGTGGCTCAAGCCACCACTGGACTATTTTTTGGGACCATGCTCCCATCAATGAGCTTCAACGCCCCAATGACATTGCAAGAAGCTCCAAAGAAGTCGGTCTTCGATCGACTCACCACTGCCGCGACCCCTCTCAACGGGTCGTCCAACTCCACTGCTTCAGTTTTTAACGGACTAGGCCAGAGCTCTAACAGGCTCATGAAGAAGCCTGCCATACCAGAAGGCGTTATCCTGAAGCGGATAGCCATTCCAACTCCCGTTCCTGGCAAAATCACCAAGGTTGCTTCCCATGTTCAGAAGTTCGCTTCTGACAAATTGGCCGTCCCCGTTCAACGGACGTCCATCTTTAAAAAGCTGGTACCAGTATATTCTGACCAACACAGGGGGCATGAGGAGGTCACCCCTATAGCTGAAACAACTCCATCAGCACGACACGCTCGACGTCGCCACTGGCATCGAGTAAGGAAGGCTGGGGGCAACTCCCCCTCTGGACTTACTCGTCCAACTCTAATGATTGGGATCGATACTGCTGTTCCAACCAAGAACAACTTTGAACTGCTCAACAAGGTGCGCAGAAACTCTCCTACTGCGATGTTGAAACGAACTCCTTCACCTGTGGAGAATACTCCAGAGAAGAAGTTAGAGCAGCCCCCTCAACGGCTGTCCTCTAAAATTTACAAAGTCTAGCGACGGGTCCAAGAGTCGGTGATCGATCAAGACTGCCTCCGACGACAGAAAAAGATGAAGGTTCGGCAGGGGAAGGATTACTCTGTCAAAACACAAAAACCAAAAGCTACTTGGGTGCCCACTACAACGGCTCCCTTAACTCCAATCACTCAAAAAAGGAGGCCGCAAAAAGCCCCTGTGTCTTCGGCAAATCGCAAAGACACCGAACACAAACGCCCCAAGTCTGGGGGCATGGTGGTGCACACTGTTTATATGGCTTCTGGAAAGGAGGAAAGCCGCATTTCTACGGGCCACCGACCGCTCACCCGATCCGTGACGAAAGCCCAGGAGCAACAACAAAAGCTTCAGGAAATGATGACTACAATGGCTGCACTCACTGAACCAAAAGAAAGCTCTGAAACTTCTTCGGATGAGCGTCAAGAACAAGAAACCGACGCTGACTTTTTACGCAGAGTTCTCGAAAAGAGGGACAAAGAAGCTGCAGAGCAAGCGGCTAACATAAAACAGATGGCGCTCCTCTTCCAAGATATGGTAGGGATGATGTTACAGCCGGACCCTCCTGCTGAAGATCCTCCGATCGTCCTTGAAGACGACAGGGGAGAAACGTCAAATCCTCCGCCGGTGCTGTCAACAGCCAAGAAGGAGGCAATCTCCAAAGTCGACCTAGACGAATATATAGCTCAGCAGATCCGGGTTCATCAGGCGAATGAAGCGGCTGGGCAAATTGTTAGAACCGGACGACCGTATCCGAGCTGGTATGACCAAATCAATTACCCGCCAGGATATACGATCCCTAAATTCCACGTATATAAAGGGACAGGGAATCCGCATCAGCATGTCGCTCAATTCAGGGCCTTATGCGGCAATACTGGAGGCGATGACAAATTGTTGCTACATCAATTCGTCGGCAGCTTAGCAGAAACAGCCTTTGAATGGTATTCGGAGTTACCTAACGACTCTGTCAAAACATTTGCAGAGATGGAACTGCTGTTTACACAGAGATTCGCGAGTGCTAGTGGACGCACCCCGATAAAAGCACTGATTAATGCCAGGATAAGGTCAGGCGAAACATGGGTCCAATACGCAACATGATGGCGGAACCTATGGTCGAAATGCGAACAACGCATAGAAGAGGCTCCTGCGGTAGGCATGTTTGTGGGCACTCTCGATCCGCAGGCGACCATCTCGCAATTCATGATGTTCTTCAGGCCGACCACCTTCCAGGCCTTGATCGACAAATTAGCCCAAATGGACCAGATGGGCCATAGACCGTCTCCTCCAAGACCCGATCCCCGAAATGAGAAAGGAAAAGCGATCATCGTCGCCAACGCTCAGCAACAGTCGAGCAACTCAAAGCCGGTCGCTCGCCAAAACAACGTGCGTCCACGCCCATCCCTCGAAGAGAGGCTAGGACGTCCTTACTCGTTTCCTCAGAATAAAACGAGAAGACTGTTTGAGCTGGCAGTGCGTAACAGACTCATCAATCTGCCAAGTCCAAAGCATCTGTCGCAGCCAGGCGATCTTAATAATCCCAATTATTGCCCTTACCACCAAACGGTAAGTCACCCGATTGAGGATTGTTTCGTCTTTAAGGGATGGAGTGAGAATCAATACCTGCAAGGCAAGTTCACGCTGTCTGAAAGCTGGAAGGTAAACCCCCCACAGCCGCACTCTCCAAAGAAGACGGACACGCCGGGGGCAACTTGTTCTTTCGTCGAGGATGAAAACGATGGAGAAAACTTATCGGATGAATCCGAAGACTACGTAGCGACTTGTCATGTGATTTCTCATTCACTGACGGATGATGAGGAGGATCCTTACGCTGAGAAATCAATGGCGGACCCTGAAACAGAAATTCCGCGGCCGTCAGACAAGTTGATCGATGCCTTCCTAAATGAAATTCGTTTGAAAGCAAAAGCCAATCAAGAGCATGAAATGGCCATACTGGAATGAACCAAGGTATTCCCGTCAAATCAAAAGCCATACACTGCGGGTAAAAACAAATTCAAGACGAGGAAACGGTTCGCCAAAGCTCTATTAGTAAGAATGAAGCTACCGCCCTCTGAAGAAAATTCTTTCTCTGAGGTAGAGATGCACCCTAACTTCTGTTTATATCATCAGAAGATCATACATCCTACCGAAGACTGTGAATCCTTTAACTGTTGGTGGCAAGGGTATGTCGCTCAAAAGCGACACTTCGACAGGACAAAGTGTGAAGCTTGTGGACATCGGAAAAATGCGATAGATGAGCGCAAAAGAGCCGCCGCCGACTGTCATATAGCCGACTTCAAGGGATCACAAATTATCACCTTTGGAAGAGACTCTGACGAAGAACCTACCCCCAACTCTTCCCTCGGGGAATCTATTTCAAAAATAAAGGAATTGAGAAGCTGCGAGAACGTTCAGCCGTGCAATCGCATGCTACTCGGAAAAAATCTCGGCCCCGTAAACAAAGGATCGAACAAAAAGGATAAAGGAAAAAGAAAAACGGCCCTCTTCGTCGGCGCTCAACAACAATCAGGTGACCCTAGACCGGTTGCTTGCCAAAGCAACAAGCGGCAACCCCTCCAGGAAAAGTTGAAACGTCCTTACTCGTTTCCGCAAGATAAAACAAGGGGACTTTCGAGCTGGCAGTGTGCGACAGACTCATCAATTTGCCGGGTCCAAAACGTCCGTTGCGGCCAGGCGATGTTAATAATCCTAATTATTGCCCTTACTACCAAACAGTAGGTCACCTGATCGAGGACTGCTACGTCTTCAAAAACTGGGTTGAAGACCAATACCAACAGGGCAAGTTTGCGCTGTCTGAGAACTGGAAGGTGAGTCCGCCACAACCGCACGCTCCGAAGAAGATGGATATGCCGGGGGCATCATGTTCAATCATGGAGAAGGACTCGTAGACCGAAAAGTCAATAAACTAGATATTCGCCTCAAATACGGCGACGACGGACCACTACGTCCTAAAACTGGATAACGGACCGAAACGTCCTTAAACTAACAATGGACCGAAACGTCCCTAAACTAACGACGGACCGCAATGTCTTAAAACTTGCAAATGACCGAAACGTCGTTAAACTACTATCAACCCGCGGTATCCTCAGGCTGGCGTGGTTAAAAAAAAAAGAAAAAAAAAAGAAAAAAAAAAAGAAAAAAAAATGGTATATCCATAAGCAAAATGGGCACGGATGAAAACCCGAAAGGGCTCCGTGAGTAAAAACAGCATGGCTACCGGCGAGTGTTTGTGAAAACCCGAAAGGGTGCAACCTCGTTTTTAAAAAAAAAAAGAAGAAGAAAAAGAAAAGAAAAAAAAAGAGAGAATAAAAAAACGGTATGTCCACAAGCAAAATGGGCACGGATGAAAACCCGAAAGGGCTCCGTGAGTAAAAACAGCAGGGCTACCGACGAGTGTTTGTGAAAACCTGAAAGGGCGCAACCTCGTTAAGAAACACTTATAGGGTCCTCTCGACCCTGTAAGGAGAAACCACCTGCGTGAGATCCTTACGACTCACAAAGGAACAACACACTTAGGGATCCCCACGATTCCAAGGGAGAAAATACACTCGCGAGATCCTCACGACTCGCGAGGAGAAATCTCTTATGGGACCCTCACGGCTCATAGGATTTGAAAGTCTTAAGTTACAGAGACCTAAACCTGTGCTTAAGCAATCCCCACAATTTCCGATATTGCCCTATAAGCGGTTCAATATTGACCCTTATATACAATCCACGGGTGCGAATAAACATTTCCCTAGCCAAGTCTCATCCGTGACTGGGGATATGTTCGCACGGTAAACAACCCTTGTAAGTCCTCTCGATTTATAAAGAGAAAACCCTTTTGTAAGATCCTTATGACTTACAAGAGAACATGCACTTAGGAATCCTCACGATTCCCAAGGAGAAAACACACCTACAAGATCCTCACGACTTGTAGGGAGAAATACCTTTGTGAGACCCTTACGGCTCATGAAGTCAAAAGCCTTAGCCGACAGGACCCTTAACCCTGTTTACTAAGCCACCTTTGTTCAACATCGACAGAGGCAAATGATGATTCGCTCCTGGCAATATCCCAGTTGCAGCGATGCTGATGCCTAAACCGGTATCAAATTCCAAGCCCTTTAAAGGCAAATGATGATTCGCTCCTGGCAATATCCCAGTTGCAGCGATGCTGATGCCTAAACCGGTATAAAATTCCAAGTCCTTTCACGGCAAATGATGATTCGCTCCTGGCAATATTCCAGTCGCAGCGATGCTGATGCCAAGATTGGTATCAGATCCCAAATCCCCTACTCATAAAAATAAATTAAAAAATGATGCATACGAAATAGCCGAAATGATGGGGCAACTTGCAAACAAAATCAGCAAGTAAAAATGTATGTACGAGTAAAAAGAAAAATAGCCGAAATGATTGGGCAACTCGCAATAAAAAAACAGCGAGTAAAAATAAAATAAACAGTCGAAATGATTGGGCAACTCGCAATAAAAAGTAGTGAGTAAAAATAAAGTAAATAGCCGAAATGATTGGGCACCGCGAAAAATAGCCGAAATGATTGGGTAATCGCGACCTTCGTGATATAAAAGCTGAAATGATAGAGCATCGCGGAAAGAATAAAAAAAATGAAAGAATGAATTTTTTTGCCCTACAGGTGAAATCACATTGATCCCTGTATACAATTCAGGAGCACAGATAAAGAGGGAACCATACCTTCCCAACAGGCTCCACCAGAAAGCGAAGCCAAATCTCGACGGTTCATAGATAACCTAGGGACCATCTCGACATTTGTCGCAATATTACAGACACGATGTCAACAAATGAAGCAAAGGAAGGTCCCTAACTTCAGGGTCTCAACGTCAATATCGACAACTTAAAGATCACCAACGGCGTTTCTCCTCACTCCAACTAGATGCAGACATGACGTCAACAACTGACCTCAGAATCGCAACGAAATGGAACCATGACAAAGTTCTTAGTTCCAAATCTCAATGGCCACGTCTACAGCCTAGAGACCAACAACGGTGTGCCTCCTCATTCCAACAGGACACAGATGTTACACCATCAAGCGGAGCGATGGCAAAATCCCAGCTTCACCTCAGCATTCGTCTCGATACAGTAGACGCAATGTCAACAACAGCGTTCCTCCGCAGTCCAGCTGGAGGCAGATGCAACGTCAACAAAAGACCTCACGGTCGAAACAAAGCGGAGTAACGGCAAAATCCCAACTCCACCCTAGCATTCGTCTCGTTACAATAGACTCAATGTCAACAACGGCGTTCCTTCGCAGTCCAGCGGGGTGTACATGCAAAGTTAACAAAAGACCCCATGGTCGAAACAAAACGGAGTGATGGCAAAATCCCAGCTCCACCTCAGCATTCGTCTCAATACACCAGACGCAGTGTAAGCAAATGAAGCGAAGGCCACATTCCTAGCTTCAACGTCTTTACGTAGACGAAATGTCAACCTCAGCGTTCTTCCTCCAGCAGGGATTCAGACATGACAAAGCAAATGAAGCGAAGGCCACATTCCTAGCTTCAACGTCTTTACGGTAACTCACATAAAACCGGTAAGACAATCGGAGATCATCTCGCATCAGCACAGAGTGGTCACCACCTTGACGTTCGTCTCGATACAGCAGACGAAATGTCAACCCCAGCGTTCTTCCTCCAACAGGATTTGGACACACCAAAGCAAACGAAGCGAAGGCCACATTCCTAACCTCGACGTCTTGACGGTAACTTACATAAAACCGGAAAGACAGTCAGAGATCATCTTGCACCAGCACAGAGTGGTCACTACCTCGACGTCCGTCTCGATACAGCAGACGAGATGTCGCCCCAACGTTCGTCTCGACACAGCAGACGCAACGTCATCAAACAAATGGAGCCACGGCAAAATCCCTAGTTCCCACCATGACATTCGTCTCGATACAGAGGACGCAATGCCAGCAAACGAAGCAAAGGCCAAATTCCTAGCTTCAGGGTCTTAACGGCAAGTCATATAAAGCCTGAAAGACTATCGGAGATCATCCCACACCAGCGCGGAGTGGTTATGACTCATCGGGGCTCTCCAAAATGAGCCTAACCTCAAGTAAAAAGCGGCATGGAAAATTCCTAGCGCTTGCTCTTCCGACGGTCAAACTGCCAAGGAGGATTGCTTGAAGACGTCTTGTCCAGCCCCTGAAGGGATCAGAGACACGGCAGTCGCGGGGCTACTCGAACAGCACGATTGCCTATCGAGGACTATATCAGCTTATGCGACGGTACGATGGCCAAAACCCTAAGTACCACCGACCTTAACGGGCTTCTGTCGTAAAGAGCAGAGGTTAAATGCGACGTTAAGATGTTCTTGCGAGAAACGTTCGATTCGTCTCGACTTGTGAAAAATTGTCGAGGCGGCTCGACTCGTGAGATAAAGTCTTAGACAGCAAGGATTGAAAAGCTTGCTTTTTGAGCAATGGGGCCCTGCAAGTCAATCCAAACTGGTCTCTTGCATACTATTCACGGGTCTCACTCTCCGAAGTCGAATTTCGACGAGGAGGGAAACAAACACTTACGAATCCTCTCGATTCGTAAGAGGGAAAATTCTCTTATAAGATCCTTACGACTTATAAGAGAAAACCACACTTAGGAATCCTCACGATTCCTAAGGAGAAAATCCACCTATGAGATCCTCTCAATCTGTAGGGAGAAAAGCCTCTATGAGACCCTCACGGCTCATAGAATTGAAAAGTCTTAGGCAGTAGACCTGAACCTGCGGCCTAAGCCATCGCTATTTCCTGAGGAAGTCAGAATACTCGTTTTAGACATCCATCAACCATGGTTATTAAGACAGCCTGCTGACATTAAAAGAAAGAAGATGACAGAAAGAATATCCGGTTTACGTTTGATCTGGCATGCGTGACGCATTCATTTATGCATGGACAGAAAACTCAGGACAAGAAATAAGAGAAGCTGAAATAAAAAGTTTCCATTCATATTGGCAAAAATTCTTACAATTTTGAAAAGCAGTAAAAGGAAAACATTATTACAATGGAATAACTTCAGATCCGGAGCAGGGATTGAGGAATTCAAAAGTAAGGCCATCCAAACTTCTTCTGGCCTTTCTAATTATTCTTATGCGCAGCCTCTCGCGCTCCTCGGTGTCGATATCATCGGCAAGCCCCTCCGGCCTTCGATAAGCAGCAACGATCGTCGTCTGTTGAAAGATTTGATGTAGGATGTCAACGAGGTTGTTTCGCCGTTTCTTCGAAATCAGCCCCGTCAGGTACACTGAATGCACCTTGTCTTCGGCATCATCTAGCGCATTGAGCGGTAAGGCCTCGTGAAGACCTGGGAGTGCTCTCCATATTGCCCCCAGCACGACTTTCAAAATGGCCGAACGACGAGGTAGCAGCCAGCCACCGCTGGCATTCAGGCGACCCATGACCTCTGCACATTGAGCGTCCGTAAACTCCTGGTTCTGTTGACGGCCCTGTACACGGATATCCTCATAAGTGATGAACTCGTGCAAGCTGTATAGACGCACCGCCATAATACCTGAGGAAAACAATACAGGGATATTAACAAACAAGAAAATACAGAAAGTTAAAAGCTAAACTCCTCGAGAGCAATGCTCTGCAGACAGGAGCGACACACCAGTCAAAATCAGTTATGAGGAGAATTTGAGGAAAATTCCCTGAGAATATTGAGAGCTCCGCTCTAGAAAAAAAATGATATAATAATAATAATATTCTCAAGTGCCATATAATTTGGGAGGAGCAAAGCTCCATTAATTAAGAAGATATAAGAAAAATCTTTTATAGAGCAAAGCTCTATTAATGGAACCCTAACATGATTCTCCTGAGTTCTCTTTGGACCTCTTTAGAGCAAAGCTCTGCTAAATGAAACCCTAAATGGGTTTTCTTTAGATCAGGGATCTATGGAGAGCAAGGCTCTATTAATCAGCTTTAATTTAATTTAATTTTATTTTTACCTATGATGGTTATGAACTCTGGAGTTCTTGGAAAAAAAAATCAAGAGCAAGGCTCTGAAAATTCTTAAGTAAAAGCAAGGCTCTGAGTCAAAATTCTTGAAGTGGTAAAGAATTTTTCGAGGACCAAAGGTCCTATTTATAGGCATCAATCGCCTCTTCAACTGCCAAAAGGTGCCGCGACGGTTCGGATTCTGCCACCGTTGCGCTTGCGTTTGGAGGCCACGTAAGCGCAGCGGTGGGGGGGCATTTGTTTACCCCAATCAGAGCAAAGCTCTGTTCAAATTCCAAGGCAGGAGAAGAAGCAACGCTTCATCTTCCCCCAATCAGAAATAAAGCTTTGCTTTGAAAATTTAAACTTTAATTTTGAAGCAACGCTTCGGTTCCCGTGCGCTGCGCGCAATGCGCCACGTGTCAGAAGTTGACACGGCAGCACAACGCCCAAGGCGATACGTCCGATCAGAGCAAGGCTCTTTAAAAACATAAGTAACACTTAACCGCGCAAGCGCACGACAGTGCGACACGTGTCTGCGCAGTTGCGCAAGCGCAACTGCGCAAGCGCACGGCAGCGCGACACGTGTCTGCGCAGTTGCGCAAGAGCAACTGCGCAAGCGCACGGCTGTGCGACACGTGTCTGCGCAGGTGCGCAAGCGCTTCACTGCGCGACACGTGTCTGCGCAGTTGCGTAATCGCTGTTGCGCAAGTGCCTTACTGCGCGACACGTGTCACGCGCTGGTGAGTTGCGCAACAGCAGAATAAAGATTTAAGGAAATCTTTTCTGTTCTTGTTAAAACAAGAAAATTTCTTCTGTAAAACAGGGGCCTTTGGATCAAAGATCCAACGGTGGGGAAAATTCCCCAAATCACTCAGGAAAAGATTTATTGAACAAATTTAACTAATTTTTTGAGCACTATAAAAAGGACCCCAGACCCCATTTCAAAGATATAGAGAATTGGATAAAAAAAAAAGGAGAACTCTGGAGAATTTCTGGAGAACACAAAAAAGAAGGTAAAAAAAAACCTTTGAGATAAGAGAAAATTCTCTTAAAAAATAGTTCATTGATCTAGAAAACAAGATCAGTGATCTTCAATAGATAAATAAATAAATAAAAATAATAAAAATAGTGCCTTGCACTTGCTATGAACCTCTGGTTCTCTGAAACAGAAAGAAAGAAAAGATTTCTTTCTTTTCTTTTCTTTGATCTAAATTTAGATCAAGAAATTAAAAAGTGCTCTGCACTTCTTTTCCTGAATCTAAAAGATTCTTGGTGCTTTGCACAAATGCAATGCATTATTTGAAGGGCTAGGCCCAAATAAAAAAGACCTAGCAGGTCAAAATAGATTGCAAAGCAATAAAAGGGCTGGGCCCCAAATAAAATTGATGCTCTGCATCCCTATTGGGCAAAGCCCAAATAAAAGCAAAAGAAATGCAAAAGCAATGGACTTAGCCCAATCGTGGCCATAAGTCCTTAAATTAAATTGACTGAGCAAAATGGCTCTCCTAAATCGATTTACGTCCGGTTCGAGGGTACATCTCCGAATTCCTTTGACATCCATCGTTGTAATTCCTCAACGACGTCAAAGAGGTGACGAGTCCCAACGACCATACACCCATATGGACTGCGGGGTCCTTAAACTCGTGGACCGAAACGTCCCTAAACTAATATCGGACCGAAACGTCCCTAAACTAATATCGGACCGAAACGTCCCTAAACTAATATTGGACCACCACGTCCCTAAACTGGCGATGGACCATCACGTCCCTAAACTGGAAAACGGACCACTACGTCCCTAAACTGAAACAATAGAGCTTCCAAACGCTCTTTTGCCGGATATAAACGGTCCCGTTTAAGTTGATCTTAGCCCCAAACATGGCTAACGTATCCTTAAACATTCAAATGGATTATAAAACTCCCAATCAACTCTGGTTTGAGGGTACATCTCCGAGCTCCTCTGATACAGGTCGTTGTAATCCTTCGACGACATCAGAGAGGTGACGAGTCCCGATGGCCATACATTAAATTAATCACTACGTTAAGTTGATCTTAGTCTAAAACAGGACTAACGTATCCTTAACGAACGTTTAAGTCGATCTTAGACGCAACGCGACTAATGCATCCTTAAACTAAAAACACCAAACCCAAATCTAAGCAAATACGGATTTGGACTAATCCACGTCCTACGGGCGACGGCATCACTCAGTCTCCGTATACAATCCACGGGCAACCACAAACAAAACAAACACACACGACACGAAGTGAAACTCTGGAGAAGGAGAAAGTTGTTACCGCGATACGGTAGCGTAATTAACTGCAGGGGCTTGCGCCTGCAGGGAAGAGCGTCCCCACAATCAAAATCCCCTCACCCTGAGGGGGAATCTGACGAAGTCTGCTACATCGGCCGTATCCGTCTAAACTGTAAGTCTAAGCTAGCGCCCCGGCCGTCTACAGACGCCAAATGCGGAACAAAAACTTTTTAACTGGCGCTATCGTATACTTTAACCCGGATCTGCCATTATTGCCAAACTAACAAACTGTAAAGAGTGTAGAAAGGTTATACCGAACGATCCGAGTCCTTCGTTCTTCAACCATCATCCCACGCTCCGTTGCGGCTGCTCCGATCTCGTCGATCTCCGATTCCTTCGTCGAGGTGGCACCATATGATCGATTCTTTAAACGGGCTCCCGCCTCTGACTTGAGGCAACTCGATCGTCAAGTTTGCTAAAAGAGACGACCAAGAATGATGTAGAGAATGAGTAGATGACTTTGTCTCACTTCGTCCAAGTCCGTGGACGATCGGTAAATGAAGCTGCCATTTTAATCGGGTGATGGAACGAACCGAGATATGAAATTTCCATACACCCAAAACCATAGTCTTTTCTCTCCAAAAATGAAAATCAATCTCTCTCTCTCTCAAATGATGGCCGGCCACTTAATATGAAGGAGGAGGGTGAGTGTAGGAGGAGATAAGGAGGTGACCATAGAAGAATGATAGTTATCATAACAATCATGAAAGAATGAATCATCAACTATCATTAAAAGGAACCAATCACATTAAACCTAGTCACCTTGCATCATTAATGAACCATTAATGACACAAATGAGTCATAAGCCACTTCATCACTTCTAGAACCTTCTAGAATGATGACTCACTCCATCTGAAGAAAAGATAAATCCGTCTTTAACCGAATGTTAAAAGACGGCTGATAGAAAACTGGAAACTGGCAACTTCCAAAAGTGATCCTGAAACGAATTTCAGGACAACCCCGAAACTGTATAAATATACCAGCATTTGTATTACGACCGAATACAAATGCAACTGAGACAAAGATATTATACCTACTCAATATAATACTCGGATCCGGCTTAAACCAAAGCCGACCAGTATCATCTGCCCGAAAAATAACACGTGCGTAAACGCACGTGCATTTTCCGAACCCTGCCATAAAACCATACGACCTCTACAACGTTTCGCCCGAACTTGGGAAACTATCTGTGGGGGACTCTAATGACTCGTCAGTACCCTGGCAGTGGGTTTAACCACAAACCGTCAGCGGCACTAGCTATGCGTAACGGCTGCCCACGGACTGACCTCAAGGGAGACCGATGAGCGCACTCAAGGGAGGCCGATGAGCGAATTCATCCAGAAACCCTACTGAGCCTAACAGTGACAATGTATATACAGTCCGGTCCGTTCGTCAATGAGTATCGCATATCCGCCTAGGGGGCTAGTAATGTCAGACCCCCATTAGCAGTATAAGTCTTGTCGGAGTGAAGCCCAATAACACCCTGAGATACTACTGGAGTACCTACCAGTAAAGCTCCTGCCACGGCCGTGGGCTTTGTGTAATGGCTCTCCTAGACACAGCACGATTTCGCCCCCAATACCGGGAGAGACGAATCCCCTGCCGATCCGCTCACGTGCCTCCATATGGCTCGGGACTGTACCCAAAAGCTACCTGTTTGCACGACTCCTTTGAGCCGTGGTAGGGTAGAAATCAAAGTACAGTGGGAACTCACACGAGACAAATGACGACCTCAGGTCGATGAACTAACATGTACACATGTCACCAGGGAACTGCTATCTGACGATAGATATAATACTAACTAGCAGATTCCCGGCGAGTCCTGTCCGGTATACTCATAACCCAATGAGCACCTGTATACATCTTAGGTGATCCAACTGACACCAGTGGCTTGTGAGACCGGCCACCGCCCCTCGTCGGGGTCTCGACTGTACACACTAGTCTACTCCGGAGTATCGATGCCCTGTCTCGAAACTCCCACGACTAGGGACCATAATTAAGGATATGCGTATAAACTACCCAACTCTCACGTATATGATCGCCATCATACTGTCGGTGGTAAAGCAAGATCCTAAGGGCTCTATCAAAGTGTAACATGTAATCAGTCACCTGAACATGCACACGATTGATAAAGGCAAACCAGATAGCATACTATCATCTTGAGTAAGACTGTCCTACTGGTATAGGTCCTCCGCAATCATTGCAATCACATACCTGTGATCCAATAATTGACTATGAGGGCACTATCTCCAACAATCTCCCACTTGCACTCAAGGCTAATTATTGCGATGTCGACTACTCACTGCCCGTGTGAAACCGAACATCTAACTCCTCTACTAATCAGTATCACAAAGCCCGTTTGTAAAACTATTGTGTTCGAGAAATAGCCTCAGTGAGTGGATCCGCCTAGATGTTTATTTCTATATCTCTCTTAATCTCAAGTTCGCGGAGAAAGCCATCTCCCGAATCGAGTAATACCTGTCTTAGAATATGTCTGGATATCTGATGGGACCTAGTCCATAAATGAACTCCAAATCCAAACTTCTTAGACTGTATCGATCACTGAACCTAATCAGTATCCGGCACCATGCCACCCACAGTATCCTCTTGGACCACCTGTCCATAATACTGTCCCTCGTCAGAGGCTAAACTGTAACTCTGACAATCACTCTGTCATCCATGTCACCTTTGAAGCCTGGAATGATAACCGTCTCCCGAAGGAGGCTGCCGTCATCTAATCCGTAGAACATGTACTTATGTTCTAAAACTGCTTCCTTATGTTTCTCCAGGATTGGATTAATACAAACTTATTGCATCTAGTGCAAAAACAACATCTGGTGTGGTACTTGACATCTCATGATTGACTCAATTGCCTAAGCAAATGATCTGTCAATCATGCACATCACTCTCCTCTTTAGTCCGTAAGACACCTTTAGAGAGGGTGACTCCATCACCTGCAGGTACACCACCATGCTAGGAGTCATCTATTCTAAAAACCATTAGAATACCGTCAAAGTACCTACATTGGGAAACTACCCAAATCCAGATCTAAAACCATAGATCTAGAAACCAGAATGTCAAATATTATATCCATATCCTGTCTGGAGAAACAACTGTATGACGACCACAGTATAACCGATCGTAGTATAGGAATTTTACTTCCTACTCTGTGTATGTCATCCAGATACCATGACATCACACCCTACTACCTTCTTAAACAGATCCATCCCTTATTCTGATTGAAGTCAAAACCATGACTGTCATATCAAAATTAGATGATCTATCTCCGCTATAACTGCTCTAGTCTATAAATAGATATAAGCTGCTTGCCCACCATGCTTCCGTTGCTCCCACTGACTACGACAACCCTCCTACCGGGTCTCATAGCCTGGAACAACAGTAGTGTCAAGTCTGGGTAGATAAAAACCTCCCTGTCACCGTCCTTGAGGCTACCGAAGTACCTCTCGGGTGTCTGAGGTTATCCACCAAATCTGCGGAGTGGCTAATGGAATGTCAAACCTGATTGAATCTATTGGTCCTATTAAATTTTCCGTAACCGTTTGCGGTTCTGGAATCACTTCCAGTTCTACCATACTCCCACTACTGTTTTCTGAAAAAGATCCATTTTACTAAAACTGTGGCGAGTCAAGAACAATATCACTATTGATCTTCCAAATGGTAGAATATCAACCCTCGTCATAGCCAGGGTCAACCCACAAACAGCCATTACAGAAACGTGCCCTGAGTTATCCAGAGTCTGGTTTTAAGCATAAACTGGACAACTCCCCGTACCTTAATTTCTTTTAAGGTACGATCCATTCTATATCCAATACAGAAACTTTGGCACTTATTCAATTGGAACCATATTCAATCCATGCAGCTGTCTCCAGTGCATATCAACTTAATGAAAAGAGGCTAATCAGCATTACTCAACTTAGGAATCCATCCAATTATGAGTAACCTGAAAGAGAAACACGTTTCTCAAAACCATCACTATCATCTGAATACCAATCACAAGAATCTACATCTTCGATCTCTTTGAAGAATCCCGATACTTGTGATACATGGTTCTCGACTTTATTCTTATACCCACAACTTCTCAAAACTTAGACCTTGTATTTCTACGAAACACTTGTCTAAATACTAGAGAAGTTATAAGTAAACAGAACATAGTAAGAGGACCTACCCCTTTGTCCTGATGGACACTTGGACAACATACAATACTCTGTATAAGTCCGCTGAGTTAAACAACTCAAAACCTGTGCGTTGTAGGTGGAAAACTGTACCCTGGCGATTTCCTCAAATATCACCAATTACAACGAATTCCGAAATAATGAGGACGATCACCTAATTCCCAATATCTTACTCCCACTCATCATCTGTAAAACCATACAGATATGAGAATGAAACCTGGTAAATACATACCCTTGGAGTAAGTGTCTAATCGGGAAAACAGTTTTTCCTTAACAATGCACTGAAACATGAAAATGTTTCGTGGGGTATCCTGGTATTCATAGCAATGCCTCTTCCATAATCCAATTCATGACTTCAACCGTATATTTTATTGCCATCTCTCCAAATCCCTTTATTTGTCTTTAGTCGTTACCTTCTGTACACCATCGTTAGGCTAAATGGTTTTCTTCCTTCCCTACCGTTCGGCACCAGCCTATGGTTTGGAAGAAGACTATCCAGTAAGCATAATAGGTGTACCCTCCTAAACCAAGGAGTACTCGCAACTTAGAGAAGGTGATGATAAAAGACAACTGAATAATACCTTATTCTTTTAAAGGTGAAATAGGAGCGGCGATGAAGTACGCGGTTTTGGTCGTGAATGATATCAGTCGCAATTTACTTTGCCCTCTTTCTAATCCCTTTATTTTGTCTTTACATATTACCTTCTGCACACCCTACTTAGGCTAATTGGTTTTCTTCATTCCCTACCTTTCGGCACCAGCCTATGGTTTGGAATAAGACTATCCAATAAGCGTAATAGGTGTACTCTCCTAAACTAAGGAGCTCTCGCAACCTGAGAGAAGGTGATAATAAAAGACAACTGAATAAACCAATTCTATTTCTCCTGAACCTGGATCCATCCCCGAAGAAGTCCCTTCGAGTTCGTATATAACCATACGATGGATCTATCCAATGGAAGTGGATATCCGTAGTAATACGGGTGTTCTGAGAAATGGAAAGGGTAAAAGAAGGAGTGGCAATGACTTATGCAACTCAGACAATCCAAAAGCCAGTATTTTAAGAAGGTTCGGTCAACTTGGTCACTGAGTCATAGTCTAGGGTCGGTCAAAGGTCGCTGCCAAAGAGAGAGAGAAAAGAAACACTCTGCGTGCACTCTAACCTAGATCAGAATGGTCATCATTTTATCTAATCCGGAAACCTCCCACTGTCCTGTCAAATTCTCCTCCAAACCTAAAGAAGAATCAATCGGGATCACCCAAAGAGTAAACCAACTCATCAGTGGGAATCAGGATCCAACTCTCATCGCATGATAACGTGATGGAATGCATCCACGTTACTCATACTCCAGAAGGTATGCGCATACTTGGCAAGTTTCAGTTTCTTTAGAAACTCCCGATATGATTTTTGCCCCATGCTCTTATAACCTTGGCTTTGGTCAAAGTGTCATAAGTCACATGCCAAGTTCTACCCGTCACTATCTTGTCAATTTGAACCCACCCGCACATGCCCCTGACTTTGGCCAATCGGCAGAACGACTGTCCCAAACTAACTCATCTATCTATGCAACAATTGAATACCCAGCAGCTACCAAACACTATGCCTTAACTTTGGCTAAAATGCATAGCTTGAATACTACTAAATACCCAAAAGAAGTGACGGAGGGCTACGACTGGTTTTTGGCGAAAAACCTTTAGCGTAGTGAACTTGATATCGCTGAAGGAACCTGATAGCTTTTTAAAATATAGTGGCGAAAACCTTTTGCTAAAGAGGTCACTCCCGGTAAAGGGATCTCGGCTCTTTCCTCGTGGAATGAGGTGCAGGATATTCCACTGAATACCGCTATGCAAAGCAACTTGTAATCGACTATAGTGAAGTTATTACTCTGATGCAAACTTCTGCCCAAGGGGTCAGTCCCGGTGAAGGGATATCGGCCCTTGCCCCGTCGAATGAGGTGCAGGATATTCCACTGAATACCGCTATGCATAACAAAAGAAAACGTTTTTGCAATAACACTTTTTAAATTTGTTCCAACAACTGCAAACAGGTTTGTTTTCCTTTGCATTGATCAGAATCAACGCAGTCCCATCATTCGATCACACCAGAAAAGAACGAAAATAAAATGTACGTATATGCCATCCGCATTCGTCACTGGGTCCCGTCATTACCCGTTAGGTTACTTAACTAACGACAGAGCGGGGACTGGACTAGCGCGGGTGTAAAACATATACAACATCTAATAGTATATAAACCAATATACAATAATCGCTCCAGGCGTGATAGTATGCAACATTACAGAAAAGTAATATGCATCACAGAACAATACAGATAATCTGGGATCCCCGGGTTTCACAGAGCCGCTGCTGAAACCCGACGTTCCCCTATCGTGTGGATAGCCTGTGCAATGAAACCTAGACCCCTACGGGTGCGGCAAGTTACCCGCCAAAACTTGAAGCGAGGCAGCCCCCTACAGCATAGTGAATGGACCACCCAGCACTCTACGGAATCCGGTAATCTTGGGCACCCCTCCTTGGGTCAACCTGTACCCCCTACGAGTGCGGCGAATAGTCTGCCAATTCTAGAGTGGGGCCCCTCTGCCTCTCAAAGCCATGAGATGCGGACCCGTTGCTTCTCAGAACCCGGCTATCCGTCCACTCCGTCTCGGGGCAAAACCTAGTACAGGAATGAAAAATAGTACAATAGGTACATCGACCGCAACCTGGTCGTGCCCCAAAAGAATATTATACAACAGGCAGTGACGGCTGTCCACAAGTTGGACGCTCGCCCCGCAATATCAAATGTACAAATAAACACAAACTGTACTACCATTGCACACTGCTATCCACCACGACAAATCCGCAACATCACAGCACAACACAGAACATCAACGCGAATGTCACGTTCGCAAACCCGTCTAAAAGAACTATAGCAATCAAACGCGGTTTACCGATCAAATGACATTCCCGGTCGGAGATATAAAGTAAGCATTGTAAACTAACGTGTTCAAATTTCGATCGACCAAATATCAAAAAGTGGGCCCCACGACAATCTGTAGAACAGTAATAAAACCTGGGCCCAAACGATATATACCAAAAACCCCAATTTCCAATATAGAATGCACTGTAGAAAATTGGCAAACTGATTTGACTTTTCTGCGGCGGATCCGCGGCCAAACCCATGCTTGGGCCGCGGATCCGCGGCTGAACAGTCGAATTACTTCGTCGTTTTTCTGCAGAATTCCTAAAAAAGCCTGCTTGATTTTCTGGTATGGTCCAAATGTCATTTTGACCAGTTTAAAAATTAACAGAAACTGTCAAGTGAAGTAATTGCGATTTTTGATTTCCAGTTCGATCGATGTTTTAAACGCGTTAGCACAAGTTAGTATAGCAAAATGGTGAGGCTCTGATACCACTGTAAGTCTACGCTAGCGCCCCGGCCGTCTACTGACGCCAAATGCGGAACAAAAACTTTTTAACTGGCGCTATCGTATACTTTAACCCGGATCTGCCATTATTGCCAAACTAACAAACTGTAAAGAGTGTAGAAAGGTTATACCGAACGATCCGAGTCCTTCGTTCTTCAACCATCATCCCACGCTCCGTTGCGGCTGCTCCGATCTCGTCGATCTCCGATTCCTTCGTCGAGGTGGCACCACATGATCGATTCTTTAAACGGGCTCCCGCCTCTGACTTGAGGCAACTCGATCGTCAAGTTTGCTAAAAGAGACGACCAAGAATGATGTAGAGAATGAGTAGATGACTTTGTCTCACTTCGTCCAAGTCCGTGGACGATCGGTAAATGAAGCTGCCATTTTAATCGGGTGATGGAACGAACCGAGATATGAAATTTCCATACACCCAAAACCATAGTCTTTTCTCTCCAAAAATGAAAATCAACCTCTCTCTCTCTCAAATGATGGCCGGCCACTTAATATGAAGGAGGAGGGTGAGTGTAGGAGGAGATAAGGAGGTGACCATAGAAGAATGATAGTTATCATAACAATCATGAAAGAATTAATCATCAACTATCATTAAAAGGAACCAATCACATTAAACCTAGTCACCTTGCATCATTAATGAACCATTAATGACACAAATGAGTCATAAGCCACTTCATCACTTCTAGAACCTTCTAGAATGATGACTCACTCCATCTGAAGAAAAGATAAATCCGTCTTTAACCGAATGTTAAAAGACGGCTGATAGAAAACTGGAAACTGGCAACTTCCAAAAGTGATCCTGAAACGAATTTCAGGACAACCCCGAAACTGTATAAATATACCAGCATTTGTATTACGACCGAATACAAATGCAACTGAGACAAAGATATTATACCTACTCAATATAATACTCGGATCCGGCTTAAACCAAAGCCGACCAGTATCATCTGCCCGAAAAATAACACGTGCGTAAACGCACGTGCATTTTCCGAACCCTGCCATAAAACCATACGGCCTCTACAACGTTTCGCCCGAACTTGGGAAACTGTCTGTGGGGGACTCTAATGACTCGTCAGTACCCTGGCAGTGGGTTTAACCACAAACCGTCAGCGGCACTAGCTATGCGTAACGGCTGCCCACGGACTGACCTCAAGGGAGACCGATGAGCGCACTCAAGGGAGGCCGATGAGCGAATTCATCCAGAAACCCTACTGAGCCTAACAGTGACAATGTATATACAGTCCGGTCCGTTCGTCAATGAGTATCGCATATCCGCCTAGGGGGCTAGTAACGCCAGACCCCCATTAGCAGTATAAGTCGTGTCGGAGTGAAGCCCAATAACACCCTGAGATACTACTGGAGTTCCTACCAGTAAATCTCCTGCCACGGCCGTGGGCTTTGTGTAATGGCTCTCCTAGACACAGCACGATCTCGCCCCCAATACCGGGAGAGACGAATCCCCTGCCGATCCGCTCACGTGCCTCCATATGGCTCGGGACTGTACCCAAAAGCTACCTGTTTGCACGACTCCTTTGAGCCGTGGTAGGGTAGAAATCAAAGTACAGTGGGAACTCACACGAGACAAATGACGACCTCAGGTCGATGAACTAACCTGTACACATGCCACCAGGGAACTGCTATCTGACGATAGATATAATACTAACTAGCAGATTCCCGGCGAGTCCTGTCCGGTGTACTCATAACCCAATGAGCACCTGTATACATCTTAGGTGATCCAACTGACACCAGTGGCTTGTGAGACCGGCCACCGCCCCTCGTCGGGGTCTCGACTGTACACACTAGTCTACTCCGGAGTATCGATGCCCTGTCTCGAAACTCCCACGACTAGGTACCATAATTAAGGATATGCGTATAAACCACCCAACTCTCACGTATATGATCGCCATCATACTGTCGGTGATAAAGCAAGATCCTAAGGGCTCTATCAAAGTGTAACATGTAATCAGTCACCTGAACATGCACACGATTGATAAAGGCAAACCAGATAGCATACTATCATCTTGAGTAAGACTGTCCTACTGGTATAGGTCCTCCGCAATCATTGCAATCACGTACCTGTGATCCAATAATTGACTATGAGGGCACTATCTCCAACATAAACCTCTGATACACGGTGCCATAAATCAACTTGGCATCTTCAGAGAGATAGACGGATAAAACCAAATAGCATCTGCCCCGAACCTCAGGCACGGACGCGAAGTCTAGGCCGCCGTTCGGAGGGGAACAACCCGAAAAAACTTAAACGAAGTTAAACTTTCCGATCGAATCAACGAGTTCCCAATACAACCCAAAAAACTCAACACTTGAGTAGAATTAAAAATTCTCAGAAGCATGCAAGAACACCTACGGATGTTACTGTACAAAAACTATACCTCAATCATCAATTCTTGCCGCGGAACCGCCGCCAATACCCTGGTTTGGCCGCGGTTCTGCGGCGCTTTGACGGATTTAGGGGGTCGTTTTTCACACATATCCATAAAATCACCTGCTTAATTTTCTGAGTATTTTTAATATGAAAAATGACAACTTTTGAAATTTTTTCCAGAAACTAGGTTTTATTTGGTATTCGGAGTTCGATCGGACTTTAAATTTCGCCTAAAGCTCTAGTTTGGCTCTGATACCACTGTATGGTTACTAGGCACTCTCACAAGGTTCTACAAGGCATCAACCATGCCCGATTTAAAAATTAGACGTGCCGAACAACCCTAACCAAGATCTTAGACTAGAGATTAGGCGAAACAAAGCAAGTAAACAACTTTACTTCTAAGAGTTCGGGATTATAACCTTTGTAGTCCGGTCCTTCGCTTCACAAGCTCCGAGTAGAAGTCCCTTCGCTGCGATCATCAAGTTCCCGAACTCTAGAGAGGCTCCACGAAGAGAAAGATGCATGCTTGCTTCCGATCTTCGATAACAAAGATGATCTACCTTGAAATTTCTTTAACACAAGCTCTCACTTACTAATGAAGTGAACACCCTAATCTAATAGGCTAGATTAGATGAGGATGATGAAGTAGGAATTTAGCTCTCATTTATTTTCTTAATCTCACTCATTATCATCACTTCATAAAAATCTAGAAAGCTTTTTGTCCAAGGAAGAAGAAGAAAGAAGATGCTTAATCCTTTTGTGATGAATAATGAATGTGTGTTATAATTACCAATGCAACCATGGTTAAGTCAAGAAAGACCTAACCATTGCAGAGATATAACTAGGGTTAAAGGGTGTGGGTTGGATTAGGAAATATCTTGCAAAATATCTAAACAAAATATCTTTGCAAGAAACAAAATAAAAGCTTCTAGAAGCTTCTAGAAAAGATTAACCCAAATCAAACCCTAACCATGTTTAATCTCTACTAATCATGTTGCATTAGTAATCATAACTTTTTACAATATTATATATCACATATACAATATTTATTGTAACAAAATAAAATAATACAATTAACATATATCGCATATATATCAATGTATTACCCGAGTGAGAAAAAGAATCTTTTAGTGAGCTTATATCAGTTAATGTAATTTAATATATCAAATATATAATTATACATTAAATTATCGAATCAACACTTGATCCGATAATCCGGCTATTTCACAAATAACCGACTAATATAATCTGTATCAGTTCATCGAATCAACACTTGATCCGATGACCCGGCTATATCACATATACCCAGCCGATATCTCATATCACGAGAATCTAATACGGTATCACATACACGTATTGTTCTCGGTCCCGCACATATCATATATGTGCTCCTACTCCGCTTTTCCTGAGCCAAGAAACCTCTGTGTAGGACTCTAAAGAATCGTCAATACACCGGCAGTAGGTGATGATCATATCAAACACCTACAAGCTGCAAGCGGTAAGCTAAACGTAACAGCCACCCAGGTATTGAGCGATCAGAAGATCAACAAGCAAGCCTGTACATTCTCCTACGAATCCAATCAGTAACACTCCTGTACACTCCGGTCTCTTCGTCTGATATGTCGCATATCTCGCCTAGGGGTGGTAAACGTCAGACCCCAGTAGCTTGAAAAGTCGGGTCGATATGAGGTCTATAACAGTTCGAGAAACTACTGATAACACTTACCAGTAAATCTCAGCAACCCTGGCCAGGGATTTCCAGTTATAGCCAATCGAACACAGCGCAGCATCAACTCCCTATACCGGGAGAGACGAAACCCCTCCTATCGCTCATTGCCTCCATGTGATTGGGGACTGTACCCAAAAGCCACCTTTTTGCACGCCTTCTTGGACGTGGTACGATGGAAATCAAAGCACAGTGGGAATCACACAAGACTCTATGACGATCTCGGGTTTACAGACTAACATGTACCGGTGTCACCAGAGAACTGCCATCTGACGAGAGGTATAATACCATCTGGGAGTTCTCGGCGAGTCCATCCAGTGTACCCAGTCTCTACTGAGCACCCGTACACCATCCTTGATGTCAAACACCGATGGATATGGGATCATCCATAGCCCATCATATGGGTCAAGATGCGTATACGCTAGTCTACTCTGATGTATCCATACCCTATCTCGATACACCCTCGACTAGGAACAGTTATAGGATGTACTCATCGACTACCGTGGCCCCACTAGTATGATCTCATCATAGTCCCAGTAGTCGAGTACATATCCTAAGGGCTTTATCAACATGTAACATAGAGACAATCAGAGTACATGTTAAGATAAAGAGCAACCAGATAGCATACTATCATGTCGAGCAAGAAAGTCCTCCCTATATATGTCCAAGCATCCACTACAATATACATCACTATGTACAGTAATGGCCTCTAGGGCATACATATAACTAACACCTATTAGATATGGTGCGCTCTATGATGAGCACTGCTGAGTTGCCTATTTCTTTCTGGGGGTATGCGCTTGAGACAGCCATATACCTATTGAATTGAGTTCCAACCAAATCTGTGCCTACCACTCCATATGAGATATGGAATGGGAAGAGACCATCTCTTAAAAGAGTTAAGATATGGGGTTGTCCGGCCTATGTTAAAAAGCAAAATCCGGACAAGCTCGTGGCACGATCAGTTCTTTGCAAGTTTATAGGATATCCAAGCAATTCGTATGGATATCTATTCTACCACAGTGAACAATAAAAGGTGCACCTTTTTAGAAAAGAAATTTCTTGCAAAAGAAATTAGTGGCGATGAGGTAGAGCTGGAAGAGGTTCCAGCACCGCAAACTACAACTGATGATTTATTGGAACCAGAGGATTTAGTAGTACCCGACGAACCCCAGCCTCTCCGTCGATCTAGCTGGGTTTCTCATCCACCTGAAAGATACTACAGTTTTCACGTTGATGGTGGGAGCGAGGATTGCATCATGAAAGATGATGACCCGACTAGGTTCGAGCAGGCCATCACGAGTGGTGACTCTGTGAAATGGCTGGATGCAATGCGATCTGAGATGGAATCCATGTACACCAACAAAGTATGGACTTTGGAAGTTGCTCCTGAAGGGGTAAAACCCATTGGAAGCAAATGGATCTTTAAAAAGAAAATTGGTGTAGATGGAAAAGTTGAGACTTTCAAAGCTAGACTTGTTGCAAAGGGTTTTCGTTAACGACCAGGTGTGGATTATGACGAAACCTTTTCTCCAGTGGCTATGCTTAAGTCCATCCGGATCTTACTTGCCATTGCTGCATACCATGACTACGAAATCTGGCAAATGGATGTTAAGACCGCCTTTCTAAATGGTGATTTAGAAGAGTGCGTGTACATGACTCAGCCAGAAGGCTTCGTAGATAGTGGGAGCAGCAGAAAGGTGTGCAAGCTGCTTAAATCCATTTACGGGTTAAAGCACGTATCGCGGAGTTGGAACATCTGCTTTGATGTTGTAGTCAAAGAGTTTGACTTCATCAAAAACGTAGATGAACCTTGTATCTATAAGAAGGTTGCAGAGAGTAAGGTTGTCTTCCTCGTATTGTATGTGGATGACATACTCTTGATAGGAAATGATGTTCCTATGCTGCAATCGGTCAAGCTCTTCTTATCACAAAGATTCTCAATGAAAGATCTAGGTGATGCCTCCTGCATACTGGGAATTATGATCTATAGAGATAGATCTAAACAGATACTGGGATTGTCCCAATCCAGGTACATTGACACCATACTAAAGAGGTTTAGTATGGAAGAATCCAAGCGTGGGAACCAACCCACGATCTCTGGACTCACTCTCTTCAAAGAGATGTCTCCCAAGACTGATTTGGAGAGAGCTCGCATGCAAGGGATACCCTATGCTTCGGCAGTAGGCTCTATCATGTATGCGATGCTCTGTACCAGACCTGATGTAGCATACTCACTAAGTGTAGTGAGTCGGTATCAAGCAGATCCTGGAGAGAGTCACTGGACAGCTGTGAAGAACATCTCAAGTACTTGCGAAGGACTAAAGAGATGTTCTTGGTGTATGGTAACGGAGAACTCCAAGTGGAGTCCTTTACCGATTCCAGCTTCCAGAGTGATAAGGACGACTCTAAGTCGCACTCGGGATTTTTCTTTACCCTCAATGGAGGGGCGGTGTGTTGGAAAAGTTCCAAACAGGATACTGTTGCAGACTCGACGATGGAGGCTGAATACATCGCTGCCAACGATGCTTCCAAAGAGGCTGTCTGGATAAAGAAGTCCATCACTGAACTTGGTGTGGTTCCGTCCATTGAGCATCCAATACCTTTGTATTGCGATAACAATGGAGCTGTGGCTTTGGCTAAGGAACCCAGGTTCCATCAAAAGCCCAGACATATTCTGAGGCGGTATCACCTGATCAGAGAGATAGTTGATCGCCGGGGGATCGAGGTCAGGAGAGTTGATATGAAGGACAACACTGTGGATCCACTCACGAAGGCCATTCCCCAGATACAGTTTGAGAGATTATTCGGGATGCTAGGTATGAGATACTACAACAGCTGGCCTTAGTGCAAGTGGGAGATTGTTAGTTATGTATATGCCCTAGAGGCCATTGTTGTACATATGATGTATATTATAATGGATGCTTGGATATATAGAGAGAGGACTTTCTTGCTTGTCATGATAGTATGCTATTTGGTTTCACATTATCTTAACATGTTGACTTATATTAGTTTACTGTCTTACTCTCACATGTTGATAAAGCCCTTGGGATATGTACTCGACTACTGGGACTATGATGAGATCATACTAGAAGGGCCAGGGTAGTCAAAGAGTACATCCTATAACTGTTCCTATTCGAGGGTGTGTCGAGACAGGGCATCGATACACCAGAGTAGGCTAGCGTATACGCATCTTGACCCATATGATGGGCGATGGATGATCCCATATCCATCAATGTTTGACGTAAAAGATGGTGTACGGGTGCTCAGTGGAGACTGGGTACACTGGACGGACTCGCCAAGAACTCCCAGATGGTATATACCTCACGTCAGATGGCAGTTCTCCGGTGACACTGGTACAGGTTAGTCTGTAGACCCGAGATCGTTATAGAGTCTTGTGTGATTCTCACTGTACTTTGATTTCCACCTTACCACGTCCAAGAGGGCGTGCAAAACGGTGGCTTTTGGGTACAGTCCCGAATCACATGGAGACAATGAGCGATAGGAGGAGATTCGTCTCTCCCAGTATAGGGAGTTGATGTTGTGCTGTGTTCGATTGGCTATAACTGGAAGTCCCTGGCCAGGGCTGATATAGAGATTTACTGGTAAGTGTTACCAGTAGTTTCTCGACCTGTTATGAGCATCACATCGACACGACTTATCGGTTTCTGTACAGGACTAGATTCCACTTTACCACCCCTAGACTAGATATGCAACATATCAGACGAAGAGACCGGACTGTACGGGAGTGTTACTGATTGGATTCACAGGAGAATGTACAGGCTTGCTTGTTGATCTTCTGATCGCTCAATACCTGGGTGGCTGTTACGTTTAACTGACCGCTTGCAGCTTGTGGGTGTTTGATATGATCATCGCCTGCTACCGGCGTATTGATGATTCTTTAGAGTCCTACACAGAGATTTCTTGACTCAGGCAAAACGGAGTAGGAGCACATATGTGATATGTGCGGAACCGAGAATAATACGATATGAGATACCGTATTCTATTCTCGCGATATATGATATCAGCCGGGTCATCGGATCAAGTGTTGATTCGATGAATCGGTAGATGATATATTAGTCGGTTATATGCGATATAGACGAATTGTCGGATCAAGTGTTGATTCGATAATTTAATGTATAATTATATATGTGATATATTACATTACATTATCTAATATTGGCTCGCTTTATTATTTCATTTTCTCACCGGATAATACATTAATATATATGCGATATATGTTAATTGTATTATTTTCTTTTGTTACAAAAATATATTATATATGTGATATATAATATTGTAACATGTTATGATTACAAATGCAACATGATTAATGGAGATTAAACATGGTTACGGTTTGATTTGGGTTAATCTTTTCTAGAAGATTCTAGAAGCTTTTATTTTGTTTCTTGCAAAGATATTATGTGTTGTATTTTGCTTGATATTTTCCTAACCCAACCCACACCCTTTACCCTAGTTAAATCTCTACAATGGTTAAGTCTTTCTTGACTTAACCATGGTTGCAATTGTAATGATTATAACATTTCATTATTCATCACAAAAGGATAATTCATTCTTCTTCTTCTTCCTTGAGCTCTTGAAAAGCTTTTTAGGTTTTTCTTTTGTGATGATTTAGTGTGAGATTATGAAAACAAATGAGAGCCAAATTCCTACCTCATCATCCTCATCTAATCTAGCCTATTAGATTAGGGTGTTCACTTCATTAATACTTGATTAGTGAGTGGGAGCTTGAGTTAAAGAAACTTCAAGGTAGATCATCTTCGAAAAGGAAGATTTCGAGCAAGCATGGATCATTCGGGTTGTGGAGCTTCTCTTGAGTCCGGGAGATCATGGATCGCGGCGAAGGGACTACTACTTGGAGCTTATGAAGTGAAGGAGCGGACTACAAAGGTTGTAATCCCTCTCTCTTAGTTGTAAAGATGTTTACTTGCACGTTTAACCCTAATAATCTAGCATAGATCCTCGCTTTGGGTTGTTCGGCACGTCTAAATTTTAAATCGGGCATGGTTGATGCCTTATATGTTAGTTATATGTATGCCCTAGAGGCCATTACTATACATAGGATGTATATTGTAGTGGATGCTTGGACATATATAGGGATGACTTTCTTACTCGGTATGATAGTATGCTATCTGGTTACTCTTTACCTTAACGTGTACACTGATTGTCTCTCTGTTACATATTGGTAAAGCCCTTAGGATGAGTACTTGACTACCCGGACTATGATGCGGATCATACTAGTGGGGACATGATAGTTCATAAGTACATCCTTCAAAATCCCTAGTCGTGGGTGTATCGAGACGGGGCATCGATATACCAGAGTAGACTAGCGTGTAGCTTCTCGACCCATATAGATGGGCGATGGATGATCCCATATCCATTGGTGTTTGACATCAGAGATAATATACGGGTGCTCAGTGGAGAATGGGTACACTGGACAGACTCGCCGAGAACTCCTAGATGGTATTATACCTTACGTCAGATGGCAGTTCTCTGGTGACACTGGTACAGGTTAGTCTGTATACCCGAGATCGTCATAGAGTCTTGTGTGATTCCCACTGTGCTTTGATTTCAACCTTACCACGTCCAAGAGGGCGTGCAAAATGGTGGTTTTTGGGTACAGTCCCGAATCACATGGAGGCAATGAGCGATATGAGGGGTTTCGTCTCTCCCGGTATAGGGAGTTGATGTTGCGCTGTGCTCGATTGGCTATAACAGGAAGTCCTTGGCCAAGGCTGCTTTAGGGATTTACTGGTAAGTATTACCAGTAGTTTCTCGACCTGTTATGAGCCTCATATCGACACGACTTATCGAGTTATTGGGGTCTGACGTTGACCACCCCTAGGCGAGATATGCGACATATCAGACGAAGAGACCGGACTGTACGGTAGTGTTACTGATTGGATTCACAGGAGTGTGAGCGGGCTTGCTCGTTGATCTTCTGATCGCTCAATACCCGGGTGGCCGTTACGTTTAGCAGACCGCTTGCGGCTTGTGGGTGTTTTATATGATCATCACCTGCTGCCGGCGTATTGACGAGTCTTTAGAGTCCTACACAGGGGTTTCCTGGCTCAAGCGAAACGAAATAGGAGCGCATATGAGATATGTGCAGGACCGAGAATAATACTAGTATGTGATACTGTATTCTATTCTCGCGATTTGTGACATTAATCGGTTGTATGGGATATAGCCGGGTTATCGGATCAAGTGTTGATTCGATAAGTTGTTACTATTGATACTAGTCGGTTATATGCAATATGACCGGATCGTTAAATCAAGTGTTGATTTAATGATTTAATGTATAATTATATATTTGATATATTACTTTACATTAACTAGTATTGGTTCACTTAAGATTGATTTTCTCACTTGAATGTGCACATTGTTTATATGTGATATATGCAAGTGTACAAGTTTGTATCATGCTTGATGATACAAACAAGTTGTGTGTATGAGACTTGAACTAAATCAAGGTTAAATTAGGGTTTACTATTTTCCTAGCAAATAACAAAAGAGTGAGACTTTGGTCAAACTTATCAAACTTCATGAAGCTTGATAAATATTGACAAAGTCAACTCTTTTGTCATTTGTATAAGATATTAGTTAACCCAACCCTTAACTCAATGCTTTGGTTAATTCTCTACATGAGTTAAGCCTGAGGGCTTAACTCAACCATGGTGCCATGATTAAAAGGATAAGTTTCATATTATTCTTTGATTCTTTTTACTTCTTCTTCTTCTTCATCAAGCTCCACAAAAGCTTGCTAGCTCCAATGGTGCCATGAAAAAAAGAGTGAGAAATCCAATTCTAAAGTGAACCCATTTCCTATTTCTTCATTCTCTACTACTTGCCATGTAGTATATGGTGTTCTCTTCACAAAGTTTTTGACCAAGTGAAGGAATAGCTTGAATTTGAGTCTCCCCGACGTAGATCATCTTCGGCCTCGAAGTCAACGACCTAGCCCGATCATTTCTCCGACGAAACCATCGCTAGAGTCCGGGATCCGATGATCGCAATGGAGGGACGTCAACATGAAGCTTTTGAAGTGGAGGACCGGATCTACAAAGGTTGTATTTCCATTCACTTAGTAGCAAAGTTGTTTGCTTGCAGTTGTTTGCTTGCATTTTATGTGAATGGAAACCCTAATGGTAGATTTCCATTCACATAAAAATTTGAACTTGGCAAGGTTGTATTTCCATTCACTTAGTAGCAAAGTTGTTTGCTTGCATTTTGTTTCGCCTAATCTCTAGTTAACGATCTTCATTAGGGTTTCTCGGCACATAAAAATGTGAACTTGGCATGGTAGATGCCTAGTATTCCTACAGTGGTATCAGAGCCTAGCTAGAGAATTAGGCGATGTGTTTACGATGTTAAAACTCCGATCGAACCCCGACGTGTCAAAGTTAACCCCCTCTCTGTAAATTTTTTCAAAATTGGGATTTTTCTGTATTAAAAATACCTAAAAAATTCAGCAGGGTTTTTAAAGAATTACCATGAAAAACGAGCCCCTAAGTCCTCTACGTGGCCGCGGAACCGCGGCAATAACCCACCTTTGGCGGCGGTTCCGCGGCAGGGTAATTGTATTAGGGACGGGTTTTTGCACAGTAATTCTTGCCTCTGTTTTTACTATTTTATGGGTATTTTTAATCTGACACAAAGGTTGAGTGATCTGGGGTTTATTTTGTATTCGTCGATTCGATCGGAATATTTAATTTCATTTTGTTTTCCGGATATTTAGAATCTGTTAAAAAGTTCGGACGGATATCAATATCTCACTTTTTCCCGACCCGGAAAATTTCCAAATGTTGGATTTTTCCGTAGTTTAAGAACGTCTAAGTAGTGCAAGTAACGCGATGGACTCTCTAGAAGACAACAAATCTTAACTCGATTATGTGACCGTCTTGAACTGCCCTTTGAACCTTAGGGTTTAAGGCAGTACGGCGTGCCACATGTGAGGCGTTGGCTTGACCCTTCTACGGCTGGACCGTTGGTACTGTGGCATGAAAATGATGTTTTTGAACTTATTTCAAGAGTTGAGCTGTTTCGGGAAAACTTGGGTGTTTGAATGTGTTAGTTGTATGTATGCCCTAGAGGCCAGTATTGTACAGATGATGTATATTATATTGGATGCTTGGACATATATAGAGATGACTTTCTTGCTCGATATGATAGTATGCTATCTGGTTACTCTTTATCTTAACATGTATACTAGTCTCTTTAAACTGTCTTATAGTTACATGTTGGTAAAGCCCTTAGGATGTGTACTTGACTACCTGGACTATGATATAGATCATACTAGTGAGAACATGGTAGTCCATAGGTACATCCTTCAAGGTCCCTAGTCGTGGGTGTATCGAGACGGGGCATCGATATACCAGTGTAGACTAGAGTATACGCTTCTCGACCCATGAGATGGGCGATGGATGATCCCATATCCATTGGTGTTTGACATCAGAGATGGTATACGGGTGCTCAGTGGAGACTGGTTATACTGGACGGACTCGCCGAGAACTCCCAGATGGTATTATACCTCGCGTCAGATGGCAGTTCTCAGGTGACACTTGTGCAGGTTAGCCTGTAGACCCGAGATCGTTATAGAGTCTTGTGTGATTCCCACTGTGCTTTGATCTCCACCTTACCACGTCCATGAGGGCGTGCAAAATGGTGGTTTTTGGGTACAGTCCTGAGTCACATGGAGGTAATGAGCGATAGGAGGGGTTTCGTCTCTCCCGGTATTGGGGGTTGATGTTGCGCTGTGCTCGATTGGCCATAACAGGGAAGTCCCTGGCCAGGGCTGATCAGAAATTTGCCGGTAAGTGTTACCAGTAGTTTCTCGACCCGTTATGAGCCTCACATCGGCACGACTTATCGGTTATTGGGGTCTGACGTTTACCACCCCTAGACTTGATATGCGACATATCAGACGAACAGACCGGACTGTACGGTAAGTTTACTGGTTGGATTCACAGGAGTGTGAGCGGGGTTGCTCGTCGATCTTCTGATCGCTCAATACCCGGGTGGCCGTTACGTTTGGCAGCCCGCTTGCGGCTTGTGGGTGCTTGATATGATCATCATCTGCTGCCGGCGTATTGACGGATCTTTAGAGTCCTACACAGAGGTTTCCTGGCTCAAGCGAAACGAAATAGGAGCGCATATGAGATATGTGCGAGACCGAGAATAATGCGTGTATGTGATACCGTATTTCATTCTCGCGATGAATGTTTCGATTGGTTGTATGCGATATAACCTAGTTATCGAATCGAAGATTGATTCGATGAGTCGATACATTGGATACTAGTCGGTTATGTGCGACATGACCGGATCATTGAATCAAGTGTTGATTTAATGATTTAATGTATAATTATATATTTGATATATTACTTTGCATTAACTAGTATTGGTTCATTTTAAAAGGATTTTCTCACTTGATGCACATTGTATATGTGATATATTTTTTGTGCACTTGTTTGTATCATGTTTGATGATACTTGCTCACTTGGGTTTGTGTAAAGATTAAACCATGGTTATATGAATGGTTAGGGTTTTGTTTATTTACTTAGTTATTTATTTATTTATTCATTTTGGAAAATATTAGGAATGGTGGCTTATTTTGTTTGTTTGTTGAAGCTTCTTGAAGCTTTGAACAAGTCCACCATTCTTATCTCATGCTTAACCCTAACCATTCCAACTAACCTTAGTTTATTCTCTACACCTAACTAAGGTTAAGATTATGATAAGTATCATATTGTTTTCTATTTTTTTTAAAAAAGAGGCTTATCATATTCTTCATCTTCTTCTTCTTCTTCAAGAAAGAAACCTTGCCTTCATCAATGGCAACTTGAGCAAATGAGTGAGAAATCCAATTCTAAAGTGAACCCACCTCCTATTTCTTCATCCTCTACCTCTTTCCAAGTAGTATAGGGTGTTTTCTTCACAAGTTTCACGACTTGGTGAAGTTAGAGCTTGATCTTGTGTTGCCTCGACGTAGATCATCTTCGACATCGTAGCCGACGACTAGTCCGCTCATTTCTCTGATGAAGCCGATGCTAGAGTCCGAGATCCGACATGGACAGCGAGGGGACGTCTACGTGGAGCTAAGGAAGTGGAGAACCGGATCTACAAAGGTTGTAGCTTCTTACTTTTAGTTAAGTCGTTAACTAGTTTTACTTTTCGCCTAAACTCTAGTCAACGAATCCGTATTAGGGTTTCTCGGCACTTGTAAAATTTGAAATTGGCATGGTTGATGCCTTGTGAGACCTCTTTAGTGTGCCTAGGAACCCTACAGAATGTTCGATCGGAAAGTTTAACATTTTCTATTTATCTGGAATGTGATACAATATTTGGAATCCACAAGAAGTTATGAGATAACTGTATGAATGTTATAAACGTAGCACTTTAGTCTCAATTGATTGGTTGCCACGGAATTTTGATGTGATCGAAAGTCCGTCGCAATCACGTAGCGTACACGGATACTCGCCGGTAAACTTAATAGACAGCCACGCCCCATAGCCCCGACCAAGTGACTGTAGGAGAACCCCGTCGCCGAAAGCATCCGTTCGGGTGCTCGCGGCAACGGTGTTCCGCCTTAGTGCACTTCGTCGACGGCATCTGGGGGTGCGGCCGTCTACTGAAGTTTGCGACGAGCATTCGATCATTTATCGGGAATCTTGTTGAATTTCCCGACTTGTTATTGAAACGAGTTTTCGATATAGAGACTAAAATGCGGGGTTTATAACTGTTAGGCATGCGATGTCTAAGGAGGTTGCGGATTCCAACTGTTGTAGTTTTACACTTTCTTTTCTGCGACCGTAAGTGTAATATGTGATATCGCCGGTTTCGTTGCTATATGTCAACGACAATTGGGATGCGCACATTTACTTACGTTGATGACATGTGATGTTATGTGTTGCTGGATATGTTATATTGGATCGTCGCGTTATGAATAGCCGGGTTTTTTTTATGTGAGATGAGAGTTTTATTTTCATTCATGTAAAATTTGTTGTATGTAATATTCTTTAATTGGGGCACTTCCGGGTTGAGGTTGCTGTCACCATTTGTATATTATTTACTTTTCCGCACTAAGATAGACCCAAGGAGGAGAGCACAAGTAACCAGGTTCTAGAGTCCAGTGGGAGACCAACTCGAGGAGTCGAGTCCGGGTCTCCTAACTCTATAATTGGTAGGGTTGCTTGCCGCTCTCGTAGAGGTCTAGGGGTGTGGGTTTGGCTATTCATCGCGACCGTGGAATCCGTGTTTTATACAGGCTCGTATTGAAAACACGGACGTCCTAGTATATCCAATGTTTCATATGTTTCTTCTGCTGCGATATCTGTGATGTGATCATTTGATATGTTGTGATAGATACTGTATATGATATATATGATATATTATATAGACGTTACTTATGTTTTACACCCGCGCTAGCCCTGCCCCGCTCTGCCGTTAGTTACCTAACCTAACGGTGCACGAGGGGACATCGAGGCGAATGCGGATGGCGTAAGTGTACGTCGTATTTATCTGTGATGTTTAGGTGATTTAAATGATGGGACTTCATTAATATGATTAATGAAATAAAAGAAACCTAAAAGATGTTGTGGAATCGAATTTTCAAAAACAGGTAGCTACAGTTCTTGCTTTGCATCGCTTGTAGAACATCCTGCACCTTATTCGATAAGGAAAGGGCCGAGATCCCTTTACCGGGAGTGACCCCTTTAGCAATAACTGTCAGATGCTACAACCCTCGGTTTGTCTTTTCATTGCTCCTATAGTTCTTGCTTTGCACAGCGGTATATATGATATATCCTGCACCTTATTCGATGAGGAAAGGACCAACGATCCCTTCACCGGGAGTGACCCCTTTAGCAAAACTAGAAAAGCCTAAAAACGCTCCATTTTAAAATCATTTGATTCTATAAAGATATCAAGTTCATTACGCAATAGGTTTTCAGAAAAACCTGTCGTAGCCCTCCGTCATTTCAGATAAGTCCTACTTAGTATTTGTGCTACGTTTGTTGGCCTGCGTCAAGGCGTAGTGTGCGGTAGCTAACTAGTATTTATCTGCTTATGCATATGATGCAGATTGGATTAGGGTAGTCGTGCGACTTTGTTGGCCTGCGTCAAGGGTCGTGCGGGTGGGTTTAATTCAATCAGGAAATGACGGGTTGAACTTGACTAGCGCACTATGGTTTGTTGGCCCGCGTCAAGGTCATGGGACGCTAGGGGAAAAATTATCGGGAATTTCAAGTGTTGAAATTTGCAATGAGATTGCATACCTTCTATGAGATAGTTGGATCCCGATACCCACTGCGAGTAATTGTTACTCCTGGGAGAGTTTTACACATTACAATTAGCCGATCAAGTAGGTGTCTAGAAAGGTGTCAACGGGGTTACGCCTCTGGGAAAATGAGGTTTACTTTAATTAGGTCCGTGCGAAAGCACGGGGAACCTCCCTCAAAGTACCGACACTGGCCTGGCTGAAAGATTGGCGAACTTGTAGCGTGTAATTAATCCCGGCTAGTCTTTCCTTTTAGGGTTTGAAGGAAGATTTGATAAAAACAGTGGGAGCCATCCTGATTAGATAAAATAATAACCAATCTGATCTTGCAAGAGCGCACGCAGAGTGTTTTCTTCTCTCTCTCTCCAGGTAGCGACCATGACACGCTTTATCAAGATAATAAAACGGATATATTGACCGAACCCGCTTGTTATACTGAGCCGGGAAACGTTGGTCCCGCTCCAACTTATAATTGTTATAAGACAGAGCAGGAAATTGGGGATTACCAGAATTCCCGTGCCGCCCAAACGAAGAAAGTGCATACTGATGCATCGTCTTCGGGTGTGTTCATTACAGAGAACTGTTTCTTAATGTCCTTTACGTCCTGGGTATATGATACCGGATCAGGATCCCACATATGTAAAATATTACATGGGCTACAGAAAAGTAGAGAACTGAGAACGGGTGATAAGTTTCATGAGGCAGAAAACGGTACAAGTGTTGCAGCCAAGTCTGTTGGTCACTGTCACCCTGTATTACAAGAATACATTGATTCTGAACAAATGCTATTAGATACCGAATCTGATATACAAAATCATATCATTCTCTTTATTAGTAAAGAAAGGATATAATTTTGTATTGTTGGATAATGTTTTGTACATTTCCTATATCAAGAGTTGATCGGTTCAGGCACGTTATATAAAAGCATTGATGTTCTAAATCAAATTACAGTTCTTAGTATACGGAACACACACAAGAGGAAGAGTTTAGAAATGAACGAATCCTTCTTGAGGCATTGTAGACTGGGTCATATCAATGCGACCCGACTGGCAGAAGTTGAATTTAGATGTATATTTAAATTAGTTTTAATTTACATCTTGTGAAACTTGCCAGTCATGTCACAAAGATACGATGACCACAGCTCTGTTTGATGGAAACAGAGAAAGAGTTTGTAAAATCTTGGGACTGATACATGATGATGTATGTAAGGTCCCCTGTCTACATATGCCAAGACCGGTTCTTTGTACTTCATTACATTCTCTGATGATCTCTCAAGATTCAGTTATATGTTCCTGTTGAAACATAAGTCTGAAGATTTTGAGATATTCACAGAATATAATTTAGAAGTAGAGAACCAAAAATGGGTATAAGTATTATGTCCTGTGATGTGATCAATGAGGAGAATACTTGAGCACGGAATTTCTGGACTATTCTAAGAATGAGATTCTCTCTCAGAATTACTCCTCCGTATACACCACAGCACGTCGGTGTATCGGGGCGGAGCAATCACACCCTATATGATATGTTGCGCTCTATGATGAGTACTATTGAGTTTCCTATTTCCTTTTAGGGAGTTATGCACTTATGAAGATGCATATCTATTGAATAGGGTTCTTATCAAATCAGTTGCCTACCACTTCATATGTGATATGGAAAGGGAAGAGCCCATATCTTAAGTTTGTTAAGATTTGGGGTTGTCCAGCCTATGTCTAAAAGTATAATCCGGACAAGCTTGAGGCAAAGTTAGTTCTGTGGAAGTTTATTGGATATCCCAAGCATTCGCAAGAGAATATCTTCTACCTAACCGAGGAACAAAAATGTTTTGTTTCTCAGCATGCCACCTTTATGAAAGGGAATTTCTTGTGAAGAAATTTGTGGTCATGAGGTAGAACTGGAAAGAGTTCCAACTATACAAACTGTAGCTGATGATTTGGTAGAACCAAAGGATTCAATAGTAACCAACGAACCTCAGCCTCTCCGCCGATCTAGTAGGGTTCCTCACCCACCTGAGAGATACTTCGGTTTCTCTATGACAGTGGGAGCGAGGATTGCATCATGAGATGATGACCCAACTAGTTTCGAGCTGGCCATCAGGAGTAGGACTCTGTAAGAATGGCTGGATGCTTATCGATCTGAGATGGAATCCTTATACACCAACAAAGTATGGACTTTGGTTGCTTTATCTGAAGGGTTAAATCCCCATCAGGAGCAAGTATATCTTGAGAAGATTACTTGGTGTACATGGAAAAGTTGAGACTTTCAAAGCTAGACTTGTTAAAAGTTTGCATCATTGACCAAGTATGGATTATGATAAAACCTTTTCTAAGTAGCTATGCTTAAGTCCATCCAGATCCTACTTGCCACGGCTACATACCATGACTACGATATCTGGCGGTTGGGTGTCTTGACTGCTTTTCTAAATGATGATTTGGAAGAAAGCGTCTATAAGTACACAGTCAGAGGGCTTCGTAGACAGTGGGAGCAGCAGAAACGTGTGTAAGATGTTTTATGTGATAAAGCAGGCATCGCGGAGTTGGAACATCTGTTTTGATGAGTTAGTCAAAGAGTTTGACATCATCAAAATGGTAGATGAACCTTGTATATACAAAAAGGTAGTAAGGAGTATGGTGGTGATCCTCGTAGAGTATGTGGATGACATACTCTTGATAGGGAAGGAGTTTCCTATGCTACGCTCGGTCAATCTCCGCTTATCATAAGGATTCTCCATATAGGATCAAAGTGATACCTCCTAAATCCTTAGTTTGGATCTATGAGATAGATCTAAGTGGACCTTAGGATCCTCACTAGCTGTAGTAAGAAGGTATCAATTGATCCTGGGAAAAATCACTGGAAAGGTTCCAGGGTGATGAGGACGACTGAATGTTAGTCGTAGGCATTGTCTTTACCCTCATTAAAGGGACGGTATGTTGGAAGAGTTCCAAGCTAGATACCGTGGCATACTAGACGATAAAGGCTGGATACATCGCAACCAAAGATGCTACCAAAGAGGCAGTCTGGGTGTATATTAGTTCATGAGATGAATTTCGTTCCTCCCATTGTGTGACAATGGAGTTGTGGCTTATGCCAAGGAACGCCCGTCCCATCAGTGATCCAGACATATTCTAAGGTAGTGTCACCTGATCATGGAGATGGTTGATCTCCAGGGGATCGAGGTTAGGAGAGTAGACTCAGAGGACAACACGGCGGATCCACTCACAAAGGCCTTTACCCAGAGAGAGACTTTTATGGGATGGTTGAGTATGAGATACTACAACCACTGCTATCAGATGGCCCTAGTGCAAGTGGGAGATTGTTAGTTATATGTATGCCCTAGAGGCCATTACTATACATAGGATGTATATTGTAGTGGATGCTTGGACATATATAGGGATGACTTTCTTGCTCGGTATGATAGTATACTATCTGGTTACTCTTTACCTTAATGTGTACACTGATTGTCTCTCTGTTACATGTTGGTAAAGCCCTTAGGATGAGTACTTGACTACCTGGACTATGATGCGGATCATACTAGTGGGGACATGATAGTCCATAAGTACATCCTTCATAGTCCCTAGTCGTGGGTGTATCGAGACGGGGCATCGATATACCAGAGTAGACTAGCGTGTAGCTTCTCGACCCATATAGATGGGCGAAGGATGATCCCATATCCATTGGTGTTTGACATCAGAGATGATATACGGGTGCTCAGTGGAGACTGGGTACACTGGACGGACTCGCCGAGAACTCCTAGATGGTATTATACCTTACGTCAGATGGCAGTTCTCTGGTGACACTGGTACAGGTTAGTCTGTATACCCGAGATCGTCATAGAGACTTGTGTGATTCCCACTGTGCTTTGATTTCCACCTTACCACTTCCAAGAGGGCGTGCAAAATGGTGGTTTTTGGGTACAGTCCCGAATCACATGGAGGCAATGAGCGATAGGAGGGGTTTCGTCTCTCCCGGTATAGGGAGTTGATGTTGCGCTGTGCTCGATTGGCTATAACAGGAAGTCCTTGGCCAAGGCTGCTTTAGGAATTTACTGGTAAGTGTTACCAGTAGTTTCTCGACCCGTTATGAGCCTCATATCGACACGACTTATCGAGTTATTGGGGTCTGACGTTGACCACCCCTAGGCGAGATATGCGACATATCAGACGAAGAGACCGGACTATACGGTAGTGTTACTGATTAGATTCACAGGAGTGTGAGCGGGCTTGCTCGTTGATCTTCTGATCGCTCAATACCCGGGTGGCCGTTACATTTAGCAGACCGCTTGCGGCTTGTGGGTGTTTGATATGATCATCACCTGCTGCCGGCGTATTGACGAGTCTTTAGAGTCCTACACAGGGGTTTCCTGGCTCAAGCGAAACGAAATAGGAGCGCATATGAGATATGTGCAGGACCGAGAATAATACTGGTATGTGATACTGTATTCTATTCTCGCGATTTGTGACATTAATCGGTTGTATGCGATATAGCTGGGTTATCGGATCAAGTGTTGATTCGATAAGTTGTTACTATTGATACTAGTCGGTTATATGCAATATGACCGGATCGTTAAATCAAGTGTTGATTTAATGATTTAATGTATAATTATATATTTGATATATTACTTTACATTAACTAGTATTGGTTCACTTAAGATTGATTTTCTCACTTGAATGTGCACATTGTTTATATGTGATATATGCAAGTGTACAAGTTTGTATCATGCTTGATGATACAAACAAGTTGTGTGTATGAGACTTGAACCAAATCAAGGTTAAATTAGGGTTTACTATTTTCCTAGCAAATAACAAAAGAGTGAGACTTTGGTCAAAGTTATCAAGCTTCATGAAGCTTGATAAATATTGACAAAGTCAACTCTTTTGTCATTTGTATAAGATATTAGTTAACCCAACCCTTAACCTAATGCTTTGGTTAATTCTCTACATGAGTTAAGTATGAGGGCTTAACTCAACCATGGTGCCATGATTAAAAGGATAAGTTTCATATTATTCTTTGATTCTTTTTGCTTCTTCTTCTTCTTCATTAAGCTCCACAAAAGCTTGCTAGCTCCAATGGTGCCATGAGAAAAAGAGTGAGAAATACAATTCTAAAGTGAATCCACTTCCTATTTCTTCATCCTCTACTACTTGCCATGTAGTATAGGGTGTTCTCTTCACAAAGTTTTTTACCAAGTGAAGGAATAGCTTGAGTTTGAGTCTCCCCGACATAGATCATTTTCGGCCTCGAAGTCAACGACCTAGCCCGATCATTTCTCCGACGAAACCATCGCTAGAGTCCGGGATCCGATGATCGCAGCGGAGGGACGTCAACACGGAGCTTTTGAAGTGGAGGACCGGATCTACAAAGGTTGTATTTCCATTCACTTAGTAGCAAAGTTGTTTGCTTGCATTTTGTTTCGCCTAATCTCTAGTTAACGATCTTCATTAGGGTTTCTCGGCACATAAAAATTTGAATTTGGCATGGAAGATGCCTTGTGGAACCTCTTGAGTGTGCCTAGTATCCCTACATTATAGACCCTTGTAAGAGTGCCTAGTAACCCTACAGATATACTAGGAATTCTGTGTAGGGTTACTAAGCACTCTCACAAGGTTCTATAAGGCATCAACCATGCCCGATTTAAAATTTAGACATGCCGAACAACCCTAACCAAGATCTTTAAACTAGAGATTAGGCGAAACAAAGCATGTTAAACACTTTAATATCTAAGAGGTTGGGATTACAAACTTTGTAGTTCGGTCCTTCACTTCATAAGCTCCGTGTTGAGGTCCCTTCGCTGCGATCATCGATTTCCCGGACTCTAGAGAGGTTCCACGAAGAGAAAGATGCATGCTTGCTTCGGATCTTCGATAACAAAGATGATCTACTTTGAAGTTTCATTAACACAAGATCTCACTTATAAATGAAGTGAACACCCTAATCTAAATGGCTAGGATAGATTAGGATGATGAAGTAGGATTTTAGCTTTCATTTGTTTTCTTAATCTCACTCAAAATCATCACTAATGAAAAAGCTAGTAAGCTTTTCCATGAAAGAAGAAGGAAGAAGAAGAAGAACCATTTTCTTTGTGATGAATAATGAATTGTAGTGAGGTTAGAAATGCAACCATGGGTTAAGTATGATAACTTAACCCATGTAGAGAATGAACCATGGTTAAGGGTTGGGTTGGGTTAACAAATATCATAACAAATATCTTTAGAAAATATCTTTACATGAAACAAAAAACAAAGCTTCTAGAAACTTCTAGAAAAGATTAACCCAAATCAAACCCTAACCATGTTTAATCTCCACTAAATATATTGCATTAATAACCTTAACATGTTACAATATTATATATCACATATATAATATTTATTGTAACAAAATAAAATATTACAATTAACATATATCGCATATATATTAATGTATTACCCGAGTGAGAAAAAGAATCTTTTAGTGAGCTTATATTAGTTAACGTAATTTAATATATCAAATATATAATTATACATTAAATTATCAAATCAACACTTGATCTGATAATCCAGTTATTTCATAAATAACCGACTAATATAATCTGTATCTGTTCATCGAATCAACACTTGATCCGATGACCCGGCTATATCACATATACCCGGCCGATATCACATATCGCGAGAATCTAATACGGTATCACATACTCGTATTGTTCTCGGTCCCGCACATATCATATATGTGCTCCTACTCCGTTTTGCCTGAGTCAAGAAACCTCTGTGTAGGACTCTAAAGAATCGTGAATACGCCGGCAGTAGGTGATGATCATATCAAACACCCACAAGCTGCAAGCGGTCAGCTAAACGTAACAGCCACCCAGGTATTGAGCGATCAGAAGATCAACAAGCAAGCCTGTACTTTCTCCTGCGAATCCAATCAGTAACACTCCCATACAGTCCGATTTCTTTTTCTGATATGTCGCATATCTCGTCTAGGGGTGGTAAACGTCAGACCCCAGTAGCTTGATAAGTCGTGTCGATATGAGGTCTCTAACAGTTCGAGAAACTACTGATAACACTTATCAGTAAATCTTAGCAACCCTGGCCAGGGATTTCCAGTTATAGCCAATCGAACACAGCACAACATCAACTCCCTATACCAGGAGAGACAAATCCCCTCCTATCTCTCATTGCCTCCATGTGATTCGGGACTGTACCCAAAAGCCACCTTTTTGCACGCCCTCTTGGATGTGGTATGATGGAAATCAAAGCACAGTGGGAATCACACAAGACTCTATGACGATCTCGGGTCTACAGACTAACCTGTACCAGTGTCACCGGAGAACTGCCATCTGACGTGAGGTATAATACCATCTGGGAGTTCTCGGTGAGTCCGTCCAGTGTACCCAGTCTCTTCTGAGCACCCGTACACCATCCTTGATGTCAAACACCGATGGATATGGGATCATCCATCGCCTATCATATGGGTCAAGATGCGTATACGCTAGTTTACTCTGGTGTATCGATGCCCTGTCTCGATACACCCTCGACTAGGAACAGTTATAGGATGTACTCGTCAACTACCGTGACCCCACTAGTATGATCTCATCATAGTCCCAGTAGTCGAGTACATATCCTAAAGGCTTTATCAACATGTATCATAGAGACAATCATAGTACATGTTAAGATAAAGTGCAACCAGATAGCATACTATCATGTCGAGCAAGAAATCCCTCCCTATATATGTCCAAGCATCCACTACAATATATACATCGTATGTACAGTAATGGCCTCTAGGGCATACATATAACTAACAATCTCCCACTTGCACTAGGGCCATCTGTTGTGGTATCACATACCCAACAATTAGTTATGGTTGAAGTATCTGATACTCAACCATCCCATAAAAGTCTCTACTGGGAAAAAGGCCTTTGTGAGTGGATCCGCGCTGTTGTCCTCTGTGTCTACTCTCCTAACCTCGATCTCCCTAGAGATCAACCATCTCCATGATCAGGTGATACTGCTTAAGAATTATATCTGGATTTCTGATGGGATGGGGGGTTCCTTGGCAAAAGCCACAACTCCATTGTCTCACAATGGTAGGAACGAATTTCATCTCATGAACTTATATCTATCCAGACTGCCTCTTTGGTAATGATGTATCTTGCCTTTAATCGTCTAGTAAGTCACTGTATCTAGCTTGGAACTCTTCCAACATACCGTCCCTCCACTGGGGGTAAAGACAATGCCTGCGACTGACATTCAGTCGTCCTTATCATCCTGGAACCTTTCCAGTGATTCTCCCCAGGATCGATTGATACCATCTCACTACAACTAGTGAGAATCCTAACATCCAATTAGATCTATCTCATAGATCCAAAACCCAGGATTTAGGAGGTATCACTTTGATCCTATATGGAGAATCCTTGTGATAAGCGGAGATTGACCGAGCGTAGCATAGAAAACTCCTTCCCTATCAAGAGTATGTCATCCATGTACTCTACGAGGATCACCACCATACTCCCTACTACCTTTTTGTATATATAAGGTTCCTCTACCATTTTGATGAAATCAAACTCTTTGACTATCACATCAAAATAGACGTTCCTACTCCGCGATGCCTGTTTTATCGCATAAAACAACTTGCACACGTTTCCGCTGCTCCCACTATCTACGAAGCCCTCTGGCTGTGTACTTATAGACACTCTCTTCCAAAACATCATTTAGAAAAGCAGTCATGACACCTAACCACCAGATATCGTAGTTATGGTATGTAGCCGTAGCAGGTAGGATCTGGATGGACTTAAGCATAGCTTTGAAAGTCTCAACTTTTCCATGTACACCAAGTAATCTTCTCAAGATATACTTGCTCCTGATGGGGATTTAACCCTTCAGATAAAGCAACCAAAGTGCATACTTTGTTGGTGTATAAGGATTCCATCTCAGATCACTAAGCATCCGGCCATTCTTACAGAGTCCCACTCCTGATGGCCATCTCGAATCTAGTTGGGTCATCATCTCATGATGCAATCCTCGCTCCTACTACCATTGAGAAACCGAAGTATCTCTCAGGTGGGTGAGGAACCCTACTAGATCGGCGGAGAGGCTGAAGTTCGTTGGAATCTATTGAATCCTTTGGTTCTACCAAATCATCTGCTATAGTTTGTATAGCTGGAACTTTTCCAGTTCTACCTCATGACCACTAATTTCTTCACAAGAAATTCCCTTTCACAAAGGTGGCATGCTGAGAAACAAAACATCTTTTGTTCCTCGGTTAGGTAGAAGATATTCCCTTGCGTATGCTTGGAATATCCAACAAACTTCCACAGATCCGACTTTGCCTCGAGCTTGTCCGGATTTTGCTTTTTAGACATAGGCCGGACAACCCCAAATCTTAACATACTTAAGATATGGGCTCTTCCCATTCCATATCACATATGAAGTGGTAGGCAACTAATTTGATTGGAACCTTATTCAATAGGTATGCAGCTTCTCAAGTGCATAACTCCCAAAAGGAAATAGTAAACTTAGTAGTACTCATCATAGAGCGCACCATATCTAATAGGGTGTGTTTGCTCCGCCCCGATACACCTACGTGCTGTGGTGTATACGGATGAGTAATGCTGAGAGAGAATCTCATTCTCCTTTAGAATAGTCCAGGAATCATGTGCTCAAGTATTCTCCTCCTTGATCTCATCAAAGGATATAATACTTATACCCGTATTTTGGTTCTCTACTTCTAACTTATATTCTGTGAATATCTCAAAAGCTTCGGACTTGTGTTTCAACAGGAACATATGTCTGACTCTTGAGAGATCATCAGAGAATGTAATGAAGTACAAAGAACCGGTCTTGGCATGTGTAGACAGGGGACCTTCATACATCAGCATGTATCAATCCCAAGAGTTCACCAACTCTTTCTCTGTTTCCAATAAACAGAGCTATGGTCATCTTATCTTTGTGACATGAACGGCAGGTTTCACAAGATGTAAATTCAAACTAATTTAAATATGCATCTAAATGTAACTTAGCTAGTTGGGTCGATCGATATGACCTAGTCTACAATGTCTCAAGATGGATTCGTTCATTTCTGAACTCTTCCTCTTGTGTGTGTTCTGTATACTAAGAACTGTAGTTTGATTTAGAACGTCAATGCTTTTAGATAACGTGCCTGAACCGATCAACTCTTGATATAGGAAATGTTCAAAACATTATCCAACAATACAAAATTATATCCTTCTTTACTAATAAAGAGACTGATATGATGTTGTATATCAGGTACGGTATCTAATAACATTCGTTCAGAATCAATGTATTTTTAATACAGGGTGATAACTACCAGCAAACTTGGCTGCAACACTTGCACCGTTTCTATCTCATGAAACTTATCACCCGTTCTCAGTTCTCTACCTATCTGTAGCCCATGTAACATATTACATATCTGGGATCCTGATCCAGTAACACATACCCAGGACGTAGAGGATACTGCGAAACAGTTCTTTATAATGAACACACCCGAAGATGATGCATCAGCATGCACTTTCTTTGTTTGGGCGGCACGGGAATTCTGGTAATCCCCTATCTCCTGCTCGGTATTATAACAATTATAAGTTGGAGCGGGACCAACGTTCCCCAGCTCAGTATAACAAGCGGGTTCGGTCAATACATCCGTATTATTATCTTGATTAAGGCGTGATATGGTCACTACCTGGAGAGAGAGAGAAGAAAACACTCAGCGTATGCACTTGCAAGATTAAATTGGTTATTTAATATACCTAATCAGGATGTCTCCCACTGTTTTAGTCAAATCTTCCTTCAAACCCTAAAAGGAAAGACTAGCCGGGATTAATTACACGCTACAAGTTCGCCAATCTTTCAGCCAGGCCAGTGCCGGCACTTTGAGGGAGGTTTCCCGTGCTTTCGCACGGACCTAATTAAAGTAAACCTCGTTTTCCCAGGGGCGTAACCCCGTTGACACCTTTCTAGACACCTACTTGATCGGCTAATTGTAATGTGTAAAACTCTCCCAGGAGTAACTCTTACTCGCAGCGAGTATCGAGATCCAACTATCTCATAGAAGGTATGCAATCTCATTGCAAATTTCAATACTTGAAATTCCCAAAAATATTTTGACCTTAGCAACTTATGACCTTGGCTAAGGTCAACAAATCATAAGCGCTAGCCAAGTTCAACCCGTCATTTCCCGATTGAATTAAACCCACCCGCACGACCCTTGGCTAAGGTCAACAAAGTCGCACGACTACCCTAACTCAATCGCATCATATGCTTATACAGATAAGCACTAATTAGGTACCGCACACTACGCCTTGGCTAAGGTCAACAAACGCATCACGAATACTAAGTAGTAGTTATCTGAAATGACGGAGGGCTACGACAGGTTTTTAAGAAAACCTTCTGCGTAATGAACTTGATATCGTTGTAGAATCGAGTGAATTTTAAATGGAATGTTTTTGAGGCCTTTTCTAGTTTTGCTAAAGTGGTCACTCCCGGTGAAGGGATCGTTGGCTCTTTCCTCATCGAATAAGGTGCTGGATATTTCACAAATATCACTATGCAAAGCAAAAACTATAGAAGCAATCAAAAGACAAACCGAGTATGCAGCATCTGCCAGTTTCGCTAAAGAGGTCACTTCCGGTGAAGGGATCTCGGCTCTTTCCTTATCGAATAAGGTGCTGGATGTTCTACAAGGAACACCGCTATGCAAAGCAAGAACTAGAGCTACCAGTTTTTAAACAAGTTTCTACAACATCTTTAGGTTTATTTTATTTCATTAATCTCATTAATGAAGTACCATTTTATTATGCTTCACAAGCATCACATTTGAAACGAAATCTGCAATATAACATATATCTCATATATATAATAATATAAACATTCGTCTCAGGCAGTAATATGATCTCATCACAGAACATTGCAGCAGAAGAAACATATATGAAATATTGGATATACTAGGAGGTCTGTGTTTTAGTACGAGCCTGTATAAAACACGGATTCCACGGTCGCGATGAATAGCCAAACCCACATCCCTAGACCCCTATGAGAGCAGCAAGCAACACTGCCAATTCTAGGTTTAGGAGACCCAGTCTCGACTCCTCAAGATGGTCTCCCACTGGACCCTAGAACCCGGTTACTTGTGCTCCCCGCCTTGGGTCTACCTAATGCAGAAAAGTAAATAATATACAATGGTGACATCATCCTCAGCCCGGAAGTGCCCCAATAAAAGAATATTACATACAAATGAATTTTACATAAATGAAAATAAAAACCCTCATCCCACATAAAACCCCCGACTATTCAGAACACGACGATCCAATATAACATATCACAGCAACACATAATATCTCATATCATCAACGTAAGTAAGTATGCATACACCGATCGTCGTTGATGTATAGCGACGAAAACCGGCGATACAACTACATACTACACTTACGGTCGCAGAAAAGAAAGTGTAAAACTACAACAGTTGGAATTCGCAACCTCCTTAGACATCGCATGCCTAACCAAATGAATTCCTTAGACATCACATGCCTAACAATTATAAACCCCGCATTTTAGTCTCAATATCGAAAACACTTTTCAATATCAAGTCGGGCAATTCAACAAGATTCCCGACATCCTGATCGAATGCTCGTCGCAAACTTTAGTAGACGGCCGCACCCCCGGATGCCGTCGACGAAGTGCACTAAGGCGGAACACCGCTGCCGCAAGCACCCAAACGGATGCTTTTGGCGACGGGGTTCTCCTGCAGTCACTTGGTCGGGGCTATGGGGCATGGCTGTCTATTAAGTTTACCCGGCGAGTATCCACGTACACTACGTGATTGCGACGGACTTTTGATCACATCAAAATCCCGTGGCAACCGATCAAATGAGACTAAAGTGCTAAATTTACAACATTCAAATTAGTTATCTCATAACTAGTTGTGGATTCCAAATATTGTATCACATTCCAGATAAATAGACAATGTTAAACTTTCTGATCGAATAATCAAACACCCAAGTTTTCCCAAATAGCTCAACACTTGAAATTAGTTTAAAAACATCCATCACATGCCACAGTACCAATGGTCCAGCCGTAGAAGGGTCAAGCCAACGCTTCACATGTGGCAACACCGTACTGCCACAAACCCTAAGGTTTAGGGGCAGTTCAAGACGGTCACATAATCGAGTTAAGGTTTGTGTTCTTCTAGAGGGTCCACCGCGTTACTTGCACGACTTAGAACGTTCTTAAACTACGGAAAAATCCAACACTTGGAAATTTTCCGGCAGGGGAAAAAGTGAGTTATTGATATCCGGTCGAACTTTTTAACACGTTCTAAAAATTACCCGGACAAACTAAACGAAGTTATACTTTCCGATCGAATCAACGAGCTCCCAATACAACCCAGAAAACTCAACACTTGAGTATAATTAAAAATTCCCAGAAGCAATAAAAAGGACACAATAATAAATACCAGAAAACCCAGCCCCCAAATCATAATTTTGGCCGCGGAACCGCCGCGGAACCCTAGGTTTGGCCGCGGATCCGCGGTCATATGAATGAATTGAAGGTCCGTACTTCACAATATTTCTTAATTTTCCCTGCTTATTTTTCTGAGCATTTTTAATATGAAAAACATCAACTTTTGAAATTTTTTTCCAGAAACTAGGGTTTTACGGGTATTCGGAGTTCGATCGGACTTTAAACTTCGTCTAGACTTCTCCTAAAGCTTTAGCTTGGCTCTGATACCACTGTAGGGTTATTAGGCACTCTCACAAGGTTCTATAAGGTATCAACCATGCCCGATTTAAAAGTTAGACGTGCCGAAAAACCCTAACCAAGATCTTTAAACTAGAGATTAGGCGAAACAAAGCATGTTAAACACTTTAACATCTAAGAGTTTGGGATTACAACCTTTGTAGTCCGGTCCTTCACTTCATAAGCTCCGTGTTGAGGTTCTTTCGCTGCGATCATCGATTTCCCAGACTCTAGAGAGGTTCCACGAAGAGAAAGATGCATGCTTGCTTCCGATCTTCGATAACAAAGATGATCTACCTTGAAGTTTCATTAACACAAGATCTCACTTATAAATGAAGTGAACACCCTAATCTAAATGGCTAGGATAGATTAGGATGATGAAGTAGGATTTTAGCTCTCATTTGTTTTCTTAATCTCACTCAAAATCATCACTAATGAAATAGCTAGTAAGCTTTTCCATGAAAGAAGAAGGAAGAAGAAGAAGAACCATTCTCTTTGTGATGAATAATGAATTGTAGTGAGGTTAGAAATGCAACCATGGGTTAAGTATGATAACTTAACCATATAGAGAATGAACCATGGTTAAGGGTTGGGTTGGGTTAACAAATATCATAACAAATATCTTTAGAAAATATCTTTACATGAAACAAAAAACAAAGCTTCTAGAAACTTCTAGAAAAGATTAACCCAAATCAAACCCTAACCATGTTTAATCTCCGCTAAATATGTTGCATTAATAACCCTAACATGTTACAATATTATATATCACATATACAATATTTATTGTAACAAAATAAAATAATACAATTAACATATATCACATATATATCAATGTATTACCCGAGTGAGAAAAAGAATCTTTTAGTGAGCTTATATTAGTTAATGTAATTTAATATATCAAATATATAATTATACATTAAATTATCAAATCAACACTTGATCTGATAATCCGGTTATTTCATAAATAACCGACTAATATAATCTGTATCTGTTCATCGAATCAACACTTGATCCGATGACCCGGCTATATCACATATACCCGGCCAATATCACATATCGCGAGAATCTAATACGGTATCACATACTCGTATTGTTCTCGGTCCCGCACATATCATATATATGCTCCTACTCCGTTTTGCCTGAGTCAAGAAACCTCTGTGTAGGACTCTAAAGAATCGTGAATACGCCTGCAGTAGGTGAAGATCATATCAAACACCCACAAGCGGCAAGCGGTCAGCTAAACGTAACTGTAAGGTTCCTAGGCACTCTTGTGAGGGTTCATAAGGCATCAACCATGCCCGAATAAAATTTTAGACGTGCCGAACAACCCAAAGTCGGGATCTTTGAGAGATAATTAGGGTTTCACATGCAAGTAAACATCTTTACTACTTAAAGTGAGGGATTACAACCTTTGTAGTCCGCTCCTTCGCTTCATAAGCTCCGAGTAGAAGTCCCTTTGCCGCGATCCACGATCTCCCGGACTCATGAGAGGCTCCACAACTCGAAGATCCATGCTAGCTTGTAGTCTTCCTTTTCTCCGATGATCTACCTTGAAGTTTCTATAACTCAAGCTCTCTCTCTCTCTTAAGAGGTGAACACCCTAATCTAATTGGCTAGATTAGATGAGGATGATGGAGTAGGAATATTGCTCTCTTTTTTTCTTCAAATTCTCACTTTTATTCACCACAAAATGAAAAACTAGATAGCTTTCACAAAGCTTAAGGTTGAAGAAGAAGAAGAATGAAAGGATAATTCCTTTTGTGATGAACAATGAATTATTGTAGTGGTTACAAATATAACCATGAGTTAAGCATGATAGAGTTAACTCATGTAGAGAATTAACTAGAGGTTGAGGTTTGGATTGCGTTAGATAATATCTTCACAAAATATCAAGCTTAAGGATAAAGTCAAAGCTTCACGAAGCTTCATGGAAGCTTCATGCAAAAGCTAATCCTAATCCAAACCCTAACCAAGTTTAAACCCTAAACCATTATTAAATTTGTAACCCTAACATGTTACTATATTATATATCACATAGACAATATATTTTGTAACATTAGAAAATAATACAATTAACATATATCGCATATATATCAATGTATTATCGCGTGAGAAAATGAATCAATAAAGCGAGCTTATATTAGTCAACGTAACGCAATATATCACATATATAATTATACATTAAATTATCGAATCAACACTTGATCCGATAACCCGGCTATATAATATATAACCGACTAATATAACATGTACTATTTCATCGAATCAACACTTGATCCGATGACCCGGTTATATCACATATACCCGGCCGATATCTCATATCGCGAGAATAAAATACGGTATCTCATATCATATTATTCTCAGTCCCGCACATATCACATATGTGCTCCTACTCCGTTTTGCCTGAGCCAGGAAACCTCTGTGTAGGACTCTAAAGAATCGTCAATACGCCGGCAGTAGGTGATGATCATATCAAACACCCACAAGATGCAAGCGGTCAGCTAAACATAGCAGCCACCCAGGTATTGAACGATCAGAAGATCAACAAGCAAGCCTGTACATTCTCCTGTGAATCCAATCAGTAACACTCTCGTACAGTCCGGTCTCTTCGTCTGATATGTTGCATATCTAGTCTAGGGGTGGTATACGTCAGACCCCAGTAACCGATAAGTCGTGTCGATATAAGGCTCATAACGGGTCGAGAAACTACTGATAACTCTTACCAGCAGCACTCCATATCAGCCCTGGCCAGGGACTTCCAGTTATAGCCAATCGAACACAGCACAACATCAACTCCCAATACCGGGAGAGACGAAACCCCTCCTATCGCTCATTGCCTCCATGTGATTCGGGACTGTACCCAAAAGCCACCGTTTTGCACGCCCTCTTAGACGTGGTAAGGTGGAAATCAAAGCACAGTGGGAATCACATAAGACTCTATGACGATCTCAGGTCTACAGACTAACCTGTACCAGTGTCACCGGAGAAATGCTATCCGACGATAGGTATAATACCATCTAGGAGTTCTCGGCGAGTCAGTTCAGTGTACCCAGTCTCCACTGAGCACCCGTACATCATCTTTGATGTCAAACACCAATGGATATGGGATCATCCATCGCCCATCATATGGGTCAAGATGCATATACGCTAGTCTACTCTGGTGTATCGGTGCCCTGTCTCGACACACCCTCGACTAGGAACAGTTATAGGATGTACTCTTTGACTACCCTGGCCCCACTAGTGTGATCTCATCACAGTCCCAGTAGTCGAGTACATATCCTAAGGGCTTTATCAACATGCGAGAGCAAGACAATAAACTAATACAAGTAAACATGATAAGACAAAGTGAAACTAAGTAGCATACTATCATGACGAGCAAGAAAGTCCTCTCTATATATATCAAAGCATCCATTATAATATACATCATATGTACAACAATGGCCTCTAGGGCATATATATAACTAACAATCTCCCACTTGAACTAGGGCCAGGTGTTGTAGTATCTCATATCCAACATCCCAAATAATCTCTCAAACTGTATCTGGGGAATGGCTTTCATGAGTGGATCCACAGTGTTGTCCTTTGTGTCAACTCTCCTGACCTCGATCTCGCGGCGATCAACTATCTCCCGGATCAGGTGATACCGCTTCAGAATATGTCTGGATTTCTGATGGGACCTGGGTTCCTTGGCCAAAGCCACAGCTCTATTGTTATCATAATACAAAGGTATTGGATGCTCAATAGAATGAACCACACCAAGTTCAGTGATGAACTTCTTCATCCAGACAGCCTATTTGGCAGCATCGTTGGCAGCGATGTATTCAGCCTCCATCGTCGAGTCTGCCACGGTTTCTTGCTTGGAACTCTTCCAACAAACTGCCCCTCCATTTAGGGTAAAGACAAATCCTGATTGCGACTTAGAGTCGTCCTTATCACTTTGGAAGCTTGAATCGGTAAAGGATTCCACTTGGAGTTCTCCGTTACCATACACCAAGAACATCTCCTTAGTTCTTCTCAAGTACTTGAGAATGTTCTTCACAGCTGTCCAATGATTCTCTCCTGGATCTTCTTGATACCTACTCACTACACTTAGTGAGTATGCCACATCGGGTCTGGTACATAGCATCGCGTACATGATAGAGCCTACTGCCGAAGCATAGGGTATCCCTTGCATGCGAGCTCTCTCCAAATCAGTCTTAGGAGACATCTCTTTGGAGAGAGTGAGTCCAGAGATCGTGGGTTGGTTCCCACGCTTGGATTCTTCCATACTAAACCTCTTTAGTATGGTGTCAATGTACTTGGATTGGGACAATCCCAGTATCCTCTTGGATCTATCTCTATAGATCCTTATCCCTAAAATGCAGGAGGCATCACCTAGATCTTTCATTGAGAATCTATGTGACAAGAAGAGCTTGACCGAGTGCAGCATAGGAACATCATTTCCTATCAAGAGTATGTCATCCACGTACAATACGAGGAAGACAACCTTACTCTCTGCAACCTTCTTGTAAATACAAGGTACATCTATGTGTAGGGTGTTTTTCGTCACCCCATTGAGATGGGAATACGCGCGCGCTTGTCAGGCGTATACTACAGATTCCCCCTGCCTAGGGTAGGCGGGAGTTTAATGATTGTGGGGATCCGAATCTCCGGCAGCATTGACTAAGCTGTCGTTAATTACCCCTCGCGTTTGGAGCGAGGGAACCTCCGATTAACGGGTTAAACTGGTCATGCGAACTCAATGTGCAGTGTGCGTGTGTTGTGTTTTGAAAAGGTGTTTTGGATATATCGGGAGCCACGCATAGTTTTTACGAGGGTCCCGCTACCCGGATAGCGGGGTGGGGGTCAAGGCGGCTAGCAGCCCCCTTGCGGGGTGCGGGGCAGCGCCCCGTTAGAAATTTTTTTCTAACAGGGACAGTGTCGTGGAGTATGTGTGTGTGTAAATATGTATACATATACATGTATATATATATATATGTATGTATATATATATATATAAGAATGAGGGGGAAAAGACATCTAAAGGATGCGTGGGGCAGCACCTTGGGCGCTGTGCGCCTAGGTGCTGTGCGCTCAGGAGCTAGAGTGCCACGTGTCGGCACGTGGGCGACTTGCGCTCGAGCGCTTGCGTTGGAGCGCAAGCATGCCCCGTGTCGGCAAGGGGGCGACTTGCGCTCGAGCGCTTGCGCTTGAGCGCAAGTGCGCTGGAGCGCAAGCGCGCCACGTGTCGGCACGGGGGCGACTTGCGCTGGAGCGCTTGCGCTGGAGCGCAAGCGCGCCACGTGTCGGCACGGGGGCGACTTGCGCGCACGTGGGCGCTTTGCGCTTGAGCGCTGAGCGCTTGAGCGCTGAGCGCAAGCGCGCCACGTGTCGGCACGCGGGCGCTCTGCGCTTGAGCGCCGGCGAGAAAAAGAGGCTTTTAGCCTAAAAAAGATTTCTCGAAAGAGAAATCAGAGAGGAGTTGGACTCCTGAGTGTGTTTTTGGGGTTAATGGAAGGGGTTCTTCTTCTTCCTCCTCTGTTAGCTGGATCTTGAAGATCAAGAGATGTGAGATCTCAAAATCTCTCCTTTTTGAGATCTGATGACAGATCCAAGTTCCCCTTTGTGGGTTTGGTGGTGAAAAACTATTTTGTTTTTGAAAAGGAAGAGTAAAACTCTTGATTTAATTCAAAAGAAAGAAGAAGGTTTGAGACCTTCAGAAAAGGGAAAGAGATACAAACCCTAGGTTTTTTTGGTGAGAATGAAAAGTTGTTACTTTATTCATCATCATTTTGCCTTATATAGGCTTACATATTTACATATAGCCTCTTGGGCTTTACAAAAATGGCATTTTGCCAATCCCATGGCTCATGTGCCATTTCATTTTTGCACATAAGCCATGGGCTTACAAAATATTGGCTTTGTGCCGATTTTGTTTACATTCATGCATAAACAATTACATAAAAATTATTTATTACATGATTTTGTTGTTGGCATGGGGAGGCTGGCCGCGGGCTCGACTTGGGCATAGGCCCGCTTGACCTGGGCTTGGGCCCACCTAGCTTGGGGGTTGACCTTGACTTTGACTCGGTCAACCGGAGTGCAAATTTTGACTTCAACAAAGTGCCCCCCATCAATAAATGCACACCACATATGTGGGTCGTGTGCATGAAATTGATGGATCTTCTTTCATGTGGAGGTGACTTGCTTTGGTTCCCACTTTTTGGGCTGCACTGCCCTTTTTACGACATGGACGGTCGACGCTTGACGCGTCTCCGAGACGGAGTGTCCGTGGTAGACGTTTCCCTGGCCCGGAGCGATCTGGTTCCTTGTTTTTAGGAAGCCTGCACTGCCCTTTTTGCGACATGGACGGTCGACGCTCTGTTCCGGAGCGATTTGGTTCCTTCTTAGTAGGAAGCCTGCACTGCCCTTTTTGCGACATGGACGGTCGACACTCTGATCCGGAGCGATTTGGTAGAAGTGTCCCCGGCACGGAGTGTCGCTGGTCGACGTTTCCCCGAGGTGGAGTGTCGGTTGTAGGGCGTTTCCCCGAGACGGAGTGTCTGTTGTAGGACGTTTCCCCGAGATGGAGTGCCTGTTGTAAGACGTTTCCCCAAGACGGAGTGTCGCTGGTAGGACGTTTCCCCGAGACGGAGAGCCTGTGGTAGGACGTTTCCCCGAGACGGAGTGCCTGTGGTAGGACGTTTCCCCGAGACGGAGTGCCTGTTGTAGGACGTTTCCCCAAGACGGAGTGTCACTGGTAGGACGTTTCCCCGAGACGGAGTGCCTGTGGTAGGACGTTTCCCCCCGAGACGGAGTGCCTGTGGTAGGACGTATCCCCGAGACGGAGTGCCTGCTGTAGGACGTATCCCCGAGATGGAGTGCCTGTGGTAGGACGTATCCCCGAGACGGAGTGCCTGTGGTAGGACGTTTCCCCGAGACGGAGTGCCTGTTGTAGGACGTTTCCCCGAGACGGAGTGCCTGTGGTAGGACGTTTCCCCGAGACGGAGTGCCTGTGGTAGGACGTATCCCCGAGACGAAGTGCCTGTGGTAGGTCGTTTCCCCGAGACGGAGTGCCTGTGGTAGGACGTTTCCCCGACACGGAGTGCCTGTGGTAGGACGTATCCCCGAGACGGAGTGCCTTTTGTAGGACGTATCCCCGAGACGGAGTGCCTATGGTAGGACGTATCCCCGAGACGGAGTGCCTGCTGTAGGACGTTTCCCCGAGACGGAGTGCCTGCTGTAGGACGTATCCCCGAGACGGAGTGCCTATGGTAGGACGTATCCCCGAGACGGAGTGCCTGCTGTAGGACGTTTCCCCGAGACGGAGTGCCTGCTGTAGGACGTATCCCCGAGACGAAGTGCCTGTGGTAGGACGTATCCCCGAGACGGAGTACCTGTTGTAGGACGTATCCCCGAGACGGAGTGTCTGTGGTAGGACGTTTCCCGGAGACGGAGTGCCTGTGGTAGGACGTTTCCCCGAGACGGAGTGCCTGTTGATTTGACGCAGAGGTCGATGTTGGAATTGGTTGGTTTGATTTGTTTGATTTGAGTTGACATCAGCATCGCTATACTGGAATATGGTACCAGGAGCGAATCATCATCTGTCTTTGAGAGGATTTGGGAATCGGTTTTTTGTCGGCATCTGCATTGCTGCACTGGAATAATGCCAGGAGCAACTCATCTTGTGCCGCGGGAGGATTTGGATTTGTTTTTTTTTTGTTTGGCATCTGCATTGCTGCACTGGAATAATGCCAGGAGCAACTCATCATGTGCCCCGAGAGGATTTGGATTTGTTTTTTTGTTTGGCATCTGCATTGCTGCACTGGAATAATACCAGGAGCAACTCATCATTTGCCCCGGAAGGATTTGGATTTGTTTTTTTTTGTTTGGCATCTGCATTGCTGCACTGGAATAATGCCAGGAGCAACTCATCATATGCCCCGAGAGGATTTGGATTTGTTTTTTTGTTTGGCGTCTGTATTGCTGCACTGGAATAATGCCAGGAGCAACTCATCATTTGCCCTGGAAGGATTTGGATTTGTTTTTTTTTGTTTGGCATCTGCATTGCTGCACTGGAATAATGCCAGGAGCAACTCATCATGTGCCCCGAGAGGATTTGGATTTGTTTTTTTGTTTGGCATCTGCATTGTTGCACTGGAATAATGCCAGGAGCCACTCATCATTTGCCCCGGAAGGATTTGGATTTGTTTTTTTGTTTGGCATCTGCATTGCTGCACTGGAATAATGCCAGGAGCAACTCATCATTTGCCCCGGGAGGATTTGGGAATTGGTTTTGTTTTGGCATCTGCATTGCTGCACTGGAATAATGCCAGGAGCAACTCATCATTTGCCTAAGAGGATTTGGGAATTGGTTTTTATTTGGCATCAGCATCGCTGAACTGGAATATGGTATCAGGAGCGAATCATCATTTGCGTTTGCTTATTAGGAAACGATGGCTTAGGAGACAGGTTTTAGGTCCCTATCACCTAAGACTTTTCAATTTTGTGAGCCGTAAGGGTCTCACAAAGCATTTTCTCCCTACGGGTCGTAAGGATCCCGTAAGTGTATTTTCTCCTTAGGAGTCGTGGGGACTCCCAAGTGTGTTGCTCCTTTGTGAGTCGTAAGGATCTCACGCGGGAATTTTCTCCTCACAAAGTCGAGAGGACTTTGCGAGTGCATTTCATCTCTTTTTTACGAGTTTGCACCCTTTCGGGTTTTCACAAACTCGCCGGCAGTCCTGCTGTTTTTACTCACGGAGCCCTTTCGGGTTTTCATCCGTGCCCATATTTGCTTGTGGACATACCTTTTTTTTCCTTCTTCTCTTTTTTTTTTGATCTTCCCTGCCGGGGGGACTTTGAATGTGGTCTCGCCGGTAGGGCTTCGGAGAGATTGGGATCGTTTTACACCGTGGATTGTATACGGTTTGCCAGGATGTATGATCCAGACCGTAGGGCCAAAAACATTTCGGGACTTCGTTGGTGTCTGCATCGCTGCACTGGAATATGGTACCAGGAGCGACTCATCATTCGCCGTTGGGATATGGGAGTTGGAATTTGGTTGGCGTCTGCATCGCTGCACTGGAATATGGTACCAGGAGCGACTCATCATTCGCCGCTTGCGGATTGGGGAGCGATGGCTTAGGAGACAGGTTTAGATCCCTATCACCTAAGGACTTTTCAATTTTATGGCCGTGAGGGTCCCATAAAGCATTTTCTCCCTACGAGTCGTAAGGATCCCGCAGGTGTATTTTCTCCTTAAGAGTCGTGAGGACTCCTAAGTGTGTTTTTCCTTGGTGAGTCGTAAGCATCTCACGAAGGTTTGTTCTCCTCATGCATCATGAGGACACATGAGTGGGGTCTTTCCAATGAAGCATAATTCCAAAGGCGGAGACCAGCCGCGTAACTGGTGGTTGCGGTGGGGCAAGGGTATGCTGAGATATTATTTGAGCCCGGTGGATTGTATACGGTAGTTAATTTGGGACTGGCCGTAGGGCTGGAAGAATTTTGAGAAATTGGATTTTGGTGGCGTCTACATCGCTGCACTGGAATATGGTACTAGGAGCGGCTCATCATTCGCCACTTTTTTTGTTTTTTTGTTTGTTTTCTTTTTCTTTTTTTTTTACTGCGATTGCTCTAATCATTCAACTTTTCTTATTGCGAAGGTCGCGATTGCCCTATCATTTCGGCTATTATTCTGCGAGTTGCCCCATCATTCGGCTTTATTTTCATTTTCATTTTGACTCGCTGATTTTAATTGCGAGTTTCCCATCATTTCGGCTTTTCTTTATTTTTCTTTTATTTACACATTTTTTTATTTACATTTTTTTACAATTCCCAGTTTAACGACTTAGAGGTCGATTGTTCCCAGTTTAAAGACTTGGTGGTCTGTTATTCCCAGAGAAAGGCGGGTGTTTGAGAGAATCAGGTCCCTGAAGGACTTCGGTCCCCGTTTGTATGAAATTGGTGGTCGTAGCTTAATTGTTTGTTAACACGCAATGGGACAATGATATTTCTCCCGCCTTGTATTGTTTCCTCGACCCAATCCTTGAAGATGCAACAGTCTTCAATAGTGTGCCCCAACACTCGGTGGTATGGGCAAAAGTTGGGATGATCAGTCTTGTTCGCTTCACTTAGCATTCTCGGTTCTGGTAGCCGCAGGCCATTCTTCAGACCGTCTTTAAAAATTTTGTGGACCTTGTCCCTTCGGAATGAGTAGACCTTATTTCTCCTTTCCTCCAAAGTTGGCCCTCGAGACTGGTCAGTTTTGCTCCGCCCGTTCTCTGCTATTTGGAGAATCGGTGATGTTAGAACTTCCGCATTTTCGGTTGTCATCCCTCCAAGGTTTCGGTCTATTTGTGAACTGAAGATCTGAGTGGACTCGGGCTTTGAGCGTTCAACGTTTGGACCTTTTTGGTCAGCTCTTGGAAATGTTTTGAGACCTGCGGTACATAGAAACGGGGCCATCCAGTTGTTGAGATTTCCGACAAGGAGACTGACAGATTGGTTCTGCTCTATTGGCGGTTCGCATTTGACGGAGAGATTACGCCATCGGGTTATAAAATCCGTGCTGGTTTCGTCGCTCTTGGGCTTGGTCCTTACGAGCTCGCAATGGTAATCTTATCGCTGACGCTCATGAACCTCTGCCGAAACAGAGACTCATTTGGACAAAAGCTGTGACGGAGCCATCCGGTATGCTCGCGTACCAGTCGAAAGCTATTAGTTATATGTATGCCCTAGAGGCCATTACTGTACATATGATGTATATTGTAGTGGATGCTGGGACATATATAGGGAGGACTTTCTTTCTCGACATGATAGTATGCTATCTGGTTACACTTTACTTAACGTGTATACTGTTTGTCTCTCTGTTACATGTTGGTAAAGCCCTTAGGATGTGTACTTGACTACCTGGACTATGATGCGGATCATACTAGTGGGGACATGGTAGTCTATAAGTACATCCTTCAAGGTCCCTAGTCGTGGGTGTATCGAGACGGGGCATCGATATACCAGAGTAGACTAGCGTATACCTTCTCGACCCATACAGATGGGCGATGGATGATCCCATATCTATTGGTGTTTGACATCGGAGATGATATACGGGTGCTCAGTAGAGACTGGGTACACTGGACGGACTCGCCGAGAACTCCCAGATGGTATTATACCTCACGTCAGATGGCAGTTCTCTGGTGACACTGGTACAGGTTAGTCTGTAGACCCGAGATCGTCATGGAGTCTTGTGTGGTTCCCACTGTGCTTTGATTTCCACCTTACCACGTCCAAGAGGGCGTGCAAAACGGTGGTTTTTGGGTACAGTCCCGAATCACATGGATGCAATGAGCGATAGGAGGGGATTCGTCTCTCCCGGTATAGGGAGTTGATGTTGCGCTGTGTTCGATTGGCTATAACCGGAAATCCCTGGCCAGGGTTGCTGAGATTTACTGGTAAGTGTTACCAGTAGTTTCTTGAACTGTTATAGACCTCATATCGACACGACTTATCGAGCTATTGGGGTCTGACGTTTACCACCCCTAGGCAAGATATGCGACATATCAGACGACGAGACCGGACTGTACGGTAAGTGTTACTGGTTGGATTCACAGGAGTGTGAGCGGGCTTGCTCGTCGATCTTCTGATCGCTCAATACCCGGGTGGCCGTTACGTTTAGCAGACCGCTTGCGGCTTGTGGGTGTTTGATATAATCATCATCTGCTGCCGGCGTATTGACGAGTCATTAGAGTCCTACACAGAGGTTTCCTGGCTCAAGCGAAACGAAATAGGAGCGCATATGAGATATGTGCGGGACCGAGACTAATGCGTGTATGTGATACCGTATTCCATTCTCGCGATGAATGTGTCGATTGGTTGTATGCGATATAACCTAGTTATCGAATCAAGGATTGATTCGATAAATCGATACATTGAATATTAGTCGGTCATATACGATATGACTGGATCGTTAAATCAAGTGTTGATTTGATGATTTAATGTATATTTATATATTTGATATATTACTTTGCATTAACTAGTATTGGTTCACTTTAAATGGATTTTCTCACTTGAAGTTCACAAGTTGTATATGTGATATACTTTTGTGCACCTGGATGTATCATGTTTGATGATACATGTTTACTTGAGTTTGTGTAAAGATTGAACCATGGTTATTTAAATGGTTAGGGTTTGGTTTTCTTATTCATTTATTTATTTATTTATTCTTTTTGGAAAATAATAAGCATAAAGAGAAAATGGTGGCTTTCTTTGTTTGTACATTGGAGCTTCATGAAGCTTTGACTAAGTGACTATTTTGTCTCATGCTTAACCCTAACCATTCCACTTAACCCTAGTTCATTCTCTACACTTGACCATGGTTACCATTATGATAAGTATCATATTATTTCTTATTTTAGATATACTTATCATATTATCTTCTTTTTCTTCCTTCTTCAACATGAAGAAAGCTTGACTTCATCAATGGTGACTTGATGAAAAGAGTGAGAAATCCAATTCTAAAGTGAACCCACTTCCTATTTCTTCATCCTCTACCACTTGCCAAGTAGTATAGGGTGTTTTCTTCACAAGTTTCATGACTTGGTGAAGTTGGAGCTTGATCTTGTGATGCCTCGACGTAGATCATCTTCGGCATCGTAGTCGATGACCTAGCCCGCCCATTCTCCGATGAAGCTGATGCTAGAGTCCGGGATCCGATATGGACAGCGAGGGGACTTCATCACGGAGCCTAGGAGGTGGAGAAACGGATCTACAAAGGTTGTATGTTCGTTCACTTAGTTAAATTGTTAACTAGCTTCTTGTTTCGCCTAAAAATCTAGTTAACGATCCGTATTAGGGTTTCTCGGCACTTGTAATTTTTGAAATTGGCATGGTTGATGCCTTGTGAGACCTCATTAGTGTGCCTAGGAACCCTACAAGTGGTATCAGAGCCTAGATAGAGCCTTAGGCGATGCGTAGACGAAGTTTGAAACCCGAACGAACCCGAAACCCTAAAATTTCCATGCTCTCTGGACTTTTTTCAAAAACTGGGTTTTTTCCAGATTAAAAATTCTTAAAAAATCCAGCAGGAAAAACTAATAATTACGGTGCAAAATTTGCCAAACGTTACGTCTAAAGTGCGGCGGAACCGCGGCAGAACCCTGGCTGCTGCGGCGGTTCCGCGGCCATATGATGACGTCAGCATTCCAATTTTGCACAGTAATTTTTCATTTTAGGTGCTGGATTTTCTGGGATGTTTTAATATTTATTCAAGAGTTGAATATTCTGGGGTGTTTTGGAGCTTCGTTGTTTCGATCGGAAATTTCAAACTTTGTCTGTGTGGCTTTCCGGATAATTTTAGAATATGTTAAAAAGTTCGACCGGATATAAATACCCACTTTTTCCCCTGTCGGGAAATTTCCAAGTGGTGGATTTTTCCGTGGTTTAAAGACGTTCTAAGTAGTGCAAGTAACGCAATGGACCCTCTAGAAGACAACAAACCTTAACTCGATTATGTGACCGTCTTGAACTGCCCTTTGAACCTTCGGGTTTGGGGCAGTACGACGTGCCACATGTGAGGCGTTGGCTTGACCCTTCTACGGCTGGACCGTTGGTACTGAGGCATGAACTGGATGTTTTTAAACTTGTTTCATGTGTTGATCTGTTTCGGGAAAACTTGGGTGTTTGACTGTTCGATCGGAAAGTTTAACATTTTCTGTTTATCTGGAATGTGATACAATAATTGGAATTCACAAGTTGTTATGAGATAACTGAATGAATGTTATAAACATAGCAGTTTAGTCTCATTTGATCGGTTGCCACGGAATTTTGATGTGATCAAAAATCCGTCGCAATCACGTAGCGTACGCGGATACTCGCCGGGTAAACTTAATAGACAGCCTCACCCCATAGCCCCGACCAAGTGACTGTAGGAGAACCCCGTCGCCGAAAGCATCCGTTCGGGTGCTCGCGGTAGCGGTGTTCCGCCTTAGTGCACTTCGTCGACGGTATCGGGGGTGCGGCCGCCTATTGAAGTTTGCGACGAGCATTCGATCAGATTTTCGGGAATCTTGTTGAATTGCCTGACTTGATATTGAAAAGTGTTTTCGATAATGAGACTAAAATGCGGGGTTTATAATTGTTAGGCATGCGATGTCTAAGGAATTCATTTGGCTAGGCATGCGATGTCTAAAGAGATTGCGGATTTCAATTGTTGTAGTTTTACACTTTCTTTTCTGTGACCGTAAGTGTAATATGTGATATCGCCGGTTTCGTTGTTATATGTCAACGACAATTGGGATACGCATGTTTGCTTACGTTGATGACATGTGATGTTATGTGTTGCTGGATATGTTATATTGGATCGTCGTGTTTGAATAGCCGGGGGTTTTTATGTGAGATGAGTGTTTTTCATTTTCATTCATGTAAAAACTTGTATGTAATATTCTTTTATTGGGGCACTTCCAGGTTGCGGAAGTTGTCACCGTTGATATATATTATTTACTTTTCCGCACTAGGATAGACCCAAGGAGGAGGGCACAAGTAACCGGATTCTGGAGTCCAGTGGGAGACCAACTCGAGGAGTCGAGTCCGGGTCTCCCAACTCTAGAATTGGTAGGGTTGCTTGCCGCTCTCGTAGGGGTCTAGGGGTGTGGGTTTGGCTATTCATCACGACCGTGGAATCCGTGTTTTATACTGGCTCGTATTGAAAACACGGACATCCTAGTATATCCAATATTTCATATGTTTCTTCTGCTGCGATATCTGTGATGTGATCATGTGATGTTCTGTTATAGATACAGTATATAGTATATATGATATATTATATAGCCGTTACTTATGTTTTACACCCGTGCTAGCCCTTCCCTGCTCTGCCGTTAGTTACCTAACCTAACGGTGCACGAGGGGACATAGAGGCGAATGCGGATGGCATAAGTGTAAGTCGTATTTATCTGTGATGTTTAGGTACTTAAATGATGGGACTTCATTAATGTGATTAATGAAAGAAAAAGAAACCTAAAGATGTTGTGGAATCGAATTTCAAAATAAAACTGGTAGCTACAGTTCTTGTTTTGCACAGCGGTATATATGATATATCCTGCACCTTATTCGATAAGGAAAGGACCGAGATCCCTTCACCGGGAGTGACTCCTTTAGCAATAACTGGCAGATGCTACACACTCGGTTTGTCTTTTGATTGCTTTTAAGTGTTTTTGCTTTGCACAGTGATATATATGATATATCCCGCACCTCATTCGACGAGGAAAGGACCGACGATCCCTTCACGGGAGTGACTCCTTTAGCAAAACTAGAAAAGCCTCAAAAGCACTCCATTTCAAAATCATTTGATTCTACAACGATATCAAGTTCATTACGCAATAGGTTTTCAGAAAAACCTGTCGTAACCCTCCGTCATTTCAGATAAGTCCTACTTAGTATTCGTGCTACGTTTGTTGACCTCCGTCAAGGCGTAGTGTGCGGTAGCTAACTAGTATTTATCTGCTTATGCATATGATGCAGATTGGATTAGGGTAATCGTGCGGCCTTGTTGACCTCCGTCAAGGGTCGTGCGGGTGGGTTTAATTCGATCAAGAAATGACGGGTTGAACTTGACTAGTAGCCTATGGTTTGTTGACCTCCGTCAAAGTCATAGGGTGCTAGGGGCAAAATTATCGGGAATTTCAAGTGTTGAAATTTGCAATGAGATTGCATACCTTCTATGAGATAGTTGGATCCCGATACCCGCTGCGAGTAAGAGTTACTCCTGGTAGAGTTTTACACATTACAATTAGCCGATCAAGTAGGTGTCTAGAAAGGTGTCAACGAGGTTACGCCTATGGGAAAACGAGGTTTACATTAATTAGATTCGTGCGAAAGCATGGGGGACCTCCCTCAAAGTACTGACACTGGCCTGGCTGAAAGATTGGCGAACTTGTAGTGTGTAATTAATCCCGGCTAGTCTTTCCTTTTAGGGTTTGAAGGAAGATTTGATAAAAAGCAGTGGGAGCTATCCTGATTAGATAAAATAATAACCAATCTATTCTTGCAAGAGCGCACGCTGAGTGTTTTCTTCTCTCTCTCTCCAGGTAGCGACCATATCACGCTTTAATCAAGATAATAATATGGATAAATTGACCGAACCCGCTTGTTATACTGAGCTGGGGAACGTTGGTCCCGCTCCAACTTATAATTGTTATAAGACAGAGCAGAAAATTGGGGATTACCAGAATTCCCGTGCCGCCCAAAACGAAGAAAGTGCATATGATGCATCATCTTCGGGTGTGTTCATTACAAAGAACTGTTTCTCTGTATCCTTTACGTCCTGGGTATATGATACCGGATCAGGATCCTAGATATGTAATCTGTTACATAGGGCTACAGATAGGTAAAGAACTGAGAACGGGTGATAAGTTTCATGAGACAGAAAACGGGGCAAGTGTTGCAGCCAAGTCTGTTGGTCACTGTCACCCTGTATTGCAAATACATTGATTCTGAACGAATGTTATTAGATACCGAACCTGATATACAAAATCATATCAGTCTCTTTATTAGTAAAGAAATGATAAAATTTTGTATTGTTGGATAATGTTTTGAACATTTCCTATATCAAAAGTTGATCGGTTCAGGTACGTTATCTAAAAGCATTGATGTTCTAAATCAAACTACAGTTCTTTAGTATACTGAACACACACAAGAGGAAGAGTTCAGAAATGAACGGATCCTTCTTGAGGTATTGTAGACTAGGTCATATCAATGCGACCCGACTAGCAGAGTTACATAATGATGCATATTTAAATTAGTTTGAATTTACATCTTGTGAAACTCGCCAGTTATATCACAAAGATAAGATGACCACAGCTCTGTTTATTGGAAACAGAGAAAGAGTTAGTGAACTCTTGGGATGATACATGTTGATGTATGTAGGTCCCCAGTCTACACATGCCAAGACCGGTTCTTTGTACTTCATTACACTCTCTGATGATCTCTTTAAATTCAGACATATGTTCTTGTTGAAACACAAGTCCGAACCTTTTGAGATATTCACAGAATATGATTTAGAAGTAGAGAACCAATATACCGGTAAAAGTATTATGTCCTTTGATGTGATCAAGGAGGAGAATACTAAAGTACGGGATTCCTGGACTATTCTAAGAATGAGATTCTCTCTCAGCATTACTCCTCCGCATACACCATAGCACGTTGGTATATCGGGGTGGAGCAATCACACCCTATGTGATAAGGTGTGCTCTATGATGAGTACTACTGAGTTACCTATTTCCTTTAGGGAGTTATGCACTTATGAAGTTGCATACCTATTGAATAGGGTCCCGATCAAATCAGTTGCCTACCACTTCATATGTGATATGGAAAGGGAAGAGCCCATATCTTAAGTTGGTTAAGATTTGGGGTTGTCCGGCCTATGTCTGAAAAACAAAATCCGGACAAGCTCGAGGCAAGATCTATTATGTAGAACTGGAAATGTTCCAGCTATATAGATTGCAGCTGATGATTTGACAGAACCAAAGGATTCAGTAGATTCCAACGAACCTCAGCCTCTCCGCCGATCTAGTAGGGTTCCTCACCCACCTGAGAGATACTTAGGTTTCTCTATGACAGTGGGAGTGAGGAATGCATCATGAGATGATGACCCAACTAGTTTCGAGCTGGCCATCAAGAGTGGGACTCTGTAAGAATGGCTGGATGCTTAGCGATCTGAGATGGAATCCTTATACACCAACAAAGTATGGACTTTAGTTGCTATATCTGAAGGGTTAAATCCCCATCAGGAGCAAGTATATCTTGAGAAGATTACTTGGTGTACATGGAAAGGTTGAGACTTTCAAAGCTAGACTTGTTAAAGGTTTGCATCATTGACCAGGTATGGTTATGTTGAAACCTTTTCTAAGGATCTATGCTTAAGTCCATCCAGATCCTACTTGCCACGGCTACATACCATAACTACGATATCTGGCGGTTGGGTGTCATGACTGCTTTTCTAAATGTTGTTTTAGAAGAGAGAGTCTGTAAGTACACAGTCAGAGGGCTTCGTAGACAGTGGGAGCAGCGGAAACGCGTGCAAGATGTTTTATGTGATAAAACAGGCATCGCGGAGTTGGAACGTCTGTTTTGATGTAGTAGTCAAACAGTTTGACATCATCAAAATGGTAGATGAACCTTGTATATACAAAAAGGTAGTAGGGAGTATGGTAGTGATCCTCGTAGAGTACGTGGATGACATACTCTTGATAAGAAAGGAGTTTCCTATGCTACGCTCGGTCAATCTCCGCTTATCACATGGATTCTCCAAATAGGATCAAAGTGATACCTTCATAATCCTGAGTCTTCATCTATGAGATAGATGTTATTTGGGTGTTAGGATACTCACTAGTTGTAGTGAGATGGTATCAATTGGTCCTGGGGAGAATCACTGGAAGTGTTCCAGGGTGATAAGGACGACTGAATGTCAGTCGCAGGCATTGTCTTTACCCTCAGTAGAGGGACAGTATGTTGGAAGAGTTCCAAGCTAGATACCGTGACATACTAGACGATAAAGGCTGGATACATCGCTACTTAAGATGCTACCAAAAAGGCAGTCTGGATGTATATTTGTTCATGAGATGAACTTAGTTCCTCCCATTGTGTGACAATGGAGTTGTGGCTTATGCCAAGGAATGTCCGTCCCATCAGTGATCCAGACATATTCTAGGGCAGTATCACCTGATCATGGAGATGGTTGATCTCCAGGCTGATCGAGGTTAGGAGAGCAGACTCAGAGGACAACACGGCGGATCCACTCACAAAGGCCTATTCCCAGAGAGAGACTTTTATGGGATGGTTGAGTATGAGATACTACAACCACTGCTACAGATGGCCCTAGTGCAAGTGGGAGATTGTTAGTTATATGTATGCCCTAGAGGCCATTACTGTACATATGATGTATATTGTAGTGGATGCTGGGACATATATAGGGAGGACTTTCTTGCTCGACATGACAGTATGCTATCTGGTTACACTTTACCTTAACGTGTATACTGTTTGTCTCTCTGTTACATGTTGGTAAAGCCCCTAGGATGTGTACTTGACTACCTGGACTATGATGCGGATCATACTAGTGGGGACATGGTAGTCTATAAGTACATCCTTCAAGGTCCCTAGTCGTGGGTGTATCGAGACGGGGCATCCATATACCAGAGTAGACTAGCGTATACCTTCTCGACCCATACAGATGGGCGATGGATGATCCCATATCCATTGGTGTTTGACATCGGAGATGATATACGGGTGCTCAGTAGAGACTGGGTACACTGGACGGAATCGCCGAGAACTCCCAGATGGTATTATACCTCACGTCAGATGGCAGTTCTCTGGTGACACTGGTACAGGTTAGTCTGTAGACCCGAGATCGTCATAGAGTCTTGTGTGGTTTCCACTGTGCTTTGATTTCCACCTTACCACGTCCAAGAGGGCTTGCAAAACGGTGGTTTTTGGGTACAGTCCCGAATCACATGGAGGCAATGAGCGATAGGAGGGGATTCGTCTCTCCCGGTATAGGGAGTTGATGTTGCGCTGTGTTCGATTGGCTATAACCGGAAATCCCTGGCCAGGGTTGCTGAGATTTACTGGTAAGTGTTACCAGTAGTTTCTCGAACTGTTATAGACCTCATATCGACACGACTTATCGAGCTATTGGGGTCTGACGTTTACCACCCCTAGGCAAGATATGCGACATATCAGACGACGAGACCGGACTGTACGGTAAGTGTTACTGGTTGGATTCACAGGAGTGTGAGCGGGCTTGCTCGTCGATCTTCTGATCGCTCAATACCCGGGTGGCCGTTACGTTTAGCAGACCGCTTGCGGCTTGTGGGTGTTTGATATGATCATCATCTTCTGCCGGCGTATTGACGAGTCATTAGAGTCCTATACAGAGGTTTCCTGGCTCAAGCGAAACGAAATAGGAGCGCATATGAGATATGTGCGGGACCGAGAATAATGCGTGTATGTGATACCGTATTCCATTCTCGCGATGAATGTATCGATTGGTTGTATGCGATATAACTTAGTTATCGAATCAAAGATTGATTCGATAAATCGATACATTGAATATTAGTCGGTCATATACGATATGACTGGATCGTTAAATCAAGTGTTGATTTGATGATTTAATGCATAATTATATATTTGATATATTACTTTGCATTAATTAGTATTGGTTCACTTTAAATGGATTTTCTCACTTGAAGTTCACAAGTTGTATATGTGATATACTTTTGTGCACTTGGATGTATCATGTTTGATGATACATGTTTACTTGAGTTTGTGTAAAGATTGAACCATGGTTATTTAAATGGTTAGGGTTTTGGTTTTCTTATTCATTTATTTATTTATTTATTCTTTTTGGAAAATAATAAGCATAAAGAGAAAATGGTGGCTTTCTTTGTTTGTACATTGAAGCTTCATGAAGCTTTGACTAAGTGACCATTTTGTCTCATGCTTAACCCTAACCATTCCACTTAACCCTAGTTCATTCTCTACACTTGACCATGGTTACCATTATGATAAGTATCATATTATTTCTTATTTTAGATATACTTATCATATTATCTTCTTCTTCTTCCTTCTTCAACATGAAGAAAGCTTGACTTCATCAATGGTGACTTGATGAAAAGAGTGAGAAATCCAATTCTAAAGTGAACCCACTTCCTATTTCTTCATCCTCTACCACTTGCCAAGTAGTATAGGGTGTTTTCTTCACAAGTTTCATGACTTGGTGAAGTTGGAGCTTGATCTTGTGATGCCTCGACGTAGATCATCTTCGGCATCGTAGTCGATGACCTAGCCCGCCCATTCTCCGATGAAGCCGATGCTAGAGTCCGGGATCCGATATGGACAGCGAGGGGACTTCATCACGGAGCCTAGGAGGTGGAGAAACGGATCTACATAGGTTGTATGTTCGTTCACTTAGTTAAATTGTTAACTAGCTTCTTGTTTCGCCTAAAAATCTAGTTAACGATCCGTATTAAGGTTTCTCGGCACTTGTAATTTTTGAAATTGGCATGGTTGATGCCTTGTGAGACCTCATTAGTGTGCCTAGGAACCCTACAAAAGCAACATCGGTCAAGCTATTAACGAACTGGCGGAGGAGAAGCGCATCATTGCCCCCAGTATTCCCGCATGAGGCTTTGAAGTGGGCGATGTGTTGATTCGCATTTCCCGTCCCATCGAATCTTCCGAATTTAGGGATGACATAGCCGCTAGGAAATTCTACCAGATCATACTGGGCAGGATATGGTCTCCCACTACTGCTGATATCTTTTTGCGCTTCGGCTTCGGCCACCAATGTTTTGACTTTGCTGGCAACCAAATCCATGATTTGATCTTGAGTTAGCGGGCTACTGTCATAAGTAGCCAAGACATTTCCTGAGATAGGATGCGATTGACTTTCATGCGGTCCGCCCACCTTTGGATTTGAAGGAATAGGCACCGGCTGTCTCGGGACAACGTTTCCTGGTTCATGAGCAGAGCCCTGTGCTTGATTGGGCGGCTGAGAAGCAAGTTGGGCCGTAAGCCGTAAGACGACATTTGTCAAGTCGTCGATCTCGGGACAACGTCTCCTTGTCTTTGCTTCTGAGCTGCTTTCGGAGCTCTTGGAGAAGTTGCTGCTCTGCGGTCTTAGGACGGAAAGTTGGCTCATCTTCACTTTCCGAGCCTGACTCCTCATGAATTGTGGGCTCTCTCTGCCTATCAGCCTCATCGAGAGGGTCTTCATCACCCAGCAGAGGCGGCTGTTCTTGGGAAGAGGCCACCACATTCAAGCCAGATTGGATTTGGGATGTAGTGGCCCCGTCCTTGCTCTTGCTGCGCGTGCCCACCATGTAGACAGTGTGTACCTCATATCCAGTCATCTCTTTCTCACTGGCGGGGAGCTTAGAGAAGACACCGGATCGAGCAGTGGTCAAAGGCACCGCTGGAGCTTGCTCGGGACGCGTTGTAGCTTTGTTGGTGTTGATGTCCTTGCCCCCAGCTGGGGCCAAGGAAATTCGTTCAGACACCGACTTGCGTTTGGGTTGGGGCGCCCTTGAGATCACCACATTTGGCCTCTTGCCTTTCGAGACCGGTTTGTCTGCCATCGGGGCTTGAGGAGCTGGGATGGCGCCAACTGGCATGAACATGATAGAGACGAATGGTAGTAGCGGCTCCTCCCATTGTCGCCCGAGACTGGCCGGAAGGACCGTCCTAGAGTCTATCCTCATCGTGTAGGAGACGGGAGCTGAGTTCATCATCGAAGACATCGTCGGAAGGTGATTGCTTGAAAATCTGCATGAAAGAGCATTATTTCAGTATAAATACAGGTATGTATATTGATTGAGTTCGCATGAATGTTTAACCCGAAATATGGGAGGAGAGATTGGTCCCACCGGGCGTGCCAGAATCTGTAGGGTGTTTTTCGTCACCCCATTGAGATGGGAATACGCGCGCGCTTGTCAGACGTATACTACAGATTCCCCCTGCCTAGGGTAGGCGGGGGTTTAATGATTGTGGGGATCCGAATCTCCGGCAGCCGCGGACTAAGCTGCCGTTAATTACCCCTCGTCTTTGGAGCGAGGGAACCGCCGATTAACGGGTTAAACTGGTCATGCGAACTCAATGTGCAGTGTGCGTGTGTTGTGTTTTGAAAAGGTGTTTTTGATATATCGGGAGCCACGCATAGTTTTTACGGGGGTCCCGCTACCCGGATAGCGGGGTGGGGGTCAAGGGGGCTAGCAGCCCCCTTGCGGGGTGCGGGGCAGCGCCCCGTTAGAAATTTTTTTCTAACAGGGACAGTGTCGTGGAGTATGTGTGTGTATAAATATGTATACATATACATGTATATATATATGTATGTATATATATATATATATATATATATATATATATATATATATAAGCAAGAGGGGAAAGACATCCAAAGGATGCGTGGGGCAGCACCTTGGGCGCTGTGCGCTCATGAGCTAGAGTGTCACGTGTCGTCACGTGGGTGACTTGCGCTCGAGCGCTTGCGCTGGAGCGCAAGAACGCCACGTGTCGGCACGGGGGCGACTTGCGTTCAAGCGCTTGCGCTGGAGCGCAAGCGCGCCACGTGTCGGCACGGGGGCGATTTGCGCTTGAGCGCAAGCGCGCCACGTGTCGGCACGGGGGCGACTTGCGCTCGAGCGCTTACGCTGGAGCGCAAGCACGCCACGTGTCGGCACGGGGGCGACTTGCGCTTGAGCGCAAGCGCGCCACGTGTCGGCACGGGGGCGCTTTGCGCTTGAGCGCTTGCGCTGGAGCGCAAGCGTGCCACGTGTCGGCACACGGGCGCTCTGCGCTTGAGCGCCGGCGAGAAAAAGAGGCTTTTAGCCTAAAAAAGATTTCTCGAAAGAGAAATTAGAAAGGAGTTGGACTCCTGAGTGTGTTTTTGGGGTTAATGGAAGGGGTTCTTCTTCTTCCTCCTCTGTTAGCTGGATCTTGAAGATCAAGAGATGTGAGATCTCAAAATCTCTCCTTTTTGAGATCTGATGACAGATCCAAGTTCCCCTTTGTGGGTTTGGTGGTGAAAAACTATTTTGTTTTTGAAAAGGAAGAGTAAAACTCTTGATTTAATTCAAAAGAAAGAAGAAGGTTTGAGACCTTCAGAAAAGGGAAAGAGATACAAACCCTAGGTTTTTTTGGTGAGAATGAAAAGTTGTTACTTTATTCATCATCATTTTGCCTTATATAGGCTTACATATTTACATATAGCCTCTTGGGCTTTACAAAAATGGCATTTTGCCCATCCCATGGCTCATGTGCCATTTCATTTTTGCACATAAGCCATGGGCTTACAAAATATTGGCTTTGTGCCGATTTTGTTTACATTCATGCATAAACAATTACATAAAAATTATTTATTACATGATTTTGTTGTTGGCACGGGGAGGCTGGCCGCGGGCTCGACTTGGGCATAGGCCCGCTTGACCTGGGCTTGGGCCCACCTAGCTTGGGGGTTGACCTTGACTTTGACTCGGTCAACCGGGGTGCAAATTTTGACTTCAACACTATGTTCTTGATGAAGTCAAACTCTTTGACTACCACATCAAAACAGATGTTCCAACTCCGCGATGCCTGCTTTAACCCGTAGATGGATTTAAGCAGCTTGCACAACTTTCCACTGCTCCCACTATCTACGAAGCCCTATGGCTGAGTCATGTACACGCACTCCTCTAAATCACCATTTAGAAAGGCGGTCTTAACATCCATTTGCCAGATTTCGTAGTCATGTTATGCAGCAATGGCAAGTAAGATCCGGGTGGACTTAAGCATAGCCACTGGAGAAAAGGTTTCGTCATAATCCACACCTGGTCGTTGACAAAAACCCTTTGCAACAAGTCTAGCTTTGAAAGTCTCCACTTTTCCATCTACACAAAGTTTCTTCTTTAAGATCCACTTGCTCCCAATGGGTTTTACCCCTTCAAGAGCAACTTCTATAGTCCATACTTTGTTGGTGTACATGGATTCCATCTCAGATCGCATTGCATCCAGCCATTTCACAGAGTCCCCACTTGTGATGGCCTGCTCGAAGCTAGTCGGGTCATCATCTTCCATGATACAATCCTCGCTTCCACCATCAATGAGAAAACCGTAGTATCTCTCAGGTGGATGAGAAACCCTGCTAGATCGGCGGAGAGGCTGGGGTTCGTCGGGAACTACTGAATCCTCTGGTTCTACCAAATCATCTGTCGTAGTTTGTGTTGCTGGAACTTCTTCCAGTTCTACCTCCTAGCCACAAATTTCTTTTGCAAGAAATTTCTTTTCTAAAAAGGTGGCATGTCGAGAAACAAACACCTTTTGTTCCTCTGTGTGGTAGAAGATATACCCTTGTGAGTTCTTGGGATATCCTACAAACTTGCATAGGACAGACCTTGCCTCGAGTTTGTCCGGATTTAGCCTTTTGATATAGGCCGGACAACCCCATATCTTAACATACTTAAGAGATGGTCTCTTCCCTTTCCATATCTCATATGGAGTGGTAGGCACTGATTTGGTAGGAACCATATTCAATAGGTGTATGGCTGTCTCAAGCGCATACCCCCAAAAGGAAATAGGTAAATCAGCATCACTCATCATAGAGCGTACCATATCTAATAGGGTGCGATTCCTCCGCTCCGATACACCGTTGTGCTGAGGTGTATAAGGAGGAGTAAGCTGAGAGAGAATCCCATTCTCTTTTAGATAATCTAGGAACTCATTTCTCAAGTATTCTCCTCCTCGATCAGATCGAAGGATCTTAATACTTTTTCCCGTTTGGTTCTCTACTTCGTGCTTATATTCCGTGAATTTCTCAAAAGCTTCAGACTCGTGTTTCATCAGGAACATATATCCGTATCTAGAGAGATCGTCAGTGAATGTAATGAAGTAGGAAGAACCGTTCCTGGCCTGTGTAGACATGGGACCGCATACATCACTATGTATCAGTCCTAAGAGTTCCATAACTCTTTCTCCGTGTCCACTAAACGGAGTCTTGGTCATTTTCCCTTTGAGACATGAATGGAAAGTATCATAAGATGATAATTCGAACGAATTCAAATATCCATCCTTATGTAACTTAGCTAGTCGTGTCACATTGATATGACCAAGTCTACAATGCCACAAGAAGGATTCGTTCATTTCTGAACTTTTCCTCTTGTGTGTGTTTTGTACATTAAGGACTGTATTTTGATTGAGAATGAATATGCCATTATGTAACGAGCCTGATCCAATCAACTTTTGATCTAGGAAGATGTTCATAACATTTTCCTATACTAAAAAATTATATCCTTCTTTACTTAATAAAGAAGCTGATATAATGTTGCATATCATGTTCGGTATATAATAGCACCCATTCAGAATCAGTGTATTACTACTTGGTAATATTAGGTGATATTTGCCAACTGCTTTGGCTGCAATACTTGCACCATTCCCTACTTGAACGGAATGATCACCCTTTCCCAGTTCTCTACCTTTACGTAGCCCATGTACAATTTTACATATGTGGGATCTTGATCCGGTATCTAATACCCAGGACGTAGGGTGAACTGAGAAACAGTTCTCAATAACTAACACACCCGAAGAAGGTGCATCAACATGCATGTTCTCCGTTTGGGCGGCGTGAGAATCCAGATATTCTCATATTCCCTGTTCAGTCTTATAACTCTTATAAGAAAGAACGGGACCAACGTTCCCCTGCTCAGTATAATAAGCGGGTTCAGTCAATACATCCATATTATTATCTTGATTAAAGCCTGACAGGGTCGCTACCTGGAGAGAGAGAGAAGAAAACACTTTAGCGTATGCTCTTGCAAGATTAGATTGGTTATTATTTTATCTAATCAGGATGTCTCCCACTGTTTTTATCAAATCTTCCTTCAAACCCTAAAAGGTAAGATTAGCCGGGATTAATTACACCTTACAATTTCGTCAATCTTTCAGCCAGATCAGTGTCGGTACTTGAGGGAGGTTCCCCGTGCTTTCGCACAGACCTAATTAAAATAAACCTCGTTTTCCCATAGGCATAACCCTGTTAACACTTTTCTAGACACCTACTTGATCGGCTAATTGTCCTGTGTAAAACTCTCCCGGGAGTAACTCTTACTCGCATTGGGTATCGGGATCCAACTATCTCATAGGAGGTATGCAATCTCATTGCAAATTTCAACACTTGAAATTCCCGATAATATTTTGCCCCTAACGTGCTATGACCTTGACGAATGCCAACAAATCATAGTTCGCTAGTCAAGTTCAACCCGTACATTTCTTGATTGAATTAAACCCAGCCGTACGTCCCTTGACGAAAGCCAACAAAGCCGCACGACTACCCTAACCTAATCTCATCATATGTTACAGATAAGCAATAGTTAGCTACCGCACACTACGCCTTGACGAAAGCCAACAAACGCAGCACGAATACTAAGTATTACCTATCTGAAATGTCGGAGGGCTACACAGGTTTTTTCAGAAAAACCATGAGCGTAATGAACTTGATATCATTGTAGAAACAAGTGGTTTTTGAAAAAGGAGTGTTTTTAAGGCTTTTCTAGTTTTGCTAAAGAGGTCACTCCCGGTGAAGGGATCTCGGCTCTTTCCTTATCGAATAAGGTGCAGGATATTTCACAAATACCGCGGTGCAAAGCAAAAACTATATAAGTTGTCAAAAACTAAACCGTGAGTTTGTAGCATCTGCCAGTTTCGCTAAAGAGGTCACTCCCGGTGAAGGGATCTCAGCTCTTTCCTCATCGAATAAGGTGCAGAGTATATCATATATACCGCTATGCAAAGCAAAACTGTAACTACCCTTTTTATAAAGTTTTCATTCTACAACATCTTTTAGGTTTCTTTTCTTTTTATTAATCTCATTAATAAATCCCATCAGCTTATGCTTTCTAAGCATCACAGAAGAAACGAAAGCAGTAATATTTATATATCAGCATATATATATATATATATATATATATATATATATATATATATATATATATAGTATAAGCATTAGTCTCAGGCAGTAATATGATCTCATCACAGAACATTGCAGCAGAAGAACATATATGAAATATTGGATATACTAGGATGTCCGTGTTTTTAATACGAGCCTGTATAAAACACGGATTCTACGGTCGCGATGAATAGCCAAACCCACATCCCTAGACCCCTACGAGAGCGGCAAGTAACACTGCCAATTCTAGGGTTAGGAGACCCGGTCTCGACTCCTCGAGATGGCCTCCCACTCGACCCCAGAACCCGGTTACTTGTGCTCCCCTCCTTGGGTCTACCTAATGCGGAAAAGTAAATAATATACAATGGTGATATCAACCTCATCCCGGAAGTGCCCCAATAAAAGAATATTACATACAAATGAATTTTACATGAATGAAAAAAGAAAACTCTCATCTCACATAAAACCCCCGGCTATTCAGAACACGACGATCCAATATAACATATCACAGCAACACATAATATCTCATATCATCAACGTAAGCAAGTATGCGTATCCCGATTGTCGTTGATGTATAGCAACGAAGCCGGCGATACCCCACATACTACGCTTACGGTCACAGAAAAGAAAGTGTAAAACTACAACATTTGGAATCCACAATCTCTTTACACATCGTAAATCCGAAATATCACATACTTCGCATTTCATGCCTAACTATATGAATTCCACATATTGTATCACATTCCAGATAAATAGATAAAATTAAACTTTCCGATCGAATAATCAAATACCCAAGATTTCCTAAATAGCTCAACACTTGAGCGGAGTTCAAATAATCCCAGAATATGTCACAGTAGCAATGGTCCAGCCGTAGAAGGGTCAAGCCAATGCCTCACATGTGGCACGCCGTACTACCCCAAACCCTAAGGTTTAGAGGCAGTTCAGACGGTCACATAATCGAGTTAAGGTTTGTGTTCTTCTAGAAGGTCCACCGCGTTACTTGCATATTTTTCCGAAAGATTTAAACTCAAGAAAAATTCAACACTTGAAAGTTTTTCGTGCCGGGAAAAAATGAGTTAATGATATCCGTTCGAACATTTTAACAGTTTCTAAATATCCGGAAAACAGAACGAAATTAAACTTTCCGATCGAATCAACGGATTCAAAATAATCCCCAGAACACTCAACACTTGAGTCAGATTAAAAATACCCAGAAATTATAACTAACAGATATGGATATTACTGTTGAAAAACCAAAGCCCAATTGAACGGTACGGCCGCGGATCCGCGGCCCAAGCAAGGTGTGGCCGCGGTTCCGCGGCGGTTCGTATGAATTGAAGGTTCGTTTTTCACAGTGATACTTATATTTACCTGATGATTTTTTTAGGTATTTTTAATTCAGAAAAAATCACGATTTTAAAAATTGTCCAGAGAGGGGGTCTTTTCCGATGTTTCGGGGTTCGATCGGAGTTTTAACTTCATATACACGTCGCCTAATGCTCTAGCTTGGCTCTGATACCACTGTAGGGTTCCTAGGCACTCTTGTTAGGGTTCATAAGGCATCAACCATGCCCGAATAAAATTTTAGACGTGCCGAACAACCCAAAGCCGGGATCTTTGCTTGATAATTAGGGTTTCACATGCAAGTAAACATCTTTACTACTTAAAGTGAGGGATTAAAACCTTTGTAGTCCGCTCCTTCGCTTCATAAGCTCCGAGTAGAAGTCCTTTTGCCGCGATCCATGATCTCCCGGACTCATGAGAGGCTCTACAACTCGAACGATCCATGCTAGCTTGTAGTCTTCCTTTTCTCCGATGATCTACCTTGAAGTTTCTATAACTCAAGCTCTCTCTCTCTCTCTTAAGAGGTGAACACCCTAATCTAATTGACTAGATTAGATGAGGATGATGGAGTAGGAATATTGCTCTCTTTTGTTTTCAAATTCTCACTTTTATTCACCACAAAATGAAAAACTAGAAAGCTTTCACAAAGCTTAAGGTTGAAGAAGAAGAAGAATGAAAGGATAATTCCTTTTGTGATGAACAATGAATTATTGTAGTGGTTACAAATCTAACCATGAGTTAAGCATGATAGAGTTAACTCATGTAGAGAATTAACTAGAGGTTGAGGTTTGGATTGGGTTAAATAATATCTTCACAAAATATCAAGCTTAAGGATAAAGTCAAAGCTTCATGAAGCTTCATGGAAAGTTCATGCAAAAGCTAACCCTAATCCAAACCCTAACCAAGTTTAAACCCTAAACCATTGTTAAATTTGTAACCCTAACATGTTACTATATTATATATCATATATACAATATATTTTGTAACATTAGAAAATAATACAATTAACATATATCGCATATATATCAATGTATTATCGCGTAAGAAAATGAATCAATAAAGCGAGCTTATATTAGTCAACGTAACGCAATATATCACATATATAATTATACATTAAATTATCAAATCAACACTTGATCCGATAACCCGGCTATATAATATATAACCGAATAATATAACATGTACTATTTCATCGAATCAACACTTGATCCGATGACCCGGTTATATCAAATATACCCGGCCGATATCTCATATCAGGAGAATAAAATACGGTATCTCATATCGTATTATTCTCGGTCCCGCACATATCACATATGTGCTCCTACTCCATTTTGCCTGAGCCAGGAAACCTCTGTGTAGGACTCTAAAGAATCGTCAATACGCCGGCAGTAGGTGATGATCATATAAAACACCCACAAGCTGCAAGCGGTCGGCTAAACGTAACAGCCATCCAGGTATTGAGCGATCAGAAGATCAACAAGCAAGCCTGTACATTCTCCTGTGAATCCAATCAGTAACACTCCCGTACAGTCCGGTCTCTTCGTCTGATATGTTGCATATCTAGTCTAGGGGTGGTATACGTCAGACCCCAGTAACCGATAAGTCGTGTCAATATAAGGCTCATAACGGGTCGAGAAACTACTGATAACTCTTACCAGCAGCACTCCATATCAGCCCTGGCCAGGGACTTCGAGTTATAGCCAATCGAACACAACACAACATCAACTCCAAATACCGGGAGAGACGAAACCCCTCCTATCGTTCATTGCCTCCATGTGATTCGGGATTGTACCCAAATGCCACCGTTTTGCACGCCCTCTTGGACGTGGTAAGGTGGAAATCAAAGCACAGTGGGAATCACACAAGACTCTATGACGATCTCGGGTCTACAGACTAACATGTACCAGTGTTACCGGAGAACTGCTATCCGACGATAGGTATAATACTATCTAGGAGTTCTCGGCGAGTCAGTTCAGTGTACCCGGTCTCCACTGAGCACCCGTACACCATCTTTGATGTCAAACACCAATGGATATGGGATCATCCATCGCCCATCATATGGGTCAAGATGCGTATACGCTAGTCTACTCTGGTGTATCGATACCCTGTCTCGACACACCCTCGACCAGGAACAGTTATAGGATGTACTCTTTGACTACCCTGGCCCCACTAGTGTGATCTCATCACAGTCCCAGTAGTCGAGTACATATCCTAAGGGCTTTATCAACATGCGAGAGCAAGACAGTAAACTAATACAAGTCAACATGTTAAGAAAAAGTGAAACTAAATAGCATACTATCATGACGAGCAAGAAAGTCCTCTATATATATATCCAAGCATCCATTATAATATACATCATATGTACAACAATGGCCTCTAGGGCATATATATAACTAACAGTAACAGCTACCCAGGTATTGAGCGATCAGAAGATCAACAAGCAAGCCTGTACTTTCTCTCGTGAATCCAATCAGTAACACTCCCGTACAGTCCGGTCTCTTCATCTGATATGTCGCATATCTCGCCTAGGGGTGGTAAACGTCAGACCCCAGTAGCTTGATAAGTCGTGTCGATATGAGGTCTCTAACAGTTCGAGAAACTAATGATAACACTTATCAGTAAATCTCAGCAACCCTGGCCAGGGATTTCCAGTTATAGCCAATCGAACACGGCACAACATCAACTCCCTATACCGGGAGAGACGAATCCCCTCCTATCGCTCATTGCCTCCTTGTGATTCGGGAATGTACCCAAAAGCCACCTTTTTGCACGCCCTCTTGGACATGGTATGATGGAAATCAAAGCACAGTGGGAATCACACAAGACTCTATGACAATCTCGGGTCTACAGACTAACCTGTACTAGTGTCACCGGAGAATTTCCATCTGACGTGAGGTATAATACCATCTGGGAGTTCTCGGCGAGTCCGTCTAGTGTACCCAGTCTCTACTGAGCACCCGTACACCATCCTTGATGTCAAACACCGATGGATATGGGATCATCCATCGCCCATCATATGGGTCAAGATGCGTATACGCTAGTCTACTCTGGTGTATCGATGCCCTGTCTCGATACGCCCTCGACTAGGAACAGTTATAGGATGTACTCGTCGTCTACAGTGGCCCCACTAGTATGATCTCATCATAGTCCCAGTAGTCGAGTACATATCATAAGGGCTTTATCAACATGTATCATAGAGACAATCGGAGTACATTTAAGATAAAGTGCAACAAGATAGCATACTATCATTTCGAGCAAGAAAGTCCTCCCTATATATTGTTGGATATATGTATGCCCTAGAGGCCATTATGTGACAGTGGATGTATTTATACATGTATATATATATATATATATATATATATATATATATATTCAGTGTACATTCTTGCTCGACATGATAGTATGCTATCGGTTATTCTTTATCTAACATGTTGATTTGATCATGCTTTTATTCACACATGTTGATAAAGCCCTGAGGATATTGGCTTGACTACTGTGATTATGATAGAGATCATACTAGTGGGACATCTGTAGTTTATAAGTATATCCTGAAATGTCCCTAGTCGTAGGTATATCGAGATGGGGCATCGATATACCAGAGTAGACTAACGTATATGATACTTGACCCATATGATGGGCGATGAATGTTCCCACATTCATCGATGTTTGACATCGAGATCGTATACGGGTGCTCAGTGGTGACTGGGTACACTGGACGGACTCACCGAGAACTCCTATATGGAATTATATCTATCGTCGGATAGCAGTTCTCAGGTGACACTGGTGCAGGTTAGTCTGTAGACCCGAGATCGTCATAGAGTCTTGTGTGTTCACCCATTGTACTTTGATTACCACCCTACCACGACTCTACTGAGTCGTGCAAACAAGTAGCCGTTGGGTACAGTCCCGAGACACACGAAGGCGATGAGGGATAGGAAGGGTTTCGTCTCTCCCGGTATTGGGAGTTGATATTGTGCAGTGCTCGACTGGCTATATCAGTAAGTCCCTGGCCAGGGCTGTTGAGATTTGCTGATAAGTGTTCTCAGTAGTTTCTCGATCTGTTATAGACCTTTCATCGACACGACTTATTGAGTTACTGGGGTCGACGTTACCATCCCTAGACTCGATATGCAGCATATCTGACGAAGAGACCGGACTGTACGGTAGTGTTGCCGGTTGGCTCGACGGGAGTTGTAGCAGGTTCGCTTGTTTTCTTCTAATCGCTCAATACCCGGGTGGCCGTTACGTTTAGCTGACCGCTTGCGGCTTGGGGGTGCTTGATATGATCATCACCCACTGCCGGCATATTGACGAGTCTTAGAGTCCCACAAAGGAGTTACCTAGTCCAGGCAAAACGTTGTGGTGCGCAAATGCGATATGCGCTTGGACCCGGTTAAAATGCGCATATGAGATGCAGTATATTAATCGGGCGGCTTGCTTTTGGTCGGGTCGTATGTGATATGACCGGGTTGATAAATCAAGTGTTGATTTATCATTTAACCATTAGTTTCTTACTAGAAATCCTTTCTTGTCCTTTTTGGATGTATGCATGCATGTATGCATTCATTCTTGTTCATGCACATATGGATGTGCATGCACACATGCATACATACATCATTCTATCATGGTTGTATATTCATAGAAGATGGTGGCAATATAAGACTCACACCTTGGTTTTATATATGGATTATTATTTCTATTTGTGTTAAAACAAAAAGAAAAAGAAAAGGATAATTCATGGTTTAGTTCTACACTCTTCTTTGACCTAACCTTGTTCACCCACCTTTTAACCATGGATTAACTTTCCTTTTGTGTTTTAACTCAAATTCAATAATATCTATATTATTTAACCATGGTTTGAGATGAAGAGTGGAAAATATATATGCATATATTTTCTATTTTTCATAAGACATTATCTTCTTCTCTTGTTCTAAAAAGGCCATCATCTTCTTCCTCCTTCTTCTTTTGCTCTCTAGATTTCTCTAGTGAGCAAAACACTCACCAAGTTAGGATTTTGAAGTGAGAAAAGCCACCACAACACCATTCTACACAAGTCTTGCCCACTTGTGTAGAGTGTTAGCTTCATTCTATTCTCTTGATCAAGTGAAGTTGCAAGCTTGGACAAAGGAGCTTCGGGTGGATCATTGTGGACATTAGAAGATCTCAAGCGAACCCTATTCCAACCCTCAAGTAGCCGAGGAGTCTAGCGTAGGGAGCTACAAAGGTTGTACTCTCAAAACTCTAGCTTTATCTACTTGTGTCGTTGTGAATGTTTAGAAACCCTAATTTTCTACTGACGATTCTTTGTATGTTCACTTAGCACCTTAAAAATTTTGATTTTGAGATATGTGATGCTTCCAAACCCTTCATAAGGTGCTGGGTAAACCTAACATATATGTCCAAGCATCCACTACAATATACATCATATATACAGCAATGGCCTCTAGGGCATACATATAACTACATTCCGTGTTTCGTTTAAGCATGTAACGAAAATCGGATTCCACGGTCGTGATGAATAGCCAAACCCCACCCCAGACCCTCTACGGGTGTGGCAAACTACCCGCCAAATTCCCGAAGTGAAGCAACCTCCCTCATCAAGGTGAGTAGGCCACTCAGCACTTCAAAGAACCCGGTAGTTTGTGCACCCTAATCTACTCTAAGTACTACACTGTACATAAAAATCCTGAGTAGAAACAAAATATCTCAAACAACAGAACTCAATACAGTGGAACTCCAGATGAAATTTGGACCAACTCGGAGTCGACTCGGCCGCGGAACGGCGGCAGAACACCGGGTTCTGCCGCGGATCCGCGGCTGTCTCACCGAGTTAGGTGCCCAAATTTCTTCTGTATCCCTAAAAAACCCTGCACGTATTTTTCAGGTCTCTGAAAATATTTTTAGACCAGATTTGAAAAACGACAGAAAGTGCACAAAAAGTTCGTGTTTTTGGGATTTTTCCGAGATCGAAGTTCTAAACACTTTGCTAACATGTTAGTTGTGGTTTAGCTAGGCTCTGATACCACTGTAAGTCTACGTTGCTCACCCCACGGGTTTGTGGGGAGTCGGAATAGGTAAAAATCAAATTTTTATCAACTAAGCAACATAGACTATCCATACGGATCTTTGCTAAACCCTAACTAACCAACTAACTAGGAGTTGTAACTACTATGTTAGAATACAATACCTCAAGTTACAAGTCTTTCTCTTCTTTGTGAGCTCCTTGGAGTAATAGTGGATGCGGCTCCTCGTCGGCTTCTCCAGGTCAAAGATGATCCACCCGAAGGCTTCTACCTTGAGCTCCAACCTCTAAGATGAGGCAACTAGGGTATTTGGAGTGCTAGACTAAGTAACTTAGAGTGAGTAGAGAGTGATTTTGAGTGTTTAGTCTCACTAACCCTTGATTCTCAACTCATGAGACACTAGGGTTTTGAGAGAGGAAGAAGGAGAGAGCTTGAGCTTAGCTTGAGGAAAGAGAATGTATTTGTGATAATGATAATTAGATGGCTACTTGATTAGACTATAAGCATGTGATGAGAAAATATCTCCAAAATATCTAGTGCTCTCAACAATATCTAGGTCAAAGTATATGCTCCATAGTCAAACCAATTAGCCAAACTAATTTCCAAATAAAAAGAATAACAAAGTATTTCCTCCACTTCATAATTGTTTTGATTAAACAAATAATCAAAACCCTAATGAGGTGTCTCTTTCTAAAGAAATCTTGAGTAATTACAAGAAAGCCTCCTCAAATCCGTATATACATACCCGTATTCGCGTTTCAAAAAACACGAACACACTGAGACGAAACTAACTCAATAATCAACTACTAGGATCTGGCTTAAACTAAAGCACACTAGTATAAACCGCCCGAATGTTGCACATGCACAAGTACATGTATGCTATCGAACCCTGTTATAAAACAATACGACCTCTACATCGTTTCGCCCGAAGTAGGGAAACCCTCTGTGTGGGACTCTAAAGACTCGACAGTTACGCTGGCAGCGGGTTTAACCATAAGCACGTCAGCGGTACTAGCTGTACGTAACGGCTACCCAGGTATCTGTCGATAAGAAGGCCGATGAGGAAACTCATCTGAACTCTTACTGAGCCTGTCAGTGGCAATCTCCGTACAGTCCGGTCTGTTCGTCTAATATGATCGCATATCGGTCCTAGGGGTGGCAAGCGTCAGACCCCTAATAGTGCAATAAGTCATGTCGGAGAATCGCCCAGAACACCCTGAGAAACTACTGATAAACCAATCGGTAAATCTCGTTTGCCCTGGCCAGGGACTTTGTGTAATGGGCTTCCGAACACAGCGCGATATCAACCCCCAATACCGGGAGAGACGAATCATATCTAACCGCCACTGCCTCCAAGTGCTTCGGGACTGCACCCAACTACTACCTGTTTGCACGACCCCTTTGAGCCATAGTAGGATAGTAATCTAAGAATAGTGGGAACACACTTGAGGCGAAGCAGCAGTGTCAAGTCAACGGACTAAGCTGTACTCATGTCACCAGGGAACTGCTGCCTGACGATAGGTATATTACCAACCAGCAGAGCCCAATGAGTGTAAGTCTACGCTAGCGCCCCGGTAGTCTACAGACGCCAAATGCGGAACAAAAAACTTTTAACTGGCGCTATCGTATACTTTAACCCGGATTTGCCATTATTGCTAAACTAACAAACTGTAAAGAGTGTAGAAAGGTTATACCGAACGATCCGAGTCCTTCGTTCTTTAACCATCATCCCACGCTCCGTTGCGGCTGCTCCGATCTCGTCGATCTCCGATATCTTCGTCGAGGTGGCACCACATCGACGATTCTTTAAACGGGCTCCCGCCTCTGACTTGAGGCAACTCGATCGTCAAGTTTGCTAAAAGAGACGACCAAGAATGATGTAGAGATTGAGTAGATGACTTTGTCTCACTTCGTCCAAATCCGTGGACGATCGGTTAATGAAGTTGCCGAGGGAATCGGGTGATGGAATGAAATGAACTGTAAAATTCCATGCACCCCAAATACTATCATATCTTTTTTCCAAATGAAATCAACCATCCTAATGAGAGTGTGAGAGGGGGCCGGCCATATATAGATGGGGGGGTGAGTGTAGGAGGAGGGAGAGAGTAACCATAAGCAAAAGATCTTTAACTAATATCTTTCATGCAAACAAAAGGAATTAATGGTAAAGGGTGACTCATAAAACACATCATCAAAAACCATTAATACACTAATGAGTCATGAAGCCTAGTCATCATCTAGAAGCACCTAGAACCATCCACACACTCATGACTCACCTCAGAGAAGAAAAGATAAATCCGTCTTTAACCTAATGTTAAAAGACGGCTGATTGAAAACTGGAAACTGGCAACTTCCAAAAGTGATCCTGAAACGACTTTCAGGATAACCCCGAAACTGTATAAATATACCGGCATTTGTATTACGACCGAATACAAATGCAACTGAGACAAAGATATTATACCTACTCAATATAATACTCGGATCCGGCTTAAACCAAAGCCGACCAGTATCATCTGCCCGAAAAATAACACGTGCGTAAACGCACGTGCATTTTCCGAACCCTGCCATAAAACCATACGGCCACTACAACGTTTCGCCCGAACTTGGGAAACTGTCTGTGGGGGACTCTAATGACTCGTCAGTACCCTGGCAGTGGGTTTAACCACAAACCGTCAGCGGCACTAGCAATGCGTAACGCTGCCCATGGACTGACCTCAAGGGAGGCCGATGAGCGAACTCATCCGGAAAACCCTACTGAGCCTAACAGTGACAATATATATACAGTCCGGTCCGTTCTTCTATGAGTATCGCATATCTGCCTAGGGGGCTAGTAACGTCAGACCCCCAATAACAGTATAAGTCGTGTCGGATTGAAGCCCAATAACACCCTGAGATACTACTGGAGTACCTACCAGTAAATCTCCTGCCATGGCCATGGACTTTGTGTAATGGCTCTCGTAGACACAGCACGACCTCGCCCCCGATACCGGGAGAGACGAATCCCCTGCCGATCCGCTCACGTGCCTCCATATGGCTCGGGACTGTACCCAAAAACTACCTGTTTGCACGACTCCTTTGAGCCGTGGTAGGGTAGAAATCAAAGCACAGTGGGAACTCACACGAGACAAATGACGACCTCGGGTCGATGAACTAACCTGTACACATGTCACCAGGGAACTGCTATCTGATGGTAGATATAATACTAACTAGCAGATTCCCAGCGAGTCCTGTCCGGTGTACTCATAACCCAATGAGCACCTGTATACATCTTAGGTGATCCAACTGACACCAGTGGCTTGTGAGACCGGCCACCGCCCCTCGTCGGGGTCTCGACTGTACACACTAGTCTACTCCGGAGTATCGATGCCCTGTCTCGAAACTCCCACGACTAGGGACCACAATTAAGGATATGCGTATAAACCACCCAACTCTCACTTATATGATCACCATCATACTGTTGGTGGTAAAGCAAGATCCTAAGGGCTCTATCAAAGTGTAACATGTAATCAGTCACCTGAACATGTACACGACTGATAAAGGCAAACCAGATAGCATACTATCATCTTGAGTAAGACTGTCCTACCGGTATAGGTCCTCCACAATCATTGCAATCACGTACCTGCGATCCAATAATTGACTATGAGGGCACTATCTCCAACAATCTCCCACTTGCACTCAAGGCTAATTATTGCGATGTCGACTACCACAGCCCGTGTGAAACCGAACATCCAACTCCTCTACTAATCAGTATCACAAAGCCCGTTTGTAAAACTATTGTGTTCGAGAAATAGCCTTAGTGAGTGGATCCGCCTAGAAGTTTCTTTCTATATCTCTCTTAATCTTAAATTCGCGGAGAAAGCCATCTCCCGAATCGAGTAATACCTGTCTTAGAATATGTCTGGATATCTGATGGGACCTAGTTCATAAATGAACTCCAAATCCAAACTTCTTAGACTGTATCGATCACTGAACCTAATCAGTATCCGGCACCATGCCACCTACAGTATCCTCTTGGACCACCTGTCCATAATACTGTCCCACTTCGTCAGAGGGAAAAACTATAACTCTGACAATCACTCTGTCAACCATGTCACCTTTGAAGCTTGGAATGATAACCGTCTCCCGAAGGAGGCTGCCGTCATCAAATCCGTAGAACATGTACTTATGTTCTAAAACTGCTTCCTTATATTTCTCTAGGATTGGATTAATACAAACTTATTGCATCTAGTGCAAAACCAACATTTGGTGTGGTACTTGACATCTCATGATTGACTCAATTGCCTAAGCAAGTGATCTGCCAATCATGCACATCCCTCTCCCCTTTAGTCTGTAAGACACCTTTAGAGAGGGTGACTCCATCACCTGCATGTACACCACCATGCTAGGAGTCAACTATTCCAAAAACCATTAGAATATCTGTCAAAGTACCCACATTGGGAAACTACCCAAATCCAGATCTAAAACCATAGATCTAGAAACCAGAATGTCAAATATTATATCCATATCCTGTCTGGAGAAACAACTGTGTGACGACCACAGTACAACCGATCGTAGTATAGGAATTTTACTTCCTACTCTGTGTATGTCATCAAGATACCATGACATCACACCCTACTACCTCCTTAACTGATCCATCCCCTATTCTGATTGAAGTCAAACCCATGACTGTCACATCAAAATTAGATGATCTATCTCCGCTATAACTGCTCAAGTCTATAAATAGATATAAGCATCTTGCCCACTATGCTTCTGCTGCTCCCACTGACTACGACAACCCTCCTACCGGGTCTCATATCCTGGAACAACAGTAGTGTCAAGTCTTGGTAGATAAGAACCTCCCTGTCACCGTCTCTGAGGCTACCGAAGTACCTCTCGGGCGTCTGAGGTTACCTACCATACCTGCGGAGTGGCTATTGGAATGTCAAACCTGATTGAATATATAGGTCCTATAAAATTTTCCATAATCGTTCGCGGTTCTGGAATCACTTCCAGTTCTACCATACTCCCACTACTGTTTTCTGAAAAAGATCCATTTTACTAAAACTGTGGCGAGTCAAGAACAATATCACTATTGATCTTTCAAATGGTAGAATATCAACCCTCGTCATAGCCAGGGTCAACCCACAAACAGCCATTACAGAAACGTGCCATGAGTTATCCAGAGTCTGGTTTTAAGCATAAGCTGGACAACTCCCCGTACCTTAATATCTTTTAAGGTACGAACTATTCTATATCCAATATAGAAACTTTGGCACTTATTTAATTGGAACTAGATTCAAATCATGCAGCTGTCTCCAGTGCATATCAACTTAATGGAAAGAGGCTATTCAGCATTACTCAACTTAGGAATCCATCCAATTATGAGTAACCTGAAAGAGAAACACGTTTCTCAAAACCATCACTATCATCTGAATACCAATCACAAGAATCTACATCTTCAATCTCTTTGAAGAATCCCGATACTTGTGATACCTGGTTCTCTACTTTATTCTTATACCCACAACTTCTCAAAACTTAGACCTTGTATTTCTACGAAACACTTGTCTAAATATTAGAGAAGTTATAGGTAAACAGAACATAGTACGAGGACCTACCCCTTTGTCCTGATGGACACTTGGACAACATACAATACTCTGTATAAGTCCGCTGAGTTAAACAACTCAAAACCTGTGCGTCGTAGGTTGAAAACTGTACCCTGGCGATTTCCTCAAATATCACCAATTACAACGAATTCCGATATAATGAGGATAATCACCTAATTCCCAATAACTTACTCCCACTCATTATCTGTAAAACCATACAGATATGAGAATGAAACCTGGTAAATACATACCCTTGGAGTAAGTGTCTAATCGGGAAAACAGGTTTCCTTTAACAATGCACTGAAACATGAAAATGTTTCGTAGGGGTATCCTGGTATTCATAGTAATGCCTCTTCCATAATCCAATTCATGACTTCAACCGTATATTTTATTGCCATCTCTCCAAATCCCTTTATTTGTCTTTAGTCGTTACCTTCTGTACACCATCGTTAGGCTAAATGGTTTTCTTCCTTCCCTACCGTTCGGCACCAGCCTATGGTTTGGAAGAAGACTATCCAGTAAGCATAATAGGTGTACCCTCCTAAACTAAGAAGTACTCGCATCTCGAGAGAAGGTGATGATAAAAGACAACTGAATAATACCTTATTCTTTTAAAGGTGAAATAGGAGTGGCGATGAAGTACACGGTTTTGGTCGTGAATGATATCAGTCACAATTTACTTTGCCCTCTTTCTAATCCCTTTATTTTGTCTTTACATATTACCTTCTGCACACCCTACTTAGGCTAATTGGTTTTCTTCATTCCCTACCTTTCGGCACCAGCCTATGGTTTGGAATAAGACTATCCAATAAGCGTAATAGGTGTACTCTCCTAAACCAAGGAGCCCTCGCAACCTGAGAGAAGGTGATAATAAAAGACAACTGAATAAACCAATTCTATTTCTCCTGAACCTGGATCCATCCTCGAAGAAGTCCCTTCGAGTTCGTATATAACCATACGATGGATCTATCCAATGGAAGTGGATATCCATAGTAATACGGGTGTTCTGAGAAATTCAAAGGGTAAAAGAAGGAGTGGCAATGACTTATGCAACTCAGACAATCCAAAAGCCAGTATTTTAAGAAGGTTCGGTCAACCTGGTCACTGAGTCATAGTCTAGGGTCAGTCAAAGGTCGCTGCCAAAGAGAGAGAGAAAAGAAACACTCTGCGTGCACTCTAACCTAGATCAAAATGGTCATCACTTTATCTAATCCGGAAACCTCCCACTGTCCTGTCAAATTCTCCTCCAAACCTAAAGAAGAATCAATCGGGATCACCCGAAGAGTAAACCAACTCATCAGTGGGAATCGGGATCCAACTCTCATCGCATGATAACGTGATGGAATGCATACACGTTACTCATACTCCAGAAGGTATGCGCATACTTGGCAAGTTTCAGTTTCTTTAGAAACTCCCGATATGATTTTTGCCCCATGCTCTTATAACCTTGGCGTTGGTCAAAATGTCATAAGTCACATGCCAAGTTCTACCCGTCACTATCTTGTCAATTTGAACCCACCCGCACATGCCCTTGACGTTGGCCAAAATGGCAGAACGACTGTCCCAAACTAACTCATCTATCTATGCAACAATTGAATACCCAGCAGCTACCAAACACTATGCCTTGGCGTTGGTCAAAATACATAGCTTGAATACTACTGAATACCCAAAAGAAGTGACGGAGGGCTACGACTGGTTTTTGGCGAAAAACCTTTAACGTAGTGAACTTGATATCGCTGAAGGAACCTGATAGCTTTTTAAAATATAGTGGCGAAAACCTTTTGCTAAAGAGGTCATTCCCGGTAAAGGGATCTCGGCACTTTCCTCGTGGAATGAGGTGCAGGATATTCCACTGAATACCGCTATGCAAAGCAATTTGTAATCGACTATAGTGAAGTTATTATGCTGACGCAAACTTCTGCCCAAGGGGTCAGTCCCGGTGAAGGGATATCGGCCCTTGCCCCGTCGAATGAGGTGCAGGATATTCCACTGAATACCGCTATGCAAAACAAAAGGAAACGTCTTTGCAATAACACTTTTTAAATTTGTTCCAACAACTGCAAACAGGTTTGCTTTACTTTGCATTGATCAAAATCAACGCAGTCCCATCATTAATCACACCAGAAAAGAACGAAAATAAAATGTACGTATATGCCATCCGCATTCGTCACTGGGTCCCGTCATCACCCGTTAGGTTACTTAACTAACGACAGAGCGGGGACTGGACTAGCGCGAGTGTAAAACATATACAACATCTAATAGTATATAAACAAATATACAATAATCGCTCCAGGCGTGATAATATGCAACATTACAGAAAAGTAATAAGCATCACAGAACAATACAGATAATCTGGGATCCCCGGGTTTCACAGAGCCGCTGCTGAAACCCGACGTTCCCCTGTCGTGTGGATAGCCTGTGCAATGAAGCCTAGACCCCTACGGGTGCGGCAAGTTACCCGCCAAAACCTGAAGCGAGGCAGCCCCTACAGCATAGTGAATGGACCACCCAACACTTCACGGAATCCGGTAATCTTGGGCACCCCTCCTTGGGTCAACCTGTACCCCCTACGAGTGCGGCGAATAGTCTGCCAATTCTAGAGTGAGACCCCTCTGCCTCTCAAAGCCATGAGATGCGGACCCGTTGCCCTCCCGAACCCGGCTATCCGTGCACTCCGTCTCGGGGCAAAACCTAGTACAGTAATGAAAAATAGTACAATAGGTACATCGACCGCAACCTGGTCGTGCCCCAAAAGAATATTATACAACAGGCAGTGACGGCAGTCCACAAGTTGGACGCTCGCCCCGCAATATCAAATGTACAAATAAACTCAAACTGTACTACCATTGCACACTGCTATCCACCACAACAAATCCGCAACATCACAGCACAACACAGAACATCAACGCGAATGTCACGTTCACAAACCCGTCTAAAAGAACTATAGCAATCAGACGCGGTTTACCGATCAAATGACATTCCCGGTCGGAGATATAATGTAAGCACTGTAAACTAACGTGTTTAAATTTCGATCGACCAAATATCAAAAAGTGGGCCCCACGACTTACTGGTGAACAGTAACAAAATCTGGGCCAAAACGATATTTACCAAAAACCACAAAATCCAACAGAGAACCCACTGTACAAATTTGGGAGCACGAGCTCACCACGTGGCCGCGGATGCGCGGCCAAACCATGGGTTTGGCCGCGTTTCCGCGGCTGTTTGGTGGAGACACGTGCCCAAATTTGGTCGTGGTTCTTAGAAAAGCCGGCACAGTATTCTGAGACATTTAGAAAAATTTTAGGAGGCCATTTAAAATTAACAAAAACTGTCAAGCTAAAAAATTATGATTTTTGATTTCCGGTTCGATCGATATTTTAAACGCGTTAGCACAAGTTAGCATAGCTAAATGGTGAGTCTCTGATACCACTGTAAGTCTACGCTAGCGCCCCGGCAGTCTACAGACGCCAAATGCGGAACAAAAAACTTTTAACTGGCGCTATCGTATACTTTAACCCGGATTTGCCATTATTGCTAAACTAACAAACTGTAAAGAGTGTAGAAAGGTTATACCGAACGATCCGAGTCCTTCGTTCTTTAACCATCATCCCATGCTCCGTTGCGGCTGCTCCGATCTCGTCGATCTCCGATATCCTCGTCGAGGTGGCACCACATCGACGATTCTTTAAACGGGCTCCCGCCTCTGACTTGAGGCAACTCGATCGTCAAGTTTGCTAAAAGAGACGACCAAGAATGATGTAGAGATTGAGTAGATGACTTTTTCTCACTTCGTCCAAATCCGTGGACGATCGGTTAATGAAGTTGCCGACGGAATCGGGTGATGGAATGAAATGAACTGTAAAATTCCATGCACCCCAAATACTATCATATCTTTTTTTCCAAATGAAATCAACCATCCTAATGAGAGTGTGAGAGGGGGCCGGCCATATATAGATGGGGGGTGAGTGTAGGAGGAGGGAGAGAGTAACCATAAGCAAAAGATCTTTAACTAATATCTTTCATGCAAACAAAAGGAATTAATGGTAAAGGGTGACTCATTAAACACATCATCAAAAACCATTAATACACTAATGAGTCATGAAGCCTAGTCATCATCTAGAAGCATCTAGAACCATCCACACACTCATGACTCACCTCAGAGAAGAAAAGATAAATCCGTCTTTAACCGAGTGTTAAAAGACGGCAGATAGAAAACTGGAAACTGGCAACTTCCAAAAGTGATCCTGAAACGACTTTCAGGATAACCCCGAAACTGTATAAATATACCCGCATTTGTATTACGACCGAATACAAATGCAACTGAGACAAAGATATTATACCTACTCAATATAATACTCGGATCCGGCTTAAACCAAAGCCGACCAGTATCATCTGCCCGAAAAATAACACGTGCGTAAACGCACGTGCATTTTCCGAACCCTGCCATAAAACCATACGGCCTCTACAACGTTTCGCCCGAACTTGGGAAACTGTCTGTGGGGGACTCTAATGACTCGTCAGTACCCTGGCAGTGGGTTTAACCACAAACCGTCAGCGGCACTAGCAATGCGTAACAGCTGCCCATGGACTGACCTCAAGGGAGGCCGATGAGCGAACTCATCCGGAAAACCCTACTGAGCCTAACAGTGACAATGTATATACAGTCCGGTCCGTTCGTCTATGAGTATCGCATATCTGCCTAGGGGGCTAGTAACGTCAGACCCCCAATAACAGTATAAGTCGTGTCGGAGTGAAGCCCAATAATACCCTGAGATACTACTGGAGTACCTACCAGTAAATCTCCTGCCATGGCCATGGACTTTGTGTAATGGCTCTCCTAGACACAGCACGACCTCGCCCCCAATACCGGGAGAGACGAATCCCCTGCCGATCCGCTCACGTGCCTCCATATGGCTCGGGACTGTACCCAAAAACTACCTGTTTGCACGACTCCTTTGAGCCGTGGTAGGGTAGAAATCAAAGCACAGTGGGAACTCACACGAGACAAATGACGACCTCAGGTCGATGAACTAACCTGTACACATGTCACCAGGGAACTGCTATCTGACGGTAGATATAATACTAACTAGCAGATTCCCGGCGAGTCCTGTCCGGTGTACTCATAACCCAATGAGCACCTGTATACATCTTAGGTGATCTAACTGACACCAGTGGCTTGTGAGACCGGCCACCGCTCCTCGTCGGGGTCTCGACTGTACACACTAGTCTACTCCGGAGTATCGATGCCCTGTCTCGAAACTCCCACGACTAGGGACCACAATTAAGGATATGCGTATAAACCACCCAACTCTCACTTATATGATCGCCATCATACTGTTGGTGGTAAAGCAAGATCCTAAGGGCTCTATCAAAGTGTAACATGTAATCAGTCACCTGAACATGTACACGACTGATAAAGGCAAACCAGATAGCATACTATCATCTTGAGTAAGACTGTCCTACCGGTATATGTCCTCCGCAATCATTGCAATCACGTACCTGCGATCCAATATTGACTATGAGGGCACTATCTCCAACAATGAGTCCGTCCAGTGTAACACATAACCCAATGAGCACCTGCATACCATCTCTAGTACGACGTACTGATGGCTGTGGGACAGACCATTTCCCCTGCTGTGAAGAGAAGCGTATACACTAGTCTACTATGGAGTATCAATGCCCTGTCTCGATAATCCTACGACTAGGGACCAATGTAAGGATGTGCTTGTAGACTATCCAGCCCCCACCAGTGTAACTGCCATTCACAACGCTGGTAGTCAATCAAAGATCTTAAGGGCTCTATCAATATGTATTAGCGATATGTTAAAAGAAACATATACACATATTGAGATAGAAACAAACCAAGTAGCATACTACTATGTCGAGCAAGACTGTCATAAATCCGTGCATATATTCCAAGCTTCCAAAATGTAATATACAAACTAGTATTATACAATAATAACCTCTAGGGCATACCACACTAACAATTTTGACCTCTGTCAAGGCATAGTGAATGGTAGCTGGGTAATGCTTGTTTCTTGCATAGATATGCGATTATTTAGGACAGTCGCACGGTCAAGTTGATCTCTGTCAAGGGCTTGTGCGGGTGGGTCTAAGTTAATCCAAGACAATGACGGGTTGAACTTGACTTGTGACTTATGATATGTTGACCTCTGTCAAGGTCATAAGCCGCTTGGGGTAAAAACCATATCGGGAGTTTCAAATATACAGGAAACTTACCAGGCATGCGTAGGTGTTATCGAGATATACAGGAAAACCATATGGGTAATGCTTGTTTCAAATATACAGGAAACCTTCTGGAGTGTGGTGGCTTGAGTGGATTCCATCAAGTTATCATACGATGATAGTTGGATCCCGATTCCTACTGATGAGTAGGTGTTACTCCTCCAGTGATTTTAGATGATCCCAACTAATTCTCCTTTTACGTTTGAAGGAGAATTCGAGGAAACAGTGGGAGCCATACTGATTAGATAAATATATAATCAATCTAATCTAGGTTAGAGTGTACGCTGAGTGTTTCTTTTCTCTCTCTCTTTGGCAGCGACCAAGACCCGACCTAAACTAAAACTCATGAACCAAGTTAGCCGAACCTGCTTAAAACACTTTGGCTTTTGGATGGTCAGTTAGTCACATATATCTTTGCCGCTCCTATATCACCTTTGCATTTCTCCGGAACACCCCGTATCACTACGAAGATCCACATTACTTTGATATGCCATCGTATAGTTACATACAAACTCAAAAAAACTTGTTTCTGTTCGAGGATGGTTTCTGGTTCTGGAGAAATCGAATAGGATTATTCAGTTGTCTTTTCACTTTACCTTTTCTCAGGTTGTGAGGCTCCTAGTGTTAGGAGAGTACACCTATTACGCTTATTAGATAGTTTTCTTCCAAACCTTAGGTTGGTGCCGAAAGGTGGGGAAGGAAGAAAACCAATTAGCGTGAGTGTAGTGTACAGAAGGTAATAAGTAAAGACATATATAGGGATTAAGGTAAGGCGAAGGAAATTGCGACTGCTATCATTCACGACGAAATCGCGTATACCCTTGCCACTCCTACATCCCCTTCGCTTTTCACCAGAACACCCCGTATCACTACGAAAATCCACATTTATTGGATATGCCATCGTATAGTTATATACGAACTCGAAGAAACTTGTTTCAGTTCGAGGATGGTTTCCGATTCTGGAGAAATAGAATAAGGATTATTCCGTGGTCTTTTCTCTTCACCTTCTCCCAGGTTGCGAGGGCTCCTTGTATTAGGAGAGTACACTAATTACGCTTATTGGATAGTCTTCTTCCAAACCATAGGCAGGTGCCGTAAGGTAGGAAAGGAAGAAAACCAGTTAGCCTAAGTGTGGTGTACAGAAGGTAATGAGTAAAGACATATAAAGGGATTGGAGTGAAGGCAAGAAAATATATGGTCACTGTCATGAATCAGGATAGTGGAAGAGACATTACTAGGAATACCCGGCTACCCCTTCGAAACATTTTCATATTTCAGTTTTACTGTGCAATGTTAATTGAAAACTGTTTTTCCAATTAGATTCTGACTCCAGGCTATGTATTTACCAGACTCGATTCTCACATCTGTATGGCTTTACAGATGCAGAGTGAGAGTAGAATATTGGGAATTGGGCGAATATATCCTCAATATATCAGGATTCGTTGTAATTGGTGATATTTGAGGAAATCACCTGGGTTTTGCCTAACGGCAAATATTTTGTTTTGAATATCCGTTATTATTCACAAGTTTCAAACGGATATATCTGTACGTTTATTTTATAAAGTGAGATATAACTTTTTGAAATTATGTTTATAATATTTACCTATATCAGTTGATGGTTAGGTAAGGTGCATTCAACAACGGTGTAATTCTTCTTAACCATAGTACAGTTTTCAACCTACGACGCACAGGGTTTGAATTATTAAACTCGGTGGACTTATACATAATATTGCATGTTGTCCGATGTCCATTATGACAAAGAGGTTGGTACTCGTACTATATTCTGTTTACTTATGACTTCTCTAGTTTTAGACATGTGTTTCGCTGAAATACAAGGTCCAAATTTTGAGAAGTTATAGATATAAGAATAAAGAAGAGAACCATTTGTTACAAATATCAGGATTCTTCAAGGTAATCGAAGATGTAGATACTTGTGTATGGTATTCCGTTGTAAGTAATAGTTTTGAGAACTAGCTTCTATTTCAGGTTACTCATACGTGGATGCATTCCTTGATGAGTAATGTTGCTTGGCCTCCTTCCATTTGGATGATATGCACTGGTAATAGCTGCATGATTTTGAATCTGGTTCGAATTAAATTAGTGCTTTGTTTCTATATGGTATATAGAATGGATTCGTATCTTAACGATGTTAAGCTATATGGAGTAGTCCGGCTGATGCTTAAAACCAGAATCTGAACAAACTCTAGGCACGTTTCAGTAATGGCAGTTTGTGGGTTATACCGGGCTTTGACGAGGGTTAACTTTCTACCATCTGGAAGATCAATAGTTATATTGTACTTAACTGGCCACAATTTTAGTAAAATGGATTCTTTTCAGAAAACATTAGTGGGAGTATGGTAAAACTGGAAGTGATTCCAAAACCATAAACGATTACCGAAAATTTAATAGAACATGAGGATTCAATTGGTTTCGACGATCCATTAGCCACTCCGCAGATTTGGTGGGTAACCTCAGGCACCCGAGAGGTACTTCGGTCTCCTCAAAGACGGTGACAGGGAGGTTCTTGTTTACCCAAACTTACCACTACTGTTGTTCCAGACTATAAGACCTGGTAGGAGGATGAGTATAATGTCGTTCTAAACTAGCTTTAGAAGTGCACGTGTATATGACTCTGTCAGAGGGTTGTTATAGTCAGTGGGAGCAGCTGAAGCGTAGTAGGCAAATAGCTTATGTCTATCTATAGACTAAAGCAGGTAAAGCGGATATAGATCATCTAGTTTTGATGTAAAAGTCATAGAGTTTGACTTCATCAGAACAACAGATGGATCTGGATTTGAGAAGGTAGTAGGGAGAGATGTCCTGGTATTTGGATGACATGCTCTAGATAGAAAGTGATATTCCTATACTAAGATCGGTTATACTGTGGTTGTCGCAAGGAGTTTCTCCACATAGGATCTGGATAAAATATCAGGGATTCTGGTGACTGGATCTATGGTTTTAGATCTAGATTCAGGATGTGTCCCAATTTGTGTACTTGACACTATTCTAAAGTGTTTTAGAATGGAAGATTTCTGGCGAGGTGGTGTACTCGCAGGTGATGGAGTCACCCTCTCCAAAGAGATGTCTTCAAGACTGATGAGGAGAAGGTTTTACATGATTAGCATATCACTTGTTAGGAAATTTAATCAATCATGAGATATCAAGTACAACATCAGATATTGTTTTTGCACTGGCTGCAAGAAACATATATTAATCCAATCCTAGAGAAATATTAGGAAGCAGTTATGAACATAAGTCGATGTTCTTTGTATATGGTAACGGCAGCCTCCTCCGAGAGGCAGTTATCATTTGAGGCTTCCAAGGTGACCTGGATGACAGAGTGGCTGTCAAAGTTGTAATTTTCCCTTTTCTGAGGGGCAGTATGTTGGACAGGTGGTCCAAGCAGATATTGAGCCAGGCATGGCGTAAGATACTGATTAAATTCAGTGGATGATACAGTCTAAGAAGTTTGTTGGATTTGTAGTTCATTAGTGAACTGGGTCCCATCAGACATCCAGACAAATTCTAGGATAGGTATCGCACATTTCGGTAGATAGTATTTCTCCGCGAAGTTGAGATATAGAGAGATATAGAAGAAAACACTGGAGCGGATCCACTCACTGAGGCTATTTCTCGAATGCGATAGTTTCACAAACGGGCTTTATGAGACTGATTAGTAGAGAAGTTGGGTGTTCGGTATCACACGGCCTGTGAGTATGCGACATCGCAATAATTAGCTTTAAGTGCAAGTGGGAGATTGTTGGCATAGTTCCCTCAAGTCAATTATTGAATCGCAGGCACGCGATTATGATGATTGAGGGAGGACCTATACCGGTAGAACAGTCTTACTCGAGATGATAGTATGCTAACTGGTTTGTCTTTATCATCATGTACAGTATTAGGTGGCATTACAGATCACTATTATATGTTGATAGAGCCCATAGGATTCTTGCTTGACTAGCAGCATTATGATGGCGATCATATACGTGGAAGCTGGTGGTCTATAAGCATATCCTTAATGTCCCTAGTCGTGGGAGTATCGAGACTGGGCATCAGTACTCGAGAGTAGACTAGTGTATACTTATCGAGACCCCGATGAGGAGCGGTGGCCAGTCTCACAAGCCATTGGTGTATGTCAGTCACCTAAGATAGTATACATGTGCTCATTGGATTACGGACTCGTTGGGAACATGCTAGTTGGTATTTTACTTATTGTCAGATGGTAGTTCTCAAGTGACAAGAGTACAGCTTAGTCTGTCGACCTGAGATCGTCATTTTCCTCGTGTGAGTTCCCACTGTGCTTTGATTACTACCCTACCACGGTTCAAAGAAGTCATGCAAACAGGATTTAGTTGGGTACAGTCCCGAGCCACATGGAGGCAGTGAGCAGATCGTTGGGGATTCATCTCTCCCGGTATTGGGGGTTGATGTCGCACAGTGCATGGGTGGCCATCACCAGAAATCCTCGGCCGAGGTGGACGAGAATTACTGATTTGGATCAGTAGTTTCTCAGTGGGTGATGGGCTTCATATATAGGCATCCCCAAGCGGGAGCTAGCTCTTCATAAATCGGCGGAATCACAACCATGCAGGTTAGCAATATATACGACGCCCAATGGTGAAGATCAACACAGAAAGAACGATAAATTAAGAAAGACATCAAAACCACCAAGAAGCGAACATAAAACCCATCGCACTAAGTCTCGCAACCACAAGTCTGTCTAAGTCCACTAAATATACAAAGTTTAGTTTCTGATTAATGGAGTTTATCTAGATACAATAGAAATAATAAATACAAGAGTGGGCATGATCCAATGTGTTCCACCTACCATACCAAAACACCCTGATTGTAAGCTGTGCGCCAGCGATACCGCTACTGATTCAAGCGGTCTAACTCTACAAGAAACTGTGGCACAACGGGGGTGAGTTGCCAACTCGTGAGTAGAAAACATCAGCGGGTAGAAATCGAATAAAACAACAATTCCTAGATCATACTATATCATGAAGGTAATACTATGATATCTAGGATGACCATGCCTACATATATGTCAACAATTTAAACAATGCCAATGACATATACCAATAAACATCTGAATCATATGCTTGTACGATGTGGATATCATCCACGTGTGTCCATCAACGACACAACCAACCTCATGGAACCTAAGTGTCCAACACCGACACTCGAATATCATGAAAGCATATGCATGTATGTATGAGGATATCAACCAACATTTGTCCATCAACGACACATCAATATCATGGAACCTGAGTGTCCAACACCGACACTCGAAACATCATGAAACCCGTGTCCAACACTCGACACGTAAATCCTCATATCTCAAGCGTCGCATTCTTAGATCGGCCCTCATATCCATCTCGGGCTCCGTTAGTTCGGATCGGCCCATATCATCTGATCACACGACTCCGTTCGGTATCCTCCGGAAAACAGCCGGGTCCAAACTATCACCGGTAGGTAGTGCTCCCCATGCCAGGCTCATCGTCTACATCTCTGGCTTCTTGCCCTGGGGTACCCGACCGGGTCCACCATGTACCCGCAGATGGTGCCTCCCACTCCTCGAATCGAGTATACTCATTGCTCAGAACTGAGAAAACTCATGGTGGACGTCTCGAAATATCATATCAAGAGAAACCGCATTTTTAAAACAATACACAATTTTCTTTGAAATATAATCACGGTTCTCAAATCCAGAATCTCATGAAAACAGTATCTCAATGCGTATAATCATAAAGTATGATATATGCAAACATAGAAAAGAAATGTGAGCATATCGGTATATCATGTAAACATGTCATGTGATAGTACTAAACATTGAATAGTCTATTACGGTTAAGATTTATATCATGATATGGCAGTTTTACTGTGCAAGTGGCATAGCAATTACCGATGATGAATGTGTGTGAGCCGGCAAATCTGTGTAAGTGTAACATGCGCATCATCGGTAATAGTGCAGGTGTACTAGCAGATGATATCATACAATGGTAAATATCCGAAACATAACATGTATCACACGAGGGATAAGCCAACACAAACATGAACGATTATAAAATACCTAACTACGCATGAACCACACGGTCAGTTTTAAAGAATACGAATCGTAGTTTTGAAAGTGGGGATACGGTATTTTTGAGAAAAGGACACCATTTGAAAATCCGTAACATCCCTTAAGGTTTCCATTTAAAATGCATACGATTCGTCGTTTTAGAAATAAGTATGGTTCAGGTGACACTTTTACGTCGGCGATCCCGCCTCATAGTACCCGATATGGCAATATCCTCGATGATCATCCTCAAATCACGAGCGCAGATCAATCGTCTGGTAAAACTCATCGCGTACGGTAATCCATCGTACGGGGACATCAAACAGAATAAGGATTCTATTGTCCTATCATCGATAAGGGTATGGATCTACGGTCTCGTACATTCTATCATCTTTGTTCTCACTTATATATATATATATATATATATATGTATATATATAACTCAATCTCATATCACATCTTGGCATGTGTATATAATTAATCTCACATCATATATGGACATATGAATATAAATTTGTATATTGCCTTGCATCCTCAAGCCAAAATATCAACTCATGTCATCCTTTCATCATGTCATCTCATACTAACTCTTTTGATCATAGCCATAAGTTCATAGGCATAGGTTTCTATAATTATATCATGTATATCGGCTCTCCCATTACTATGTTGCGGGGGTGCTATACGCCATCCACCCGACTTCCCCCGTAGATATAAATCTACTCACCTGCTAAACTCCCCGCTTAGCCGAAGTCGATGTGCTTCGTCGTCTCGGAAGTCCACGTGAAGGTACCTACAATCAATACACAATCGCAATAACATTAAAACCGATATCCTAAAATCGTTACGGCACACAAATTGCTTATAGGTTAGAACCTATAGCTTACGCATACAAAACAACCAAATAGCCCTCGTCGTTGATGTACAAACGTCCAACGACGATATCCAAAATCAAATACCAAAACCCAAGTTTCAGAAATCGGAAAACCGAAATCAGCAACTAAGGAAATCGCTCCCAGATTCTACCCTAGGTCAAATCAAGATATTTTGCATATAGTGTTGGTCTAAATATCATATAACAATGCCACATACCAAAAATCACCAACATTCATCCCAATGTTGCCGCAATTTGCGACTACAAATAATAAACTACGGCCATATTTTGGGTGTTGGGGCTCGGGTTTCAAGGGGTGCTTCTAGGTTTCCTGCTCGCCTCTCTGTCATGGGAACTTATTTTATGGTGGTCTCGGGTCATTCCAGATTCCTATATAGCATCACAAACTGTCAAAATCCGATGTCGGGAAATTCTGACTTCGTGTTTTTGCTTCCAGTCTCTGGTCTTGGCCATAAAATTATCACTAACGGCTTGTAAACACTAGCTAAACCTCAATAACAACTTTACAAATCAAGTCTCTCACTAAACCTCAACTTGGAATATTCTAAGATCATAATCTACACTAAAAAGAACTCTAAACTAAACTAGAGGGTTAAGAAACTAATTACAAGATGAGAATTGGAATTTATACCTCATGGGAGCAACTTAAGAAAAATCCTAGATTTCCAAAGTTTTCAAAATCCAAACTTAAGAGGTCCATAGGGTTTAGGATGAGGTGGGAATCATTTTTTGTGAAGGGAGCCATGGGTTTTGATGAGCTTTTGGAGATGATTCCCATGAGTAGAGGAGGTGGAGGAAGAGATGAAGAAGAAAGATGAAGGATGAGGGAAGTGAAGAAAATGAAATGAAGAATGGTGAAGGATGGGAGCCATCCCCTTCTCTCTCTCTCTTTCTCACTCTCACTGTCTCTCTTGCCCATGCCCCTTGTCATCATTATGTCTCACATGCTCTCTTTTTTTTTTTTTGCTTTCCCTTTTTCCCTCTCATTTAATAAAACAAAATAACACAAATACAAATGAAACCAGCATGTAATAAAATGCAACATGTCATGGTTCACTAACCATGGCTAATTAAAAATAAAGATTTGGCTTAATCGTGATTAGTAGTGCACTAATCAAATTTAATTTAAACTTGCATATAATTAATTATAAAATGCCAAAATCCAATAAATATCTTTTTAATAAATAATACATATTAAATCTCCAATTATTGGTATGTAATTATGCCACTTTACGAAAACCCCAATTCGCAAATCGAATAGTTTTCGTGAAATATATTATTTTAATATTAAATTCCTAAAATAATATTTTATTTTTTCTGAAATGTTACAATCTTCCCCCCTTAAATAAATTCAGTCCCCGAATTTAAATTTAAACCCCCAAATACTAAAACATTTCAATAATCATTTTAAAGTAACGGGGCTCCGAAATCACGGGATACTCAAAAATATCCCACCGCATCGAGTGCGCATGAAAAAAATTGCAAAACTCCAAATCGAACTCCGTCAAGCGTCACGCAATCACTGGAGTTATAATGGAAATACAAATCTCAAAATCCACTACTGAAATCCAAATATACTATAGTCAAAATCATAATACGTATATATAGTACACATCCTTGTAAAATCCTCTAAAACTGAATAAACACATGCAAAATCCTTTCCAAATCGCCGTGTGATGCGGAACTCACGGCACAAGTGGCGGACGCTCAATTGTAAAGTAGTAAATATATTTATATATGTTTTTTCTCAAGTTATACGTCCCGCCTTTTTGAAATATTCCAGAAGGTTTTCCTTTGTAAAAGTTCGTGTCACTCGCGGACACGTAGGAAATAGCGAGACTATAGTGTTGGTATTCCTTAGCACCTAGCCTAGGGTTTGCAAGCATCACACATGCCACAACAAAATTTTTAGGGTGTGCTAAGCAATCAAACTAAAGATCGAACTAGAAAACTAGGGTAACACAAGTAGTAATCTAACATTACAAATAGAAGTGAATGAAAATACAACCTTTGTAGATCGGGTCCTTCACTTCTAAAGCTCCGTGTTGACGTCCCTTTACTGCGATCATCGAGATCCCGAACTCCAGAAAGGATTTCCTCGGAGAAATAATCAAGCTAGCTCGTTGACTTCGAGGCCGAAGATGATCTACGTCGAGGGGACTCAAACTCAAGCTCCATCTTCACTAGGTCAAGAACTTTGTGAAGAGAACACCCTAAACTAAATGGCAAGTAGTAGAGGATGAAGAAATAGGAAATGGGTTCACTTTAGATTTTGATTTCTCACTTTATTTCTTCACTTTTAAAAAATCTTGCAAGCTTTTTCTTCTTGATGAAGAAGAAGAAGAAGACGAAAGAAAAATGAATAAAATGAAAATGAGAATGAGGTTAGAAAATCAACCATGGGTGAGTATTTGTCATCACAAACCATTGTAGAGAATAAACCATGAGTTAAGAGAATGGTTGGGTTAATAAATATCTAGGATAATACAAAAATGGGTGGAAAAAGTCAAGGAAACTACAAGCTTCATTAAGCTTCCAAATCCTTGTCATTCTCCACTTGATTTTGCATTTATCCTTAATAATTAATTACCCCCATTATCTTAAATATGGTATAATTCTAATACACCCATGTTTGATGTATAACCAAGCATGATAAAATCTAGTGCACAAACATATATCACATATACAACATGTGCACATTAAGTGAGAAAATCAATCTTAAGTGAACAAATACTAGTTAATGTAAAGTAATATATCAAATATATAATTCTACATTAAATCATTAAATCAACACTTGATTTAATGATCCGGTCATATCTCATATAACCGACTAATATCTAGTGTATCAATATATCGAATCAACACTTGATTCGGTAACCCGGCTATATCACATATAACCGACCGATGATACAAATCGCGAGAATAGAATACCGTATCACATAATGGTATTATTCTCGGTCCCGCACATATCTCATATGCGCTCCTATTTCGTTTCGCTTGAGCCAGGAAACCTCTGTGTAGGACTCTAAAGACTAGTCAATACGGCGGCAGTAGGTGGTGATCATATCAGTCACCCACAAGCTGCAAGCGGTCTGCTAAACGTAACGGCCACCCGGGTATTGAGCGATCAGAAGATCAACGAGCAAGCCCGCTCACTCCTGCGAATCCAATCAGTAACACTTACAGCACAGTCCGGTCTGTTCGTCTGATATGTCGCATATCTCGCCTAGGGGTGGTAAACGTCAGACCCCAGTAGCTTGATAAGTCATGCCGATGTAAGGTCCATAACAAGCGTGAAACTATTAATAACACATACCAGTAAATCACAGCAACCCTGGTTAGGGATTTCCAGTTATGGCCAGTCGAGCATAGCACAACATCAGCCCCCAATACCGGGAGAGACGAATCCCCTCCTATCGCTCATTGCCTCCATGTGAATCGGGACTGTACCCAAAAACCACCTATTTGCACGACTCAGTAGAGCCGTGGTAGGATGTAAATCAAAGCACAGTGGGAGACACACAAGACTCTATGACGATCTCGGGTCAACAGACTAAGCTGTACCAGTGTCACCACAGAACTGCCATCTGACGTGAGGTATAATACCATTTGGGAGTTCTCGGCGAGTCCGTTCGGTGTACCCAATCTCCACTGAGCACCCGCATACCATCTCTGATGTCAAACACCAATGGATATGGGATCATCCATCACCCATCATATGGGTCGAGAAGATATACGCTAGTCTACTCTGGAATATCGATGCCCCGTCTCAATATTCCCATGACTAGGAATATTGAAGGATGTACTCATGGACTACCCAGACCCCACTAGTATGATCTGCATCATAATCCTGGAAGTCGAGTACAGATCCTAAGGGTTTTATCAACATGTAACAGAGAGACAATAAGCGTACATGTTAAGATAAAGAGCAACCAGATAGTGTACTATCATGTCGAGCAAGAAAGTCCTACCTATATATGTCCCAGCATCCACTACAATATACATCTCATGTACAGTAATGGCCTCTAGGGAATACATATAACTAACATATAGCTCATTTTTGAAAACCCCTTGGTAAACTTTTATGCATGTAAAAGTATTCAGGTACTGTCCTCAGATCAGTCCTGCTTGGCAACTATATAATATAGTGTCTATCATGAAAATATAATGCACACGAGCAAAAAATCAGCCTCAAAAGGAGTATCTATTATCACGTGCATCTGGTGCGCACGAAAATCAAAGCCAAATACAAGTGCCACGAATGGGCACAAAATCCAAACTAAGTGCAACAGGTGTGCACGGAAACATCTGGCAGGTACAACAAGTGTGCACGATAACAACATCTAGTGCATCCATAGTGCACGAAAATCTCAATCCAGTGCAACTAACATGCATGAATGAAAATCTCAATCAAGTGCACCCGGTGTGTACAAAACCACATCTCATGCGCCAAGTGTGCGCAAAATTCAAATCAAGTGCATCAGGTCCGCACCAAACATCTAGTACATTAAAGCGCACAAAAACATAATCTCAGGTGCACTAAGTGCCCGAAAACTGATCAATATCTCAAATACGCACAAAACAACACCGATCATGCCAAGGTGTATTAAAATCATAAGTTTGTGCAACTACGTGCACAAAATCCATATCAATACACTTCAAGCACATGCAAGCTATACCGAGTGCATAAATCAAATCGAGTGCGTACAACATGCACAAAATCTCATCGACAGTATCGAAATCCACGGAATCATAACTATGTGCAGCCAAGGCACAAAATCGATATCAAGTGAAATAGATATGCACAAATCGCAAACCAATGTAGTAGTGTAAAAATATAAATCGAGTGCAATAACTGTGCACAAAAAATGAAATCTCCAGTAGGTGCAGCCACGGTGCATGAAAACAATTTCATGAAACTCAAATCCAAGCGATAAAAGTGTGAAACTCATATCACAAACGCAAATCGCAATAAATGACATTGAGGTACACCTCCTACAATGTCGAAAAATGCCGGTGCGCCCAAGGCTGGCAGAGCAAGAACATCTACTTGCCTCCTGCTCACGGTCTGGCATCTTCAGTCTTTGGGTCCTCGTTTACTCTCTAGATTACAAATCTCGCAATCCTTCGGCTCGTCGGCCCGGTCAGATGTACTAACGAAAACGATTCCGCTCTGGCACTCCTCTGGTCATCTCTCGGCCAATTAGCATGACCACTTGTAAAGCAGCACGTCACTGGTGTCGGCATCCGTCCCTCTCAATACACGCTACACAACTGATCCTGGGTGCAAATCTTATCGCAACAGTGTCCTGGAATGAACATGCTCAAGGTTTCTCCCGATCTCGCCTATGCCGAACTATAAGGAGGTTGGTACTCTTACATAAATCTTTTCTTGTTTTCAGGACATCTGCGTTCTCAGCACAGCTTTTCCTCGAAAGTTTGGCTGTATCCCAATGCCTCTGTATACATATAAAATCTATAATCGTAACAGTGAGTAACAACAGCTCGTTAACATCTCGCATGAAGCTCTTGTTCCACCTCTCTTCATTATTGTCCACATCGAAATCACGTCATGCTATCTGCGTATGGAAATTCGTTCTCGGCTACAGTCAATCCGGAGTCTCTTACAAGGACTCAAAATTTCGAACTCGGGCATCGTCACCATTCAATAGAAGATATCAGCCGAAAACGTTCTCGGGAACTCGTCCAATTTATCGGAGGAAAAATACGCTTCATTCGCCCATTCTCGATCAACTCACACGTATCTGGGTGAGATCCTTCTATTCAAAACTGGTCAACTTACCGATCTCACATCGGAGCATCCAACGAACAACGTTTTCTTTTGATCGATCTACTCTAGATCTGAGTAAGATTCTCCAAACTAGAATTCTTCAACTTAACTGAGCCTGCGTCGGCACATCAAATCAGACGAATCATCTCAGTCGCTCAACTCAAGATAGACAGGCTATCTTCGTCACGTCTCTGTCTGAAAGCTCCAGCGGTTTCAGCACAAAAACACTGGAAGTGACATCCCATCAATTTCAGCAACAACTAGGTCATCTGTCTGCACGATAGACAAAATCGTGATCTCGGAGGTAGGCTGTACATCAACAGTCCTCTCACAATCTGGCAACCTCTATCAATGGCCCGATCATCCAGTGCAAATCCGAATACTCGCCTCTAACGAGAGGTCACAATACAAACACTAAATCGATATGTTCCCTGTAGGGATTCCTTTGCACCTTAACTAGGGTTTGCAAGCATCACACATGCCACAATAAAATTTTTAGAGGCTGCTAAGTAATCTAACCTAGGAATCGAACTAGAAATTTAGGGAACTAGCAACTAGTATCATATACTAGAACTATTTAACACTAAGAGGTGAGTGATACAACCTTTGTAGAACTCCCTCCTTGACTCTTTGGATCTCCTAGGGTGTTTGAACGGGTCCGCTTGTGTCCTTCGTCGTCCACAACGATCCACCACGGAGTTGCTTTGCTTAAGCTCCTAGCTTCACTAGAACAAAGTAGAAGTGATGCAAACAACCTACACTAGTGGGCTATACTAGTATAGATTGGTGATGTGGGTTTAGATCTCACTCAAAATCCTTTTCTTTTTATGTTCTTCACTCACTTTTGAAACCCTAGAGAGCTTGAAGGAGGAAGAAGAAGATAATGGCTAATCAAGAGCTCTTTTGAGATAATTTTCAAAATTAAATGAGAATAGAAAATATATATGAGAGTCACACTCACAAACAACCATGGTTTAAAATGTCTAGATATTTTGAATTGAGCTAAAAGCCAAATGGGAAAAAATAAATCATGGTTAAAAGTTAGGTGAAGTGTAGAAGAGTGTGGAAACTTTGCAGCCATGAATTAATCCCATTTTCTTTTTCTCAAAACTAAATATATAGATATTTATATACCATGTGAGTCTTGCATTGCCATCTCCAATATATCAAAAACCATGATACATGTATGCATGTATGTGTGCATTCATATCATCATATGCACATACACTCATTCATGCATACATCCAATAAGAAAAGGTTTCAAGTGAAAAAGCTAATGGTCACTAATTATCAAATCAACAATTAATATAATAAACTGGTCATATCACATACGACCCGACCGACAAAAAACGCTAGATTAGAATGCGGTATCATATACACGCATTTAATCAAGCACCCACGCATATCACCATACGCACCCCCACATCGTTTCTCCTGAGCTAGGTAACTCCTTTGTGGGACTCTAAAACTCGTCAATACGCTACCAGAAGGCAGTGATCATATCACATACCCACAAACCGTCAGTGGCACCAGCAGCACGTAATGGCTCCCAGGTATTGAGCGAACAGAAGAAAAACAAGCGAACCTGTAAAAAATCTTGTCTAGCCAACCGGCAACACTCACCGTACAGTCCGGTCTCTTCGTCAGATATGCTGCATATCGAGTCCATGGAATGGTATCGTTGACCCCAATAACTCAAGAAGTCATGCCGGTGAATGGCTCAAAACAGATCGAGAAACTACTGATAACACTTATCAGTAAATCTCAACAGCCCTGGCCGGGGACTTCCTGTTATAGCCAATCGAGCATAGCGCAACATCAACCCCTAATACCGGGAGAGATGAAAACCCCTCCTATCGCTCATTGCCTCCATGTGCCTCGGGACTGTACCCAAAATCCACCTCTTTGCATGACTCTGTAGAGCCGTGGTAGGGTGGAAATCAAAGCACAATGGGAGAACACACAAGTCTCTATGACGATCTCGGGTCGACAGACTAACCTGTACCAGTGTCACTTAAGAACTGCTATCCGACGATAGATATAATACCATATAGGAGTTCTCGGCAAGTCCGTCCAGTGTACCCAGTCTTCACTGAGCACCCGCATACAATCTTGATGTCAAACATCAATGGATATGGGATCAACCATCGCCCATCGCATGGGTCAAGAATCATACACGCTAGTCTAACCTTGAATATCGATGCCCCGTCTCGATACACCTACTACTAGAAACATTTCAGGATTTGCTTATAAACTATATATGTCCCACTAGTATGATCTGCATCATAATCACAGTAGTCAAGCAAATATCCTCAGGGCTTTATCAACATGCACCAAATGAATAAAAGCTTGATCAATTGAACATGTCAACATAAAGAGTAACCAGATAGCATACTATCATGTCGAGCAAGAATGTCCTCTGAATATATATACATGTAAAATACATCCACTATTAAATAATGGCCTCTAGGGCATACATATATCCAACAATCTCCCACTTACACTAAGGCCAATTATTGGCGTATCTCATACCCAACATCTCAAAAAGTCGCTCATGCTGCGGCTGAGGGAGTGCCTTCGTGAGTAGATCCGCGGTGTTATTCTTTGTATCTACTCTCCGAATCTCGATCTCGCGGCGATCTACTATCTCCCGAATTAGATGATATCGCCTCAGGATGCGTCTGGATCACTAACGCCATAGCTCCATTATTATCACAATACAATGGTATTGGATCAATAATGGCTGGAACTACTCCTATCTCCGAGATGAACTTCCTCATCCAGACGGCTTCCTTGGCAGCATCATTTGCAGCAATATACTCAGCTTCCATCATGGAGTTTGCAACGGTATCCTGTTTTGAACTCTTCCAACATGCCGCCCCTCCATTGAGGGTAAATACAAACCCAGAGATAAATTTGCTGTCGTCCTTATCACTCTGGAAGCTCGAATCGGTAAAGGCCTCCATTTGGAGATCTCCACTACCATACACCAAGAACATTTCTTTAGTCCTTCGCAAGTACTTAAGAATGTTCTTCATAGCTGTCTAGTGATGCTCCCTTGGGTTGGATTGATACTTGCTTACTACACCTAGTGCATAAGCTACATCAGGGCGTGTACATAACATCGCATACATTATAGAGCTTACGGCTAAACCGTAGGGTATAATTCTCATGCGAGCTCTCTCTTCATCAGTCTTTGGGCAAAAGTCCTTCGAGAGAGTGACTCCATGACAAGCGGGTAAGGCACCCCGCTTGGAGTCTTCCATACTAAACCTTTTTAGGATGGTGTTAATGTACCTGGTTTGGGACAATCCCAACAATCTCTTAAATCTATCCCTATAGATCTTAATGCCTAATATGTATGAGGCATCACCCAGGTCCTTCATGGAGAACCTTTGTGATAATAACAGTTTGACCGATTGTAGCATAGGAACATCGTTTCATATCAGAAGAATGTCATACTCGTACAATACGAGCAATGTGACAGTACTTCCTACAATCTTCTCATAAACACGAGGTTCATCTGGATTTTTGACGAAATCAAACTCTTTGATAACATCATCAAAACAGATGTTCCAACTCCGTGATGCCTGCTTTAATCCATAAATATATTTAAGCAACTTACATGCTTTCCCGCTGCTCCCACTATCAATGAAGCCCTTTGGCTGATCCATATAAACACATTCTTCTAAATCACCATTTAGAAATGCAGTTTTAACGTCCATCTGGGAGATTTCATAGTCATAGTGACAAGCAATAGCAACTAGGATCCAAATGGATTTAAGCATGGCTATAGGAGAAAAAGTTTCGTCATAGTCCAGACCTGGTCTTTGACGAAATCCTTTTGCCACATGCCTTGCCTTATAGGTCTCCACCTACCCATCTACACCGATTTTTCTTTTAAAGATCCATTTGCACCCTACGGGTTTTACCCAGAGGGTACAACATCCAAAGTCCATACTTTTGGTGTACATAGACTCCATTTCGGATCTCATGGCATCCGGCCACTTCACAGAGTCACCACTCGTGGCAGCTTACTGAAAACTGGTAGGATCATCATCTTCCATGATACAATCTTCTCTATCACCATCAATGAGAAAACCATAGTATCTCTCCGGTGGGCGAGAAGTCCTACCAGATCTACGGAGTGGCTGAGGTTCATTAGATTCTGTTGCAACATCAGGTTCAACCAAGTCTTCATTTGTAACTTGTGTCTTTAGAACCTCTTCTAGATCTACCATATTGCCATCAGTATTTGTTAAAAAATTATTTTCTAAAAATGTGGCATTTCGATAAACAAGTACCCTTTGTTCCTCCTTGTAGTAGAAAAGATATCCATATGAATTCTTTGGATATCCCACAAACTTACACATGACTGATCGTGTCTCGAGTTTGTCCGGATTCTGTTTCTTAACATAGGCCGGACAACCCTAAATCTTAACTCGTTTAAGAGATGGTCTCTTCCCATACCATATCTCATATGGTGTGGTAGACACGGTCTTAGTTGGAACCCTGTTCAACAGATATGCTGCAGTCTCTAATGCATGCCCTCAAAAGGAGAGAGGTAACTCAACATCACTCATCATGGATCGTACCATATCTAATAGGGTACGATTCCACCGCTCTAACATACCGTTTTGCTGTGGTATGTAAGGAGGAGTGAGCTGAGAGAGAATCCCATTCTCTTTTAGATAGTTCAAAAACTCTGTACTAAGATACTCTCCACCTCGATCTGATCGAAGTGTTTTGATGCTCATTCCTGTTTGTTTTTCTACTTCAAATTTATACTCGTTGAATTTCTCGAAAGCTTCAGACTTATGCTTTAATAAAAACACATGACCGAATCTTGAGAAATCATTAGTAAAAGTTATGAAGTAAGAAAAACTGCCTCTCGCATGTGTAGACATTGGCCCGCATACATCACTATGTATGAGGGCTAAGAGCTCGGTAGCTCTTTCTCCGTGTCCTATAAACGGAGTTTTGGTCATTTTACCCTTGATACAAGACTAACAAGTCGCATAAGATTTATATACAAAGGGATTCAAATATCCATTTTTATGTAGCTTGTTTAGTCTTGTTTCGTTAATATGACTAAGTCTACAGTGCCACAGAAAAGCTTCATTTATATCTGAAAATTTTCTTTTATTAGTGTGTTGTATGTTGAAAACTGTGTGTTGATTAAGTACGTATGTCCCGTTATTAAGTGTACCATAACCAATCAACTCTTGATTCAGTTTAATGTTCATAACATTGTGTTGCAATACAAAATGATATCCTTCATTTTCTAACAAAGAAACGGATATTATATTACAAAGCATGCCTCGTACAAAATAACATGGGTTTAAAACCAATATACAACCCGAAGACAACCCTAGGTGATACTCTCCTACTGAAACTGCATTTAAATTGGAACCATTTCCAACTCTGAGAGTATGATCACCGGTCTTCAAACTCTGCTATTTCTCAAGCCCAGCACAGAATTGCAGATATGAGAACCCGAGCCGGTATCCAATACCCAGGAAGTATTGTTTATAGAAAAATAGTTTTCAGTTACGAACACACCTGAAGCTGAAGCATCAGCATGCTTCTTTTTCTTGAGTTCCAGGTACTCAGTACAGTTCCGCAACCAGTGCCCCGACTTCTTGCAGTGAAAACAATCTCCTTTTCCTGATTCCTTAGCCTTGGATTTATCCTTTCCCTTTGCCTTTTGCACTCCTTCTTTCGGTTTGATAGACTTCTTTTTCGCCTTTTCCTTAACCTTAGCTTTTGGGAAAGAAGAGGAAGAGGGTCTAGCAATCAGAACGGGAGTCTTAGTTGTTTTAAGGGTGCTCTCCGCACTTCTCAACATATTAAGAAGTTCGGGTAGTGACTTCTCCATGTTGTGTATGTTAAAGTTCATTATGAATGGTGCAAAAGCAGGGGAAAGAGACTGTAGAACAATATCAACATATTGTTCGTTTTCCATTGTCCAACCGAGGTCGTCAAGCTCTTTAATAAGAGCTATCATCTTCAAAACATGATCGGCTACCGGTGTGCCAGGAGCCATCCGCATCTGAAACAACTTTCGGGATACTTCGTATCTCAGGGTCCGAGATTGCTCTCCATACAACTCTTTTGTATGGAGAAAGATGGATTGAACGTCCATCTTCTCGTGCTACTTTTGATGTGTATTGTCCATTGATGCAAGCACGAGGCATTTGGCAGTAGCACAGTCAATATCCCACGTTTTGCGGATCTCTTTATCCACAACAGATGATTCAGGGCCTGGGATGGGTGGGGCTGAGGCAGTGAGGACATATGATACTTTATCATATGTGAGAGCAATGTTAATATTCCTCAACCAGTCTTTATAGTTGGTCCCGGTTAGCTTATTTTTCACTAATAGTAGGTTAAGTCCAGTCATGGTTATCTGCCATTATGAGAGAGAAAAGAATACACTCAGCGTAAGCTCTTGCAATGATCAGATTGGTTATTATCTTATCTAATCGATGTCTCCCACTGCTTTTATCAAATTTTCCATCAAACCTTAAAAAGAAAATTAGCCAGGATTAATTAATTCTACAACTTCGCTAATCGTTCATCCAAGCCAGTGCCGGTACTTTGAGGGAGGTTCCCCATGCTTTCACACGGACCTAATTAGAATAAAGCTCGTTTTCCCAGAGGCGTAGCCCCGTTGACACCTTTCTATAGACCTAATGAGTTAGCTAATTGTAAAATGCAAAACTCTCCCGGGAGCAACTCTTGCTTTCAGTGGGATCGGGATCCTACTATCACATAGAAGGTATGCAATCTAATTGCAAATTTCAACTCTTGAAACTCCTGATATGGTTTTTACCCCTAGCACTTATGACCTTGACTATAATCAACAGATCATAAGCACTAGTCAAGTTCTACCCGTCATTTCGTGATTAATTAGACCCATCCACATGACCTTTGACTATAATCAACATAATCACATGAATGTACTAATTAATCGCATCATATGCTGTGTAGGAAGATATCGCTTAGCTACCGTACACTACGCCTTGACTATAATCAACATATGTAGCACGAATATTAAGTACTCTACTTCCTAAAATGTCGGAGGGCTGCGAATAGTTTTTAAGAAAATTTTTAACGCTTTGAACTTGATATCGTTGTAGAATCAAATAGTTTTCAAAAGGAGTGGCTTAAGTTCCGTAGTTTTGAAATTTTGCTTTTTCGTAAAAAGCCGAGTGGGTTTCAAATCCGATTCTACAACATCTTTTAGGTTTATTTTTCTTTACATTAATCAAATTAATATAGTCCCATCATTTAAGTTCTTAAGCCATCACAGAAAAGAAACGAAAATAGAACGTACGCTTATGTCATCCGCATTCGCCACGGGGTCTCGTCATGCACCATTAGGTTACTTAACTAACGGCAGAGCGGAGGCAGGACTAGCGCAGATGCAAAACATAAGCAACGTTTATCATATATATAATAATATCATTCGTCTCAGCATATAAAGTGATCACATCACAGAATTGTAGGGTTACTAGGCACTCTCACAAGGGTCTATAAGGAATCAACCATGCCCGATTCAAAAATTAGACGTGCCAAACAACCCTAACCAAGATCTTGAACTGGAAATTAGGTGAAACAAATAGCAAGTAAACAACTTTACTTCTAAGAGTTAGGGATTACAACCTTTGTAGTCCTGTCCTTCACTTCATAAGCTCCGTGTTGTGGTCCCTTCGCTGCGATCATCAAGTTCCCAGACTCTAGAGAGGCTCCACGAAGAGAAAGATGCAAGCTTGCTTCCGATCTTCGATAACTTAGATGATCTACCTTGAAGTTTCTTTAACATAAGCTCTCACTTACTAATGAAATGAACACCCTAATCTAATTGGCAAGAATAGATTAGGATGATGAAGTAGGAATTTAGCTCTCATTTATTTTCTTAATATCACTCATTTTCATCACTTCATAAAAAGCATTTCATGCAAAGAAGAAGGAAGAAGATGATCTATTTCTTTTGTGATGAATAATGAAAGTAGTGTGAGGTTAGAAATGCAACCATGGTTCAAGTGAGAAGACTTAACCATTGTAGAGAGTTTACTAGGGTTAAGGGTTTGGGTTGGGTTAAAGAATATCTCACAAAAATATCTTTAACAAATATCTTTGCTTAAAACAAAATTAAAGCTTCTAGAAGCTACTAGAAAAATTAACCCAAATCAAACCCTAACCATGTTTAATCTCCACTAATCATGTTGCATTTTTAACCATAACATGTTACAATATTATATATCACATATACAATATTTATTGTAACAAAATAAAATAATACAATTAACATATATCACATATATATCAATGTATTACCCGAGTGAGAAAAAGAATCTTTTAGTGAGCTAATATTAGTTAATGTAATTTAATATATCAAATATATAATTATACATTAAATTATCGAATCAACACTTGATCCGATAATCCGGCTATTTCACAAATAACCGACTAATATAATCTGTATCAGTTCATCGAATCAACACTTGATCCGATAACCCGGCTATATCACATATACCCGGCCGATATCTCATATCACGAGAATCTAATACGGTATCACATACACGTATTGTTCTCGGTCCCGCACATATCATATATGTGCTCCTACTCCGTTTTGCCTGAGCCAAGAAACCTCTGTGTAGGACTCTAAAGAATCATCCATACGCCGACAGTAGGTGATGATCATATCAAACACCCGCAAGCTGCAAGCGGTCAGCTAAACGTAACAGCCATCCGGGTATTGAGCGATCAGAAGATCAACAAGCAAGCCTGTACATTCTCCCGTGAATCCAACCAGTAACACTCCCGTACAATCCGGTCTCTTCGTCTGATATGTCGCATATCTCGCCTAGGGGTGGAAAACGTCAGACCCCAGTAACTTGATAAGTCGTGTCGATATGAGGTCTATAACAGTTCGAGAAACTACTGATAACACTTACCAGTAAATCTCAGCAACCCTGGCTAGGGATTTCTAGTTATAGCCAATCGAACACAGCGCAACATCAACTCCCTATACCGGGAGAGACGAATCCCCTCCTATCGCTCATTGCCTCCATGTGATTCGGGATTGTACCCAAAAGCCACCTTCTTGCATGCCTTCTTGGACGTGGTATGATGGAAATCAAAGCACAGTGGGAATCACACAAGACTCTATGATGATCTCGGGTCTACAGACTAACCTGTACTAGTGTCACCAGAGAACTGCCATGTGACGTGAGGTATGATACCATCTGGGAGTTCTCGGCGAGTCCGTCCAGTGTACCCAGTCTCCACTGAGCATCCGTACACCATCCTTGATGTCAAACACCGATGGATATGGGATCATCCATCGCCCATCATATGGGTCAAGATGCGTATACACTAGTCTACTCTGGTGTATCGATGCCCTGTCTCGATACACCCTCGACTAGGAACTATTATAGGATGTACTCATCGATTACAGTGGCCCCACTAGTATGATCTCATCATAGTCCCAGTAGTCGAGTACATATCCTAAGGGCTTTATCAACATGTGTAAGACAGTAAACTAATATAAGTCAACATGTTAAGATAAAGAGCAACCGGATAGCATACTATCATGTCGAGAAAGAAAGTCCTCCCTATATATGTCCAAGCATCCACTACAATATACATCATATGTACAGTAATGGCCTCTAGGGCATACATATAACTAACAATCTCCCACTTGCACTAGGGCCATCTGTTGTGGTATCGCATACCTAGCATCCCGAATAATCTCTCAAACTGTATCTGAGGAATGGCCTTCGTGAGTGGATCCGCGCTGTTGTCCTCTGTGTCTACTCTCCTAACCTCAATCTCCCTGGAGATTAACCATATCCATGATCAGGTGATACTGCCTAAGAATTATATCTAGATTTTTGATGGGACGGTGGTTCCTTGGCTAAAACCACAACTCCATTGTCACACAATGGCAGGAACTGAGTTCATCTCATGAACTATTATCTATATCCAGACTGCCTCTTTGGTTGCATCCTTGGTAACGACGTATCTTGCCTTTAATCCTCTAGTAAGTCACGGTATCTAGCTTGGAACTCTTCCAACATACCATCCCTCTACTGAGGGTAAAGACAATACCTGCGACTGACATTTAGTCGTCCTTATCATCCTGGAACCTTTCCAGTGATTCTCCCCATGATCGATTGATACCATCTCACTACAACTAGTGAGTATCCTAACATCCAATTAGATCTATCTCATAGATCCAAAACCCAGGATTTAGGAGGTATCACTTTGATCCTATATGGAGAATCCTTGTGATAAGCGGAGATTGACCGAGCGTAGAATAGGAAACTCCTTTCCTATCAAGAGTATGTTATCCACGTACAATACGAGGATCACCACCATACTCCTTACTACCTTTTTGTATATACAAGGTTCATCTACCATTTTGATGAAGTCAAACTATTTGACCACCACATCAAAATAGACGTTCCAACTCCGCGATGGTTGCTTTATCACATAAAACATCTTGCACACATTTCCGCTGCTCCCACTATCTACGAAGCCCTCTGTCTGTGTACTTATAGACGCTCTCTTTCAAAACATCATTTAGAAAAGCAGTCATGACACCCAACCACCAGATATCGTAGTTATGGTATGTAGTAGTGGTAAGTAGGATCTGGATGGACTTAAGCATAGCTTTGAAAGTTTTAACTTTTCCATGTACACCAAGTAATCTTCTCAAGATATACTTGCTCCTGATGGGGATTTAACCCTTCAGATAAAGCAACCAAATTCCGTACTTTGTTGGTGTATAAGGATTCTATCTCAGATAGCTAAGCATCTAGCCATTCTTACAGAGTCCCACTCCTGATGGCCAGCTCGAAACTAGTTGTGTCATCATCTCATGATGCAATCCTCGCTCCCACTGTCATAGAGAAAACCGAAATATCTCTCAGGTGGGTGAGGAACCCTACTAGATCGGCAGAGAGGCTGAGGTTCGTTAGAATCTATTGAATCCTTTGGTTTTACCAAATCATCTGATGTAGTTTGTATAGCTGGAACTCCTTCCAGTTCCACCTCATGACCACTAATTTTTTTACAAGAAATTCCCTTTCACAAAGGTGGCATGCTGAGAAACAAAACATCTTTTGTTCCTCGGTTAGGTAGAAAATATTCCCTTGCGAATGCTTGGGATATCGAACAAACTTCCACAGATCTGACTTTGCCTCGAGCTTGTCCGGATTATGCTTTTAGACATAGGCTGGACAACCCCAAATCCTAACTTACTTAAGATATGGGCTCTTCCCATTCCATATCACATATGAAGTGGTAGGCAACTGATTTGATTGGAACCCTATTCAATAGGTATGCGGTTTCACAAGTGCATAACTCTCAAAAGAAAATAGGAAACTCAGTAGTACTCATCATAGAGCGCACCATATCTAATAGGGTGTGATTGCTCCGTCCCCATACACTGACGTGTTGTGGTGTATACGGAGGAGTAATGCTGAGAGAGAATCTCATTCTCCTTTAGAATAGTCTAGGAATTCCGTGCTCAAGTATTCTCCTCCTTGATCGCATCAAAGGACATAATACTTATACCCGTTTTTGGTTTTCTACTTCTAACTCATATTCATTGAATTTCTCAAAAGGTTCAGACTTGTGTTTCAACAGGAACATATGTCCGAATCTTGAGAGATAAACAGTGAATGTAATGAAGTATAAAGAACCCGTCTTGGCATGTGTAGACAGGGAACTTACATACATCATCATGTATCAATCCCAAGAGTTCACCAACTCTTTCTCTGTTTCCAATAAACAGAGCTGTGGTCATCTTATCTTTGTGACATGACCGGCAAGTTTCACAAGATGTAAATTCAAACTAATTTAAATATGCATCTAAATGTAACTTCAGCTAGTCGGGTCGCATTGATATGACCTAGTCTACAATGCCTCAAGAAGGATTCGTTCATTTCTGAACCCTTCCTCTTGTGTGTGTTCTGTACACTAAGAACTGTGGTTTGATTTAGAACGTCTATGCTTTTAGATAACGTGCCTGAACCGATCAACTCTTGATATAGGAAATGTTCAAAACATTATCCAACAATACAAAATTATATCCTTCTTTATCAAATAAAGATACTTGATATGATGTTGTATATCAGGTTCGGTATCTAATAACATTCGTTCAGAATCAATGTATTCTGGTAATATAGGGTGATAACTACCAACAGACTTGGCTGCAACACTTGCACCGTTTCTATCTCATGAAACTTATCACCCGTTCTCAGTTCTCTACCTATCTGTAGCCCATGTAACAAATTACATTTGTGGGATCCTGATCCGGTATCATATACCCAGGACGTAAAGAATATTGAGAAACAGTTCTGTGTAATGAACACACCCGAAGAAGATGCATCAGCATGCTCTTTCTTCGTTTGGGCGGCACGGGAATTCTGGTAATCCCCTATTTCCTGCTCTGTCTTATAACAATTATAAGTTTGATCGGGACCAACGTTCCCCAGCTCAGTATAACAAGCGGGTTCGGTCAATACATCCGTATTATTATCTTGATTAAGGCATGACATGGTCGCTACCTGGAGAGAGAGAGAGAAGAAAACACTTAGCGTATGCTCTTGCAAGACTAGATTGGTTATTAATATACCTAATCAGGATGTCTCCCACTGTTTTAGTCAAATATTCCTTCAAACCCTAAAAGGAAAGACTAGCCGGGATTAATTACACCCTACAAGTTTGCCAATCTTTCAGTCAGGCCAGTGCCGGTACTTTGAGGGAGGTTCTCCGTGCTTTCGCACGGACCTAATTAAAGTAAACCTCGTTTTCCCAGGGGCGTAACCCCGTTGACACCTTTCTAGACACCTACTTGATCGGCTAATTGTAATGTGTAAAACTCTCCCAGGAGTAACTCTTACTCACAGCGGGTATCGAGATCGAACTATCTCATAGAAGGTATGCAATCTCATTGCAAATTTCAACACTTAAAATTCCCAATAATATTTTGCCCCTAGCATCTTATGACCTTGGCTAAGGTCAACAAATCATAAGTGCTAGCCAAGTTCAACCCGTCATTTCCCGATTGAATTAAACCCACCCGCACGACCCTTAGCTAAGGTCAACAAAGTCGCACGACTACCCTAACTCAATCGCATCATATGCTTATACATATAAGCACCAATTAGCTACCGTACACTACGCCTTGGCTAAGGTCAACAAACGCAGCACGAATACTAAGTAGTACTTATCTGAAATGACGGAGGGCTACGACAGGTTTTTAAGAAAACCCTTTGCGTAATGAACTTGATATCGTTGTAGAATCGAGTGATTTTAAATGAAATGTTTCTGAGGCCTTTTCTAGTTTTGCTAAAGAGGTCACCCCGGTGAAGGGATCGTTGGCTCTTTCCTCATCGAATAAGGTGCAGGATATTTCACAAACATCACTATGCAAAGCAAAAACTATAGAAGCAATCAAAAGACAAACCGAGTATGCAGCATCTGCTAGTTTCGCTAAAAAGGTCATTCCCGGTGAAGGGATCTCGGCTCTTTCCTTATCGAATAAGGTGCTGGATGTTCTACAAGGAACACCGCTATGTAAAGCAAGAACTAGAGCTACCAGTTTTTAAACATGTTTCTACAACATCTTTAGGTTTCTTTTATTTCATTAATCTCATTAATGAATCCCATTTTATTATGCTTCACAAGCATCAGATATGAAACGAAATCAACAATATACAATATATATCTCATATATATAATATAAACATTCGTCTCAGGCAGTAATATGATCTCATCACAGAACATTGCAGCAGAAGAACACATATGAAATATACTAGGAGGTCCGTGTTTTTAATATGAACCTTTATAAAACACGGATTCCACGGTCGCAATGAATAGCCAAACCCACAACCCTAGACCCCTACGAGAGCGGCAAGTAACCCTGCCAGTTCTAGAGTTAGGAGACCCGGTCTTGACTCCTCGAGATGGTCTCCCACTGGAACCTAGAACCCGGTTACTTGTGCTCCCCGCCTTGGGTCTACCTAATGCGGAAAAGTAAATAATATACAATGGTGACATCATCCTCAGCCCGGAAGTGCCCCAATAAAAGAATATTACATACAAATTGAATTTTACATGAATGAAAAAGAGAAACTCTCATCTCACATAAAACCCCGGCTATTCAAACACGACGATCCAATATAACATATCACAGCAACACATAATATCACATATCATCAACGTAAGTAAGTATGCATACACCGATTGTTATTGATGTATAGCAACGAAAACCGGCGATACAACTGCATACCACACTTACGGTCACAGAAAAGAAAGTGTAAAATTACAACAGTTGGAATCCGCAACCTTCTTAGACATCGCATGCCTAACCAAATGAATTCCTTAGACATCGCATGCCTAACAATTATAAACCCCGCATTTTAGTCTCGATCACGAAAACACTTTTCAATATCTAGTCGGGCAATTCAACAAGATTCCCGACAACCTGGTCGAGTGCTCGTCGAAAACTTTAGTAGACGGCCGCACCCCCAATGTCGTCGATGAAGTGCACTAAGGTGGAACACCGCTGCCACGAGCACCTGAACGGATGCTTTTGGCGACGGGGTTCTCCTACAGTCACTTGGTCGGGGCAATGGAGCATGGCTGTCTATTATATTTACCCGGCGAGTATCCGCGTACGCAACGTGATTGCGACGGACTTTTGATCGCATCAAAATCCCGTGGCAACCGATCATCAGAGACTGAACTGCTAGATTTATAACATTCAAATTAGTTATCTCATAACTACTTGTGGATTCCAAATACTGTATCACATTCCAGATAAATAGACAATGTTAAACTTTCCGATCGAATAAATAAACACCCAAGGTTTCCCAAATAATTCTCAACACTAGAAATTAGTTTTAAAACATCCATCATATGCCACAGTACCAATGGTCCAGCTGTAGAAGGGTCAAACCAACGCCTCACATGTGGAAATGCCATACTGCCACAAACCCTAAGGTTTAGAAACGGTTCAGACGGTCACATAATCGAGTTAAGGTTTGTTTTCTTCTAGAGGGTCCACCGCGTTACTTGCACGACTAAGAACGTTCTTAAACTACGGAAAAATCCAACACTTGGAAATTTTCCGGCAGGGGAAAAAGTGAGTTATTGATATCCGTTCGAACTTTTTAACACGTTCTAAATTACCCGAAAAAACTAAACGAAGTTAAACTTTCCGATCGAATCAACGAATACAAAAAGATCTCCAGAACACTCAACACTTGAGTATAATTTAAAATTCCCAGAAGCATGAATAAGTACCCAAGAATCATACCTAGAAGTACGAGCCCCTATCTCCTCATTATGGCCACGAAACCGCGGCCAAACCCTTGGTTTGGCCGCGGTTCCGTGCTCTAATGATTGAGTTAGCGCTTCGATCTTCACAGTGTTTCTTAGAATTCCCTGCTTATTTTTCTGATTATTTTTAATACAGAAAAATCAGCATTTTATAAAATTTCCAGAGAAGGGTAAAAACCGGGGTTTCGGGGTTCGATCGAACTGTAAACTTCGTCTAGACTTCGCCTAAAGCTCTAGCTTGGCTCTGATACCACTGTAGGGTTACAAGGCACTCTCATAAGGGTTTATAAGGCATCAACCATGCCCGTTTCAAAAATTAGACGTGCCGAACAACCCTAACCAAGATCTTGAACTAGAGATTAGGTGAAACAAATAGCAAGTAAACAACTTTACTTCTAAGAGTTAGGGATTACAACCTTTGCAGTTCGGTCCTTCACTTCATAAGCTCCGTGTTGTGGTCCCTTCGCTGCGATCATCAAGTTCCCGGACACTAGAGAGCCTCCACGAAGAGAAAGATGTAAGCTCGCTTCCGATCTTCGATAACTAAGATGATCTACCTTGAAGTTTCTTTAACATAAGCTCTCATTTACTAATAAAGTGAACACCCTAATCTAATTGGCAAGAATAAATTAGGACGATGAAGTAGGAATTTAGCTCTCATTTATTTTCTTAATCTCACTAATTTTCATCACTTCATAAAAAGCTAGAAAGCTTTTCATGCAAAGAAGAAGAAGGAAGAAGATGATCTATTTCTTTTGTGATGAATAATGAAAGTAGTGTGAGGTTAGAAATGCAACCATGGTTCAAGTGAGAAGACTTAACCATTGTAGAGAGTTTACTAGGGTTAAGGGTTTGGGTTGGGTTAAAGAATATCTCACAAAAATATCTTTAACAAATATCTTTGCTTAAAACAAAAGCAAAGCTTCTAGAAGCTACTAGAAAAATTAACCGAAATAAAACCCTAACCATGTTTAATCTCCTCTAATCATGTTGCATTTATAACCATAACATGTTACAATATTATATATCACATATACAATATTTATTGTAACAAAATAAAATAATACAATTAACATATATCAATGTATTACCCGAGTGAGAAAAAGAATCTTTTAATAAGCTAATATTAGTTAATGTAATTTAATATATCAAATATATAATTATAAATTATCGAATCAACACTTGATCCGATAATCCGGCTATTTCACAAATAACCGACTAATATAATCTGTATCAGTTCATCGAATCAACACTTGATCCGATGACCCAGCTATATCACATATACCAGGCCGATATCTCATATCGCGAGAATCTAATACGGTATCACATACACGTATTGTTCTCGGTCCCGCACATATCATATATGTGCTCCTACTCCGTTTTACCTGAGCCAAGAAACCTCTGTGTAGGACTCTAAAGAATCGTCAATACGCCGACAGTAGGTGATGATCATATCAAACACCCACAAGCTGCAAGCGGTCAGCTAAACGTAACAGCCACCCAGGTATTGAGCGATCAGAAGATCAACAAGCAAGCCTGTACATTCTCCCGTGAATCCAACCAGTAACACTCCTGTACAGTCCGATCTCTTCGTCTGATATGTCGCATATCTCGCCTAGGGGTGGAAAACGTCAGACCCCAGTAGCTTGATAAGTCGTGTCGATATGAGGTCTATAACAGTTCGAGAAACTACTGATAACACTCACCATTAAATCTCAGCAACCCTGGCCTGGGATTTCTAGTTATAGCCAATCGAACATAGCGCAACATCAACTCCCTATACCGGGAGAGACGAATCCCCTCCTATCGCTCATTGCCTCCATGTGATTCGGGATTGTACCCAAAAGCCACCTTCTTGCACGCCTTCTTGGACGTGGTATGATGGAAATCAAAGCACAGTGGGAATCACACAAGACTCTATGACGATCTCGGGTCTACAGACTAACATGTACCAGTGTCACCAGAGAACTGCCATATGGCGTGAGGTATAATACCATCTGGAGTTCTCGGCGAGTCCGTCCAGTGTACCCAGTCTCCACTGAGCATCCGTACACCATCCTTGATGTCAAACACCGATGGATATGGGATCATCCATCGCCCATCATATGGGTCAAGATGCGTATACGCTAGTCTACTCTGGTGTATCGATGCCCTGTCTCGATACACCCTCGACTAGGAACTATTATAGGATGTACTCAAAACTACCGTGGCCCCACTAGTATGATCTCATCATAGTCTCAGTAGTCGAGTACATATCCTAAGGGCTTTATCAACATGTGAGAGTAAGATAGTAAACTAATATAAGTCGACATGTTAAGATAAAGAGCAACCAGATAGCATACTATCATGTCGAGAAAGAAAGTCCTCCCTATATATGTCCAAGCATCCACTACAATATACATCATATGTACAGTAATGGCCTCTAGGGCATACATATAACTAACAAGAATATCATCAGCAGAAGCTCATATATGAAAATACAGGATTATACTAAGAGATACATATTTTGTATTTAGCCAACAATAGAAAATACGGATTTCATAGTCGCGATGAATAGCCACGCCCACACCCCAAGACCCCTATCAGAGCGGCAAGTGACACTACCAATTCTAGAGTTTAGGAGACCCGGTCTCGACTCCTCGAGATGGCCTCCCACTGAACCCTAGAACCCTGTCACTTGTGCTCCCCTCCTTGGGTCTATCATAGTGCGGAAAAGTTAATAATATACAATAAGGGTGACATCATCCTCAACCCGGAGGTGCCCCAATAAAAGAATATTACATACAATTGAATTTTACATGAATGAAAAAGAAAAAACTCTCATCTCATATAAAACCCCACGGCTATTCATACACGACGATCATTTACATCATATCTCAGCAACATATAACATCGCATGTCATCAACGTAAGTAAGTATGCGTGTCCCAATTGTCGTTGATGTATAGCAACGAAACCAGCGATTCAGCACATACTACACTTACGGTCGCAGAAAAGAAAGTGACGAACAACACTTGTAATCATCACTTTCACAGCTAGCTAGACGAAATTAAACGTTTCGATCGAATCAACGAATTCCTAAAATTTCCCAGAAAGGAGTCAGTGATTAAAAATACCCAGAAGCATGCCCCAGTAGCTAAGGACCAACCGTAGAAGCGACGACCATTGTCTCACCCAAGTTGCCGCGGAACCTCCGCAAAACTTAGGGTTTGGCCGCGGTTCCACGACTAATAGGTCGAGATATGGGCTCGTTCTTCTAGAGGGTCCATAGTTTTACTTGCATGATTTTCTGAGAATTTTTAATGTGAAAAATTTCAACTTTTGAAAAATTTCCAGGGAAGGGGCTATGGTTTGAGTTTTCGGTGTTCGATCAGACTTTTATCTTCGCCTAGTTGTTCCCTGATGCTCTAGCTTGGCTCTGATACCACAGTAGGGATTCCTTAGCACCTTAACTAGGGTTTGCAAGCATCACACATGCCACAATAAAAATTTTAGAGGGTGTTAAGTAATCTAACCTAGGAATCGAACTAAAAATTTAGGGAACTAGCAACTAGTATCATATACTTGAACTATTTAACACTAAGAGGTGAGTGATACAACCTTTGTAGAACTCCCTCCTTGACTCCTTGGATTTCCTAGGGTGTTTGAACGGGTCCGCTTGTGTCCTTCGTCGTCCACGACGATCCACCACGGAGTTGCTTTGTTCAAGCTCCTAGCTTCACTAGAACAAAGTAGAAGTGATGCAAACAACCTACACTAGTGGGCTATACTAGTATAGATTGGTGATGTGGGTTTAGATCTCACTCAAAAACCTTTTCTTTTTATGTTCTTCAATCACTTTTGAAACCCTAAAGAGCTTGAAAGAGGAAGAAGAAGATAATGGCTAAGCAAGAGCTCTTTTGAGATAATTCTGAAAATAAAATGAGAATAGAAAATATATATGAGAGTCACACTCACAAACAACCATGGTTTCAAAATATCTAGATATTTTGAATTGAGTTAAAAGCCAAATGGGAAAAAATAAATCACGGTTAAAAGTTAGGTGAAGTGTAGAAGAGTGTGGAAACTTTGCAACCATGAATTAATCCCATTTTCTTTTTCTCAAAAATAAATATATAGATATTTATATACCATGTGAGTCTTGCATTGACATCTCCAATATATAAAAAACCATGATACATGTATGCATGTATGTATGCATTCATATCATCATATGCACTTACACCCATTCATGCATACATCCAATTAGAAAAGGTTTCAAGTGAAAAAGCTAATGGTCACTAATTATCAAATTAACAATTGATATAATAAACTGGTCATATCAAATACGACCCGACCAACAGAAAACGCTAGATTAGAATGCGATATCATATACACGCATTTAATCAAGCACCCACGCATATCACCATACGCATCCCACATCGTTTCGCCTGAGCTAGGTAACCCCTTTGTGGGACTCTAAGACTCGTCAATACGCTAGCAGTAGGCAGTGATCATATCACATACCCATAAACCGTCGGTGGCACCAGCAGTACGTAACGGCTCCCAGGTATTGAGTGATCAGAAGAAAAACAAGCGAACCTGTAAAAACTCCTGTCGAGCCAACCGGCAACACTCACCGTACAGTCCGGTCTCTTTGTCAGATATGCTGCATATCGAGTCCAAGGAATGGTATCGTTGACCCCAATAACTCAATAAGTCATGCCGGTGAGTGTTTCATAACAAATCGAGAAACTACTGATAACATTTATCAGTAAATCTCAACAGCCCTGGCCAAGGACTTCCTATTATAGCCAATCGAGCATAGCGCAACATCAACCCCCAATACCGGGAAAGACGAAAACCCCTCATATCGCTCATTGCCTCCATGTTCCTCGGGACTATACCCAAAATCCACCTCTTTGCCCAACCCAGTAGAGCCGTGGTATGGTGGAAATCAAAGCACAGTAGGAGAACACACAAAACTCTATGACGATCTCGGGTCTACAGACTAATATGTATCAGTGTCACCTGAGAACTGCTATCCGACGATAGATATAATACCATATAGGAGTTCTCGGCGAGTCCGTCCAGTGTACCCAGTCTCCACTGAGCACCGGCATACAATCTTGATGTCAAACATCAATGGATATGGGATCATCCATCGCCCATCACATGGGTCAAGAATCATACACGCTAGTCTAATCTGGAATATCGATGCCCCGTCTCGATACACCTACGACTAGGGACATTTCAGGATATGCTTATAAACTATATATGTCCCACCAGTATGATCTGCATCATAATCACAGTAGTCAAGAAAATATCCTGAGGGTTTTATCAACATGTACCAAATGAATAAAAGCATGATCAAGCGAACATGTCAAGATAAAGAGTAACCGGATAGCATACTATCATGTCGAGCAAGAATGTCCTCTGAATATATATATATATATATATATATATATATATATATATATATATATATATATATATAATACATCCACTATCAAATAATGGCCTCTAGAGCATACATATATCCAACATTCCCTTGTCACCAGAAAGTATGATGGTCAGTCCTCGTCCATGACGAGCTCGCCCTGACCGCATCACTAGCAGCAGCTTAATCTGCGCTCAAACCATGGTGACAGGAAGCTCAAGCATGTATCGATGAAGGTAGATCTATGGAACGAAAGGAATCAACAGATCCAAAATGTATACATGATCATAGGGAGGAACTGAATCAATGAGAGTATGATCGTAGGAACGAATAGAAGCACGGATCTCAAGAAATGTACATCCTAATGTCACTTAAGCAGAGTATCGTATCGTAAGTATGCCGCGGAACATACACACGGTACGTCACTCTACTCAAGCTACCTACTCCATCAATCAAGGTTAACCTAAGCGACGAAAGTTCGGGTCTAATACCCCCTCAGTCAAGTCTAAGTTCCGTAAGTTCAAGCCAAAACTAGGACCAAGGTTAAACCTAACGCTTTGATACCAACTTTGTCACGACCCAGAATTTAGCTCGTGACCGGCACTTAAATCACACAACGTCTAAAGGCGTAACGTAATTCAAGTAAGCCGAAGCCCAGAAATCTAAATCTTTTAAGGAAAATAATAGAGGTGAAGTTTTGAAATAAAGGTATGATGAAAACAAAAAAATTCTTTAAATGCATAGATAATGATATATGAAAATGCAAGTGGGTTAAATACTAGTTGAAAACATTTTTCGTCTTTAAAAAGATTTGGGCAGCACCTCCCTAGTATATTTTGATCCAAAACACATACAAGCAATATATATAGGCATCTCCAAGTGGGAGCTAGCTCTTCGCCAATCGGCGGAATCACAACCACGCAAGTAAGCAATATATACGACGCCCAACGGCGAAGATCAACACAGAAAGAACGATAAATAAAGCAAGACATCAAAACCTCCAAGAAGCGAACATAAAACTCATCGCTCTAAGTCTCGCAACCACAAGTCTGTCTAAGTCCACTAAATATAGAAAGTCTTGTTTCTGATTGATGGAGTTTATCTAGATACAATAGAAATAATAAATACAAGAGTAGGCACGATCCAATTTGTCCCACCTACCATAGCAAAACAACCTGAATGCAAGCTGTGTACCAGCGATACCGCTACTGATCCAAGCGGTCGAAACCTACAAGAAACTGTGGCACAACGGGGGTGAGTTGCCAACTCGTGAGTAGAAAACATCAGCGGGTAGAAATCGAATAAAGCAACGATTCCTAGATCATACTATATTATGAAGGTAATACTATGATATCTAGGGTAACCATGCCTGCATATATGTCAACAATATAAACAATGCCAATGGCATATACCAATAAACATCTGAATCATATACCTGTACGCATGTGGATATCATCCACGTGTGTCCATCAACGACACAACCAACCTCCTGGAACCTGAGTGTCCAACACAGAATATTGTATGTTGTCCGATGCCCCTTATGACAAAGGGGTTGGTACTCGTACTATATTCTGTTTACTTGTGACTTCTCTAGTTTTATACATGTGTTTCGCTGAAATACAAGGTCCAAATTTTGAGAAGTTATAGGTATAAGAATAAAGAAGAGAACCATTTGTTACAAATATCATGATTCTTCAAGGTGATCGAAGATGTAGATACTTGTGTATGGTATTCCGTTGTAAGTAATAGTTTTGAGAACTAGCTTCTATTTCAGGTTACTCATACGTGGATGCATTCCTTGATGAGTAATGTTGCTTGGCCTCCTTCCATTTGGATGATATGCACTGGTAATAGCTGCATGATTTTGAATCTGGTTCGAATTAAATTAGTGCCTTTGTTTCTATATGGTATATAGAATGGATTCGTATCTTAACAATGTTAAGGTATATGGAGTAGTCCGGCTAATGCTTAAAACCAGAATCTAGACAAACTCTAGGCACGTTTCAGTAATGGCAGTTTGTGGGTTATACCGGGCTTTGACGAGGGTTAACTTTCTACCATCTGGAAGATCAATAGTTATATTGTTCTTAACTGGCCACAATTTTAGTAAAATGGATTCTTTTCAGAAAACATTAATGGGAGTATGGTAGAACTGGAAGTAATTCCAAAACCACAAACGATTACTGAAAATTTAATAGAACCTGAGGATTCAATTGGTTTCGACAATCCATTAGCCACTCCGCAGATTTGGTTGGTAACCTTAGGCACCCGAGAGGTACTTCGGTCTCCTCAAAGACGGTGACAGGGAGGTTCTTGTTTACCCAAACTTACCACTACTGTTGTTCCAGACTATAAGACATGGCAGGAGGATGAGTATAACGTCGTTCTAAACTAGCTTTAGAAGTGCACGTGTATATGACTCTGCCAGAGGGCTGTTATAGTCAGTAGGAGCAGCGGAAGCATAGTGGGCAAATAGCTTATGTCTATCTATAGACTAAAGCAGGTAAAACGGATATAGATCATCTATTTTTGATGTAAAAGTAATAAAGTATGACTTCATCAGAGCAACAGATGGATCTGGATTTGAGAAGGTAGTAGGGAGAGATGTCTTGGTATTTGGATGACATGCTCTAGATAGGAAGTGATATTCCTATACTACGATCGTTTATACTGTGGTTGTCACAAGGGGTTTCTCCACATAGGATCTGGATAAAATATCTGGGATTCTGGTGACTGGATCTATGGTTTTAGATCTAGATTTGGCAAGTGTCCCAATTTGGGTACTTGACACTATTCTAAAGTGTTTTAGAATGGAAGATTCCTGGCGAGGTGGTGTACCTACAGGTGATGGAGTCACCCTCTCCAAAGAGATATCTTCAAGACTGATGAGGAGAGGGTTTTGAATGATTAGCATATCACTTGCTTAGGAAATTGAATGAATAATGGGATGTCAAGTACAACACCAGATATTGTTTTTGCACTGGCTGCAAGAAACATATATTAATCGAATCCTGGAGAAACATTAGGAAGAAGTTATGAACATAAGTCGATGTTCTTTGTATATGGTAACGGCAACCTCCTCCGAAAGGCGGTTATCATTTGAGGCTTCCAAGGTGACGTGGATGACAGAGTGGTCAAGGTTATAATTTTCCCTTTTCTAAGAGGCAGTATGTTGGAAAGGTGGTCCAAGCGAATATTGAGCCAGGCATGGCGTAGGATACTGATTAAATTCAGTGGATGATACAGTCTAAGAAGTTTGTTGGATTTGTAGTTCATTAGTGAACTGGGTCCCATCATACATCCAGACAAATTCTAGGAAGTTTATATATAGAGAGATATAGAAGGAAACACTGGAGCGGATCCACTCACTGGGGTTATTTCTCGAACGCAATAGTTTCACAAACGGGCTTTGTGAGACTGATTAGTAGAGAAGTTGGGTGTTCGGTATCACACGGCCTGTGAGTATGCGGCATCGCAATAATTAGCTTTAAGTGCAAGTGGGAGATTGTTGGCTATAGTGCCCTCAAGTCAATTATTGAATCACATACATGCGATTATGATGATTGAGGGAGGACCTATACCGGTAGAACAGTCTTACTCGAGATAGTAGTATGCTATCTGGTTTGTCTTTATCATCATGTACAGCATTAGGTGGCATTACAAATCACTATTACATGTTGATAGAGCCCATAGGATTCTTTCTTGACTACCAGCATTATGATGGCGATCATATACGTGGAAGCTGGGTGGTCTATAAGCACATCCTTAATGTCCCTAGTCGTGGGAGTATCGAGACTGGGCATCAGTACTCCAGAGTAGACTAGTGTATACTTATCGAGACCCCGACGAGGAGCGGTGGCCGGTCTCACAAGCCATTGGTGTATGTCAGTCACCTAAGATAGTGTACGTGTGCTCATTAGGTTATGAGTACACTGGACGGACTCGTTGGGAACATGCTAGTTGGTATTTTACCTATTGTCGGATAGTAGTTCCCAGGTGACAAGAGTACAGCTTAGTCTGTCGACCTGAGATCGTCATTTTTCTCATGTGAGTTCCCACCGTGCTTTGATTACTATCCTACCACGGTTCAAAGGAGTCGTGCAAACAGGTTTTAGTTGGGTACAGTCCCGAGCCACATGGAGGCAGTGAGCAAATCGTTGGGGATTCGTCTCTCCCGGTATTGGGGGTTGATGTCGCACAGTGCATGAGTGGCCATCACCAGAAATCCTCGGCCGAGGTGGACAAGAATTACTGATTTGGATCAGTAGTTTCTCAGTGGGTGATGGGCTTCATATATAGGCATCCCCAAGCGGAAGCTAACTCTTCACAAATCGGCGGAATCACAACCACGCAGGTTAGCAATATATACGACGCCCAACGGTGAAGATCGACACAGAAAGAACGATAAATAAAGTAAGACATCAAAACCACCAAGAAGCGAACATAAAACCCATCGCACTAAGTCTCGCAACCACAAGTCTGTCTAAGTCCACTAAATATACAAAGTCTAGTTTCTGATTGATGGAGTTTATCTAGATACAATAGAAATAATAAATACAAGAGTGGGCATGATCCAATGTGTCCCACCTACCATACCAAAACACCCTGATTGCAAGCTGTGCGCCAGCGATACTGCTACTGATCCAAGCGGTCGAACTCTACAAGAAACCGTGGCACAACGGGGGTGAGTTGCCAACTCGTGAGTAGAGAACATCAGCGGGTAGAAATTAAATAAAACAACGATTCCTAGGTCATACTATATCATGAAGGGAATACTATGATAACTAGGATGACCATGCCTACATATATGTCAAAATTTAAACAATGCCAATGACATATACCAATAAACATCTGAATCATATGCTTGTACGATGTGGATATCATCCACGTGTGTCCATCAACGACACAACCAACCTCATAGAACCTGAGTGGCCAACAACGACACTCGAACATCATGAAAGCATATGCATATATGTATGAGGATATCAACCAACGTGTGTCCATCAACGACACATCAATATCATGGAACCCCAACACCGACATTCGAAACATCATGAAACCCATGTCCAGCATCGACACGTAAATCCTCATATCTCAGGCCCCGCATCCTCAGATCGGCCCTCATATCTATCTCGGGCTCTGTCAGTTCGGATCGGCCCATATCATCTGATCTCACGACTCCGTTCGGTATCCTCCGGATAACAGCCGGGTCGAAACTACCCCCGGCAGGTAGTGCTCCCCATGCCAGGCTCATCGTCTACATCTCGAGCTTCTTGCCCTGGGGTACCTCACCGGGTCCACCATGTACCCGCAGATGGTGCCTCCCACTCCTCGAATCGAGTATACTCATTGCTCAGAACTGAGAAAACTCATGGTGGACGCCTCGAAATATCATATCAAGAGAAACAACATTTTTAAAACAATACACAATTTTCTTTGAAATATAATCACGGTTCTCAAATCCAGAATCTCATGAAAACTGCATCTCAATGCATATAATCATAAAGTATGATATATGCAAACATAAAACAGAAATGTGAGCATATCAGTATATCATGTAAACATGTCATGTGATAGTACTAAACATTGAATAGTCTATTACGGTTAAGATTTATATCATGATATGGCAGTTCTACTGTGCAAGTGGCATAGCAATTACCGATGATGAATGTGTGTGAGCCGGCAAATCTGTGTAAGTGTAACATGCGCATCATCGGTAATAGTGCAGGTGTACTAGCAGATGATATCATACAATGGTAAATATCGGAAACATAACACGTATCACACGAGGGATAAGCCAACACAAACATGAACGATGATAAAATACCTAACTACGCATGAACCACACGTTCAGTTTTAAAGAATAAGAATCGTAGTTTTAAAAGTGGGGTTACGGTGTTTTTGAGAAAAGGACGCCATTTGAAAATTCGTAACATCCCTTAAGGTTTCCATTTAAAATGCATACGATTCGTCGTTTTTAGAAATAAGTATGGTTCAGGTGACACTTTTACATCGGCGATCCCGCCTCATAGTACCCAATATGGCAATATCCTCGATCATCATCCTCAAATCACGAGCGCGGATCAATCGTCCGGTAAAACTCATCGCGTACAGTAATCAATCATACGGAGACATCAAACAGAATAAGAATTCTATCGTCCTATCATCAATAAGGGTATAGATCTACGGTCTCTTATATTCCATCATCTTTGTTCTCACTTATATATATAACTCAATCTCATATCATATCTTGGCATGCGTATATAATTAATCTCAAATCATATATGGACATATGAATATAAATTTGTATATTGCCTTGCATCCTCAAGCCAACATATCAACTCATGTCATCCTTTCATCATGTCATCTCATACTTACTCTTTTGATCATATCCATAAGTTCATAGGCATAGGTTTTTATAATTATATCTTGTATATCGGTTCTCCCATTACTATGTTGCGGAGGTGCTATACGCCATCCAACCGACTTCCCCCGTACTCACCTGCTAAACTCCCCGCTTAGCCGAAGTCGATTTGCTTCGTCGTCTCGGAAGTCTGTGTGAAGGTACCTACAATCAATACACAATCGCAATAACATTAAAACCGATATCCTAAAATCGTTATGGCACACAAATTGCTTATAGGTTAGAACCTATAGCTTACGCATACAAAATAACCAAATAGCCCTCGTCGTTGATGTACAAACGTCCAACGATGATATCCAAAATCAAATACCAAAACCCAAGTTTCAGAAATCGGAAAACTGAAATCAGCAAATAAGGAAATCGCTCCCAGATTCTACCCTAGGTCAAATCAAGATATTTTGCATATAGTGTTGGTCTAAATATCATATAACAATGCCATATACAAAAAATCACCAACATTCATCCCAATGTTGCCGCAATTTGTGACTACAAACAATAAATCTACGGCCATATTTTAGGTGTTGGGGCTCAGGTTTCAAGGGGTGCTTCTAGGTTGCCTTCTCGCCTCTCTATCATGGGAACTTATTTTATGGTGGTCTCGGGTCATTCCAGATTCCTATATAGCATCACAAACTGTCGAAATCCGATGTCGGGAAATTCTAACTTCGTGTTTTGGGGTTCTAGTCTCTGGTCTTATCCATAAAATTATCACTAACGGCTTGTAAACACTAGCTAAACCTCAATAACAACTTTACAAGTCAAGTCTCTCACTAAACCTCAACTTGGAACATTCTAAGATCACAATCTACACTAAAAAGAACTCTAAACTAAACTAGAGGGTTAAGAAACTAATTACAAGATGAGAATTGGGATTCATACTTCATGGGAGCAACTTAAGAAAAACCCTAGATTCCCAAAGTCTTCAAAATCCAAACTTGAGAGGTCCATAGGATTTAGGATGCGGTGGGAATCATTTTTTGTGAAGGGAGCCATGGGTTTTGATGAGGTTTTGGAGATGATTCCCATAGAGGTGGAGGAGGTGGAAGAAGAGTTGGTGGAGCAAGATGAAGGATGAGGGAAGTGAAGAAAATGAAATGAAGAATGGTGAAGGATGGGAGCCATCCCCTTCCTTCTCTCTCTCTTTCTCACTCTCACTGTCTCTCTTGCCCATGCCCCTTGTCATCATTATGTCTCACATGCTCTCTCTCTTTTTTTTTTGCTTTCTCTTTTTCCCTCTCATTTAATAAAACAAAATAACACAAATACAAATGAAACCAACATGTAATAAATGCAACATGTCATGGTGCACTAACCATGGCTAATTAAAAATACAGATTTGGCTTAATCGTGATTAGTAGTGCACTAATCAAATTTAATTTAAACTTGCATATAATTAATTATAAAATCCCAAAATCCAATAAATACCTTTTTAATAAATAATACATATTAAATCTCCAATTATTGGTATACAATTATTCCACTTTACGAAAAAACCAATTCGCAAATCGAATAGTTTTCGTGAAATATATTATTTTAATATTAAATTCCAAAAATAATATTTTATTTTTTTCTTAAATGTTACAATCTTCCCTTCTTAAATAAATTCGGTCCCCGAATTTTAATTTAAACTCCCAAATACTAAAACATTTCAATAATCATTTTAAAGTAACGGGGCTCCGAAATCACGGGATACTAAAAAATATCCTACTGCATCGAGTGCGCATAAAAACAATTGCAAAACTCCAAATCGAACACCGTCAAGCATTACGCAATCACTGGAGTTATAATGGAAATACAAATCTCGAAATCCACTACTGAAATCCAAATATACTATAGTCAAAATCATAATACGTATATATAGTACACATCCTTGTAAAATCCTTATAAACTGAATAAACACATGCAAAATCCTTTCCAAATCGCCGTGTGATGCGGAACTCACGGTACAATTGGCGGACGCTCAATTGTAAAGTAGTAAATATATCTATATATGTTTTTGCTCAAGTTATACGTCCCGCCTTTTTGAAATATTCCAGAAGGTTTTCCTTTATAAAGGTTTATGTCACTCGCGGACACGTAGGAAATAGCGAGACTATAGCTCATTTTTTAAAACCCCTTGGTAAACTTTTATGCATGCAAAAGTACTCAGGTACTGTCCTGAGATCAGTCCTGCTCGGCTACTATATAATATAGTGCCTATCATGAAAATATAATGCTCAAGAGCAAAAAATTAGCCTCAAAAGGCGTATCCATCATCACGTGCATCTGGTGCGCACGAAAATCAAAGCCAAATACAAGTTCCACGAATGCGCACAAAATCCAAACTAAGTGCAACAGGCGTGCACGGAAACATTTGTCAGGTGAAGCAAGTGTGCACGATAACAACATCTGGTGCATCTATAGTGCACGAAAATCTCAACCCAGTGCAACTAACATGCACGAATGAAAATCTCAATCAAGTGCACTCGGTGTGTACAAAACTACATCTCATGCGCCCAGTGTGCGCAAAATTCAAATCAAGTGCGTCAGGTCCGCACCGAACATCTAGTGCAGTAAAGCGCACGAAAACATAATCTCAGGTGCACTAAGTGCCCGAAAACTCATCAATATCTCAAATACGCACAAAACAACACCGATCAAGCCAAGGTGTATTAAAATCATAAGCATGTGCAACTATGTGCACAAAATCCATATCAATACACTTCAAGCACATGTAAGCTATACCGAGTGCATAAATCAAATCGAATGCGTACAACATGCACAAAATCTCATCGACAGTATCGAAATCCACGGTATCATAACTATGTGCAGGCAAGGTACAAAATCGATTTCAAGTGCAATAGATATGCACAAATCGCAAACCAATGCAGTGGTGTAAAAACATAAATCGAGTGCGATAACTGTGCACAAAAAATGAAATCTCCCTGCGTTCTCAGCACAGCTTTTCCTCGAAAATTTGGCTGTATCCCAACACCTCTGTATACATATCAAATCTATAATCTCAACAGTGAGTAACAACAGCTCGTTAACATCTCGCATGAAGCTCTTGTTCCACCTCTCTTCATTATTGTCCACATCGAAATCACGTCATGCTATCTGCGTATGGAAATTCGTTCTCGGCTACAGTCAATCCGGAGTCTCTTACAAGGACTCAAAATTTCGAACTCGGGCATCTTCACCACTCTATGGAAGATATTAAGCCGGAAACGTTCTCAGGAACTCGTCCAATTTATCGGAGGAAAAATACGCTTCATTCGCCCATTCTCGATCAACTCACACGCATCTGGGTTAGGTCCTTCTATTCAAAACTAGTCAACTTACCGATCTCACATCGGAGCATCCAACGAACAACGTTCTCTCTTGATCGATCTACTCTAGATCTGAGTAAGATTCACCAAACTAGAATTCTTCAACTCAACTGAGCCTGCGTCGGCACATCAAATCAAACGAATCATCTCAGTCACTCAACTCAAGATAGACTAGCTATCTTCATCACGACTCTGTCTGGAAGCTCCAGCGGTTTCAGCACAAAAACTCTGGAAGTGACATCCCAACAATCTCAGCAACAGCTGGGTCATCTATCTGCACGGTAGATAAAATCGTGATCTCGGAGGTAGGATGTACATCAACAGTCCACTCACAATCTGGCAGCCTCTATCAATGGCCCGATCATCCAGTGCAAATCCGAATACTCGCCTCTAACGAGAGGTCACAACACAAACACTAAACCGATACGTTCCTTGTAGGGATTCCTAAGCACCTTAACTAGGGTTTGCAAGAAGCACACATGCCACAATAAAATTTTTAGAGGGTACTAAGTAATCTAACCTAGGAATTGAACTAGAAATTTAGGGAACTAGCAACTAGTATCATATACTAGAACTATTTAACACCAAGAGGTGAGCGATAAAACCTTTGTAGAACTCCCTCCTTGACTCCTTGGATCTCCTAGGGTGTTTGAACGGGTCCGCTTGTGCCCTTCGTCGTCCACGACGATCCACCACGGAGTTGGTTTGCTCAAGCTCCTAGCTTCACTATAACAAAGTAGAAGTGATGCAAACAACCTACACTAGTGGGCTATACTAGTATAGATTGGTGATGTGGGTTTAGATCTCACTCAAAATCCTTTTCTTTTTATGTTCTTCACTCACTTTTGAAACCCTAGAGAGCTTGAAGGAGGAAGAAGAAGATAATGGCTAAGCAAGAGCTCTTTTGAGATAATTCTCAAAATAAAATGAGAATAGAAAATATATATGAGAGTCACACTCACAAACAACCATATTTTGAATTGCGTTAAAAGCCAAATAAGAAAAAATAAATCATGGTTAAAAGTTAGGTGAAGTGTAGAAGAGTGTGGAAACTTTGCAACCATGAATTAATCCCATTTTTTTTTCTCAAAAATAAATATATAGATATTTATATACCATGTGAGTCTTGCATTGCCATCTCCAATGTATGAAAAACCATGATACATGTATGCATGTATGTGTGCATTCATATCATCATATGCACATACTCATTCATGCATACATCCAATAAGAAAAGGTTTCCAGTGAAAAAGCTAATGGTCACTAATTATCAAATCAACAATTGATATAATAAACTGGTCATATCACATACGACCCGACCAACAGAAAATGCTAGATTAGAATGCGGTATCATATACACGCATTTAATCAAGCACCTGCGTATATCACCATACACACCCCACATCGTTTCGCCTGAGCTAGGTAACCCCTTTGTGGTACTCTAAGACTCGTCAATACGCTAGCAGTAGGCAGTGATCATATCACATACCCACAAACCGTCAGTGGCACCAGCAGTACGTAACGGCTCCCAGGTATTGAGCGATCAAAAGAAAAACAAGCGAACCTGTAAAAACTTTTGTCTAGCCAACCGACAACACTCACCGTACAGTCCGGTCTCTTCGTCAGATATGCTGCATATCGAGTCCAGTGAATGGTATCGTAGACCCCAATAACTCAATAAGTCATGCCGGTGAATGGCTCAAAACAGATCGAGAAACTACTGATAACACTTATCAGTAAATCTCAACAGCCCTGGCCAGGGACTTCTTGTTATAGCCAATCGAGCATAGCGCAACATCAACCCCCAATACCGAGAGAGACAAAAACCCTTCCTATCGCTCATTGCCTCCATGTGCCTCGGGACTGTACCCAAAATCCACCTCTATACATGACTCAGTAGAGCCGTGGTAGGGGGGAAATCAAAGCACAGTGGAAGAACACACAAGACTCTATGACGATCTCGGGTCTACAGACTAACCTGTACCAGTGTCACCTGAGAACTGCTATCCGACGATAGATATAATACCATATATGTCACGACCCGAAAGAGCACGTGACTGGCCCTTGAACCATATGAAGTCTATAGGACTCCATCTGATCCAAGTAAGCCAAAAGCCCAGAAATCTAAAACCATTTTTAAGAATAAGTAAAGAAACTGGTTTAAAGAAGTGAAGAAAAACATGTTTGAAATCAAGGTTTTTAAATAACTAAGCCGAATATGCATTTTTAAAAACAGTACAGTCTTTTCTAAAAATTTCGGCAGAGTTTCTTTTGTAAAACTGGCCCCGAATGGGGTATAACAAGGATAACAATATATGCAATGATAAAGGCATCCCCAAGCGGGAGCTAGCTCTTCGTCAATCGACGGTCACCACCACACATGCAACAATAATATACAACGCCAAGTGGCGAGGATCAAATCCAAAAGAAAGCTCAAAAGCAACAAGAAAACCGCAACACTACTAAGCGCGACTCTATGGTCGAATAATACAACGGCGGTTCTGATACAAAAGAACCCACCTATCCAAGCAAATCACCCAAAAGGAAGCAGTGTGCCAGGAATGCCGCTATAGAACTGTACGGCAAACCTGCAAGAACTGGGGCACAACGGGGGTGAGTTGCCAACTCGTGAATAGAAAGATATCTACAAGCAGAGATCGAATGCATGACCCAACCTAGGTCAATACGATCAGATATAAAGAAACCTCAATATGAATAAAGCTGAAGCATGCTAAACTGGCAATGTAATCTCTATACGTGAATGTAGTGCCAAGTGCTCGTGCTAGTGCCTCAGGTAATAGTATGTCATGAATATGAGGTATGAATGCATGAAAGCAGAATACATGTAAATGAAGAAACTGTTTTCATAATTTAGTGAGATTTCCCTTGTATTTTTAGTTGAGGTATCATAATGAAATCAGCATAAAACAGTGCCTAGCATCGGCACAAAACGTAATCCCAATATCTCGATATCTCTGTATCACAGTCTCTGTACCTCGAAATCTCGAAATCCCAATGTCTCAATCATAATATCTAGGGCGCCGTCAGTCCAGACCGGCCCCTACCATCCATCTCAAGACCACGACGGTATCCTCCGGATATCCGACGCGTCGGGTAAAATCACCGGTAGGTAGTGCTCCCCTGCCAGGCTCACATCGTCATCACCACGCGCTTCTTGCCCCGGGGCACCTTACCGGGTCCACCATGTACCCGAAACGGTTCATCCGTCTCCTCGAATCGGGTTTCCAAATCCATCAGCAAACTCATGGTGGACGACTCATACATCATGGGAAAACCGCACTTTTTATTTTAAAGAGAGAAAAGAAGTTTATATAAGTTTTGCGGTTTTCCCCCAAATCCAGAAAATCTCATGGAAATCCGAATCCAATCCTCAATAGCATGTAAACAGTGCATACAGGCATAAAAATCCATGAATAATAACATGCATGATGTAACAACTAATAATTACAATGTCTAATCTAGCATATACGGCAAGTACACTAATATCATGTCTAAATTATTAGCTAACAACCTATGTCGATGCAATAATATTTTCTAAGGTGTACGTGACATGGCAATTACCGATGAAGATGTGTGTGAGCCGGCAAGTAAGTGTACGTGGTACATACGCATCATCGGTAATGGTGCTGGTGTCCTAACAGCATAACATCAATAAAGGAGTATGAAACATAATATAAGCATGCGATGCGATGCGAACCACAATAATGAGCGGAAGCTGAATACTAGACGCAACTATAACTAATCTGCATTAATCTAAAATAACCTCTACAATTGGTGCCTTTTGAAATAACACGAATCATGGGGTTTTGAAAATAGGGGCTACGGTGTTTTTATGAAAAGATACGTCTTTTGAAATATCCGTAGGATCCCTTGGGCTGTCTTTTAAAATACCCACGATTCGTTAGTTTTTGAAATAGGTAGGAGTCTAATCTAATCTAACAACCATCTTAAACTATACGGCTGAACTAACAAGTAGAGCTACGGGTGAGGAAACCGCCTAACATCTGAGTCGATACATATACATACATGTATATATATTAGTCGGTGATCCCGCCTCAATAATATCATATCCGATACCCTATCTATAATCAGACATCCCAAGTCAAGAGTGCGGATCAATCATCAAAATATAGCTTGTACGTAAATCCGTCGTACGGCATCCCAAATCTGGGTACGGGTCAATATCACATTCATCATACTATTTATCTGGTATCCTCTTTATCAAATGTCATGATCGGGGTACTGATCTACGTCTAGTACAATATTGATACCCTCTATGTATGCATGCAGGTGTAAGAATCACTACGTCAAAAGACCCGCTAAAACATCGTGTCGTATCTCAATACGAACCAAATCACATCACCGATCTCCTGGCCTCAAGCCCAATCTCATCGACTCATCTCAAATCCCAAATACTATCCTCAAATCCAGTATATAAACACATAGTCCCATACCCATGTGTAGATATACGCACCATCATATGCACTCTAATAAATGAAAGAATGAATGCAAGTATGTGTGTAAATGTATGTGTGAGTGCAACCACTACTCTAGGGTTCGCACTAAACTAAACCAATATATTCTTATCATCAAAATATCATTATTACCATCAATAACCCTAAACAACACATAATAAATATTCGTGTGTATACGTTTTCGTATACATCACCACGGACTGCGGGGGTGCTATACGCCATCCACCCGACTTCTCCCCACAGATATAAATCTACTCACATTGCTTCTCGTGTGCCAAAGCCGATGTCGCTATCTTCACCTCCTTTGCCTCAACATCACGCGGGGTACCTACAAGTATATCACAATGCTAAAGCACATGAAAATCACATCGGAAACCAAAATAGCACACGCTACCCGCATAGGTAAAAACCTATCGACTCGCATGTAAACACAATCAAAATCCACTTGTCGTTGACGTCCAAACGCCACCCGACAGGAATGAATCACCAAATACCAAAATCCATGCTAAAACAAGTCCCAAATTATACACCAACATAGGAAAATCAACCCAGATTTCACCCTAGATGGAATCAGTCAAAACTAGACATACTCAGGGTCAAAACTAGAGGAAATGGGGGCATGCACAGAAAACGAAGCAATTCCTTAAAATACCTTATTTTAGAATTTTCCATAATTTTTCCCCATTTATCTGTATTTAATTATACCAGAATATTAAAATATTCATTAAAATAATATTAAATTATAAAATTTCCCAAAAATCATATTTTATTATTTTGAAGACGTTACAATCTACCCCCCTTAAAGAAATTCGGTCCCCGAATTTAAATTTAAACCCCCAAATACTAAAATATTTCAATACAAATTCCAAGTCATCGGGGCTCCGAAATCATCTATACATAAAACATCATAGCGCAATGCATGCGCATGAGTACTGAGCAGATAACTCAAAAGCAACACTCCATCAAGCATCCGCAATCATCGGAGTCATGGTAACGACACAATGTCAAATCCAATACAAAATCAATATGATATGGACCAAGACTATACATGTAGACATCCAATCTATACATGTAAATGGCTGATGCAAATGTATGCCAAATCTTTTTAAGTCGCTGTGCGATGCGCGTAACACTGCACAGTGGCGGACGTTTCTCATAAGAAAATAACTATATATGTGTATATATATCCTCTGTTTAATAGGTACGTTCCGCCGTTTTGAAAACAGTTTAGAAGGGTTTCCTTGTTTTTAAAACGTTTCGTGTCATATCGGACACGTAGGTATATACTGAGACTATAGCTCGCTTTTCGGAAATCCCTTCGATAACTATCGATGCATGCAAAATATATCCAGGTACTGCCCACTGACTAGTCCTGCTCAGTATGAAAGCAAATATCCAACATCATAAAAATGTACTGCTCCAAAAGGAATAAATCCCAAAAATCACATAACACCACCCTGTGCGTCTGGTGCGCACGGAAATCAAAATCCATATATGTGCTAAACATGTGCACAAAACAACATCTAGGTGCAACGGGTGTGCACGAAGCATCTGTCATAGGCAACGTGTGCCTGGCAGCCAAAACAGGTGCATCTGACATGCACGAAGAATCTCGATTTAGTACATCTGGTGTGCCCCAAAATCGTATCTCAAAACATGCGCCCAACATGCGCGAAAATCCAAATCGGTGCATCCATCATGCACGAATGAAAATCTAGACCCTGCGCACTCAATATGCACGGAATCACAAAATCCAATAGCAACGTCGAATATGCGTAAGTCCAGTCAAAAGCACGGAGTGCAAGAATCCACATCAATATCACAATCAAAATCGACATACCGAAAGGCATCAAATCGAAGTCAGGTGCAATCGTAATGCACAAAATATAAATCCGGTGCAACAAAGGCACGAAATATAAATCTGATGCGATAAACGCAAGAAACATAAAACTGGTGCGACAAATGCACGAAGTATAGAACTGGTGCATCCCATGCACAAATACCAAGCAATAACTCAAATACGTAAGCAGCAACACCAAGTGTATCCAGATATGAAGAAAATCATAAACGTGTGCAGCTGCGGGCACAAAACACATATCGATACACTACAAGCACATATAAGCTATACCGAGTGCAAAATCAAAACACTAAAATTACATGAAACTCTGCTGGAAGCGTAAATCAAATCACCAGTATAAAATAGGCATGAAATCGCAATCAACAGCTCAAGAGTAATAACTATGTACAAGGTATAAATACCCAGTAGGTGCAACCATGGTGCACAAAATCAAATATCATGAAACTCAGTCATCAAGACTAAATCATGTGAATAGATCGCCCAAAATACCGAAATCCAAAGCAACGGATACGTGATAATCAAATCACAAAATCACAAATCATAATTACCGTCGTCGGTATACCATCCTTCAGGGTCGAGAAGGTACCGGAACATCCGATGCTAGCTGCGCAAGATATCTACTTGCCTCTTGCTCGCGGCTGGCGTCCTCTGCCTCTGGTTCCTGATCTTTCCTGTAGATTACCAATCTCGCAATCCATCGGCTCATCGGCCCGGTCAGGAGTACTGACAGGAACGATTCCGTTCTGGCACTTTCCTGGTCACCTTTCGGTCAATCCTCACGACCGCTCGTAAGGCAGCGTATCACTGGCGTCGGCCTCTGGCTCTCTGAAAGCACGTCACACATCTGATCCTGGGTGCAAACATCATTGCAGCAATGTCCTGGAAGGAATCCTGCTCAAGGTCTCTTCCGATCATGCCTATGCCGATCTGTACAGAGGCTGGCTTCCTGCACAACCTCTTCTCGCTCAAAAACACCTGTGTCCTCAGCACAATATTTTCTCGGAAACTGGTCACATTCCAACGTCTCTGTAAGCATATCAGGTCTCTAGTCTCGACGGGAAGCAATGACAGCTCATCAGTGTCTCACACGAACCTCTTGTTCCAACTGTCTCTATCGTCGTCCACTATGACGTCACGCCAAGCTACTACGCACTGCACTATTCTCGGCCACGGTCAATCTGAAGTCTCTCGCACGGACTCGAAATCGCATATTCTGTAGCTTCATCATTCTGTAGAGGATGTCAGGCCGAACAGGTCCTCGGGAACACGTCCCAACCATCGGAGGAATACTCATCACTCGTCCGTCCCTGATCAATCTGCAACGCATCTGGGTAAGTTCCTTTATCCGAACATGGTCAACTACCTCGTCGACAATGCCGAACTCTGTCCTGCTGGGTGTGCGCAATACGACCACTCCTGGTCTAGGTCTTCTCGTAACGTACTCCAGAAAGGTCCTGTCGAGGTTCCTTTCTCAAATCTCAATCCTGCCGAAATGCCCGGAAGTCATCATCCAATGCTGAAGCTAAAGCTTATTCCGGAACGGCTGCATACCTATCGCGCTTCTCTCTGGAAGATACATCCATATACCACGCCTCGGGGTGCATATCACATCTCTAATGTCAGCGGAGTGGGACGTCATCTCGTCAAAATCTCATACGAACTCCTTACTCCACCTTGCTCAATGTCGACTGATTCGGACTTAACTCATCGTGGCTACACGAACTGCGCTCCGACGGCTACGCTCGCATCTGGAGTCTCCCAAGCAGTGTCCCATCACGATATCCGAAAGATGTCGAACCATCCGATCGACTCGTCAGATCCTCATAATCCCCCAAGAGATCACATCATGGGTACAGTTTAATAGTATCGAGTACATGCCACAGCGTCGGTGGTCCAGCCGTAGAAGGGCAAACCCAAGCCTCACTAATGGCGCCGAGGAACCGCCGCAAACCCGAAGGTTCAAAGGCTTTCACACGGTCATTAAGTCGAGTTAGGGTTTCATTCTTCTAGAGAGTCCATAGAATCACCTGCATGTCTTTCCGTATATTTTAAACTTGGAAAATGGGCTCCTGACATTCGATCGTCTCTATCGACTCTCAACGAACCTGCGTGAAGTCGTCTCTAGCTGGAAACAATCTATCTGATGACCTCGCATCGGTAAACAAACGAACCACCTGTCCTAGTCATTCATCCTCAGGTGACTAGCGACTCGCTATCATCTCTCTAAGTATATGTTCACGCTGCAGTAGCTCCAACCATCTGGGCGACATCTCGTCATTTGCAGCAGCAACTGGCTTATTCTCCTGTACGCCGAACAGCGCCTCAATACTCCAGGAAAGGCAATACATAGGCGGTCATCTCTGAGTCGGTCTGCTCTAGATCTGAGTAAGACTCTCCACACTGGAAATCTTCAACTCATCAGGGCCCGCTCCGGCGCAAAATCGGACGAATCACCTTCGTCTCTCAAATCGGGTAGACTAGCTGTCATCTGTCTCATATCTGCCTGAAAGCTACGGCAATCTCAGCTCGTAAGCTTCGGAAGCGACATCCTGTCAATCTCAGCAACAGCTGGTCCATCTGTCTGCACGGTAGGCGACATCACAATCTCTAAGGTATGCTGTACATCAACAGTCCTCTCTCAACTGGCAGCTCTAACAATGGCCCGATCATCCGATGCAAGACCAAGCACTCGCCTCCACTAGAGGTCACAATCACCAACACTAACTCGAGACGTTCCCATGTCACCAGAAAACACAATGGTCGGCCCTCGTACCAAACGAGCTCACACCGGCCGTAACCCTAGCAGCAGCCCAAACTGCCCTCAAACATGGTGACAGGAACCTCAATCGAGTATCAAGGAGAGCACATCAATGGCAAGAAAGGAAACAACAGATCCAAAGTGGATACATGATCATGGGAAGGAACAGCATCAATAAAGGTATGATCATGAAACTAATAGAATCGGGGATCTCAAATGGATGTATAATCCTGGATATAAAGAGGATCACTGATCTCGAAAATATGTACATCCTAAGGTTCCTTAAGCGGAGTGGCGTGTCGTAAGTATGCCGCGGAACATACCAACGGTACGTCACTCTACTTTAGTTACCTATTCCATCAACCAAGGGTCATCCTACACGACGAAAGTTCGGGTCTAATACCCCCTCGACCAAGTCTAAGTTCCGTAAGGTCAAGCCTAAGTTCCGTATATATATAAACGCCCTAGGCTCCACATAGTCAAACTTAGACTCGAACCAAGGTCAACCTAGCGCTCTGATACCAACTTTGTCACGACCCGAAAGAGCACGTGACTGGCCCTTGAACCATATGAAGTCTATAGGACTCCATCTGATCCAAGTAAGCCAAAAGCCCAGAAATCTAAAACCATTTTTAAGAATAAGTAAAGAAACTGGTTTAAAGAAGTGAAGAAAAACATGTTTGAAATCAAGGTTTTTAAATAACTAAGCCGAATATGCATTTTTAAAAACAGTACAGTCTTTTCTAAAAATTTCGGCAGAGTTTCTTTTGTAAAACTGGCCCCGAATGGGGTATAACAAGGATAACAATATATGCAATGATAAAGGCATCCCCAAGCGGGAGCTAGCTCTTCGTCAATCGACGGTCACCACCACACATGCAACAATAATATACAACGCCAAGTGGCGAGGATCAAATCCAAAAGAAAGCTCAAAAGCAACAAGAAAACCGCAACACTACTAAGCGCGACTCTATGGTCGAATAATACAACGGCGGTTCTGATACAAAAGAACCCACCTATCCAAGCAAATCACCCAAAAGGAAGCAGTGTGCCAGGAATGCCGCTATAGAACTGTACGGCAAACCTGCAAGAACTGGGGCACAACGGGGGTGAGTTGCCAACTCGTGAATAGAAAGATATCTACAAGCAGAGATCGAATGCATGACCCAACCTAGGTCAATACGATCAGATATAAAGAAACCTCAATATGAATAAAGCTGAAGCATGCTAAACTGGCAATGTAATCTCTATACGTGAATGTAGTGCCAAGTGCTCGTGCTAGTGCCTCAGGTAATAGTATGTCATGAATATGAGGTATGAATGCATGAAAGCAGAATACATGTAAATGAAGAAACTGTTTTCATAATTTAGTGAGATTTCCCTTGTATTTTTAGTTGAGGTATCATAATGAAATCAGCATAAAACAGTGCCTAGCATCGGCACAAAACGTAATCCCAATATCTCGATATCTCTGTATCACAGTCTCTGTACCTCGAAATCTCGAAATCCCAATGTCTCAATCATAATATCTAGGGCGCCGTCAGTCCAGACCGGCCCCTACCATCCATCTCAAGACCACGACGGTATCCTCCGGATATCCGACGCGTCGGGTAAAATCACCGGTAGGTAGTGCTCCCCTGCCAGGCTCACATCGTCATCACCACGCGCTTCTTGCCCCGGGGCACCTTACCGGGTCCACCATGTACCCGAAACGGTTCATCCGTCTCCTCGAATCGGGTTTCCAAATCCATCAGCAAACTCATGGTGGACGACTCATACATCATGGGAAAACCGCACTTTTTATTTTAAAGAGAGAAAAGAAGTTTATATAAGTTTTGCGGTTTTCCCCCAAATCCAGAAAATCTCATGGAAATCCGAATCCAATCCTCAATAGCATGTAAACAGTGCATACAGGCATAAAAATCCATGAATAATAACATGCATGATGTAACAACTAATAATTACAATGTCTAATCTAGCATATACGGCAAGTACACTAATATCATGTCTAAATTATTAGCTAACAACCTATGTCGATGCAATAATATTTTCTAAGGTGTACGTGACATGGCAATTACCGATGAAGATGTGTGTGAGCCGGCAAGTAAGTGTACGTGGTACATACGCATCATCGGTAATGGTGCTGGTGTCCTAACAGCATAACATCAATAAAGGAGTATGAAACATAATATAAGCATGCGATGCGATGCGAACCACAATAATGAGCGGAAGCTGAATACTAGACGCAACTATAACTAATCTGCATTAATCTAAAATAACCTCTACAATTGGTGCCTTTTGAAATAACACGAATCATGGGGTTTTGAAAATAGGGGCTACGGTGTTTTTATGAAAAGATACGTCTTTTGAAATATCCGTAGGATCCCTTGGGCTGTCTTTTAAAATACCCACGATTCGTTAGTTTTTGAAATAGGTAGGAGTCTAATCTAATCTAACAACCATCTTAAACTATACGGCTGAACTAACAAGTAGAGCTACGGGTGAGGAAACCGCCTAACATCTGAGTCGATACATATACATACATGTATATATATTAGTCGGTGATCCCGCCTCAATAATATCATATCCGATACCCTATCTATAATCAGACATCCCAAGTCAAGAGTGCGGATCAATCATCAAAATATAGCTTGTACGTAAATCCGTCGTACGGCATCCCAAATCTGGGTACGGGTCAATATCACATTCATCATACTATTTATCTGGTATCCTCTTTATCAAATGTCATGATCGGGGTACTGATCTACGTCTAGTACAATATTGATACCCTCTATGTATGCATGCAGGTGTAAGAATCACTACGTCAAAAGACCCGCTAAAACATCGTGTCGTATCTCAATACGAACCAAATCACATCACCGATCTCCTGGCCTCAAGCCCAATCTCATCGACTCATCTCAAATCCCAAATACTATCCTCAAATCCAGTATATAAACACATAGTCCCATACCCATGTGTAGATATACGCACCATCATATGCACTCTAATAAATGAAAGAATGAATGCAAGTATGTGTGTAAATGTATGTGTGAGTGCAACCACTACTCTAGGGTTCGCACTAAACTAAACCAATATATTCTTATCATCAAAATATCATTATTACCATCAATAACCCTAAACAACACATAATAAATATTCGTGTGTATACGTTTTCGTATACATCACCACGGACTGCGGGGGTGCTATACGCCATCCACCCGACTTCTCCCCACAGATATAAATCTACTCACATTGCTTCTCGTGTGCCAAAGCCGATGTCGCTATCTTCACCTCCTTTGCCTCAACATCACGCGGGGTACCTACAAGTATATCACAATGCTAAAGCACATGAAAATCACATCGGAAACCAAAATAGCACACGCTACCCGCATAGGTAAAAACCTATCGACTCGCATGTAAACACAATCAAAATCCACTTGTCGTTGACGTCCAAACGCCACCCGACAGGAATGAATCACCAAATACCAAAATCCATGCTAAAACAAGTCCCAAATTATACACCAACATAGGAAAATCAACCCAGATTTCACCCTAGATGGAATCAGTCAAAACTAGACATACTCAGGGTCAAAACTAGAGGAAATGGGGGCATGCACAGAAAACGAAGCAATTCCTTAAAATACCTTATTTTAGAATTTTCCATAATTTTTCCCCATTTATCTGTATTTAATTATACCAGAATATTAAAATATTCATTAAAATAATATTAAATTATAAAATTTCCCAAAAATCATATTTTATTATTTTGAAGACGTTACAATATAAGAGTTCTTGGCGAGTCCGTCCAGTGTACCCAGTCTCCACTGAGCACCTGCATACAATCTTGATGTCAAACATCAATGGATATGGGATCATCCATCGCCCGTCACATGGGTCAAGAATCATACATGCTAGTCTAATCTGGAATATCGATGCCCCGTCTCGATACACCTACGACTTGGACATTTCAGGATATTCTTATAAACTATATTTGTCCCACTAGTATGATCTGCATCATAATCACAGTAGTCAAGCAAATATCCCGAGGGCTTTATCAACATGTACCAAATGAATAAAAGCATGATCAAGTGAACATGTCAAGATAAAGAGTAACCAGATAGCATACTATCATGTCGAGGAAGAATGTCCTCTGAATATATATACATGTAAAATATATCCACTATCAAATAATGGCCTCTAGGGCATACATATATCCAACAATCTTCCATTTGCACTAAGGCCAATTATTGGCGTATCTCATACCTAACATATCAAAATGTCGCTCATGCTGCGGCTGAGGGATGGCCTTCGTGAGTGGATCCGCGGTGTTATTCTTTGTATCTACTCTCCGAATCTCGATCTCACGGCGATCTACTATCTCCCGGATCAGATGATATCGCCTCAGGATGTGTCTGGATCAATGATGGGAACTTGGCTCTTTGGCTAACGCCGTAGCCCCATTATTATCATAATACAAAGGTATTGGATCAATAATGGCTGGAACTACTCCTAGCTCCGAGATGAACTTCCTCATCCAGATGGCTTCCTTGGCATTATCATTTGCAGCAATATACTCAGCTTCCATCGTGGAGTCTGCAACGGTATCCTGTTTGGAACTCTTCCAACATATCGCCCCTCCATTGAAGGTAAATGCAAACCCAGAGATAGATTTACTGTCGTCCTTATCACTCTGGAAGCTCGAATCGGTAAATGCCTCCATTTGGAGATCTCCACTACCATACACCAAGAACATTTCTTTAGTCCTTCACAAGTACTTAAGAATGTTCTTCACAGCTGTCCAGTGATTCTCCTCTGAGTTGGATTGATACCTGCTTACTACACCTAGTGCATAAGCTACATCAGGGCTTGTACATAATATCGCATACAATATAGATCCTACGGCTGAAGCGTAGGGTATAATGCTCATGCGAGCTCTCTCTTCATCAGTCTTTGGGCAAAAGTCCTTCGAGAGAGTGACTCCATGACAAGCGGGTAAGGCACCCCGCTTGGAGTCTTCCATACTAAACCTCTTTAGGATGGTGTTAATGTACCTAATTTGGGACAATCTCTTAGATCTATCCCTATAGATCTTAATGCCTAATATGTACGAGGCATCAACCAGGTCCTTCATGGAGAACTTTTGTGATAAGAACAGTTTGACCGATTGTAGCATAGGAACATCGTTTCCTATCAGAAGAATGTCATCCACGTACAATACGAGGAATGTGACAGTACTTCCTACAATCTTCTTATAAACACAAGGTTCATCTGGATTTTTGACGAAATCAAACTCTTTGATAACATCATCAAAACAGATGTTCCAACTCCGTGATGCCTGCTTTAATCCATAAATATATTTAAGCAACTTACATGCTTTCTCGCTGCTCCCACTATCAATGAAGCCCTCTGGCTGATCCATATAAATGCATTCTTCTAAATCACCATTTAGAAATGCAGTTTTAACTTCCATCTGCCAGATTTCATAGTCATAGTGACAAGCAATAGCAAGTAGGATCCGAATGGATTTAAGCATGGCTACAGGAGAAAAAGTTTCGTCATAGTCCAGACCTGGTCTTTGACGAAATCCTTTTGCCACAAGCCTTGCCTTATAAGTCTCTACCTGCCCATCTACACCGATTTTTCTCTTAAAGATCCATTTGCACCCTACGGGTTTTACCCCAGAGGGTACAACATCCAAAGTCCATACTTTATTGGTGTACATAGACTCCATTTCGGATCTCATGGCATCCAGCCATTTCACAGAGTCACCACTCGTGGTAGCTTGCTGAAAACTGGTAGGGTCATCATCTTCCATGATACTATCTTCTCTATCACCATCAATGAGAAAACCATAGTATCTCTCCGGTGGGCGAGAAGTCCTATCAGATCTACGGAGTGGCTGAGGTTCATTAGATTCTGTTACAACATCAGGTTCAACCAAGTCGTCATTTGTAACTTGTGTCTCTAGAACCTTTTCTAGATCTACCACATTGCCATCAGTATTTGTAAAAAAATCATTTTCTAAAAATGTGGCATTTCGAGAAACAAGTACCCTTTGTTCCTCCTTGTGGTAGAAAAGATATCCATATGAATTCTTTGGATATCCCACAAACTTACACATGACTGATCGTGTCTCGAGTTTGTCCGGATTCTGTTTCTTGACATAGGCCGGACAACCCCAAATCTTAACTCGTTTAAGAGATGGTCTCTTCCCATACCATATCTCATATGGTGCGGTAGACACGGTCTTGGTTGGAACCCTGTTCAACAGATACGCTGCAGTCTCCAATGCATGCCCCCAAAAGGAGAGAGGTAACTCAGCATCACTCATCATGGATCGTACCATATCTAATAGGGTATGATTCCGCCGCCCTGACACACCATTTTGCTGTGGTATGTAAGTAGGAGTGAGCTGAGAGAGAATCCCATTCTCTTTTAGAAAGTTCAAAATCTCTGTACTAAGATACTCTCCACCTCGATCTGATCGAAGTGTTTTGATGCTCATTCCTGTTTGTTTTTCTACTTCAAGTTTGTACTCCTTGAATTTCTCTAAAGCTTCAGACTTATGCTTTAATAAAAACACATGACCAAATCTTGAGAAATCATCAGTAAAAGTTATGAAGTAAGAAAAACCGCCTCTCGCATGTGTAGACATTGGCCCGCATACATCACTATGTATGAGGGCTAAGAGCTCAGTAGCTCCTTCTCCGTGTCCTATAAACGGAGTTTTAGTAATTTTACCCTTGATACAAGACTGACAAGTCGCATAAGATTTATATACAAAGGGATTCAAATATCCATCTTTATGTAGCTTGTTTAGTCTTGTTTCGTTAATATGACCAAGTCTACAGTACCAAGAAAAGCTTCATTTATATCTGAAAATTTTCTTTTATTAGTGTTTTGTATGTTGAAAACTGTGTGTTGATTAAGTACGTATATCCCGTTATTAAGTGTACCATAACCAATCAACTCTTGATTCAGTTTAATGTTCATAACATTGTGCTGCAATACAAAATGATATCCTTCATTGTCTAACAAAGAAACGGATATTATATTACAAAGCATGCTTGGTATAAAATAACATGGGTTCAAAACCAATATACAACCCGAAGGCAACCCTAGGTGATACTCTCCCACTGAAACTGCATTTACATTGGAACCATTTCCAACTCTGAGAGTATGATCACCGGTCTTCAAACTCTGCTATTTCTCAAGCCCTGCACAGAATTGCAGATATGAGATCCCGAGCCGGTATCCAATACCCAGGAAGCAGAGTTTATAAAAAAACAGTTTTCAGTTACGAACACACCTGAGGCTGAAGCATCAGCATGCTTCTTTTTCTTGAGTTCCAGGTACTCAGTACAGTTCCGCAACCAGTGCCCCGACTTCTTGCAGTGAAAACATTCTCCGTTTCCTAATTACGTAGCCTTGGATTTATCCTTTCCCTTTGCCTTTTGCACTCCTCCTTTCGGTTTGATAGACTTCTTTTTCGCCTTTCCCTTAGCCTTAGCTTTTGGGAAAGAAGAGGAAGAGGGTCCAGCAATCAGAACGGGAGTCTTAGTTGTTTTAAGGGTGCTCTCCGCACTTCTCAACATATTAAGAAGTTCGGATAGTGACTTCTCCATGTTGTGCATGTTAAAGTTCACTATGAATGGTGCAAAATCAGGGGGAAGAGACTGTAGAACAATATCAACATATTGTTCGTTTTCCATTGACCAACCGAGGTCCTCAAGCTCTTCAATAAGAGCTATCATCTTCAAAACGTGATCGGCTACCGGTGTGCCAGGAGCCATCCGCATCTGAAACAACTTTCGGGATGCTTCGTATCTCAGGGTCTGAGATTGCTCCCATACAACTCTTTTGTATGGAGAAAGATGGATTGAACGTCCTTCTTCTCGTGCTACTTTTGATATGTATTGTTCATTGATGCAAGCACGATGCATTTGGCAGTAGCACAGTCAATATCCCACGTTTTGCGGATCTCTTTATCCGCAACAGATGATTCAGGGCCTGGGATGGGTAGGGCTGAGGCAGTGAGGACATATGATACTTTATCATATGTGAGGGCAATGTTAATGTTCCTCAGCAAGTCTTTATAGTTGGTCTCGGTTAGCGTATTTTTCTCTAACAGTAGCTTAAGTCCAGTCATGGTTATCTGCCATTAGGAGAGAGAAAAGAATACACTCAGCTTAAGCTCTTGCAAAGATCAGATTGGTTATTATCTTATCTAATCGATCTTTCCCACTGCTTTTATCAAATTTTCCTTCAAACCTTAAAAAGAAAATTAGCCAGGATTAATTACATTCTACAACTTCGCTAACCGTTCATCCAGGCCAGTGCCGGTACTTTGAGGGAGGTTCCCCGTGCTTTCGCACGGACCTAATTAGAATAAACCTCGTTTTCCCAGAGGCGTAGCCCCGTTGACACCTTTCTAGACACCTAATGGGTTAGATAATTGGAAAATGCAAAACTCTCCCTGGAACAACTCTTGCTCACAGTAGGATCGGGATCCTACTATCACATAGAAGGTATGCAATCTCATTGCAAATTTCAACTCTGGAAACTCCCGATATGGTTTTTACCCCTAGCACTTATGACCTTGACTATAATCAACATATCATAAGCACTAGTCAAGTTTTACCCGTCATTTCCTGATTAATTAGACCCATCCACATGACCTTTGACTATAATCAACATAATCACATGAATGTCCTAATTAATCGCATCATATGTTGTGTAGGAAGACATCACTTAGCTACCGTACACTACGCCTTGACTATAATCAACATACGTAGCACGAATACTAAGTACTATACTTCCTAAAATGACGGAGGGCTGCGAATAGTTTTAAGAAAACTTTTAACGCTTTGAACTTGATATCATCGTAGAATCAAATAGTTTTCAAAAGGAGTGGCTTAAGCTCCGCAATTTTGAAATTTTGCTTTTTCGTAAAAAGCCGAGTGGGTTTCAAATCCGATTCTATAACATCTTTTAGGTTTATTTTTGTTTACATTAATCACATTAATGTAGTCCCATCATTTAAGTCCTTAAGCCATCACAGAAAAGAAACAAAAATAGAACATACGCTTATGCCATCCGCATTCGCCACGGGGTCCCGTCATGCACCATTAGGTTACTTAACTAACGGCAGAGCGGGGGCAGAACTAGGGCGGATGCAAAACATAAGCAACGTTTATCATATATATAATAATATCATTCGTCTCAGTATATAAAGTGATCACATCACAGAATATCATCAGCAGAAGCACATATATGAAAATACAGGATATACTAGGAGGTTCGTATTTTGTACTTAGCCAACAATAGAAAATACGGATTCCACGGTCGCGATGAATAGCCACGCCCACACCCCAAGACCCCTACGAGAGCGGCAAGTGACACTACCAATTCTAGAGTTTAGGAGACCCGGTCTCGACTCCTCGAGATGGCCTCCCACTGAACCCTAAAACCCTGTCACTTGTGCTCCCCTCCTTGGGTCTATCATAGTGCGAAAAAGTTAATAATATACAACAAGGGTGACATCATCCTCAACCCGGAAGTGTCCCAATAAAAGAATATTACATACAATTGAATTTTACATGAATGAAAAAGAAAAAACTCTCATCTCACATAAAACCTCCTGGCTATTCATACACGACGATCCTGAACATCATATCTCAGTAATATATAATATCGCATGTCATCAACGTAAGTAAGTATGCGTGTCCCGATTGTCGTTGATGTATAGCAACGAAACCAGCGATTCAACACATACTACACTTACGGTCGCAGAAAAGAAAGTGACAAACAACACTTGTAATCATCACTTTCACAGCTAGCTAGACGAAATTAAACGTTTCGATCGAATCAACGAATTCCCAAAATTTCCCAGAAAGGAGTCAGTGATTAAAAATAACCAGAAGCATGCCCCAGTAGCTAAGGACCAACCGTAGAAGCGCCGACCATTGTCTCACCAAAGTTGCCGCGGAACCGCCGCAATCCTTAGGGTTTGGCCGCGGTTCCGCGACTAATAGGTCGAGATATGGGCTCGTTCTTCTAGAGGGTCCATAGTTTTACCTGCATGATTTTCTAAGAATTTTTAATGTGAAAATTTTCAAATTTTGAAAAATTTCTAGGGAAAGGGCTATGGTTTGAGGTTTCGGTGTTCGATCAGACTTTTATCTTCGCTTTGTTGTTCCCTAATGCTCTAGCTTGGCTTTGATACCACAGTAGGGATTCCTTAGCACCTTAACTAGGGTTTGCAAGCATCACACATGCCACAAAAAAATTTTTAGAGGGTGCTAAGTAATCTAACCTAGGAATCGAACTAGAAATTTAGGGAACTAGCAACTAGTATCATATACTAGAACTATTTAACACTAAGAAGTGAGTGATACAACCTTTGTAGAACTCCCTCCTTAACTCCTTGGATCTCCTAGGGTGTTTGAACGGGTCCGCTTGTGTCCTTCGTCGTCCACGATGATCCACCACGGAGTTGCTTTGCTCAAGCTCCTAAATTCACTAGAACAAAGTAGAAGTGATGCAAACAACCTACACTAGTGGGATATACTAGTATAGATTGGTGATGTGGATTTAGATCTCACCCAAAAACCTTTTCTTTTTATGTTCTTCACTCACTTTTGAAACCCTAAAGATCTTGAAGGAGGAAGAAGAAGATAATGGCTAAACAAGAGCCCTTTTGAGATAATTCTCAAAATAAAATGAGAATAGAAAATATATATGAGAGTCACACTCACAAACAACCATGGTTTAAAAATATCAAAATATTTTGAATGGAGTTAAAAGCCAAATGGGAAAAAATAAATCATGGTTAAAAGTTAGGTGAAGTGTGGAAACTTTGCAACCATGAATTAATCCCATTTTCTTTTTCTCAAAAATAAATATATAGATATTTATATACCATGTGAGTCTTGCATTGCCATCTCCAATGTATCAAAAACCATGATACATGTATGCATGTATGTGTTCATTCATATCATCATATGCACATACACTCATTCATGCATACATCCAATAAGAAAAAGGTTTCAAGTGAAAAGTTAATGGTCACTAATTATCAAATCAACAATTGATATAATAAACTGGTCATATCAAATACGACCCGACCAACAGAAAATGCTAGATTAGAATGTTGTATCATATACCAGCAATTAATCAAGCACCCGCGCATATCACCATACGCACCCCACATCGTTTCTCCTGAGCTAAGTAACCCCTTTGTGGGACTCTAAGACTCGTCAATACGCTAGCAGTAGGCAGTGATCATATCACATACCCACAAACCGTCAGTGGCACTAGCAGTACGTAACGGCTCCCATGTATTGAGCGGTCAGAAAAAAACAAGCGAACCTGTAAAAACTCCTGTCGAGCCAACCGGCAACACTCACCGTACAGTCTGGTCTCTTCGTCAAATATGCTGCATATCGAGTCCAGGGAATGGTATCGTCGACCCCAATAACTCAATAAGTCATGTCGGTGAATGTTTCATAACAGATCGAGAAACTACTGATAACACTTATCAGTAAATCTCAACAGCCCTGGCTAGGGACTTCCTGTTATAGACAATCGAGCATAGCGCAACATCAACCCCCAATACCGGGAAAGACGAACACCCCTCCTATCGCTCATTGCCTCCATGTGCCTCGGGACTGTACCCAAAATCCACCTCTTTGTCCGACTCAGTAGAGCCGTGGTATGGTGGAAATCAAAGCACAGTGGAAGAAGAACACACAAGATTCTATGACGATCTCGGGTCTACAGACTAATCTGTACCAGTGTCACCTGAGAACTGCTATCCGACGATAGATATAATACCAAATAGGAGTTCTCGGCAAGTCCGTCCAGTGTACCCATTCTCCACTGAGCACCCGCATATAATCTTGATGTCAAACATCAATGGATATGGGATCATCCATCGCCCATCACATGGGTCAAGAATCATACACGCTAGTCTAATCTGGAATATCGATATACCCCGTCTCGATACACCTACGACTAGGGACATTTCTGGATATGCTTATAAACTATATATGTCCCACCAGTATGATCTGCATCATAATCACAGTAGTCAAGAAAATATCCTGAGGGCTTTATCAACATGTACCAAATGAATAAAAGCATGATCAAGTGAACATGTCAAGATAAAGAGTAACCGGATAGCATACTCTCATGTCGAGCAAGAATGTACTCTGAATATATATATATATATATATATATATATATATATGTAAAATACATCCACTATCAAATAATGGCCTCTAAGGTATACATATATCCAACATTCCCTTGTCACCAGAAAGCACGATGGTCAGTCCTCGTCCATGACGAGCTCGCCCTGACCGCATCACTAGCAGCAGCTTAATCTGCGATCAAACCATGGTGACAGGAACCTCAAGCATGTATCGATGAAAGTAGATCAAAGGAACGAAAGGGATCAACAGATCCAAAATGGATACATAATCATAGGGAGGAACATAATCAATGAGAGTATGATCTTAGGAACGAATAGAAGCACGGATCTCAAGCAATGTACATCCTAAGGTCACTTAAGCAGAGTATCGTATCGTAAGTATGCCGCGGAATATACACACGGTACGTCACTCTACTCAAGCTACCTACTCCATCAATTAAGGTCAACCTAAGTGACGAAAGTTCGGGTCTAATACCCCCTCAGTCAAGTCTAAGTTCCGTAAGTTCAAGGCAAAACTAGGACCAAGGTTAAACCTAACGCTTTGATACCAACTTTGTCATGACCTGGAATTTAGCTCGTGACCGGCACTTAAATCACACAACGTCTAAAGGCGTAACGTAATTCAAGTAAGACGAAGCCCAGAAATTTAAACCTTTTAAGGAAAATAATAGAGGTGAAGTTTTTAAATAAAGGTATGATGAAAACAAAAAATTTCAAGCGGTCGAAACCGACAATAAACAGTGGCACAACGGGGGTGAGTTACCAACTCGTGAGTAGAAAACATCAGCGGGTAGAAATCAAATAAAGCAACAATTCCTAGGTCATACTATATCATGAAGGTAATACTATGATATCTAGGGTGACCATGCCTGCATATATGTCAACAATATAAACAATGCCAATGGCATATACCAATAAACATCTGAATCATATACATGTACGCATATGGATATCATCCATGTGTGTCCATCAACTACACAACCAACCTCGTGGAACTTGAGTGTCCAACACAGAATATTGTATGTTGTCCGATGTCCCTTATTACAAAGGGATTGGTACTCGTACTATATTCTGTTTACTTGTGACTTCTCTAGTTTTAGACATGTGTTTCGCTGAAATACAAGGTCCAAATTTTGAGAAGTTATAGGTATAAGAATAAAGAAGAGAACCATTTGTTACAAATATCAGGATTCTTCAAGGTGATCGAAGATGTAAATACTTGTGTATGGTATTCCGTTGTAAGTAATAGTTTTGAGAACAAGCTTCTATTTCAGGTTACTCATATGTGGATGCATTCCTTGATGAGTAATGTTGCTTGGCCTCCTTCCATTTGGATGATATGCACTGGTAATAGCTGCATGATTTTGAATATGGTTCGAATTAAATTAGTGCCTTTGTTTCTATATGGTATATAGAATGGATTCGTATCTTAACGATGTTAAGGTATATGGAGTAGTCCGGCTGATGCTTAAAACCAAAATCTGGACAAACTCTAGGCACGTTTCAGTATGGCAGTTTGTGGGTTATACCGGGTTTTGACGAGGGTTAACTTTCTACCATCTGGAAGATCAATAGTTATATTGTTCTTAACTGGCCACAATTTTAGTAAAATGGATTCTTTTCAGAAAACATTAGTAGGAGTATGGTAGAACTGGAAGTGATTCCAGAACCACAAACGATTACTGAAAAGTTAATAAAACCTGAGGATTCAATTGGTTTCGACGATCCATTAGCCACTCCGCAGATTTGGTGGGTAACCTCAAGCACCCGAGAGGTACTTCGGTCTCCTCAAAGACGGTGACAGGGAGGTTCTTGTTTACCCAAACTTACCACTACTGTTGTTCTAGACTATAAGATCTGGCAGGAGGATGAGTATAACGTCGTTCTAAACTAGATTTAGATGTGCACGTGTATAAGACTCTGCCAGAGGGTTGTTATAGTCAGTAGGAGCAGCGGAAGCGTAGTGGGCAAATAGCTTATGTCTATTTATAGACCAAAGCAGGTAAAGCGGATATAGATCATCTAGTTTTGATATAAAAGTCATAGAGTTTGAATTCATCAGAGCAACAGATGGATCTGGATTTGAGAAGTTAGTAGGGAGAGATGTCCTGGTATTTGGATAACATGGTCTAGATAGGAAGTGATATTCCTATACTACGATCGGTTATACTGTGGTTGTCGCAAGGAGTTTCTCCATATAGGATCTGGATAAAATATCAGGGATTCTAGTGACTGGATCTATGGTTTTAGATCTAGATTTTGGAAGTGTCCCAATTTGGGTACTTGACACTATTCTAAAATGTTTTAGAATGGAAGATTCCTGGCGAGGTTGTGTACCCGCAGGTGATGGAGTCACCCTCTCCAAAGAGATGTCTTCAAGACTGATGAGGAGCGGGTTTTGCATGATCAGCATATCACTTGCTTAGGAAATTGAATGAATCATGAGATGTCATGTACAACACCAGATATTGTTTTTGCACTGGCTGTAAGAAACATATATTAATCCAATCCTGGAGAAACATTTGGAAGCAGTTATGAAAATCAGTCGATGTTCTTTGTATATGGTAACGGCAACCTCCTCCGAGAGGCGGTTATCATTTGAGGCTTCCAAGGTGACCAGGATGACAGAGCGGTCAAAGTTATAATTTTCCCTTCTCTGAGGGGTAGTATGTTGGACAGGTGGTCCAAGAGGATACTGAGCCAGGCATGGCGTAGGATACTGATTAAATTCAGTGGATGATACAGGCTAAAAAGTTTGTTGGATTTGTAGTTCACTAGTGAACTGGGTCCCATCAGACATCCAGACAAATTCTAAGATAGGTATCGCGCATTTCGGGAGATAGTATTTCTCCGCGAAATTGAGATATAGAGAGATATAGAAGGAAACACTGGAGCGGATCCACTCACTGGGGCTATTTCTCGAACGCAATAGTTTCAGAAACGGGCTTTGTGAGACTGATTAGTAGAGAAGTTGGGTGTTCGGTATCACACGGCCTGTGAGTATGCGACATCGCAATAATTAGTTTTAAGTGCAAGTGGGAGATTGTTGGCTATAGTGCCCTCAAGTCAATTATTGAATCGTAGGCACGCGATTATGATGATTGAGGGAGGACCTATACCGGTAGAACAGTCTTACTCGAGATGGTAGTATGCTATCTGGTTTGTCTTTATCATCATGTACAGCATTAGGTGGCATTACAGATCACTATTACATGTTGATAGAGCCCATAGGATTCTTTCTTGACTACCAGCATTATGATGGCGATCATATACGTGGAAGTTGGGTGGTCTATAAGCACATTCTTAATGTCCCTAGTCGTGGGAGTATCGAGACTGGGCATCAGTACTCCAGAGTATACTAGTGTATACTTATCGAGACCCCGACGAGGAGCGGTGGCCGGTCTCACAAGCCATTGGTGTATGTCAGTCACCTATGATAATATACATGTGCTCATTGGGTTATGAGTACACTGGATGAACTCGTTAGGAACATGCTAGTTGGTATTTTACCTATTGTCAGATAGTAGTTCCCAGGTGACAAGAGTACAGCTTAGTCTGTCGAACCGAGATCGTCATTTTTCTCGTGTGAGTTCCCACCGTGCTTTGATTACTACCCTACCACGGTTCAATGGAGTCGTGCAAATAGGTTTTAGTTGGGTACAGTTCCGAGCCATATGGAGGCAGTGAGCAGATCGTTGGGGATTCGTCTCTCCCGGTATTGGGGGTTGATGTCGCACAGTGCATGGGTGGCCATCACCAGAAATCCTCGGCCGAGGTGGACGAGAATTACTGATTTGGATCAGTAGTTTCTCAGTAGGTGATGGGCTTCATATATAGGCATCCCCAAGCGGAAGCTAACTCTTCACAAATCGGCGGAATCACAACCACGCAGGTTAGCAATATATAAGACACCCAACGGTGAAGATCGACACAGAAAGAACGATAAATAAAGTAAGACATCAAAACCACCAAGAAGCGAACATAAAACCCATCGCACTAAGTCTCGCAACCACAAGTCTGTCTAAGTCCACTAAATATACAAAGTATAGTTTCTGATTGATGGAGTTTATCTAGATATAATAGAAATAATAAATACAAGAGTGGGCATGATCCAATGTGTCCCACCAACCATACCAAAACACCCTGATTGCAAGCTGTGTGCCAGCGATACCGCTACTGATCCAAGCGGTCGAACTCTACAAGAAACCGTAGCACAACGGGGGTGAGTTGCCAACTCGTGAGTAGAAAACATCAGCGGGTAGAAATTAAATAAAACAACGATTCCTAGGTCATACTATATCATGAAGGGAATACTATGATATCTAGGATGACCATGCCTACATATATATCAACAATTTAAACAATGCCAATGACATATACCAATAAACATCTGAATCATATGCTTGTACGATGTGGATATCATCCACGTGTGTCCATCAACGACACAACCAACCTCATGGAACCTGAGTGTCCAACCACGACACTCGAACATCATGGAAGCATATGCATGTATGTATGAGGATATCAACCAACATGTGTCCATCAATGATACATCAATATCATGGAACCTGAGTGTCCAACACCGACACTCGAAACATGATGAAACCCGTGTCCAGCATCGACACGTAAATCCTCATATCTCAGGCGCTGCATCCTCAGATCGGCCTTCATAACCATCTCGGGCTCCGTCAGTTCGGATCGGCCTATATCATCTGATCTCACGACTCCGTTCGGTATCCTCCGGATAACAGCCGGGTCGAAACTATCCCCGGTAGGTAGTGCTCCCCATGCCAGGCTCATCGTCTACATCTCGAGCTTCTTGCCCTGGGGAACCTCACCGGGTCCACCATGTACCCGCAGATGGTGCCTCCCACTCCTCGAATCGAGTATACTCATTGCTCAGAAATGAGAAAACTCATGGTGGACGCCTCGAAATATCATATCAAGAGAAACCGCATTTTTAAAACAATACACAATTTTCTTTGAAATATAATCACGGTTCTCAAATCCAGAATCTCATGAAAACAGCATCTCAATGCATATAATAATAAAATATGATGTATGCAAACATAGAACAGAAATGTGAGCATATCAGTATATCATGTAAACATGTCATATGATAGTACTAAACATTGAATAGTCTATTACGGTTAAGATTTATATCATGATATGGCAGTTGTACTGTGCAAGTGGCATAGCAATTACCGATGATGAATGTGTGTGAGCGGGCAAATCTGTGTAAGTGTAACATGCGCATCATCGGTAATAGTGCAGGTGTACTAGCAGATGATATCATACAATGGTAAATATCGGAAACATAACATGTATCACACGAGGGATAAGCCAACAAAAACATGAACGATGATAAAATACCTAACTACGCATGAACCACACGTTCAGTTTTAAAGAATAAGAATCGTAGTTTTGAAAATGGGGTTACGGTGTTTTTGAGAAAATGACGCCATTTGAAAATCCGTAACATTCCTTAAGGTTTCCATTTAAAATGCATATGATTCGTCGGTTTTAGAAATAAGTATGGTTCATGTGACACTTTGACGTCGGCGATCCCGCCTCATAGTACCCGATATGGCAATATCCTCGATCATCATCCTCAAATCATGAGCACGGATGAATCGCCCGGTAAAACTCATCGTATACAGTAATCAATCGTACGGGGACATCAAACAGAATAGGAATTCTATCGTCCTATCATCAATAAGGGTATGGATCTACGGTCTCGTACATTCTATCATCTTTGTTCTCACTTATATATATAACTCAATCTCATATCACATCTTGGCATGCGTATATAATTAATCTCACATCATATATGGACATATGAATATAAATTTGTATATTGCCTTGCATCCTCAAGCCAACATATCAACTCATGTCATCCTTTCATCATGTCATCTCATACTAACTCTTTTGATCATATCCATAAGTCCATAGGCATAGGTTTCTATAATTATATCTTGTATATCGGTTCTCCCATTACTATGTTGCGGGGGTGGTATACGCCATCCACCCGACTTCCCCCGTAGATATAAATTTACTCACCTGCTAAACTCCCCGCTTAGCCGAAGTCGATGTGCTTCGTCGTCTCGAAAGTCCATGTGAAGGTACCTACAATCAATACACAATCGCAATAACATTAAAACCGTTATCCTAAAATCGTTATGGCACACAAATTGCTTAGGTTAGAACCTATAGCTTACGCATACAAAACAACCAAATAGCCTTCGTCGTTGATGTACAAACGCCCAACGACGATATCCAAAATGAAATACCAAAACCCAAGTTTCAGAAATCGGAAAACCGAAATCAGCAACTAAGGAAATCGCTCCCAGATTCTACCCTAAGTCAAATCAAGATATTTTGCATATAGTGTTGGTCTAAATATCATATAACCATGCCACATACCAAAAATCACCAACATTCATCCCAATGTTGCCGCAATTTGCGACTACAAACAATAAATCTACGGCCATATTTTGGGTGTTGGGGCTCGGGTTTCAAGGGGTGCTTCTAGGTTGCCTTCTCGCCTCTCTGTCATGGGAACTTATTTTATGGTGGTCTCAGGTCATTCCAGATTCCTATATAGCATCACAAACTGTAGAAATCCGATGTCGGGAAATTCTAACTTCGTGTTTTGGGGTTCTAGTCTCTGGTCTTGGCCATAAAATTATCACTAACGGTTTGTAAACACTAGCTAAACCTCAATAACAACTTTACAAGTCAAGTCTCTCACTAAACCTCAACTTGGAACATTCTAAGATCACAATCTACACTAAAAAGAACTCTAAACTAAACTAGAGGGTTAAGAAACTAATTACAAGATGAGAATTGGAATTTATACCTCATGGGAGCAACTTAAGAAAAACCCTAGATTCCCAAAGTCTTCAAAATCCAAACTTGAGAGGTCCATAGGATTTAGGATGCGGTGGAAATCATTTTTTATGAAGGGAGCCATGGGTTTTGATGAGGTTTTGGAGATGATTCCCATGGAGGTGGAGGAGGTGGAGGAAGAGTTAGAGGAGAAAGATGAAGGATGAGGGAAGTGAAGAAAATGAAATGAAGGATGGTGAAGGATGGGAGCCATCCCCTTCTCTCTCTCTCTCTCTCACTGTCTCTCTTGCCCATGCCCCTTGTCATCATTATGTCTCACATGCTCTTTTTTTTGCTTTCTCTTTTTCCCTCTCATTTAATAAAACAAAATAACACAAATACAAATGAAACCAACATGTAATAAAATGCAACATGTCATGGTGCACTAACCATGGCTAATTAAAAATACAGATTTAGCTTAATCGTGATTAGTAATGCACTAATCAAATTTAATTTAAACTTGCATATAATTAACTATAAAATCCCAAAATCCAATAAATACCTTTTTAATAAATAATACATATTAAATCTCCAATTATTGGTATACAATTATTCCACTTTACGAAACCCCAATTCGCAAATCGAATAGTTTTCGTGAAATATATTATTTTAATATTAAATTCCAAAAGTAATATTTTATTTTTTTCTGAAATGTTACAATCTCCCCCCCCTAAATAAATTCGGTCCCCGAATTTAAATTTAAACCCCCAAATACTAAAACATTTCAATAACATTTTAAAGTAACGAGGCTCCGAAATCACGGGATACTCAAAAATATCCCACTGCATCGAGTGTGCATGAAAACAATTGCAAAACTCCAAATCGAACACCGTCAAGCGTCACACAATCACTGGAGTTATAATGGAAATACAAATCTCGAAATCCTCTACTGAAATCCAAATATACTATAGTCAAAATCATAATACGTATATATAGTACACATCCTTTTAAAATCCTCTAAAACTGAATAAACACATGCAAAATCTTTTCCAAATCGCCGTGTGATGCGAAACTCACGGTACAAGTGGCGAACGCTCAATTGTAAAGTAGTAAATATATCTATATATGTTTTTGCTCAAGTTATATGTCCCGCCTTTTTGAAATATTCCAGAAGGTTTTCCTTTGTAAAGGTTCGTGTCACTCGCGGACACGTAGGAAATAGCGAGACTATAGCTCATTATTGAAAACCCCTTGGTAAACTTTTATGCATGCAAAAGTACTCAGGTACTGTTCTCAGATCAGTCCTGCTCGGCTACTATATAATATAGTGCCTATCATGAAAATATAATGCTCAAGAGCAAAAAATCACCCTCAAAAGGCATATCCATCATCATGTGCATCTGGTGCGCACGGAAATCAAAGCCAAATACAAGTGCCATGAATGCGCACAAAATCCAAAGTAAGTGCAACAGACGTGCACGGAAACATCTGTCAGGTGCAGCAGGTGTGCATGATAACAATATCTGGTGCATCTATAGTGCACGAAAATCTCAACTCAGTGCAACTAACATGCACGAATGAAAATCTCCATCAAGTGCACCTGGTGTGTACAAAACCGCATCTCATGCGCCCAGTGTGCGCAAAATTCAAATCAAGTGCGTCAGGTCCGCAACAAACATCTAGTGCAGTAAAGCACACGAAAACATAATCTCAGGTGCACTAAGTGCCCGAAAACTCATCAATATCTCAAATACGCACAAAACAACACCGATCTTGCCAAGGTGTGTTAAAATCATAAGCGTGTGCAACTACGTGCACAAAATCCATATCAATACACTTCAAGCACATGTAAGCTATACCGAGTGCATAAATCAAATCGAGTGCGTACAACATGCACAAAATCTCATCGACAGTATCGAAATCCACGGTATCATAACCATGTGCAGCCAAGGCATAAAATCGATATCAAGTGCAATAGATATGCACAAATCGCAAACCAATGTAGTGGTGTAAAAACATAAATCGAGTGCAATAACCGTGCACAAAAAATGAAATCTCCAGTAGGTGCATCTGCGTTCGCAGAACAGCTTTTCCTCGAAAGTTTGGATGTATCCCAACGCCTCTGTATACATAACAAATTTATAATCTCAACAGTGAGTAACAACAGCCCGTTAACATCTCGCATGAAGCTTTTGTTCCACCTCTCTTCAATATTGTCCACATCGAAATCACGTCATGCTATCTGCGTATGGAAATTCGTTCTCGGCTACAGTCAATCCGGAGTCTCTTACATGGACTCAAAATTTCGAACTCGGGCATCTTCAGCACTCTATGGAAGATATCAAGCCAAAAACGTTCTCGGGAACTCGTCCAATTTATCGGAGGAAAAATACGCTTCATTCGCCCATTCTCGATCAACTCACACGCATCTGGGTAAGGTCCTTCTATTCAAAACTAGTCAACTTACCGATCTCACATCGGAGTATCCAACGAACAACGTTCTCTCTTGATCGATCTACTCTAGATCTGAGTAAGATTCTCCAAACTAGAATTCTTCAACTCAACTGAGCATGCGTCGGCACATCAAATCAGACGAATCATCTCAGTCGCTCAACTCAAGATAAACTAGCTATCTTCGTCACGACTCTGTCTGAAAACTCCAGCGGTTTCGGCACAAAAACTCTGGAAGTGACATCCCAACAATCTCAGCAACAGCTGGGTCATCTGTCTGCACGGTAGACAAAATCGTGATCTCGGAGTTAGGATGTACATCAACAGTCCACTCACAATCTGGCAGCCTCTATCAATGGCCCGATCATCCAGTGCAAATCCGAATACTCGCCTTTAATGAGAGGTCATAACACAAACACTAAACCGATACGTTCCCTATAGGGATTCCTTAGCACATTAACTAGGGTTTGCAAGCATCACACATGCCACAATAAAATTTTTAGAGGGTGCTAAGTAATCTAACCTAGGAATTGAACTAGAAATTTAGGGAACTAGCAACTAGTATCATATACGAGAACTATTTAACACTAAGAGGTGAGTGATACAACCTTTGTAGAACTCCCTCCTTGACTCCTTGTATCTCTTAGGGTGTTTGAACGGGTCCGCTTGTGCCCTTCGTCGTCCACGACGATCCACCACGGAGTTGCTTTGCTCAAGCTCCTAGCTTCACTATAACAAAGTATAAGTGATGCAAACAACCTACACTAGTGGGCTATACAAGTATAGATTGGTGATGTGGGTTTAGATCTCACTCAAAATCCTTTTCTTTTTATGTTCTTCACTCACTTTTGAAACCCTAGAGAGCTTGAAGGAGGAAGAAGAAGATAATGGCTAAGCAAGAGCTCTTTTGAGATACTTCTCAAAATAAAATGAGAATAGAAAATATATATGAGAGTCACACTCACAAACAACCATGGTTTAAAAATATCTAGATATTTTGAATTGAGTTAAAAGCCAAATGGGAAAAAATAAATCATGGTTAAAAGTTAGTTGAAGTGTAGAAGAGTGTGGAAACTTTGCAACCATGAATTAATCCCATTTTCTTTTTCTCAAAAATAAATATATAGATATTTATATACCATGTGAGTCTTGCATTGCCATCTCCAATGTATCAAAACCCATGATACATGTATGCATGTATGTGTGCATTCATATCATCATATGCACATACACTCATTCATGCATACATCCAATAAGAAAAGGTTTCAAGTGAAAAAGCTAATGGTCACTAATTATCAAATCAACAATTGATATAATAAACTGGTCATATCACATACGACCCGACCAACAGAAAACGCTAGATTAGAATGCGGTATCATATACACACATTTAATCAAGCACCCGTGCATATCACCATACGCATCCCACATCGTTTCGCCTGAGCTAGGTAAGCCCTTTGTGGGACTCTAAGACTCGTCAATACGTTAGCAGTAGGCAGTGATCATATCACATACCCACAAACCGTCAGTGGCACCAGCAGTACGTAATGGCTCCCAGGTATTGAGCAATCAGAAGAAAAACAAGCGAACCTGTAAAAACTCTTGTCTAGCCAACCGGCAACACTCCCCGTACAGTCCGGTCTCTTCGTCAGATATGCTGCATATCGAGTCTAGGGAATGGTATCATAGATCCCAATAACTCAATAAGTCATGCCGGTGAATGGCTCAAAACAGATCAAAAAACTACCGATAACACCTATCAATAAATCTCAACAGCCCTGGTCAGGGAATTCCTGTTATAGCCAATCGAGCATAGCGCAACATCTACCCCCAATACCGGGAGAGACGAAACCCCTTCTATCGCTCATTGCCTCCATGTGCCTCGGGACTGTACCCAAAATCCACCTATTTACACGACTCAGTAGAGCCGTGGTAGAGTGGAAATTAAAACACAGTGGGAGAACACACAAGACTCTATGACGATCTCGGGTCTACAGACTAACCTGTACCAGTGTCACCTGAGAACTGCTATCCGACGATAGATATAGTATCATATAAGAGTTCTTGGCGAGTCTGTCCAGTGTACCCAGTCTCCACTGAGCACCTGCATACAATATTGATGTCAAACATCAATGGATATGGGATCATCCATCGCCCATCACAAGGGTTAATAATCATACACGCTAGTCTAATATGGAATATCGATGCCCGTCTCGATACACCTACGACTAAGGACATTTCAGGATATTCTTATAAACTGCATATGTCCCACTAGTATGATCTGCATCATAATCACAGTAGTCAAGCAAATATTCCGAGGGCTTTATCAACATGTACCAAATGAATAAAAACATGATCAAGTGAACATGTCAAGATAAAGAGTAACCAGATTGCATACTATCATGTCGAGCAAGAATTTCCTCTGAATATATATACATATAAAATACATCCACTATCAAATAATGGCCTCTAGGGCATACATATATCCAACAATCTTCCACTTGCACTAAGGACAATTATTGGCGTATCTCATACCCAACATCTCAAAAAGTCACTCATGCTGCGGCTGAGGGAGGGCCTTCGTGCGTGGATCCACAGTGTTATTCTTTGTATCTACTCTCCGAATCTCGATCTCGCGGCGATCTACTATCTCCCGGATCAGATGATATCGCCTCAGGATGTGTCTGGATCACTGATGGGACCTTGGCTCTTTGGCTAACGCCATAGCCCCATTATTATCACAATACAATGGTATTGGATCAATAATGGCTGGAACTACTCCTAGCTCCGAGATGAACTTCCTCATCAAAAAGGCTTCCTTGGCAGCATCATTTGCAGCAATATACTCAGCTTCCATCGTTGAGTGTGCAACGGTATCCCGTTTGGAACTCTTCCAACATACCACCCCTCCATTGAAAGTAAATACAAACCCAGAGATAGGTTTACTGTCGTCCTTATCACTCTGGAAGCTCGAATCAGTAAATGCCTTCATTTGGAGATATCCACTAGCATACACCAAGAACATTTCTTTAGTCCTTCGCAAGTACTTAAGAATGTTCTTCACAGCTGTCTAATGATTCTCCCCTGGGTTGGATTGATACCTGCTTACTACACCTAGTGCATAAGCAACATCAGGGCATGTACATAACATCGCATACATTATAGATCCTACGGCTGAAGCGTAAGGTATAATGCTCATGCGAGCTCTCCCTTCATCAGTCTTTGGGCAAATGTCCTTCGAGAGAGTGACTCCATGACAAGCAGGTAAGGCACCCCGCTTGGAGTCTTCCATACTAAACCTCTTTAGGATGGTGTTAATGTACCTAATTTGGGACAATCCCAACAATCTCTTAGATCTATCCCTATAGATCTTAATGCCTAATATGTACGAGGCATCAACCAGGTCCTTCATAGAGAACCTTTGTGATAAGAACAGTTTGACCGATTGTAGCACAGGAACATCGTTTCCTATCAGAAGAATGTCATCCACGTACAATACGAGGAATGTGACAGTACTTCCTACAATCTTCTTATAAACACAAGGTTCATCTGGATTTTTGACGAAATCAAACTCTTTGATAACATCATCAAAACAGATATTCCAACTCCGTGATGCCTGCTTTAATCCATAAATAGATTTAAGCAACCTACATGCTTTCCCGCTGCTCCCACTATCAATGAAGCCCTCTGGCTGATCCATATAAATACATTCTTCTATATCACCATATAGAAATGCAGTTTTAACGTCCATCTGCCAGATTTCATAGTCATAGTGACAAGCAATATGAAGTAGGATCCGAATGGATTTAAGCATGGCTACATGAGAAAAAGTTTCGTCATAGTCCAGACCTGGTCTTTGACGAAATCCTTTTGCCACAAGCCTTGCCTTATAGGTCTCCACCTGCCCATCTACACCGATTTTTCTCTTAAAGATCCATTTGCACCCTATGGGTTTTACCCCAGAGGGTACAACATCCAAAGTCCATACTTTGTTGGTGTACATAGACTCCATTTCGGATCTCATGGCATCCAGCTACATCACAGAGTCACCACTCGTGGTAGCTTGCTGAAAACTGGTAGGGTCATCATCTTCCATGATACAATCTTCTCTATCACCATCAATGAGAAAACCATAGTATCTCTCCGGTGGGCGAGAAGTCCTACCAGATCTATGGAGTGGCTGAGGTTAATTAGATTCTGTTGCAACATCAGGTTCAACCAAGTCGTCATTTGTAACTTGTGTCTCTAGAACCTCTTTTAGATCTACCACATTGCCATCAGTATTTGTAAACAAATCATTTTCTAAAAATGTGGCATTTCGAGAAACAAGTACCCTATGTTCCTCCTTGTGGTAGAAAAGATATCCATATGAGTTCTTTGGATATCCCATAAACTTACACATGAATGATCGTGTCTCGAGTTTGTCCGGATTCTGTTTCTTGACATAGGACGGACAACCCCAAATCTTAACTCGTTTAAGAGATGGTCTCTTCCCATACCATATCTCATATGGTGTGGTAGACACGGTCTTAGTTGGAACCCTGTTCAACAGATACGCTGCAGTCTCTAATGCATGCCCCCAAAAAGAGAGAGGTAACTCGGCATCACTCATCATGGATCGTACCATTTTCTTTTTCTCAAAATTAAATATATAGATATTTATATACCATGTGAATCTTGCATTGCCATCTCCAATGTATCAAAAACCATGATACATGTATGCATGTATGTGTGCATTCATATCATCATATGCACATACACTCATTCATGCATACATCCAAAAAGAAAAGGTTTCAAGTGAAAAAGCTAATGGTCACTAATTATCAAATCAACAATTGATATAATAAACTGGTCATATCACATACGACCCGACCAACAGAAAACGCTAGATTAGAATGCGGTATCATATACACCCATTTAATCAAGCACCCGCGCATATCACCATACGCACCCCACATCGTTTCTCCTGAGCTAAGTAACCCCTTTGTGGGACTCTAAGACCGGTCAATACGCTAGCAGTAGGCAGTGCTCATATCACATACCCACAAACCGTCAGTGGCACCAGCAATACGTAACGGCTCCCAGGTATTGAGAGATCAGAAGAAAATCAAGAGAACGTGTAAAAACTCCTGTCGAGCCAACTGGCAACACTCACCGTACAGTCCGGTCTCTTTGTCAAATATGCTGCATATCGAGTCCAGGGAATGGTATCGTGGACCCCAATAACTCAATAAGTCATGCCGGTGAATGGCTCAAAACAGATCGAGAAACCACTGATAACACTTATCAGTAAATCTCAATAGCCCTGGCCAGGGACTTTCTGTTATAGCCAATCGAGCATAGCGCAACATCAACCCCCAATATCGGGAGAGACGAAAACCCCTCCTATCGTTCATTGCCTCCATGTGCCTCGGGACTGTACCCAAAATCCACCTCTTTGCACGACTCAGTAGAGCCGTGGTAGGGTGGAAATCAAAGCACAGTGGGAGAACACACAAGGCTCTATGACGATCTCGGGTCTACAGACTAATCTGTACCAGTGTCACCTGAGAACTGCTATCCGACGATAGATATAATACCATATAGAAGTTCTCAGCGAGTCCGTCCAGTGTACCCAGTCTCCACTGAGCACCCGCATACAATCTTGATGTCAAACATCAATGGATATGGGATCATCCATCGCCCATCACATAGGTCAAGAGTCATACACGCTAGTCTAATCTGGAATATCGATGCCCCGTCTCGATACACCTACGACTAGGGACATTTCAGGATATGTTTATAAACTATATATGTCCCACTAGTATGATCTGCATCATAATCACAGTAGTCAAGAAAATATCCCGAGGGCTTTATCAATATGTACCAAATGAATAAAAGCATGATCAAGTGAACATGTCAAAATAAAGAGTAACCTGATAGCGTACTATCATGTTGGGCAAGAATGTCCTCTGAATATTTATATAAACATGTAAAATACATCCACTATCAAATAATGGCCTCTAGGGCATACATATATCCAACATTCCCTTGTCACCAGAAAGCACGATGGTCAGTCCTCGTCCATGACGAGCTCGCCCTGACCGCATCACTAGCAGCAGCTTAATCTGCGATCAAACCATGGTGACAGGAACCTCAAGCATGTATCGATGAAAGTAGATCAAAGGAACGAAAGGGATCAACAGATCCAAAATGGATACATAATCATAGGGAGGAACATAATCAATGAGAGTATGATCTTAGGAACGAATAGAAGCACGGATCTCAAGCAATGTACATCCTAAGGTCACTTAAGCAGAGTATCGTATCGTAAGTATGCCGCGGAATATACACACGGTACGTCACTCTACTCAAGCTACCTACTCCATCAATTAAGGTCAACCTAAGTGACGAAAGTTCGGGTCTAATACCCCCTCAGTCAAGTCTAAGTTCCGTAAGTTCAAGGCAAAACTAGGACCAAGGTTAAACCTAACGCTTTGATACCAACTTTGTCATGACCTGGAATTTAGCTCGTGACCGGCACTTAAATCACACAACGTCTAAAGGCGTAACGTAATTCAAGTAAGACGAAGCCCAGAAATTTAAACCTTTTAAGGAAAATAATAGAGGTGAAGTTTTGAAATAAAGGTATGATAAAAACAAAAAATTTCTTTAAATGCATAGATAATGATATATGAAAATTTAAGTGGGTTAAATACTAGTTGAAAACATTTTTCGTCTTTAAAAATATTTGGGCAGCACCTCCCTAGTATATTTTGATCCAAAACAAATACAAGCAATATATATAGGCATCTCCAAGCGGGAGCTAGCTCTTCGCCAATCGGCGGAATCACAACCACGCAAGTAAGCAAAATATACGACGCCCAACGGCGAAAATCAACACAGAAAGAACGATAAATAAAGCAAGACATCAAAACCTCCAAGAAGCGAACATAAAACCCATCGCTCTAAGTCTCGCAACCACAAGTCTGTCTAAGTCCACTAAATATACAAAGTCTAGTTTTTGATTGATGGAGTTTATCTAGATACAATAGAAATAATGAATACAAGAGTAGGCACGATCCAATGTGTCCCACCTACCGTAGCAAAACAACCTGAATGCAAGCTGTGTGCCAGCGATACCGCTACTGATCCAAGCGGTCGAACCCTGCAAGAAACTGTGGCACAACGAGGGTGAGTTGCCAACTCGTGAGTAGAAAACATCAGCGTGTAGAAATCGAATAAAGCAACGATTCCTAGGTCATACTATATCATGAAGGTAATACTATGATATCTAGGGTGACCATGCCTGCATATATGTCAACAATATAAACAATGCCAATAACATATACCAATAAACATCTGAATCATATGCTTGTACGATGTGGATATCATCCACGTGTGTCCATCAATGACACAACCAACCTCATGGAACCTGAGTGTCCAACAACGACACTCGAACATCATGAAAGCATATGCATGTATGTATGAGGATATCAACCAACGTGTGTCCATCGACGACACATCAATATCATGGAACCTGAGTGTCCAACACCGACACTCGAAACATCATGAAACCCGTGTCCAGCATCGACACGTAAATCCTCATATCTCAGACGCCGCATCCTCAGATCGGCCCTCATATCCATCTCGGGCTCCCTCAGTTCGGATCGGCCCATATCATCTGATCTCATGACTCCGTTCGGTATCCTCCGGATAACAGCCGGGTCCAAACTATCACCAGTAGGTAGTGCTCCTCATGCCAGGCTCATCGTCTACATCTCGAACTTCTTGCTCTAGGGTACCTCACCAGGTCCACCATGTACCCGCAGATGGTGCCTCCCACTCCTCGAATCGAGTATACTCATTGCTCAGAACTGAGAAAACTCATGGTGGACGCCTCGAAATATCATATCAAAAGAAACCACATTTTTAAAACAATACACAATTTTCTTTGAAATATAATCACGGTTCTCAAATCCAGAATCTCATGAAAACAGCATCTCAATGCGTATAATCATAAAGTATGATGTATGCAAACATAGAACAGAAATGTGAGCATATCAGTATATCATGTAAACATGTCATGTGATAGTACTAAACATTGAATAGTCTATTACGGTTAAGATTTATATCATGATATGGCAGTTCTACTGTGCAAGTGGCATAGCAATTAGCAATGATGAATATGTGTGAGCCGGCAAATCTATGTAAGTGTAACATGCGCATCATCGGTAATAGTGCCGGTGTACTAGCAGATGATATCATACAATGGTAAATATCGGAAACATAACACGTATCATACGAGGGATAAGCCAACACAAACATGAACGATGATAAAATACCTAACTACGCATGAACCACACGGTCGGTTTTAAAGAATACGAATCGTAGTTTTAAAAGTGGGGTTGCGGTGTTTTTGAGAAAAGGACACCATTTGAAAATCCGTAACATCCATTAAGCTTTCCATTTAAAATGCATACGATTCGTCGGTTTTAGAAATTAGTATGGTTTAGGTGACACTTTTATGTCGGCGATCCCGCCTCATAGTACCCGATATGGCAATATCCTCGATCATCATCCTCAAATCACGAGCGCGGATCAATCGTCCGGTAAAACTCATCGCGTACAGTAATCAATCGTACGGGGACATCAAACAGAATAGGAATTTTATCGTCCTATCATAATAAGGGTACGGATCTACGGTCTCGTACATTCTATCATCTTTGTTCTCACTTATATATATAACTCAATGTCATATCACATCTTGGCATGTGTATATAATTAATATCACATCATATATGGGCATATGAATATAAATATGTATATTGCCTTGCATCCTCAAGCCAACATATCAACTCGTGTCATCCTTTCATCATGTCATCTCATACTAACTCTTTTGATCATATGCATAAGTTCATAGGCATAGGTTTCTATAATTATATCATGTATATCGGTTCTCCCATTACTATATTGCGGGGGTGCTATACGCCATCCACCCGACTTCCCCCATAAATATAAATCTACTCACTTGCTAAACTCCTCGCTTAGCCGATGTCGATGTACTTCGTCGTCTCGGAAGTCCACGTGAAGGTACCTACAATCAATACACAATCGCAATACCGTTAAAACCGACATCTGAAAATCGTTACGACACAAAAATTGTTTATAGGTTAGAACCTATAGCTTACGCATACAAAACAACCAAATAGCCCTCGTCGTTGACGTACAAACGTCCAACGACGATATCCAAAATCAAATACCAAAACCCAAGTTTCAGAAATCGGAAAACCGAAATCAGCAACTAAGAAAATTGCTCCTAGATTCTATCCTAGGTCAAATCAAGATATTTTGAATATTGGGTTGGTCTAAATATCAGATAACAATGCCACATACAAAAAATCACCAACATTCAGCACAATGTGGCCGCAATTTGCGGCAACAAACAATAAATATGCGGCCAGATTTAGGGTTTTGGGGCTCGGGTTTCAGGGGGTGCTTCTAGGTTGCCTGTCCGCCTCTCTGTCAAGAGAACTTATTTTATGGTGGTCTCGGTTCATTCCAAATTCCTATATAGCATCACAAACTGTCGAAATCCGATGTCGGGAAATTCTAACTTCGTGTTTTTGGGTTCTAGTCTCTGGTCTTGGCCATAAAATTATCACTAATGGCTTGTAAACACTAGCTAAACCTCAATAACAACTTTACAAGTCAAGTCTCTCACTAAACCTCAAATTGGAAAATTCTAAGATTACAATCTACACTAAAAAGAACTCTAAACTAAACTAGAGGGTTAAGAAACTAATTACAAGATGAGAAGTGGAATTTATACCTCATGGGAGCAACTTAAGAAAAACCCTAGATGCCCAAAGTCTTCAAAATCCAAACTTGAGAGGTCCTTAGGGTTTAGGAAGAGGTGGGAATCATTTTTTGTGAAGGGGGCCATGGGTTTTGATGAGGTTTCGGAGATGATTCCCATGGAAGTAGAGGAGGTGGAGGAAGAGATGAAGAAGAAAGATGAAGGATGAGGGAAGTGAAGAAAATGAAATGAAGAATGGTGAAGGATGGGAGCCATCCCCCCTCTCTCTTTCTCACTCTCACTCTCTCTCTTGCCCATGCCCCTTGTCATCATTATGTCTCACATGCTCTTTTTTTTTGCTTTCTCTTTTTCCCTCTCATTTAATAAAACCAAACAACACAAATACAAATGAAACCAACATGTAATAAAATGCAACATGTCATGGTGCACTAACCATGGGTAATTAAAAATACGGAATTGGCTTTATCGTGATTAGTAGTGCACTAATCAAGTTTAATTTAAACTTGCATATAATTAATTATAAAATGCTCAAATCCAATAAATAAATTTTTAATAAATAATACATATTAAATCTCTAATTATTTTCCAAATATTGGTATATAATTATACCATTTTACGAAAACTCCAATTCGCAAATCGAATATTTTTCGTGAAATATATTATTTTTAAATTAAATTCCAAAAATAATATTTTATTTTTTCTGAAATGTTACACTCGGCATTCTAGATTAGCATCCTAGAATCCCTAGTTGCTTCACTTGCTTTCGATGTGGAGCTAGATCCATGACTACATCTCTCAGGTGGATCGTCTTCGACGGAGGAAGACCGGCGACCAAGTTCAACCGGACATGCCTCAAGGAGCTAAGGAGGAAGATGGAAGACCGAAGTACTTGGTTCTTTTGGTATAATCTTTCTAACCTTTAGTTTAGCTTATTTTAGTTTTGCTAGTATAGGATTTATGGTTTTGATCTTGGGCATGGTTTCGTTTGCGCCAAAAATTTTAAACGCCGTTTTTGTTCTGCACCGGTCACGGTAGATGGCCAGGGTGCCGGTGAAACCCAACATGATACGGTCTAATAAGTTTGTTAGATTTGGAGTTCATTTGTGAACTGGTTCCCATCAAATATCTAGACAAATTCTAAGACGGGTATCGCTCATTTCGGGAGATAGGCTTTCTCCGCAAAGTTGAGATATAGAGAGATAAAGATAGAAACATTGGAGCGGATCCACTCACTGAGTTTGTTTCTCGAACGCGATAGTTTCGCAAACGTGCTTTGTGAGACTGATTAGTAAAGAAGTTGGGTGTTCGGTATCACACGGTCTGTGAGTATGTGACACCGTAATAATTAGACTTAAGTGCAAGTGGGAGATTGTTGGCTATAGTGCCCTCAAGTCAATTATTGTAATTGCAGGCACGTGATTATGATGATTGAGGGAGGACCTATATGGGTAGAACGGTCTTACTCAAGAAAGTAGTGTATTATCTGGTTTATCTCTATCATCATGTACATGCATTATGTAGTATTACAGATCACTATTACATGTTGATAGAGCCCATATGATTCATGCATGACTACCAGCAGTATGATGGCAATCATATACATGGGAGCTGGGTGGTCCATAAGCACATCCTTAAATGTCCCTAGTCGAGAAAGTATCAAGACTGAGCATCGATACTCTGGAGTAGACTAGTGTATACTTATCGAGACCCCGACGAGGGATGGTGGCCGGTCTCACAAGTCATTGGTGTCAGTTAGTCACCTAAGATAGTATACAGGTGCTCATTGGGTTATAAGTACACTGGACGGACTCGCTGGGAACATGCTAGATGGTATTACACCTATTGTCAGATAGAAGTTCCAAGGTGACATGAGTACAGCTTAGTCTGTCGACATGAGATCGTCATTTGTTTCGTGTGAGTTTCCACTGTGCTTTGATTACTACCCTACCATGGCTCAAAGTAGTCGTGCAAACAGGTTTTAGTTGGGTACAGTCCCGAGCCATATGGAGACAGTAAGAGGATCGTTGGGGATTCGTCTCTCCCATTATTAGGGGTTGATGTCGTACCGCGCATAGGTGGCCATCACCAAAAATCCTTGGCCAAGGTAGTCGAAAATTACATATCCAGGATCAGTAGTTTCTCAGTGGGTGATGGCTTTCATACCGATACGAAATATCGCGTTATTAGGGGTCTGATTTTATCCACCCCCTAGACCCAATTTGCGATACTCTTAGACGAACAGACCGGACTGTACGGAAATTGTCACTGTCAGGCTCAACAGGGGTATGGATGAGTTTGCTCTTCGGCCTTCCTTTCGCTCAATATCTGGGTAGCCGTTACGTACAGCTAGTTCCGCTGACGTGCTTGTGGTTAAACCCACTGCCAGCGTATTAACGAGTCTTTAGATTCCCACACAGAGGGTTTTCACGGTTCAGGCGATATGGTGTAGATGACGTATGTTGGTACATACAGGGGTCCGATTAAATATGTGTACAGCCTACACAGACTTTAATCGGACGGTTGATAATACTAGAGGCTTAGGATTAAGCCGGATTATTAAATCAAGTTTTGATTTAATATATGTATTGTAGTATTATTGTTCACTATTCATTTTCTCTCTTGGCTATTCGTATTTTTACACGAATTCATGTATATGTATTTCGATACGTATAACGGGTTGTATTCCGTATTTATACGGAATACCTTCTAGAAGATGGACACCTCATTTGTATGATTTTCTTTTTAGAAAATCATTTAAGGAAATGAAGTGGAGGGGTGAGTTGGAATGAGCATGGGAGGCATGTAGAGAGTTATAGCATTTGTTTATTTGTAAATTGAGATGAGATATTTTGTTTGCATGGTTGCAAATGACTTAGCCTTTTCTTTACATGCCATTCTGTTCATTCTTTGATTCTTCACTTGCTTTTTCTTTAGTTCACACTCACTCTCATGTGAGACAATTAGTCATTTTTGTATGGTTGCTCATGTCACATGGTTTCCTCACCTCCTCCTTCTTCTTCTTGAGTTTCTCTTTTGAGGATTGGTGATGAGAGAAAAATATAGTGAGCCATTCCTACACCTCCACTCTCCATTGTTAGCAACCTTGGAGAGTCGGTTGATTCGCCGGGCGAAGCTAGAGCTTTCACCATTTCCCTCGGGTGGATCTTCTTCGATGGAGGAAGACAGGAAACCAAATTCGATCCGTGACACCGCAGGGAGTTTGGGAAGATGGTAGAAGACCGAAGGACTTGGTTCATTCGGTATAACCATTTCTATCACAGTAGTTTAGCCCTTGTAGTTTAGCTAGTATAGGTTTATGGTTTCGATCTTCGTCTGGTTTGTTGGCGCCAAGTTTTTAAACGCCAGTTTTTGTTCCGCACCGGCCACAGTTGATGGCTAGGGCGCCGGCAGATCCCAATAATGCTTCCTATATTCTAGGGATCCAGATCTATCGTGATAGATCAAAGAGAATGTTGGGAATTTCACAGTCCAGGTACTTTGACACCATACTAAAAAGATTTAGTACGGAAGATTCCAAGTACGGTAACCTATCTATCGGCTTATCACGGGATCACCCTGTCCAAAGAGATGTCTCCAAAGACTAATTTGGAAAGGGATCGCATGAGTATTATACCCTACGCCTTGGCGGTAGGATCTATAATGTATACGATATTGTGTACCAGAACAGATGTTGTTGCTTACGCACTGAGCGTGGTAAGCAGGTATCAGTTAAACCCTGGGGAGAAGCACTGGATAGCAGTTAAGAACATTCTCAAGTACCGAAGAAGGACTAAGGAGATGTTCTTATGGTACGGCAGTAAAGACCTCCAGATCGAGGCATTCGCTGACTCCAGCTAATAGAGTGGCAAGGATGACACTAAATCCATGTCGGGTTATGTCTTCATCCTCAATAGAGGGCATTCTGTTAGAAGAGCTCCAAGCAGGACACCGTTGCTGACTCGACGATGCAGGCAGAGTATACCGCTGCATGTGACGATGCGAAAGAAGAAGTCTACATGAGAAAGTTCATAACAGAACTTCAGGTGGTTTCGTCCATTGTTGACCCAATACATTTGTATTGTGACAACAACAGGGCTATAGCTTTAGCGAAGGAACCAAGGTCCCATCAGAAGTCCAGACATATCTTGAGGCGGTATCACCTGATCAGGGAGATCATGGATCACCGGGAGATCGAGGTGCGGAGAGTAGACAAGGAGAACAACACTACAGATCCACTCACAAAGACTATCCCTCAGAAGCAGTTCGAGAGGCTATTCGAGATGTTAAGTCTGCGATATACCAATACATGGCCATACTGCAAGTGGGAGATTGTTAGTGATATATGCCCTAGAGGCCATTATTGTATAGTATTAGATTGTATATTACATTTTGGATGCTTGGGATAGATACAGATATAATAATAGTCGTGCTCAACATGATATTATGCTATCTGGTTTGAGTCTATCTTAACATGTGTATATGTTTCTTTTAACATATCACTAATATATGTTGATAGAGCCCTTAGGATCTTTTCTTGACTACCAGCGTTGTGATGGCAGTCATACTAGTGTGAGCTGGGTAGTCTATAAGCACATCCTTAAACTTGTCTCTAGTCGTAGGATTATCGAGACTGGTCATTGATACTCCAGAGTAGACTAGTGTATACGCTTCTTATCCCCGTCAGGGGAGGTGGCCTGTCCTGCAATCATCGGTATACAGGTGCTCATTGGGTTGTGAGTTACACTGGACGGACTCGCTGAGAACTGCTGGTTGGTATTATACATATCGTCACTTAGCAGTTCCCCGGTGACATGAGTACAGGTTAGTCCGTTGACATGACATCACTATTCATCTCGAGTATGTTCCCACTGTACTTAGATTACTACCCTACCACTGCTCAAATGAGTCATGCAAACAGGTAGTAGTTGGGAGCAGTCCCGAAGCACTCTGGGGAAGTAGAGATTAGAAGGGATTTGTCTCTCCCGGTATGGGGAGTTGATATCGTGTTGTGTATAGCTGGCCAATACACAAAGTCTCCGGCCAGGGCAAGTGGGATTTACTAGTAGGTACACCAGTAGTTTCTCAGGGTGTATTGGGTTCCACACTGACACGACTTATTGCTCTATTAGGGGTCTGACGTTTACCACCCCTAGGCTTGATATAGATACTTTTAGAGAACAGACCGGACTGTACGGAGAATGTCACCTATAGGCTCAGTAGGGTTTTCGGACGAATTATAGTGTCAATCTTCCCTTCGACAGATACCTGGGTTGCCGGTACGTACAGTTAGTGCCATTGACATGCTTGTTCTTAAACCAACTGCCAGCGTATTGTCGAGTCTTTAAAGTCCTACAAAGAGGGTTTCCCGGTTCAGGCGAAATGGTGTAGTTTGGTATGGTTTTATGCAGGGGTGTTCGATTGAACACGTGTATTTATACGTGCTTTAATCGGACGACTTAGTAGTACTAGCAGGTTTGAAAAACAGCCAGTTTTGATGGTAGTATTATATTGCTTTCTTTTGGGTATTTGTATTTTAACACGAATACATGTATTTGTATAAATACATGTATTTGTTCTATGATACAAATACATGTATTTCTTTCTAAATATGAATACGTGTATTTTGTATTTTCGGTACAAATACGGTATTCGTATTTTGGTAGAAATACGGTATACTTATTTATACGGGTTTGAGTATACTTGTTTATATACATGCATTTGTATTTATTTATAAGTGTATGTATATGTACACTAGTGAGATGGCTACACTCTCTCACTTATATCTTCATCTTAAATGAAGAAGTGTGTGGGCTTGTGAGTCACCCTAGTGAGTCACTAGCACACCCACTTTTTGTTTTGGGTGTGAAAAGATAAGAGTGAGAGTGTGAGAGATATTTGTGAGGTTTGATATTTTCATCAAGTCTTGAGTTTATCTCTAGTAGCCATCTTATTCTTCTTCCTCCTCAATTTCTCTACTTGAGTTTTGAGGATTAAAAGAGAGCATCTTGTTCACAAACTACGCCACATTAAGCATCTTGTATTAGCAAAACTCGATCTTTAGTTGCTTCGGACGAAGCTATCGCTTGAATCGACATCCTCGAGTGGATCGTCTTTGACACGGAAGATCGGCTTCGAAGGCTCGTTCTATCAACCCAAGTAGCTTGTGGAGTCCATCTTTCAAAGCCCGAAAGACCATTTACAAAGGTTGTAATCTCAACTGAATAGTTAAAACTGTAGTTAGGGTTTGTTTAGTTTAGTGTTTGGGCTTGTATCCTTGGGATTTAGTATATTGTGCTCAAGTTTATTAAAGTTTTTGATTCCGCATAGCCGTAGTTATCACGACAATAAGCTTATATACACTTACAGTTTTGGACGGATTGTCGTGTTGGATAGCCACTCGTGCGATATTTGGTTGTACATTTTTATATCATTTGTATATTCATTATTGCGGGGTGAGCGTCCGACATGTGGACTACTGTTTCTTCATATTTGTATATTCTTTTATTGGGACACAGCCGGGTTGAGGTCGATGTCACCGTTGTACATTATATCATTTCAGTACTAGGATAAACCTACGGAGAAGTGCTCGAATAGACTTATTCTAGGTGGTCGTCTCACAGTGGTGAGTTCGAGCTGCCTCGCTCAAGAATTGGCATGCTATTCACCGTACTTATAGGGGTTTTAGGATGACCGACGGTGGAGTGCTCAAGATGGATTTCGTGAAGTGCTGTGTGTCCCGCTCATGACCTAGAGTGCGGGTTGCCTCACTTCTGGAATTGGCGGGTAACTTGCTGTGCTCGTATGGGTCCTTGTTCTGCATTGTACGGATTATCCGCACGACCGGGAAACGTCGAGTTTCATTTGCGGCTCAAATGAAACCCGAGGCTCCTAGATTATTCGCTATTCTATATTGTTTATTGCTTCTATGTGATGTTGCTTATATCATTTCTGTGACGAATGGTGTTATATATATATATATATATATATATATATATGTTGTATATGTTTTGCATCCATGCTTCCCCTGCCCCCGCTCTGCCATTAGTTAAGTAACCTAACGGTGCATGACGTTGCCTCATTGCGAATGCGGATGACATATACGTACATTCTATTTTCGTTCCTTTCTGGTGTGATAAGTATTTATCGACGAGACCGCATTAACTTTGATTAGTGCAAGAAAATAAACCTAATAAGATGTTGTCAGAACCATTTTTTGAAAAACTATAGTCGTATTTTTTTGGCTTTGCATAGAGGTATTCGGTCAGGAATATCCCGCACTCATTCGAGGAGGCAAGAGCCTAGACCCCTTCATGGGGAGTGATCTCTTAAGAAAATGTTTGTGTTACTATAGATTACTCGGTTTTCTTCAAAGCCATTCATTTTAAAAACGGAGCCTAAACCACTCATTTTCAAAACTACTTGGTTCCTTCAACAATATTAAGTTCATTACGCTGAAGTTTTTTGCCAAAAACCTGTAGACTACCGTCATTTCAGAAAAATGTCACCTAATATTCATGCTGCGTTTGTTGACTTTGTTAAGGCGTAGTGTACGATAGCTAGGTGTTGTTTTTCTGCCGCATGGATATGCAATTAGTTAGGACAACCGCATAGCTTTGTTGACTTCGTTAAGGGCTTATGCGGGTGGATCTAATCTAATCAAGGATAATGACGAGTTGAACTTTACTAACAGACTATGATTTGTTGACTTCGTTAAGGTCATAAACTGTTAGGGGTAAAATCTATATCGGGAGTTTCAAGTATAAAGAAAACTTGTGTTGGATATGTGCCCTCAAGGCATTTTTTTTAATTGCAAGTAGGTGATTATGATAATCGAACGAGGACTTATACAGGTAGGACATTCATACTCGAGATGATAGTATACTATTTGGTTTGTCTTTATCATTATGTGTATACGTTTTGATAAAGACCATAGGATTATTGCTTGACTACCAACATTATGATGGAGATCATATACGTGGGAGCTGGGAGGTCCATAAGCACATCCTTCAATGTCCCTAGTCAAGGGAGTATCGAGACTGGGCATCGATATTTCAGAGTAGACTAGTGTATACTTTTCAAGACCCCGATGAGGGGCGGTTGCCGGTCTTACAAGCCATTGGTGTTGAGTCATCTAAGATAGTATATAGGTGCTCACTGGAGGTGAGTACACCGGTCGGACACGCCGAAAACTTGTAGATGGTATTATACCTACCGTCAGATGGAAGTTCTCTTGTGGCATGAGTACAGGTTACTCCGTTGACATGAGATTTTCATTTGTTTCGTGTGAGTTCCTACTGTACTTAGATTATTACCCTACCACGGCTCAAAGGAGTCGTGCAAACAGGTTTTAGTTAGGTACAGTCCCGAGCCACATGGAAGCAGTGAACAGTCGTCAGGGATTCGGCTGTCCTGGTATTAGGAGTTGATATTGTGCTATGTTGGGTCAGCTATCACCAGATATTCTTGGCCAAGGTGGGTGAGATTTACTGATGTGTTATCGGTAGTTTCTCAGTGGATGATGAGATTCAGACCGGCATGACTTATCGGGTTAGTAGGGGTCTGACGTTATCCACTCCCTAGACCTGGTATGCGATTATCTGAGATGAAGAGACCGGACGAAATGAAGATTGTCACAGATAGGCTCAGTAGGGGTACGGATGAGTTTGCTTGTCGGCCTTCCTTTCGCTCAATACCTGGATAGCCGTTATGTACAGCTATTGTCGCTGACGTGCTTGTGGTTAAACCCACCGCCAGCTTATTGATGAGTCTTTAGAGTCCCATACAGAGGTTTTTTCCGGTTCAGGCAAAAAGATGTCGTGGCCATTTATTGATACGAGCAGGGTTCAGATTAGGTATGTGTGCTAGCTACGCAGACTTCAATCAAGCGGATGATAATATTAGCCGGCTTAGGATTAAGCAGAATTATTAAATCAAGTTTTGATTTAATAATTTACATATATATTTCGATATGTATATTCTAGCATTATATTCATTGTATTTTTCTTTCTCTTGGGTATTCGTATTTTGATACGAATATGGGCATGTATTTGTGCGGACGTATTCTTGTATTTATACAAGAATACTTCTAGAAGAAGGACAACTTATTTCAAGGTTTTTCTTTTTATTAAATTAAGAAATGAGATAGAGAAGAGAAATGGTGGAGGGTATGGGCAAATGAATTCATAATTCTTTTGCAAATACTATTCAAGCATGGTTGTAGTTTTAAAATGGAAAAATTCTTTTTACAAAAATGTTGAAGCATGCTTGAATTTGTGAACGATTTTCATTCTACCGTTCATGCTCCTCTCTATTCCATGGCTCCCTCTTCTTCTTCTTCATCTTCAACTCTCTCAGGAGTTGAGAATCATGAAGATAAATAGAAAGAAAAATACTAGAACACTCACACACATCACTAAATATCCTAGATTAGCAACCTAGGATCTTTAGTTACTTCATTGATGAAATTGAAGCTTGAACTTGGTTCCCTCGGGTGGATCATCTTCGGCGAAGGAGGACCGGCATGCAAGAGCAATCCAGAGCTCTTGAGAGCATGTTAGAGTCCATCCCAGTTGGAGCAAATGAAGACGCTACAAAGGTTGTAATTTCTACTTTTTTGTGTGTGCTAGTTTAGGTGTTTGGTTTAGATTTTAGGGAACAAGTTTTTAGTGCTATGAAAATTTTGTTTTTGGATTCCGCATTGGCCGTAAGTTGGCGGCGAGGGCACTGAAAACTTTTAATGTTATCAGAGTCACCCAAACACCCTAAACTAGATAGATACGACTCCTTAATCCCACCGGTTTTTGCCCCGCAAAAACTGTTGTCAAAACAGTGAGGAATTTCATGTTAACATAATGTTTTGACCCGCCGCGGGCTCTCAGTTTGGATAGAGAAACCGCGGTGAGGTGTGCGAGGACCCTGGAGACGTCTCGGGGGGGCCCTACCAAGGGACTACACCCCCGAGACCACCTAAATTGTGGCCATCAGGGGGTGGGGACCCGAAACTGCCTTTGAAGGCAGTTTTGGGTTTGCCCACCCCTATGGCCACCTTAGGTTGGCCTAAAGGGCGGGTACCCTACCTAGGTGCCCTCCATGTCGTCGTTAATTTTATGCCGTGTCCTCTGTGATGTTTCGGCTCAATCCGAGCTCATTTCGGATTCCTGGAGTGGGTTTTAACATGGAATTTCTTATCTTTTTTTGCACACTTGATTTTCGGTATTTTGGAAAATTGAAGTGTTGGCTATATGTGTGCGGTTTTTTATTGTCATAGTCTTTTTGATGGTTGCATGTATCATAATGTTTGGTAAAACGTCGTCTAATTGTTGTTAGTTGTATGTATGCCCTAGAGGCCATTATTATAGATGATTGTATATTATAATGGATGCTTGGACATATATAGGGAGGAATTTCTTGCTTGAAATGATAGTATGCTATCTGGTTACTCTTTACCTTAACATGTAGACTAGTATTGTGATACTGTCTTGCTCTCACATGTTGGTAAACCCCTTAGGATGTGTACTTGACTACCTGGATTATGATGCAGATCATACTAGTGGTACTAGGGTAGTCCATAAGTACATCCTTCAATGTTCCTAGTCATGGGTGTATCGAGACGGGGCACGATATTCCAGAGTAGACTAGCGTATACGCTTCCTGACCCATGTAGATGGGCGATAGATGATCCCATATCCATTGGTGTTTGACATCAGAGATGGTATACGGGTGCTCAGTGGAGACTGGGTACACTGGACAGACTCGCCGAGAACTCCTAGATGGTATTATACCTGACGTCAAATAGCAGTTCTCTGGTGACATTAGTCTGTAGACCCGAGATCGTCATAGAGTCTTGTGTGATTCCCACCGTGCTTTGATTTCCACTTTACCACGTTTAAGAGAACGAGCAAAACGGTGGTTTTTGGGTACAGTCCCGAGTCACATGGAGGCAATGAGCGATAGGAGGGGTTTCATCTCTCCCGCTATTGGGGGTTGATGTCGTGCTGTGCTCGATTGGCTATAAAAGGAAGTCCCTGGCCAGAGCTGCTTCAGAGATTTGCTGGTAAGTGTTATCAGTAGTTTCTCGACCCGTTATGAGCCTTGTATCGGCATAACTTATCAAGTTATTGGGGTCTGACGTTTACCACCCCTAGACTAGATATGCGACATCATAGACGAAGAGACCGGATTGTACGGTAGTGTTACTGATTGGATTCACGGGAGTATGGACAAGCTTGCTTGTTGATCTTTTGATCGCTCAATACCCGGGTGGCCGTTACGTCTAACAGTACCGCTTGCGGCTTGTGGGTATTTGATATGATCATCACATATTGACGGCGTATTGACGAGTCTTTAGAGTCCTACACAGAGCTTTCCTGGTTCATGCGAAACAAAGTAAGAGCACATATGTGATATGTGCGGGACCGAGATTAATACGCGTATGTGATACCGTATTCTAATCTCGCGATATGTGATATCGGTCGGTTATATATGATATAGCCGGGTTATCGAATCTAGTGTTGATTCGATAAGTTGATACATATGATATTAGTCGATTGTATGCAATATAGCCGGATTATTAAATCAAGTGTTGATTTAATAATTTAGTGTATAATTATATATTTGATATATTGATTTACATTAACTAATATTAGCTCACTTAAAGTATTTCTTTTTCTCACTTGTGCACACTTAATATATATCTCCGTTGCCAAAAGCATCCATACGGGTGCTCGCGGCCGCGGTGTTCCGCCTAAGTGGACTCGGTCGATGGCATTAGGGGTGCGGCCGTCTACTAATGTTTCCGACGAGCATTCGATCTTGATATTGGGAATCTTGTTGAATTGCCCGACTTGTTATTGGAAAGTGTTTTCAATATGAGATTAAAATGCCGGGTTCATAAAGATAGGCATGAAATCTGGGGTATGAGATATTTCAGGTTTATGATGTCTAAAAGCTGTTGCGGATTCTAATTATTGTATGTTTTTCTGCGACCGTATGTGTAATATGTGGTGTATCGCTGGTTTCGTTGCTATACGTCAACGACAATTGGAATACGTATATTTAATTACGTTGATGACATGTGATGTTATGTGTTGCTGGGATATGTTATATTGGATCGTCGTGTTTGAATAGCCAGGGTGTTTTTTTGCGTGAGATGAGATTTTTCCATTTTCACTCATGTAAAATTCACTAGATGTAATATTCTTTTATTGAGGCACTTCCGGGTTGAGAAAGATGTCACCGTTGATGTATATTATTTACTTTTCCGCATTAGGATGGACCCAAGGTGGGGAGCACAAGTAAACGGGTTCTAGAGACCAATGGGAGGCCATCTCGAGGAGTCGAGTCCGGGTCTCCTAACTCTAGAATTGGTAGGGTTGCTTGCCGCTCTCGTAGGGGTCTAGGGATGTGGGATTGACTATTCATCACGACCGTGGAATCCGTGTTTTTTTACTGGTTTAATTTAAAACTCGGACCTCCTAGTATATCCAATATTTCATATGTTGTTCCTGCTGCGTTGTTGTTGTAAGTCTACGCTAGCGCCCCGGCAGTCTACAGACGCCAAAATGCGGAACAAAACTTTTAAACTGGCGCTATCGTATACTTTAACCCGGATCTGCCATTATTGCTAAACTAACATACTGTAAAGAGTGTAGAAAGATTGTACCGAACGATCCGAGTCCTTCATTCTTCAACCATCATCCCACGCTCCGTTGCGGCTGCTCCGATCTCGTCGATCTCCGATATCCTCGTCGAGGTGGCACCACATGATCGGTTCTTTAAACGGGCTCCCGCCTCTGACTCGAGGCAACTCGATCGTCAAGTTTGCGAAAAGAGACGACCAAGATTGATGTAGAGAATGAGTAGATGACTTTGTCTCACTTCGTCCAAATCCGTGGACGATCGGTTAATGAAGTTGCCGAGGGAATCGAGTGATGGAATGAAATGAGCTGTGAATTCCATACACCCCAAATATCTATCATAATCTTTTTCCAATGAAAACCATCAAGTGAGAGAGGGAGGAAGGGGGCCGGCCACTTATAGGAGTGGGGGGGTGACCGTAGGAGAGGGGGGTGACCGTAGGATAAATATCATATGTGAACACAAACAAATATCTTGCTTAAAGATCTTAAGCAAAACAAGAAAGCAATGAAATCAAAGCATGGGTCACAAAGCCTTGTCACAAATTCTAGAACCTTCTAGAACCTTCTAGAAGCACGACTCACTCTCATCCAAGAAAAGATAAATCCGCCTTTAACCAAATGTTAAAAGACGGCTGATAGAAAACTGGAAACTGGCAACTTCCAAAAGTGATCCTGAAACGACTTTCAGGAAAACCCCGAAACTGTATAAATATACCCGCATTTGTATTACGACCGAATACAAATACAACTGAGACAAAGATATTATACCTACTCAATATAATACTCGGATCCGGCTTAAACCAAAGCCGACCAGTATTATCTGCCCGAAAAATAACACGTGCGTAAACGCACGTGCATTTTCCGAACCCTGCCATAAAACCATACGGCCTCTACAACGTTTCGCCCGAACTTGGGAAACTGTCTGTGGGGGACTCTAATGACTCGTCAGTACCCTGGCAGTGGGTTTAACCACAAACCGTCAGCGGCACTAGCTATGCGTAACGGCTGCCCATGGACTGACCTCAAGGGTGGCCGATGAGCGCACTCATCCGGAAAACCCTACTGAGCCTAACAGTGACAATGTATATACAGTCCGGTCCGTTCGTCAATGAGTATCGCATATCTGCCTAGGGGGCTAGTAACGTCAGACCCCCAATAGCAGTATAAGTCGTGTCGGAGTGTAGCCCAAATACACCCTGAGATACTACTGGAGTACCTACCAGTAAATCTCCTACCATGGCCATGGATTTGTGTAATGGCTCTCCTAGACACAGCACGATCTCGCCCCCAATACCGGAAGAGACGAATCCCCTGCCGATCCGCTCACGTGCCTCCATATGGCTCGGGACTGTACCCAAAAACTACCTGTTTGCACGACTCCTTTGAGCCGTGGTAGGGTAGAAATCAAAGCACAGTGGGAACTCACACGAGACAAATGACGACCTCAGGTCGATGAACTAACCTGTACACATGTCACCAGGGAACTGCTATCTGACGATAGGTATAGTACTAACTAGCAGATTCCCGGCGAGTCCTGTCCGGTGTACTCATAACCCAATGAGCACCTGTATACATCTTAGGTGATCCAACTGACACCAGTGGCTTGTGAGACCGGCCACCGCCCCTCGTCGGGGTCTCGACTGTACACACTAGTCTACTCCGGAGTATCGATGCCCTGTCTCGAAACTCCCACGACTAGGGACTACAATTAAGGATATGCATATAAACTACCCAACTCTCACGTATATGATCGCCACCATACTGTTGGTAGTAAAGCAAGATCCTAAGGGCTCTATCAAAGTGTAACATGCAATCAGTCACCTGAACATGTACACGACTGATAAAGGCAAACCAGATAGCATACTATCATCTCGAGTAAGACTGTGCTACCGGGATAGGTCCTCCGCAATCATTGCAATCACGTACATGCGATCCAATAATTGACTATGAGGGCACTATCTCCAACAGTTGTATGATAAGATCATATTTCTGATTGAGATAGATACTTTATATTAAATATATGATATATAATAGACGTTGCTTATGTTTTACACCCGCACTAGTCCTGCCCCTGCTCTGTCGTTAGTTATCTAACCTAACGGTGCATGACGGGACCCCGTGGCGAATGCAGATGGCATAAGCGTACGTTGTATTTATCTGTGATGCTTAGGAAGCTTAAAATGATGGGACTTCATTAATGAGATTAATGAAAAGAAAGAAACCTAAAGATGTTGTGGAATCAAATTTTCAAAAAAAAGATAGCTCTAGTTCTTGCTTCACATAGTGATATTGTGAATATCCTGCACCTCATTTGATGAGGAAAGAGCCGAGATCCCTTCACCGGGAGTGACCTCTTTAGCAAAACTAGCAGATGCTGCAAAATATTCAGTTTTGTCTTTTGATTGCTTTTCTAGTTCTTGTTTTTCATAGCGGTATTGTGAATATCCTGCACCTCATTCGACGAGGAAAGAGCCGAGATCCCTTCACCGGGAGTGACCTCTTTAGCAAAATTAATAAAAGCCTAAAAAACACTCCTTTTCAATAATCACTCGATTCTACAACGATATCAAGTTCATTACGCAAAAGGTTTTCTTAAAAACCTGTCGTAGCCCTCCGTCATTTCAGATAAGGACTATTTAGTATTCGTGCTACGTTTGTTGACTATGTTAAGGCGTAGTGTGCGGTAGCTGATTAGTGCTTATCTGCTAAAGCATGTGATGCGATTGGATTAGGATAGTCGTACGACTTTGTTGACTATGTTAAGGGTCGTACGGGTGGGTTTAATTCAATCACGAAATGACAGGTTAAACTTGACTAGCACTTATGATTTGTTGACTATGTTAAGGTCATAAACTGCTAGGGGCAAAATAATATTGGGAATTTCAAGTGTTGAAATTTGCAATGAGATTGCATACCTTCTATGAGATAGTTGGATCCCGATATCCACTGCAAGTATTGTTACTCCTGGGAGAGTTTTGCACTTTACAATTAGCCGATCAAGTAGGTGTCTAGAAAGGTGTCAATGAGGCTATGCCTCTGGGAAAATGAGGTTTATTTTAATTAGGTCCATACGAAAGCACGGGGAACCTCCCTCAAAGTACCGGCACTGGCCTGGTTGAAAGATTGGCGAACTTGTAGGGTGTAACTAATCCCGGCTAGTCTTACCTTTTAGGGTTTGAATAAAGATTTGATAAAAACAGTGGGAGCCATCCTGATTAGATAAAATAATAACCAATCTGATCTTGCAAGAGCCTACGCTAAAGTGTTTTCTTCTCTCTCTCTCTCCAGGTAGCGACCATGTCATGCCTTAATCAAGATAATAATATGGATGTATTGACCGAACCCACTTATTATACTGAGCTGGGGAACGTTGGACCCGCTCTATCTTATAATTGTTATAAGTCCGAGCAGGAAATAGAAGAATACCAGGATTCCCATGCCGCCTAAATGAGGAATGAGCACGTTGATGCATCTTCTTCGGGTGTGTTCGTAACCGAGAACTGTTTCTTAGTACACTCTACGTCCTGGGTATTAGATACCGAATCAGGATCCCACATATGTAATCTATTACATGGGCTAAAGAAAGGTGGAGAACTGGGACTGGGTGATAAGGATAGTTAGAAACGGTGCAAATTGTTGCAGCCAAAGCAGTTGGCGATTATCACCTTGTATTACCAAGTGGTAATACATTGATTCTGAACGAATGTTATTGCATACCGAACCTGATATGCAACATTATATCAGTTTCTTTATTGACTAAAGAAGGATATAATTTTGTATTGCTGGATAATGTTTTGAATATTTTCTTATATCAAGAGTTGATCAGATCAGGCACGTTATCTAATGGCATACACGTTTAAATCAGACCACAGTTCTCGACGTACAGAACACACATAAGAGGAAGTGTTCAGAAATGAACTAATCCTTCTTGTGGCATTGTAGACTAGGTCATATCAATGCGACCCGACTAGTTAAGTTACATAAAGATGGATATTTAAATCGGTTTGAATTTACATCTTGTGAAACTTGTCAGTCATGTCTCAAAGGTAAAGTGACCAAAACTCTTTTTACTAGAAACAAAGAAAGAGTTAATGAACTCTTGGGACTGATACATAGTGATGTATGTAGTCTTATGTCTACACATGCCAAGACTGGTTCTTTGTACTTCATTACATTCACTGATAATCTCTCAAGATTCGGACATGTGTTCCTGTTGAAACAAAAGACTGAAGCTTTTGAGAAATTCAAAGAATATAAGTGAGAAGTCGAGAACCAAACGGGTATAAGTATTAGAGTCCTTCGATGTGATCGGGGAGGAGAATACATAAGCACGGAGTTCCTAAACTATTCAAAAGGAGAATGCGATTCTCCCACAGATTACGCCTCCGTTTACACCACAACACAACAGTGTATCGGGGCGGAGCAATTGCACCCTATTAGATATGGTGCGCTCTATGATAAGTATTGCTGAGTTGCCTATTTCCTTTTGGGGTTATGCGCTTGAGACAACAGCATACCTATTGAATCAAGTTCCAACTAAATCTTTGCCTACCACACCATATGAGATATGGAGTGGAAAGAGACCGTATCTTAAATGAGTTAAGATATGGGGTTGTCCGGCCTATGTCAAAAAGCAAAATCCTGACAAACTCGAGGCACGATCAGTTCTTTGCAAGTTTGTGGGATATCCAAAGAATTCATATGGATATCTTTTCTACCACAGTGAGGAACAAAAGGTGTATTTTGCTCAGCATGCTACCTTTTTAGAAAAGGAATTTATTTTGAAAGAAATTAGTGGTCATGAGGTAGAACTGGAAGAAGTTCCAGCTACACAAACTACAACTGATGATTTAGTAGAACCAGAGGATTCGATAGTTCCCGACGAACCTCAGCCTCTCCGCAGATCTAGTAGGGTTCCTCATCCACCACAGAGATACTACAGTTTTCTCGATGATAGTGGGAGCGAGGATTGCATCATAGAGGATGATGACCCAACTAGTTTCGAGCAGGCCATCATGAGTGAAGACTCTGTGAGATGGCTGGATGCGATGCGATCTGAGATGGAATCCAAGTACAACAACAAAGTATGGACTTTGGTAGCTACACCTGAAAGGGTAAAACCCATCGAGCGGGCAAGTATATCTTGAAAAGATTACTTGGTGTAGATGGAAAAGTTGAGACTTTCAAAGCTAGACTTGTTGCAAAAGGTTCTCGTCAATAACCAGGTATGGATTTTGATGAAACCTTTTCTCCAGTGGCTATGCTTAAGTTCATCCGGATCCTACTTGCCATTGCTACATACAATGACTGCGATATCTGGCGGTTGGGTGTCATGACTGCTTTTCTAAATATTGATTTAGAAGAGAGCGTCTATACGTACATAGCTAGAGGGCTTCGCAAACAGTGGGAGCAGCGGAAAGTGTGCAAGTTGCTTAAATCGCTTTACAGGTTAAAGCATGCATCGCGGAGTTGGAACATCTGTTTTGATGTGGTAGTCGAAGAGTTTGACTTCATCAAAAAGGTAGATGAATCTTGTATATACAAAAGGAAAGTAGAGAGTAAGGTGGTCTTCCTCGTATTGTACGTGGATGGCATACTCTTGATAGGGAAGGTGATTCCTATGCTACACTCGGTCAATCTCCTCTTATCACATTGATTCTCCATGTTGGATCAAGGTGATACCTCCTAAATCCTAGGGTTAAGATCTATGAGATAGATCTAAGTGGATATTGGGATTCTCACTAGGTGTAGTGAGATGGTATCAATCGATCCTGGAGAGAATCACTGGATAGCTATGAAGAACTTTCTTAACTACTTGAGAACCACTAAAGATATGTTCTCGGTGTTTGGTAATAGTGTAATCCTTATCGAGTCCTTTACCGATTCGAGCTTCCAGAGTGATAAGGTCGACTGTTAAACAGTCACGGGTTTTGTCTTTACCTTTAGTGGAGGGACAGTATGTTGGAAGAGTTCCAAGCTAGATACCATAGCAAACTCAATGATATAGGCTTAATACATCGCTACCAACGATACTACCAAAGAGGGAGTCTGGGTGTATATTTGTTCATGAAATGAGCTTGGTTCCTACCATTGTGTGACAATGGAGTTGTGGCTTTAGCCTGGGAACCCCCGTCCCATCAGTGATCCAGACATATTCTTGGGCAGTATCACCTGATCATGGAGATGGTTGATCTCCGGGAGATCGAGATTAGGAAAGTTGACTCAGAGGTTAACACGGCGGATCTACTCACCAAGGCCTGCTTCCCCAAATATTATTTGAGAGATTTTGGGATGGTTGAGTATGAGATACTACAAATACTAGCTTTATTGTTGGGTATGATACTACGACAAATGGCCTTAGTGCAAGTGGGAGATTGTTAGTTGTATGTATGCCCTAGAGGCCATTATTATAGATGATTGTATATTATAATGGATGCTTGGACATATATAGGGAGGAATTTCTTGCTTGAAATGATAATATGCTATCTGGTTACTCTTTACCTTAACATGTAGACTAGTATTGCGATACTGTCTTGCTCTCACATGTTGGTAAAGCCCTTAGGTTGTGTACTTGACTACCTGGATTATGACGCAGATCATACTAGTAGGACTAAGGTAGTCTATAAGTACATCCTTTAATGTTCCTAGTCATGGGTGTATCGAGACGGGGCATCAATATTCCAGAGTAGACTAGAGTATACGCTTCTCGACCTATGTAGATGGGCGATGGATGATCCCATATCCATTAGTGTTTGATATCAGAGATGGTATACGGGTGCTCAGTGGAGACTGGGTACACTGGACAGACTCGCCGAGAACTCCTAGATGGTATTATACCTGACGTCAGATAGTAGTTCTCTGGTGACACCGGTACATGTTAGTCTGTAGACCAGAGATCGTCATAGAGTCTTGTGTGATTCTTATTGTGCTTTGATTTCCACCTTACCATGTTCAAGAGAACGTGCAAAACAGTGGTTTTTGGGTACAGTCTCGAGTCACATGGAGGCAATGAGCGATAGGAAGGGTGTCATCTCTCCCAGTATTGGGGATTGATGTTGTGTTGTGCTCGATTGGCTATAACAGAAAGTCCCTAGCCATGGCTGCTTCATAGATTTACAGGTAAGTGTTATCAGTAGTTTCTCGACCCGTTATGAGCCTCGTATCGGCATGACTTATCAAGTTATTGGGGTCTGACGTTTATCACCCATAGACTAGATATGCGACATCATAGACGAAGAGACCGGACTGTACGATAGTGTTACTGATTGGATTCATGGGAGTATGGACAAGCTTGCTTGTTGATCTTCTGATCGCTTATTACCCGGGTGGTCATTACGTCTAGCAGTACCGCTTGCGGCTTGTGGGTGTTTGATATGATCATCACCTACTACCGGCGTATTGATGAGTCTTTAGAGTCTTACACAGAGGTTTCCTGGTTCATGCGAAAGAAGTAGGAGCAAATATGTGATATGTGCGGGACCGAGATTAATACGCGTATGTCATACCGTATTCTAATCTCGCGATATGTGGTATCGGTCGGTTATATGTGATATAGACAGGTTATCGAATCTATTGTTGATTCGATAAATTGATACATATGATATTAGTCGGTTGTATGCGATATAGCCGGATTATTAAATCAAGTGTTGATTTAATAATTTAGTGTATAATTATATATTTGATATATTGATTTACATTAACTAATATTAGCTCACTTAAAGTATTTCTTTTTCTCACTTGTGCACACTTAATATATATGTGATATATATTATTGTGTCATACTAGTTGATATATGCAACATGAGTATATGAGACTCACACCATGCTTATCATAATGAAGGGTTTTATTTATACAAAGTAAATCAAAATTAGTTGGAAATTAGTCACATGGTTTAAGCTTAGTGGAAGCTTGTAGAACCATTAACTTAGTCCGCTAATTTTGTTTTACATTAGATATTTATTAACCCAACCATTATGATTAGCCATGGTTTAGCCTCTACATGAGTTAGTATATGATATTAACTCACCCATGGTTGGTATTCTCAATTGACTCACTCATGAGATTCATTCCATTCTTCTTCTTCAACTCAAGAAAGCTTTCTAGGTTTTCCAGAGGTGAAGAAATATTGTGGGAAAAATATTTCTAAAATGAGCAAAATTCCTACGTCGTCATCCTACACTAGACTAGCCATTTAGAATAGGGTGTTTGCTTCAATAATCTACCATTAGTGAAGAGGTAGCATGAGCTAGAGTCTCCTCGACATAGATCATCTTTGGCCTCGAAGACTTTGAGCAAGCTTGTTCATTTCTTCTTGTGAAACCTTACTAGAGTTCGGGTGATCACTACTTGGAGCGAAGGGATTACTACACGGAGCTTTAGAAGTGAAGGACCGGTCTACAAAGGTTGTATTCCTCATTCACTTTGCATGTAAAGTTGTTTACATTCTTGCCTAACCCTAATTCTCTAGTTAGATCCTTGCTTTGGGTTCTTTAGCTCTCTTGATTTTTTAAAATGGCATGCTTGATGCCCTAGAAAACACTGTGAGCCTGTTGTCAGAAATGATTCTTCTTGGTGTACCGAAGCTGTAGGGTTACTAGGCACTCTCACAAGGTTCTACAAGGCATCAACTATGCCCGATTTAAATTTTAGACGTGCTGAACAACCCTAACCAAGATCTTAGACTAGAGATTAGGCGAAACAATAAGCAAGTAAACAACTTTACTTCTAAGAGTTTGGGATTACAACCTTTGTAGTCCGGTCCTTCACTTCATAAGCTCCGTGTTGTGGTCCCTTCGCTGCGATCATCAAGTTCCCGGACTCTAGAGAGGCTTCAGGAAGAAAAGATGCAAGCTTGCTTCCGATCTTCGATAACAAAGATGATCTACTTGAAGAAACTCAAACCCAAGCTCTTGCTTTGCTAATCAAATATTAGCAAAGCAAACACCCAAACCTAAGTGGCCAGAATAGATGAGGATGATGAAGTGGGAATTTGGCACTCATTTTTTTTCAATTTCTCACTCATTTTCATCACTTTGCAAAAAGCTAGAAAGCTTTTTCAAGAGGAAGAAGAAGAAGAATCTATTTTGTGATGAATAATGAAAAGTTTGTGAGGTTAGAATTGCAACCATGGGTTAAGAATGATAACTTAACCCATGTAGAGACTTAACCATGGTAAAGGGTTTGGGTTTGGTTAAGAAATATCAACCAAAATATCTTTATAAAATATCTTTGCTTAAAACAAAAGCAAAGCTTCTAGAAGCTTCAAGAAAGCTTAATCCTAATCCAAACCCTAACCATGTTGCATTTGTAACCTTAACTTGTTACAATATTATATATCACATATATAATATATTTTGTAACAAAATAAAATAATACAATTAACATATATCACATATATATCAATGTATCACCCGAGTGAGAAAAAGAATCTTTAAGTGAGCTTATATTAGTTAATGTAATTTAATATATCAAATATATAATTATACATTAAATTATCGAATCAATACTTGATCCGATAATCTGGCTATTTCATAAATAACCGACTAATATAATATGTATCAGTTCATCGAATCAACACTTGATCCGATGACCCGGCTATATCACATATACCCAGCCGATATCAAATATCGCGAGAATCTAATACGGTATCGCATACATGTATTATTCTCGGTCCCGCACATATCACATATGTGCTTCTACTCCGTTTTGCCTGAGCCAGGAAACCTCTGTGTAGGACTCTAAAGAATCGTCAATACGCCGGCAGTAGGTGGTGATCATATCAAACACCTACAAGCTGCAAGCGATCAGCTAAACGTAACAGCCACCCAAGTATTGAGCGATCAGAAGATCAACAAGCAAGCCTGTACATTCACCTGCGAATCCAATCAGTAACACTCCCGTACAGTCCGGTCTTTTCGTCTGATATGTCGCATATCTTGCCTAGGGGTGGTAAACGTCAGACCCCAGTAACTTGATAAGTCGTGTTGATATTAGGTCTGTAACAGTTCGAGAAACTACTGATAATACTTACTAGTAAATCTCAGCAACCCTGGCCAGGGATTTCCAGTTATAGCCAATCGAACACAGCGCAACATCAACTCCCTATACCGGGAAAGACGAACCCCTCCTATCACTCATTGCCTCCATGTGATTCGGGACTGTTCCCAAAAACCACCTTTTTGCACGCCCTCTTGGACGTGGTATGATGGAAATCAAAGCACAGTGGGAATCACACAAGACTCTATGACGATCTCGGGTCTACAGACTAACCTGTACCAGTGTCACCAGAGAACTGCCATCTGACGTGAGGTATAATACCATCCGGGAGTTCTCGGCGAGTCCGTCCAGTGTACCCAGTCTCTACTGAGCATCCGTATACCTTCTCTGATGTCAAACACCAATGGATATGGGATCATCCATCACCCATCATATGGGTCAAGAAGCGCATACGCTAGTCTACTCTGGAGTATCGATGCCCTGTCTCGGTACTCCCACGACTAGGAACATTTGAAGGATGTACTTGGCGACTACTCTGTCCCCACTAGTATGATCCCCATCATTGTCCTGGTAGTCAAGTACTCATCCTAAGGGCTTTATCAACATGTGACATAGAGACAATCAGAGTACATGTTAAGATAAAGAGCAACCAGATAGCGTACTATCATGTCGAGCAAGAAAGTCCTCCCTATATATGTCCAAGCATCCACTACAATATACATCGTATGTACATTAATGGCCTCTAGGGCATACATATAACTAACAATCTCCTAATTGCACTAGGGCCATCTGTTGTGGTAGCGCATACCCAACAATCAGCTGTGGTTGAAGTATCTCATACTCAACCATCCCATAAAAGTTTCTATTGGGAAATAGGCCTTTGTGAGTGGATCCGCGCTGTTGTCCTCTGTGTCTACTCTCCTAACCTCGATCTCCCTGGAGATCAACCATTTCCATGATCAGGTGATACTGCCTAAGAATTATATCTAGATTTCTGATGGGACGGGGGTTCCTAGGCCAAAGCCATAACTCCATTGTCACACAATGGTTGGAACGAAGTTCATCTCATGAACTTATATATATCCATACTGCCTCTTTGGTAGCAACCTTGGTAATGATTTATCCTGCCTTTATCGTCTAGTATGTCATGGTATCTAGCTTGGAACTCTTCCAATATACCGTCCCTCCACTGAGGGTAAAGACAATGCCTGCGACTGACATTCAGGGGTCCTTATCACCCTGGAACCTTTTCCAGTGATTCTCCCCAAGATCGATTGATACCATCTCACTACAACTAGTGAGAATCCTAACATCCAATTAGATCTATCTCATAGATATAAAACCCAGGATTTAGGAGGTATCATCTTGATCCTATATGGAGAATCCTTGTGATAAGCGGAGATTGACCGAGCGTAGCATAGGAAACTCCTTCCCTATCAAGAGTATGTCATCCACGTACAATATGAGGATCATCACTATACTCTCTACTACCTTTTTGTATATACAAGGTTCATCTACCATTTTGATGAAGTCAAACTCTTTGACTACCACATCAAAATAGACGTTCCAACTCTGCGATGCCTGATTTATCCCATAAAACAACTTGCACACGTTTTCGCTGCTCCCACTGTCTACGAAGCCCTCTGGCTGTGTACTTATAGACGCTCTCTTCTAAATCATCATTTAGAAAAGCAGTCATGACACCCAACCGCCAGATATCGTAGTCATGGTATGTAGCAGTGGCAAGTAGGATCTGATGGACTTAAGCATAGCTTTGAAAGTCTCAACTTTTCCATGTACACCAAGTAATCTTCTCAAAATATACTTGCTTCTGATGGGGATTTAACCCTTCAGATAAAGCAACCAAAGTCCATACTTTGTTGGTGTATAAGGATTCCATCTCAGATCGCTAAGCATCCAGCCATTCTTACATAGTCCTACTCCTAATGGACAGCTCGAAACTAGTTGGGTCATCATCTCATGATGCAATCCTCGCTCCCATTGTCATAGAGAAACCGAAATATCTCTCAGGTGGGTGAGGAACCCTACTAGTTGGGTCATCATCTCATGATGCAATCCTCGCTCCCATTGTCATAGAGAAACCGAAGTATCTCTCAGGTGGGTGAGGAACCCTACTAGATCGGCGGAGAGGCTGAGGTTCGTTGGAAACTATTGAATCCTTCGGGTTTACCAAATCATCAGCTGCAGTTTGTATAGCTGGAACTCCTTCCAGTTCTACCTCATGACCACTAATTTCTTCATAAGAAATTCCCTTTCTCAAAGGTGGCATGCTGAGAAACAAAAACACCTTTTGTTCCCCAGTTTGGTAGAAGATATTCCTTTGCGAATGCTTGGGATATCCAACAAACTTCCACAGAACTGACTTTACCTCGAGCTTGTCTGGATTTTGCTTTTAGACATAGGCCGGACAACCCCAAATCTTAACTACCTTAAGAGATGGGCTCTTCCCATACCATATCATATATGAATTGGTAGGCAACTGATTTGATTGGAACCCTATTCAATAGGTATGCAACTTCTCAAGTGCATAATTCCCAAAAGGAAATAGGAAACTCAGTAGTACTCATCATAGAGCGCACCATATCAAATAGGGTGTGTTTGCTCCGCCCCGATACACCGACGTGTTGTGATATATACGGAGGAGTAATCCTGAGAAAATCTCATTCTCTTTTAGAATAGTCCAGGAATTCCGTGCTCAAGTATTCTCCTCCCTGATCATATCAAAGGACATAATACTTATACCCGTTTTTGTTTCTCTACTTCTAACTCATATTCATTGAATATCTCAAAAGCTTCGGACTTGTGACTCAACAGGAACATTTGCCTGAATCTTGAGAGATCATCAGTGAATGAAATGAAGTACAAAGAACCAGTCCTGGCATGTGTAGACAGGGGACCTTACATACATCATCATGTATCAATCCCAAGAGTTCACTAACTCTTTCTTTGTTTCCAATAAACAGAGCTATAGTCATCTTATCTTTGTGACATGACCGGCAAGTTTCACAAGATGTAAATTCAAACTAATTTAAATATGCATCTAAATGTAACTTCAGCTAGTCAGGTCACATTGGTATGACCTAGTCTACAATGCCTCAAGAAGGATTTGTTCATTTCTGAACTCTTCCTCTTATGTGTGTTCTGTACACTAAGAATTGTGGTTTGATTTAGAACGTCTATGCTTTTAGATAACGTGCCTGAACCGATCAACTCTTGATATAGGAAATGTTCAAAATATTATCAAACAATACAAAATTATATCATTCTTTACTAATAAAGAGACTGATATGATATTGTATATCAGGTTTAGTATCTAATAACATTCGTTCAGAATCAACGTATTCTGGTAATACAGGGTGATAACTGCCAACAGACTTGGCTTGCAACAATTGCATTGTTTCCAACCTTGAAACATATCACTCGTTCTCAGTTCTCTACCTATCTGTAGCCCATGTAACAGATTACATATGCGGGATCCTGATCCGGTATCTCATACCCAGGACGTAAAGGATACTGAGAAACAGTTCTCTGTAATGAACACACCCGAAGAAGATGTATCGGCATGCACTTTCTTCGTTTGGGCGGCACGGGAATTCTGGTAAACCCCTATTTCCTGCTCTGTCTTATAACAATTATAAGTTGGAGCGGGACCAACGTTCCCCAGCTCAGTATAACAAGCGGGTTCGGTCAATACATCCGTATTATTATCTTGATTAAGGCGTGATATGGTCGCTACCAGGAGAGAGAGAAGAAAATACTCAGTGTATGCTCTTGCAAGATTAGATTGGTTATTAATATATCTAATCAAGATGTCTCCCACTGTTTTAGTCAAATCTTCCTTCAAACCCTAAAAGGAAAGACTGGCCGGGATTAATTACACGCTACAAGTTCGCCAATCTTTCAGCCAGGCTAGTGCCGGTACTTTGAGGGAGGTTCCTCATGCTTTCGCACGGACCTAATTAAAATAAACCTCGTTTTCCCTGGGCGTAACCCCGTTAACTCCTTTCTATACACCTACTTGATCGGCTAATTGTAATGTGTAAAACTCTCTCAGGAGTAACTCTTACTCGCAGCGGGTATTGGGATCCAACTATCTCATAGAAGGTATGCAATCTCATTGCAAATTTCAACACTTGAAATTCCCAATAATATTTTACACCTAAGCTCCTATGACCTTGACAAAGGCCAACAAACCATAGGATGCTAGTCAAGTTCAACCCGTCATTTCCTGATTGAATTAAACCCACCCGCACGACCCTTGACAAAGGCCAACAAGGTCGCAGGACTACCTAACTCAATTGCATCATATGCTTATACAGATAAGCAGTAATCAGTTACCGCACACTATGCCTTGACAAAGGCCAACAAACGCAGCACGAATACTAACTATCACTTATCTGAAATGGCGGAGGGCTACGACAAGTTTTTAAGAAAACCCTTTACGTAATGAACTTGATATCGTCGTAGAATCGAGTGATTTTAAATGGAGTGTTTTTTAGGCTTTTCTAGTTTTGCTAAAGAGGTCACTCCCGGTGAACGGATCTCGGCTCTTTCCTCATCGAATAAGGTGCAGGATATTTCACAAATACCGCTGTGCAAAGCAAAAACTATAGAAGCAATCAAAAGACAAACCGAGTATGCAGCATCTGCTAGTTTCGCTAAAGAGGTCACTCCCGGTGAAGGGATCTCGGCTCTTTCCTTATCGAATAAGGTGCTGGATGTTCTACAAGGAACACCGCTATACAAAGCAAGAACTAGAGCTACCAGTTTTTAAACAAGTTTCTACAACATCTTTAGGTTTCTTTTATTTCATTAATCTCATTAATGAAGTCCCATTTTAATTATGCTTCATAAGCTTCAGATATGAAACGTAATCAACAATATATAATATATATCTCATATATATAATATAAACATTCGTCTCAGGCAGTAATATGATCTCATCACAGAACATTGCAGCAGAAGAACATATATGAAATATTGGATATACTAGGAGGTCCGTGTTTTAATACGAGCCTGTATAAAACATGGATTCCATGGTCGCGATGAATAGCCAAACCCACATCCCTAGACCCCTACGAGAGCGGCAAGCAACACTGCCAATTCTAGGGTTAGGAGACCCGGTCTCGACTCCTCGAGGTGGTTTCCCACTGGACCCTAGAACCCGGTTACTTGTGCTCCCCGCCTTGGGCCTATCCTAATGCGGAAAAGTAAATAATATACAATGGTGACATCATCCTCAGCTCGGAAGTGCCCCAATAAAAGAATATTACATACAATTGAATTTTACATGAATGAAAATGAAAAACTCTCATCTCACATAAAACCCCCGGCTATTCAAAACACGACGATCCAATATAACATATCACAACAACACATAATATCACATATCATCAACGTAAGTAAATATGCGTATCCCAATTGTCGTTGATGTATAGCAACGAAACCGGCGATACACCACATATTACACTTACGGTCGCAGAAAAGAAAGTGTAAAACTACAATAGTTGGAATCCGCAACCTCCTTAGACATCTGATGCCTAACCAAATGAATTCCTTAGACATCGCATGCCTAACAATTATAAACCCCGCATTTTAGTCTCGATCTCGAAAACACTTTTCAATATCTAGTCGGGTAATTCAACAAGATTCCCGACATTCTGATCGAATGCTCGTCGCAAATTTTAGTAGACGGCCGCACCCCCGGATGCCGTCGATGAAGTGTACTAAGGCGGAACACCGCTGCCGCGAGCACCCGAACGGATGCTTTTGGCGACAGGGTTCTCCTACAGTCACTTAGTCGGGGCTATGGGGCGTGGCTGTCTATTAAGTTTACCCGGCGAGTATCCGCGTACGCTACGTGATTGCGACGGACTTTTGATCGCATCAAAATCCCGTGGCAACCGATCATCTGAGACTGAACTGCTAGATTTATAACATTCAAATAAGTTATCTCATAACTACTTGTGGATTCCAAATATTGTATCACACATTCCAGATAAATAGACAATGTTAAACTTTCCGATCGAATAAACAAACACCCAAGATTTCCCAAATAGTTCTCAACACTTGAAATTAGTTTTAAAACATCCATCACATGCCACAGTACCAATGGTCCAGCCGTAGAAGGGTCAAACCAACGCCTCACATGTGGCAACGCCGTACTGCCCCAAACCCTAAGGTCGGCGGTTCAGACGATCACATAATCGAGTTAAGGTTTGTGTTCTTCTAGAGGGTCCACCGAGTTACTTGCACGACTGTGAAAGTTCTTTAACTAAGGAAAAAATGCAACACTTGGAAATTTTCCGACAGGGGAAAAAGTGAGTTATTGATATCCGTTCGAGCTTTTTAACACGTTCTAAAATTACCCGGAAAAACTTAAACGAAGTTAAACTTTCCGATCGAATCAACGAGTTCCCAATACATCCCAGAAAACTCAACACTTGAATAGAATTAAAAATTCCCAGAACTATGAAAAAGTACCCAAGAATAAAGACCTGAAGTAGCAGCCCCCAACTCCAACGTTTAGCAGCGGAACTACCGCTAAACACATGGTTTGGCCGCGGTTCCGCGGTCAAGTGAGAGAGTTGTTGGTCCGTACTTCACAATAATTCTTAGATTTCCTTGCATGATTTTCTGAGTATTTTTAATATGAAAAAGTCAACTTTTGAAAATTTTTCCAGAAACTAAGATTTTACTGGTATTCGGAGTTCGACCGGACTTTAAACTTCGCCTACACATCGTCTAATGCTCTAGCTTGGCTCTGATACCACTATAGGGTTAGTAGGCACTCTCACAAGGTTCTACAAGGCATCAACCATGCCCGATTTAAATTTTAGACGTGCCGAACAACCCTAACCAAGATCTTAGACTAGAGATTAGGAGAAACAATAAGCAAGTAAACAACTTTACTTCTAAGAGTTTGGGGTTACAATCTTTGTAGTCCGGTCCTTCACTTCATAAGCTCCGTGTTGTGGTCCCTTCGCTGCGATCATCAAGTTCCCGGACTCTAGAGAGGCTCCACGAAGAGAAAGATGCAAGCTTGGTTCCGATCTTCGATAACAAAGATGGTCTACTTTGAAGAAACTCAAACCCAAGCTCTTGCTTTGCTAATCAAGTATTAGAAAAGCAAACACCCAAATCTAAGTAGCAAGAATAGATGAGGTTGATGAAGTAGGAATTTAGCTCTTATTTGTTTTCAATTTCTCACTCATTTACATCACTTTGCAAAAAGCTAGAAAGCTTTTTCAAGAAGAGGAGGAAGAAGAATCTATTTTGTGATGAATAATGAAAAGTGTGTGAGGTTAGAATTGCAACCATGGGTTAAGAGTGATAACTTAACCCATGTAGAGACTTAACCATGGTAAAGGGTTTGGGTTTGGTGAAGAAATATCAACCAAAATATCTTTACAAAATATCTTTGCTTAAAACAAAAGCAAAGCTTCTAGAAGTTTCAAGAAAGCATAATCCTAATCCAAACCCTAACCATGTTTAAACTCTACAAAACATGTTGCATTTGTAACCTTAACTTGTTACAATATTATATATCACATATATAATATATTTTGTAACAAAATAAAATAATACAATTAACATATATCACATATATATCAATGTATTACCCGAGTGAGAAAAAGAATCTTTAAGTGAGCTTATACTAGTTAATGTAATTTAATATATCAAATATATAATTATACATTAAATTATCGAATCAACACTTGATCCGATAATCCGGCTATTTCATAAATAACCGACTAATATAATCTGTATCAGTTCATCGAATCAACACTCGATCCGATGACCTGGCTATATCAGATATACCCGGCCGATATCAAATATCGCGAGAATCTAATACGGTATCACATACACGTATTATTCTCTGTCCCGCACATATCACATATGTGCTCCTACTCTGTTTTGCCTGAGCCAGGAAACCTCTGTGTAGGACTCTAAAGAATCGTCAATACGCCGGCAGTAGGTGATGATCATATCAAACACCCACAAGCTGCAAGCGGTCAGCTAAACGTAACAGCCACCCAAGTATTAAGCGATCAGAAGATCAACAAGCAAGCCTGTGCATTCTCCTACGAATCCAATCAGTAACACTCCCGTACAGTCCGGTATCTTCGTCTGATATGTCGCATATCTCGCCTAGGGGTAGTAAACGTCAGACCCCAGTAGCTTGATAAGTTGTGTCGATATTAGGTCTATAACAGTTCGAGAAACTACTGATAACACTTACCAGTAAATCTCAGTAACCCTGGCCAGGGATTTCCAGTTATAGCCAATCGAACACAATGCAACATCAACTCCCTATACCGGGAGAGACGAAACCCCTCCTATCGCTCATTGCCTCCATGTGATTCGGGACTGTACCCAAAAGCCACCTTTTTGCACGCCCTCTTGGACGTGGTATGATGGAAATCAAAGCACAGTGGGAATCACACAAGACTCTATGACGATCTCGGGTCTACAGACTAACCTGTACCAGTGTCACCAGAGAACTGCCATCTGACGTGAGGTGTAATACCATCTGGGAGTTCTCGGCGAGTCCGTCCAGTGTACCCAGTCTCTACTGAGCACCCGTATACCTTCTCTGATGTCAAACACCAATGGATATGGGATCATCCATCGCCCATCATATGGGTCAAGAAGTGCATACGCTAGTCTACTCTGGAGTATCGATACCCTGTCTCGGTACTCCCACAACTAGGAACATTTGAAGGATGTACTTGGCGACTACTCTGTCCCCACTAGTATGATCCGCATCATAGTCCTGGTAGTCAAGTACTCATCCTAAGGGCTCTATCAACATATAACATAGAGACAATCAGAGTACATATTAAGATAAAGAGCAATCAGATAGCGTACTATCATGTCGAGTAAGAAAGTACTCCCTATATATGTCCAAGCATCCACTACAATATACATCGTACGTACAATAATGGCCTTTAGGGCATACATATAACTAACAGAAGCGGTATAGAATATTATGTCTGAAGAACGTCAGAATATCTTCTGTTTTTACTTCTTTTAGTGAGACAGCTTTAGCCCATGTGGAGAAGTAATCAGTTGCGGCCAATATAAACCAGTGGCCGATGGAGGATCAATTGGGCCAATTATGTCAGTGTCCCAAACTTCAAAGGGGTATGACGCCACCGTAGGATGCAATGGATTGGGATGCTTGTGAATGAAATCACTGTGAATTTGGCAGAGATGATATTTCTTTGCATGCTCTTCGCAATCCCTTATCATAGTGGGCCAGTAATACCCAAGCCGTTTGATTTGAAGCCGCATTTTGGGGCCAGATTTGTGGGCTTCGCAGACGGCTGAATGAACTTCTTTCAAGACCCTTTGGGCTTCGGCCGAGGACAGACACCTGAGCCAGAGTTGGTCATATGATCTGCGGTATAGCATGTCATTTACGAAAACATATCGGAGAGCTCTCTTCTTCAGCTGAACCCTCACAGACTTTCCTTTGGGTAGCTTGTTGTATCGGAGGTACTCTATAATGGAGTCTCTCTAATCGGGCTCGTCTTGAATGATCAGAGCTTCTTCTTCTCTTGTTCTTGTAAGTCGATGTCGCACACCCCGCGGGTTCGCGAGGAGGCGCAGTTTGCAAAAAATGATTTTTATATGCTTCACAACATCGACTTGATCTCCATGATCGACCATAAACCTTAGCTAACAAAACTAGTATGAGGTTTAACTACTCGCTTAAAAGTGTTATACCTCCGTGTACAGGTCCTTCGAGTCTTCTTGCTGTCCTCCTCCTCGTTATAAGCTCCTCGGATCGTATACGGATCGGGCCTCCTCGTCTGTCTCGTCAAGTCAATGACAATCCACCCGAGAGTTTGTGCCCTAAGCTCCAACCTCTAAACCGAGGCAACTAGGGTAAATGGTTCGCTAATCCATGTATCCTAGGTGATGTAGAGAGTGTCTAATAGATTGTAATGTCTCACTAAACCTTATGGCTCACAATATATGTGAAGGTTAGGGTTTAGCTTGAGGAAGAAGGAGATCGAGGAAAACTCAAGAGAGAGAATGAGGAGATCACAAATGAACTAAGTGTTGTGTGGCTAAGTGTGGAGCATGGCTAATATCTCATCTCACTTATTGAGCCATGGAATAAAAACCAATACAATATATGAACCATGCTTCAATAATGAGTCAAGATGAATAAACAAATCAAAATAGCCATGCTACACCATGCCACTCAAGTCTCCTTCAATATCCACTTCATTAATCCATTTAGAAAATGGATAATACCAAATAATGAGGTGGCTCCTTCTAGAAGCATGCCTTGCCAAATTACAAGAATGCCCCTCACCGTATATACATACCCGTATCCGTATTCCAAAAAATACGGATACACCGAGACGATAACAATCTAATAATACAATACTAAGATTCGGCTTAAACCAAAGCCCACTAGTATTGTCCCCCCGAACATCATGCGTGTATAAGTACACATATGTGATCGAAGCCCTGCCGTAAAACCATACGGCCTCTACATCTTTTGCCCGAAGCAGGGAAACCTTCTGTGTGGGACTCTAAAGACTCGATAGTACGCTGGCAGTAGGTTTAACTACAAGCACGTCAGCGGTACTAGCTGCACAAACGGCTACCCTGGTATCTGTCGATAAGAAGGCCGATGAGCAAACTCATCCGAACTCCTACTGAGCCTATCTGTGACAATCTCCATACAGTCCAGACTGTTCGTCTAAGTGTATCACATAACGGATCTAAGGGCGGTAACTGTCAGGCCCCTAATAGCGCAATAATTCATGTCGGAGAAGAGCCCAAAACAACCTGAGAAACTACTGGAGTACCTACCAGTAATTCTCGCTTGCCCTGGCCAGGGACTTTGTGTAATGGTTTTCCAAACACAGCGCGATATCATCCCCTAATACCAGGAGAGACGAATCGTATCTAACCACCACTGGCTCCAAGTGCTTCTTGAATGCGCCCAACTACTACCTGTTTGCACGACTCTTTTGAGCCGTTGTAGGGTAGTAATCAAATAACGGTGAGAACATATTCTAGGCAAAGTAACAGTGTCAAGTCAACGGACTATTCTGTACTCATGTCACTTGGGAACTGCTACCTGACGATAGGTATATTACTAACCAGCAATTCCCCACGAGTCCGTCCAGTGTAACTCATAACCTAATGAGCATCTGCATACTATCTCCGGTACGACGTACCAATGGCTGTGGGACAGACCATCTCCCCTGCTGGGATGAGAAGCGTATACACTACTCTACTCTGGAGTATCGATGCCCCATCTCGATAATCCTATGACTAGGGACCTGTATAAGGATGTGCTTATAGACTACCCAGCCCCCACTAGTGTGACTGCCATCACAACACTGGTAGTCAAGTAAAGATCCTAAGGGCTCTACCAATATTTATAAGTGATATGCTAAAAGAAACAAATGCACATATTGAGGTAGAATCAAACCAAGTAGCATACTACCATATCGAGCAAGACTGTTATAATATCCGTGTATATCCCAAGCTTCCAAAATGTAATATATGATACAATAATTGCCTCTAGGGCATATAACACTAACAATCTTCTATTTGCACTAGGGCCATGTATTGGCATATCGCAGACCTGTCATCTCGAATAGCCTCTCGACCTGTGTCTGAAGGATGGCCTTTGTGAGTGGATCTGCAGTGTTGTCCTCCATGTCTACTCTCCGCATCTCGATCTCCCGGCGATCAACGATCTCCCTGATCAGGTGGTACCGCCTCAGGATATGTCTGGACTTCTGATCGGACCTTGGTTCCTTCGCTAAAGCTATAGCGCCGTTGTTGTCACAATACAACGGTATTGGATCAATAATGGACGGAACCACCTAAAGTTTTGTAATGAACTTCCTGATCCGGACCGCTTCCTTCATGGCGTCACATACAGCAATATACTCCGCTTCCATAGTCGAGTCAGCAACGGTGCCCTGCTTGGAGCTCTTCCAACAGACCGCCCCTCCATTGAGGGTAAAGACATAACCCGACATGGACTTGGAGTCATCCTTGTCACTCTGGAAGCTGGAGTCAGCAATGACCTCGATCTGGAGGTCTTTTCCGCTGTACACCAAGAACATCTCCTTAGTCCTTCACAGGTACTTGAGAATGTTCTTTACTGCTATCCAGTGCTTCTGCCGTGGGTTTGACTGATACCTGCTGCTTACAACACTCAGTGCATAACATCGCATACATTATAGAGCCTACCGCTGAAGCGTAGGGTATAGTTGTCATGCGAGCCCTTTCCAAATCAGTCTTGCGAGACATCTCTTTGGAGAGGGTGATTCCGTGACAAGCCGGTAAATTACTGCGCTTTGAATCTTCCATACTAAATTTTTTCAGTATGGTGTCGATGTACCTTGATTGCGAAAGTCCTAACATCCGTTTAGATCTATCACGATAGATCTGGATCCCCAGAATGTTGGAGGCATCATCCAGGTCCTTCACGGAGAACCTTTGTGACAAGAATTCTTTGACTTATTACAGCATAGGAATGTCATTTCCTATCAAGAGAATATCATCCACGTACAATACGAGGAATACCATACTTCTCGCTACAATTTTACTATAGATACATGGTTCATCTGGATTTTTGATAAAGTCGAATTCCTTGACCGTCTCATCAAAACAGATGTTCCAACTCCGCGATGCCTGCTTTAATCCATAAATGGATTTAAGCAACTTGCACACTTTCCCGCTGCTCCCACTCTGAATGAACCCTCTGGCTGATCCATATAGACGCACTCTTCCAAATTTCCATTTAGAAAAGCGGTCTTTACGTCCATCTGCCAAATTTCATAATCGTGGAAGGCAGCAATGGCAAGAAGGATCCGAATGGATTTGAGTATAGCCATTGGAGAAAAGGTTTTATCATAGTTCAAACCAGGCCTTTGACGAAAACCTTTTGCAACAAGTCTAGCCTTATAGTTTTCAACCTGTCCATCTACACTAATCTTCTTTCTGAAGATCCATTTGCAGCCTACGGGTTTTACCCCTTCAAGAGCAATGTCCAAAGTCCATACTTTGTTGGTGTACATAGAATCCATTTCGGTCCGTATTGCATCCAGCCATTTTACCGAGTCTCTGCTCTGAATGGCTTGCTGGAAGCTACTTGGCTCATCATCATCGATGATGCAATCCTCTCTATCCCCGTCTATGAGAAAACCGTAGTTTCTCTTGGGCGGATGAGACTGCCTACTAGTCTTGCGGAGTGGCGCGGGGATGTCTGGTTCTTCTGAAACTTCTGGTTCCACCATGCTTTCAGTAATAGCTTGTGGTTCTGGAATTTCTTCCAGTTCTATTGCGCTTCCACTTATCTCTTTTTCTAAAAATTGAGTTTCTAAAAAGTGGGCATGACGAGAAACAAAGACCTTTTGTTCCTCTGCGTAATAGAAAAAATACCCCTGGAGTTCTTTGGGTATCCCACAAACTTATACAGTACTGAGCGTGCCTCGAGCATGTTCGCATGCTGCTTTTTAACAAAAGCTGGACATCCCCAGATGTTAAGGTACTTAAGATTGGGTATCTTCCCACTCCACATCTGATATGGTGTGGTAGGCACAGTCTTGGTAGGAATCTTGTTTAAAAGATATGCAGCTGATTCTAGTGCATAACTCCAGAAGGATAGCGGCAACTCAGTGTTACTCATCATGGAACGTACCATATCCAATATGGTACAGTTCCGCCTTTCCGATACACCGTTGTGTTGAGGTGTGTATGGAGGAGTAAGCTGAGAGAGAATTCCATTCTCTTTTAAGTAATCTGGGAACTCGGTACTTAAGTATTCACCACCTCGATCAGATCTCAGTGTCTTGTTACTTTTGCCGGTTTGTTTTTCCACTTCATTCTTAAAGGCCTCAGATTTATATTTCATCAAGAATACATGTCCATACCTTGAGAAATCATCCGTAAAAGTAATGAAGTAGGAATAACCACTTCTTGCATGTGTAGACATTGGGCCACACACGTCGCTGTGTATGAGTCCCAAGAGCTCGCTTGCTTTTACTTCGTGTTCTGTGAACGGAGTCTTTGCCATCTTTCCTTTGAGACATAATTGACAAGTTGCATAGGACTGATATTCGAACGGATCCAAATATCTCTCTTTATGTAACTTCGCCAACCTTGTTTCATTGATGTGACCCAGTCTACAATGCCATAAGAAAGCCAGATTTAATTCTGGAGAATTTCTTTTGAGTGTGTTCTGGATGTTGAAAAATTCGTATTGGTTTAATACGTATATACCGTTGTCTAGTGTACCCGACCCAATCAAACCATGATTTAAATGGATGTTTACTATATCGCTTACAAATGTAAAATCATAACTTTCTTTAGAATGTAAAGATACAGAAATGATATTGCAAGTCAAACTGGGTACATAGAAACACTTGCACAAAACCAATGTGTTTCCACTTGTCAATCCTAGATGATATTCCCCTACGGATACAACAATCACGCTCATTCCGTTGGCAACTCTGAGAGTCATATCATCTGCCTTAATAACTCTACGGTTTCTCAGAGCCTGTAATGAATTACAGATATGAGATCCTGATCCAGTATCCAATACCCAGGAAGTAGAGTTGATTGATAGACAGTTTTCAATCATAAACACACTCGAAGCCGAAGCCACAACGTGCTTCGAATTCTGGATTCTAGCTTTCCAAGCCCTGCAGTCCTTCTTCCAATGCCCTTTCCCGTGAAAATAGAAACAATCCTCTTTCCCTACCCTCAGCCCCGAAACTTTTGCCCTGCCCTTTCTCTCTACCTTACTGACACCGCGTTTCGGCTTTGTAGAGGTCTTCTTCTTCTCTTCATTGGCTTTGGCCTTGGATCTAGAAGATGAAGATTCCCCAATAAGCAGAGCGGGTGTCTCCCTGGATTCCTTCAGGATGCCCTCAACACTCCTCAACACGTTAAGGAGATTTAGAAGTGCAACTTCCTTCCGTTGAATGTTGCAATTCAAGATAAATTGGGCGTAGGTAGGAAGAAGGGATTGTAAAATCAAGTTAGTATATAACTCGTTCTCTAATGTGGTCCCATGGTCCGTGAGCTCCTCAATGAAGCTGATCATCATAAGGACGTGGTCCCCAACAAATGACCCAACAACCAACCTCGCCTGATGTATTATCTTTGAGGTCTCATATCTTGCGATACGAGATTGCTCTCCATAAAAATCCTTGTTATGGAGGAAGATGGAAGCTAAGTCCATCTTCTCATGCTGCCTCTGGTGTTCATAATCCATTAAGGCTAACACGGGGCACTTTGCTCCCGCACTGTCTTTTTCCCTTGTCTTACGGATATCAACATCCGCGACGGTGGAATCTGGACCTGGGACAGCGGGGGCTTTAGCAGTAAGGAGGTAGTCCAGTTTGTCATAGGTCATGGCCATCTGGACATTCATTTGCCAATCATTATAGTTTGGCCCAGTAAAATTATTATCTAGTAACCTAAGTCCGGTCATAGTGGTCGCTGCAATTAGGAGAGAGAGGAAACACTCAGCATGATGTTCTTGCAAGTTTAGATTGGTTATTAGTTTATCTAAACAAGATGGCTCCCACTGTAGCTCGAATCCTCTTTCAAACCATAAAAGAAGAATTAGTCAGGTTTAATCTCACCCTACAATACTTGCTTAACCTTTTAGCCAGGCTGGTGTTGGTACTTCGAGGGAGGTTTTCCAACGCTTTCGCGAAGTTCTTTAATTACATAACCTCTTTTCCCTTGAGGTGTAGCCCCGCTAACACCGTTCTAGACACCTACTTGGTTTATAGCATTGATTGTTTTTAGTGAAAAAATCTCCCGAGGAGTAGCGGATACTTATAGTAAGATCGGGATCCAAATATCATTGTGTGATAACCTTAAAAGAATCCTACCAAGATCACCACACTCTAAATGGTATGCAATACTAGCAAGTTTCAATTTCTTTAAAAACTCACGATGTGGATTTTTGCCCCAAGCTCTTATGACCTTGACGAAGGCCAAAATATCATAAGTCGTAAGTCAAGTTCTTCCCGTAATTATCCAGGTTAATTTGAACCCACCCGTACATACCCTTGATGAAGGCCAAAATAGTAGTACGACTGTCCCAAACCAACGCCTATCTATACAACAGATGAATACCCAACAGCTACCAAACACTATGCCTTGTCGAAGGTCAAAATACATAGCTTGAATACTACTGAATACCCACCTAAAATGACGGAGGGCTACAGATGGTTTTGGAGAAACCGTTAACGTAGTGAACTTGATATAGTCGAAGGAACCATGATAGCTTTTTAAATGGAGTGGTTTAGGCTCTGAATTTAAAATTTTCTTTTTGAAGAAAACCGAGTAGTTTTGAAAATGTTCCAACGATTTAAGCTTTGGTTTGTTTTTCTTGCATTAATCAGTGTTAATGCGGTCCCATCATTTACACCTATCATTGCAGAAAAGAAACAAAAATACAACGTACACTTATGCCATCCGCATTTGCCACGGGGCCCCGTCATCCACCGTTAGGTTACTTAACTAACGGCAGAACGGGGGCTGGACTAGCGTAGGTGCAAAACATAAGCAATGCCTACTAGATATCATATATAGATATATACATTTGTCTCACGCAATAATAGGCATTCCAGATCACAGATGAATATATTGGATATACTAGGAATTCCGCGTTTCGTTTAAGCCTCGAACGAAAGACGGATTCCACAGTTGTAATGAATAGCCAAACCCCACCTAGACCCCTACGGGTGCGGCAAATTACGCACCAAATTCCCGAAGTGAAGCAACCTCCCTCAGTAAAATGAGTAGGCTACTCAGCACTTTAAGAACCCGGTAGTTTGTGCACCCCACCTTAGGTCTACAATAGGAGCAAAAACAGTAAATGAAATAATACAACGGTGGCTACAACCTCAACCTGGTTGTGCTCCGCAAAATAATATTACATCACTTTACAAATTTATATCGAATGAAAGAAAGAAAACTCTCATCTCACATCCCCGGCTATTCATCCACGACGATCCAATATTCCATATCCATAAACCAACATCACAGATATGTGCAACCCGCACTAATCGACGTATAGCAATTAGTCGACGTTTACAAACACGTATACACATCACAAAGCTTGTAAAGTAACCCACAATGTTATAAAATCCGTGCACAATTAGCGAACAAAACTAGTTTTCCAAGACTCGGAAAAACTGTCCACTAAAGTCACCAAAAATTTCGTTTTAAGCCAATCCGGAAGTCGAAATGAACTCGAAGCCCATCTGAACCTGTACGGAAGAGAGGGGAAAAAATTAACTATCGATCTGAGGTCCTCGGGGGATATCCACCTCCGGGGGCCACCACGAGGTGGCCCCCAAGGGGAGACAGACCCGAGAGCACCATTCTGCGGTGCTCTCGGGTCACCAGCCCCCAAGGCCACATTGTGGTGATCTTAGGGGGTGGGCCCGGCCTTAGGACCCCTCGGGGCATCCTTAGAGTGCCCATGCTCCACTCCCACAGCTTCTCGATTCAAACCGTGTGCCCGCGGGATGTGCAAACATCTTAAAACAACTTTTTTGGTTCTGTTTTTTCGGCAATCCGTGCGCGACAAAAATGGCGGATTTCAAACGTCGCTACAATCTATCTAAGGCTTATGGTGAGGCTCTGATACCACTCTAAGTCGATGTCGTGCACCCCGCGGGTTCGCGGGGAGGCGGAGATTGCATAAAATGATTTTTATATGCTTCGCAACACCGACTTGAATTCTATGATCGACCATAAACCTTAGCTAACAAAACGAGTATAAGGTTTAACTACTCGGTTAAAAGTGTTATACCTCCGTGTACAAGTCCTTCAGGTCTTCATGCTGTCCTCCTCCTCGTCATAAGCTCCTCGGATCGTATACGAATCGGGCCACCTCGTCGGTCTCCTCAAGTCAAAGACGATCCACCCGAGAGTTTGTGCTCCAAGCTCCAACCTCTAAACCGAAGCAACTAAGGTAAATGGTTCGCTAATCCAAGTAGCCTAGGTGATGTAGAGAGTATCTAATACATTGTAATGTCTCACTAAACCCTATGGCTCACAACACATGTGAAGGTTAGGGTTTAGCTTGAGGAAGAAGGAGATGGAGGAAAACTCAAGAGAGAGAATGAGGAGATCACAAATGAACTAAGTGTGTTTTATGGCTAAGTGTTGAGCATGGCTAATATCTCATCTCATTTATTAAGCCATGAAATAAAAACCAATACAATATATGAATCATGCTTCAATAATGAGTCAAGATGAATAAACAAATCAAAATAGCCATGCTACACCATGCCACTCAAGTCTCTTTCAATATCCACCTCATTAATCCATTTAGAAAATGGATAATACCAAATAATGAGGTGGCTCCTTCTAGAAGCATGCCTTGCCAAATTACAAGAATGCCCCTCACCGTATATACATACCCGTATCCGTATTCCAAAAAATATGGATACACTGAGACGATAACAATCTAATAATACAATACTAAGATTTGGCTTAAACCAAAGCCCACTAGTATTGTCCCCCCGAACATCATGCGTGTATAAGTACACATATGTGATCGAAGCCCTGCCGTAAAACCATACGACCTTACATCTTTTGCCCGAAGTAGGGAAACCCTCTGTGTGGGACTCAAAAGACTCGACAGTATGCTGGCAGTGGGTTTAACTACAAGCACGTCAGCGGTACTAGCTGCATGTAACGGGAACCCAGGTATCTGTCGATAAGAAGGCCGATGAGCAAACCCATCCGAACTCTACTCTTACTGAGCCTATCTATGACAATCTTCGTACAGTCCGGTCTGTTCGTCTAAGAGTATCGCATATCGGGTCTAGGGACAGTAACCATCAAACCCCTAATAGCGCAAATAAGTCTTGCCGGAGAAGTGCCCAAAACACCCTGAGAAACTACTGGAGTACCTAAAAGTAAATCTCGCTTGCCCTGGCCAGGGACTTTGTGTAATGGCTTTCCGAACACAGCGTGATATCATCCCCTAATACCGGGAGAGACAAATCCTATCTAACCACCACTGCCTCCAAGTGGTTCGGGACTGCACCCAACTACTACCTGTTTGCATGAAACCTTTTAGCCGTGGTAGGGTAGTAATCAAAGAACAGTGGGAACACACTCGAGGCGAAGTAGCGGTGTCAAGTCAACGGACTATGTTGTACTCATGTCACCTGGGAACTACTACATGACAATAGGTATAGTACCAACCAGCAGTTCCCCACGAGTCCGTCCAGTGTAACTCATAACCTAATGAGCACCTGCATACTATCTCCGGTACGACGTACCAATGGTATAGGACAGACCATCTCCCCTGCTGGGATGAGAAGCATATACACTAGTCTACTCTGGAGTATCGATGCCCCGTCTCGATAATCCTATGACTAGGGACCTGTATAAGGATGTGCTTATAAACTACCCAGCCCCCACTAGTGTCTTTGCCATCACAACGTTAGTAGTCAAGCAAAGATCCTAAGGGCTCTACCAATATGTATAAGCGATATGCTAAAAGAAACATATGCACATATTGAGGTAGAAGAAACCAAGTAGCATACTACCATATTGAGCAAGACTGTTATAATATCCGTGTATATCCCAAGCTTCCAAAATGTAATATACAATTTAGTGATACAATAATGGCCTCTAAGGCATATAACACTAACAGTTCTACGCATTCTTCTTCATGCAAAGAGACTGGAAGTAGAATTTGCCGACTTCTGACTGTGATCATAATTTCATCCATGTCAGGATCAGCCAGCTCTTTGGCTAGGCCAGCGAGTACATCGGCTTTTTCGTTCAATGCCCTAGGGACTCTCATTAGTTCAATTTGAGTGAACTGTTTCATGAGTTCCACCACCCGGCTTCTGTATCGAGCTAACTTAGGCTTATATATCTTATAGTCGCTGCTCACTTGGTTGACGACAAGCTGGGAGTCACCGTAAACTCGTAGCCGAAGGACTCTCATTTCTATGGTGAGCTCCAGACCGGCTATCAAAGTTTCGTACTCAGCCTCGTTGTTTGTGTAAGGCTCGGTGAGAGCAAAAGAACATCGTAGGGTTCCCATCAATGACGATATGAACACCAATCCTATCCCTGCTTTTATCTACGAGATGCTTGATTTGCTAGAGGTCCTTATAGATGATTCTCCATTGAAGTAGAGCTCCCAGCATGGCTCGTTATCTTCGAGATGCAGCACTTGTTCATTGGGTAATTCACAATTTAGCGGCGACCATTCTGGTATGGGATGAGCAGTGAGGAAGTCGGCGAGGGCTTGCCCTTTTACTGCTTTCTGAGGAGTATAAACTATGTCAAACTTAAGCAGTATAACAGCCCATCTTGCTATTCTGCCGGCTAGGTTTGCTTTGGTCATTAAGTGTTAGAGCAGGTCGACCTTGGAGATTAGCATAACCCGATGAGCGAGCAGATAGTGCCTCATCTTTTTCACGGTGGATTTCAGGGCCATGCATTGCTTTTCGATCGGGGAATAATTATGTTTCGCCTCGACTAAAGTTCGACTGGGGCAGTAGAGGGAATTTTCATTTCCCTCCTCGTTATTCTGGGCAAGGAGCGCACCTAGTGACTCATCTAGCGTGACAGTGTAGAGAATCAGAGATTTATTTCGAATGGGAGAAGCAAACACTGGAGGGTGCAATAGGTACTGTTTGATGCTTTCGAACGCTTCTTGACATTCGGCATCCCAGACAAAAGGAGCTCCTTTCTTCATGAGTTTTGACAAAGGCCTACATCTCCCCGATAGGTTCGAGATAATCCTTTATACGTAAGCGAGTTTGACTTGAAAGGATCTCAGCTGCGTCAGAATCTTCGAAGGGGGCATCTCCATGATGGTCTTTATCTTTGATGGGTCAACTTCGATCCCTCGATATCGGACTATGAAACCCAAGAATTTTCCCGATGACATGCCAAAAGCGCACTTTAGAGGATTCATCATCAGATCGTATTCCCTGAGTCTGTTGAAAACGGTCCTGAGATCTTGGATGTGATCGGCCTTGGCTTTAGTATTAACGACCAAATTGTCAACATAACATTTGACGACTTTATGGATTAGGTCATCAAAGATATTGGTCATTGCCCATTGATATGTAGCACCTGCGTTCTTCAGTCCGAACGGCATCATATTATAACAGTATATGTCGATCGGGGTTCGAAATATTGTATGCTTCTCATCCTCAGGCGACATTTTAATCTGATTGTACCCAGACGAACCATCCATGAAAGTGAACAGCTCGTAATTTGAGGTATCGTCGACCATCATTTCCATGACCAGAAGCGGGAAATCATCTTTAGGGCATGCCTTGTTGAGGTCCCTGAAATCTACGCAAACTCGTATCTGTCCATTCTTCTTTATCACTGGGACGATGCATGCGATCCAGTCCGCATATTTCTCTTCTCTGATGAAACCGGCATCGATGAGTTTCTTGGTTTCCTTGATGACCTTTTCTTCCAGTTCCCTTCTCATTCTTCGTGGAGCTTGTTTGACTGGCTTAGCATCAGGAGATATAGCCAGCTTGTGCACGGCCACTTCAAAGGAAAGGCCAGGCATTTCTTTGTACGTCCATGCGAAGCAGTCAGCAAACTCATGCAGTAGAGCGATTATCTGCTCTTTCATTTTCTTTGACAAGAGCGAGCTGATTAGGTCGGCCTTGGATTATCAGACGTTCCCAAATCAATCTCGTTTAGCTCATCGAAAGTTGCTTGGCCGCCATTTTCGAGCTCTCGAGGGGCTTCTTCTGGCTCGGCTAGCTCGTTTTCATCATTTGACTCTTTGCTGGTTTCACCAATATGGATCATGTAGAATGGTTTGGTATCTGGTTGAATGAAACTATCTTGGATTCGTCCATCGATGAGTGCTCGGACCTGAAGCGGATGCCATAGCCCTTCATAAAACTTCGCTTCGGATTCCGTTTGATATAGCCGGCACCCGCACTTTTTAAAGTATTCCCGCATCTCGGGAGCATAATATCTGGGATTGAGGACGGCCCTTATTCCTCTCTCATATGGAAGGCATGTCATAGACAAATCGTCCGGATGCAAGATAGGATTTGACCGATAAAACAGGATACCCTTCTGTCCACTTTTCCTTCCGGGAACGTAGAAAGTTTTCATCTGGTCCACGATGGAGACAGATCATGCATCGAGCTCTTTGCACATCTGCTCTGGCACCCTTCTGCAGCTTCGAAGGTTTCTCGTAGCTTCTCTTGTTGTGTGGGGGCCCAATCTGCATAGCTGTTGCAAGGTGGGTCCTTTTCCTCCGACTCTTCAGTGTCACTGCCTAAACGAGGGCAAATTTTGCTGTCGGATGGGCCTTCGATATCAGACTCGTCCGTATCACTACCAAGATAAGGGAGGTTTTTATGGAAGGATGGACTTCCAATTTCGGACTCATCAGTGTCACTGCCGAAACGCAGGCGCACTTGAGGGTTTTGTCTTTTGAAACTGATAGCCGTCTCGGATTTGCTTTTAAGTCTCGGGGCATTCTATTCTTGGTCAGTTGTGGCTTAGCGTTTGGTTAACAAAGTACCGGGAATCTTCATATCAGATATCATGCACATCGAACGGCTGGATGTCTCCGTCAATGCGTCTTTCTTCGCCATTTTTAGTATATTTTATGCATTGATGGAGAGTTGACGGAACGATGCCTTAATTGTGAAGCCACGGCCTTCTCAGAAGAATTTTATAGGACGTGTCAGCATCGACCACGTATATCTTGGCTTCGGTTTGTAGGTCCCTAAATTTAATTGGCAGAGCTATGGACCCCAGAACTTGCTGGCAGTTTTGATTGAACCCTTGAATGACAATCCTTTCCCTTAACAGGTGTCGGACGTCCATTGACAAACTCTTTAGAGTCCGCAAGTCCATGATGTTCGCTGAGGACCCCGGATCAATCAATATGCGATTAATTCGGTCTCCATCGCTGTACCCCGTGACATAAAGCGGTCGGTTATGCTCAGCTGTTCCCAGTAGCAGGTCTTCGTCCTTAAACGTGACCGTGGCGGCATGCAGAGTGTACTGGGCTACTTTCATATTAAATTTCGCAAAGCGATCCTGGTACCGCTCGGGGTTTTGTAGAGAGTGAATGAGAACATCTCTAAGCTCCTTAGATAGGATCAAGGCATCGTAGATGCTCAGGAGAGACGGAAGCTTCCGGAGATGAGCCAGGACATTATAGTCCACCGAGGAAGGACTCGAGTTTTCATGAACCGGCCCTCCGCCATCTTCTTCATTAGCGACTTGTTTTTCCTTTCTTTTTGGTACGTTGCCCTGATTTGGCGGTAAAGCCCTGTCGCTTCTAAGCTAGATTTGGGTGGCCTTTGTGGTGAGCTCCTCATCCTCTTCTGGGAAACATAGCTATTCCTCATAGTCGCTACCAAGGTGGACGACATATCAGGTCACTATAGGGATCTCGTCATTGGTGTCTTCTTCTAGCTCCTCCAGAATCTTAGCCCTTTTTTATGGGAAAGAACTCTTTCAATTGAATCAGTGTTCTTTCCATATTTTCATAGTCTTCGAGGGAATCGATGTACTTTTGAATGGTCGATCTTCCCGCAGACACTTTTTCGTGTCGAGGCACGCTTTTCTTCTTCTTAAGCTTTTTGGATTTTGGGCCTGATTGAGCCGAATTGGCAGCTGGAATGGTAGGCTTCTTCTGCCCTTCCCAATCAGTTCTGGGCTTTTTCTGAAGCAATTTTAACATCTTCTTCATCATTTTAGACATGTGCATACTCCAACCAGGCTGCGGCGAGTCAGTTTCATTCCTCAGGGTAGCAGGTTCAGCTGTCTGCTCCCAGAAGGCTTCTACTTGTGTTTGAATAAAGTTGGTGGTTGCGGCTTGATTGTTCACCAACACACACTTGGACAACTCGATCTCCCCAGTCTTGTACTACTTCTCGACCCAGTCTTTGAAAATATAGCAATCCTCGATCGCATGGCTCCCTACTCGGTGGTACGGGCAATATAGAGGATTGTCGGTCATTTTTTCTTCGTGAGGTCTTTTCGACTTTGGCAATTGTAGACCGTTGTTCAAGGCATCTTTGAATATCTTGCGGACCTTGTCCCTTCTGAAAGAGTAAATCTTGTTCTTTTTCTCCGCTAGGGAAGGCCCTTCTCCTCCTAGCACTGGCTTTCGAGACCGGTTGGTTTTGGATTTGCCTGTCTTTCGCTTGTCTTCATTGTCGGACGCATTGAAGACTTAGTATTGCTGTAATTCCTGATTCTACGGTTGTCATCCCTCTTGCTCTTCCAAGTCTTGTCTCTTTGAGAGTCCGGGGTAGACTCTTTCTTTGAGAGTTCCAGCATTTGGACTTTCTCCGTCAGCTCCTGAAACGTCTTGAGGCCTGCTGTACATAAGAATGTGACCACCCAATTGCTGAGGTTCCCAATGCGGAGGCTGACGGACTGGTCTTGCTCTAGCAGCGGTTCGCAATTGACAGTGAGGTTGCGCCATTGGGCAATAAAGTCCGTGTTGCTTTCGTTTTTCCCCTGCTTGGTTCTCACGAGGTAAACAATAGAGATTTTGTCACTAACACTCATGAATCTTTGTTGAAACAGAGACTCCATTTAGGCGAAAGTAGTGACGGACCCGTCGGGTATGCTTGCGTACCAGTCGAAAGTGACACCAGTCAGTCTGTTGACAAACTGACGATGAAAGAGCGCATCTTTGCCCCCTGTATTTCCGCACGACGCTTTAAAATGGGTGACGTGCTGATTTGTGTTTGCCGTCCCGTCAAATCTTTCGAACATAGGAATGATGTAGCCGCTGGGGAACTCGATCAGATCGTACTGTGCGGGATATGGCCGCCCACTACTGCCAATGTTTTTCTGAGCCTCGGCTTCAACTACCAATGTTTTGACTTTGCTGGTGACCAAATCCATTATCTGATCTTGTGTTAGCGGGATTGTGTTATCTACGGCCAAGGCGTCCCCCGAAGCGGAATGTAGCCGGCTTTCATGCGGCTCGCCCAATCTTGGACCCAAGGAGACAGGCATCAGTTGCTTTTGGTTGTCATCACCCGGCTCATAAGTAAAGACTTGTGCTTGATTGGGAGGCACCCGAGCAATTTGAGCCATGCGCTGCATCACAACGTTCGTTAGGTCATCAATTTTTGAATAAATCTTGGCCATCTTTTTATCTTTTCTCCTGAGCAGTTTTCAGAGCTCTTGAAGAAGCTCTTGCTCTGGGGTCATGGGGCGGAAAGTCGGCTCTTCCTTGTTTTCCGAGCTTGACTCCACATGGACAGAGGGGTCTTTCTGGCTATCGGCCTCATCGAGAGGGTTTTCATCATACAGCGGAGGCGACTGATCTTGGGAAGCGGCAACCACATTCAAGCCAGATTGGGCTTGGGATGTAGTGGCCCCATCCTTGCTTTTGCTGTGAAGGTTGTCGCTGGGACGCGTGCCCACCATATAGACCGTGTGGATAACATATCCGATCGTCGTTTCATTATTAGTAGCTGATTTCATGGACCGCTGCCGGAGCCCTTTTTTTCGGTAACGGGAAATCGATTGAAGATAGCTGGCTTGGCCGGAGCCTTGAGTAGTGCTGGCGCTTCTTTTCTTAATTTTCCCCGCTGCATTCACACGGCACACAACGCCTAATAGACTCTTGAAGAGACGGTGTCATGCTTTCTCTGTTGGGGATAGGACACGTCTCTTTATAGCATCATTCAGATTGCTATCTTCTTGATTCTGGCATTCACGGCATTTTTCTGAATCCACTTCAGAGGTTTGAAGGAATTGCTGATTTTTACGACCGACTCAGCCGTCGTCACGGGGTAATCCTACTCTTGGAACCTCACAAGATTCCATTTGGCCGGAGTTCTGGCTCTCTTGTTGGATCGATACCTGAGCCGCTTCTGTCTCAACCTTTCTGTTTTGAGCACTTGGCAGGGTTCGGCTCTTCGGGAAGCTGCCATAGACCGAGCGATGGAGGGCTTTGGAGATACGCCTGATTGTCCACTTGTTAGAGTCGTCACCTGAGCTCGTCCGCGATGCTTGGTGATTCCTTTTGTTCCGGTAGTCTTACCCCCAACTAGAGCACTAGAGAGTCATTCGGACACCGTCTTAAGTTTGAGTTGTGGTGCGTTAGCGATTGCCACGTTCGGTCTCTTGCCCTTTGAGACCGGCTTGGCCACCTGGTTTTACTGGATTTCTGCCAGATGAGCGCTTTCGGCAGGGTAGATGATGATGGAACCAAATTGGCGGGGCAGTTCCTCCCATTACTGGCTGTGACTTGTAGGGAGAACCACGCGGGCATTGATCTTGACCACGTAGGCAATCAAAGCCGCCTCAGAAATGAAGCTCGCCTTGGGAGACATGATTGTTGAGTTCGAGATTGCGACTGAAAGCTGTTAACGTGTATAAACACAAAAAAAATGACTTCAGTACAGGCAATCGATATATATGTTGATTGAATTCGCATGAATGTTTAACCCGAAATATGGGAGGAGAGAAGGGTCCCACCAGACATGCCAGAATCTGTAGGGTGTTTTTCGTCACCCCATTGAGATGGGAATACGCATCGCTTGTCAGGTGTATATAGATTCCCCCTGCCTAGGGTAGGTCGGGGTTTATTGATTGTGGGGATCCGAATCTCCGGCAGCCATGGACTAAGCTGCCGTTAATTACCCCTCACCTTTGGAGCGAAGGAACCTCCGATTGACGGGTCAAACTGGTCATGCGAACTCAATGTGCAGAGTGGGTGCGTTGGGTTTTGAAAGTTTTTGGATATATAGAGTGTAAGCCAATGTCGCGCACCCGACGGACCGCGGGGAGGCAGAATTTTCAAAAACGAACTAGTTTTGCTTCGCAACATCGGCTTAAAACAACATGATCTAATCTAAAGCCTTAACTAGCTACACTTACTAGGAGATTTAACTACTCGGTGAGCAGTTATACCTCCATGTCCAAGTCCTTCGGGTTTTCTAGTGCTCGTCTCTAAGGCTCCTCGGTGATCGGATCGGGCTTGCTCCATCGGTCTTCTCTAGTCGTAGATGATCCACCGCGAAGGTTTGTGCTCCAAGCTTCAACTCCAAGATGAAGTAACTAGGGTAGATGATTTTCTAAGTCAACTAGCCTAGGAGATGTAGAAATGCAAATGGATTGTTTGTTTCACTAAACTCTTTGATTCACAACACATGTGAGTGATAAGAGTTTAGCTAGAGGAAGAAGATGTTTGAAAAGACCTAGAGAGCTCAAGTGAGGAGAGAGCAACTCAAGAAACTCAAGAGGAAAGAATGAACCATCAAGAGAACAATGAAGAGAATGGCTATGTATATATAAACTCTCATCTCACTCATTGAGTCATGGTCAACAAACAATAAGAAATTAGTGCCAAGCCTCAATAGTGAATTTAATACATGCCCATTCCCTCCACCATTCCTAGCATGCCTCCTCCATTTCCACATCATTAATCCATTTATGATAAATGGATAAATCCAATAATGATGTGGCACCTTCTAGAAGCATAACTTTTCAAATTACAAGAATGCCCATCATACCGTATATACATACCCGTATCCGTATTCCGAAAAATACAGATACCCTGAGACGATAAACAATCCAATAATACAATACCAGGTTCCGGCTTAAACTAAAGCCTACTAGTATTGTCCGCTCGATCAGCATCCGCGTACAAGTATCGGTATGTGATCGAATCCCATCCACGTACAAGTACCGGTATGTGATCGAAGCCAAGTCGTAAAACCATACGACGTCTACATCAATTGCCTGAAGCAGGGAAACCCTCTGTATGGGACTCTAAAGACTCGACAGTCGCTGGTAGTGGGTTTAACCACAAGCCGTCAGCGGTACTTGTCACGACCCAAGTTTGGATGTGACAGGCACTCAGATTATATCATATCTAAAGATATGCACAAATCCAAGTAAGCCAAAAACCAAGATCAAAATACCTTATTTCGGAATTATTTATGAAAATTTAGTTTTTAAGTAGAAATCTCAAGTTATGAATTTAAATCAGTAAACAATTAATAAGGTTAAGTTTAGTTGCATTCCGAGTTGGAATCAACAATATCAATAATGAACATGAATATAAGCATATGTAACATCACTGAATCTCATAAAGAAAGAAATTATGAAACTGATCCACATATCTCAACTGTACATATATATACCATCTCTCCTTTCTAAGTCAAAATACAAGTCTGATGGAGTCTTTCTAGATACAAAAGTATTAAAACTCAAAAGGGAGGTTACTACACATGTAACCTACCTATCAAAAGATGAAAACGACAGCAAAAGTGATCCTGCCTCGCAGCTACCCGTCCACTCTATCCCTGCAAGGAACTGTGGCACAACGGGGATGAGTTGCCAACTCAGTGAATACGACTAACATATAACGGCGAATAAAGTAAATATGACAATCATGCTACTGAATATGAATCAATATGATATATGAGTATATGTGAAATCAAACAACCAATCTCATTATACTTCTGAAATCACAACTCAAGTAAATCATTTCTCGGTGTCCATCAATGACACAAAAACTTTCATTTCTCATAGGCATCATTCCCCGAATGATCCTATACCCATAATATCGGTCGTCATCCTCTAGATGCACGCCGCATATTTCTATAACCAATATCCGGAATCGAGTAACCTCGCTAGGCTCCCCCGTCTCAATACGGCTATCCTGCCCCTCGGTCTCGACCGGGTCCACCCTGTATCCAACTGTATATCTCCCCCACTCAGTATGGATAACGTAAATCCGCGACCGTATATCTCCCCCACTCGGTCCGGAATAAAACCAAAAACAGAAATCATCTCAGGGTGGACATGTCACATCAATCATGAAAAACTGGATTTATGTAATAATATTCAAAACTCAAAACCATAAATCCTTAATTCTGTATCTATCTCATATCCAACATAGAAATACGCATAAGCAACAGGATGTAAATAATGAAATCTACCAATATACTTGACATGTGAAATACGATATAATTCATGTTAATAAGTATGATATTTAAGTGTATGTGACATGGCAATATCGACGAAGTGTGCGTAGCATATAAGATGTGCACGTGGCATGACTCGTCGATACTTGTGAAGTGTTCTAACAACTAAGCAATATACAAGTATTTTAATGAATGAAATTCTAATAATTAAACATGATGATATGAATATCACATTAAGTAAAACCATGGGCGAAACACGCCATCTTTACTAAATTCCCCGGTAGATGTTTAGTCTACTCACCGGAAAGTCGAATCTACTCCGGAATCGCTAATCCTTTCCCTTTCCTCGCGGCTTCCGTATTTCTCGAATCCGCGTCTAAATATGCAAAGTTAACGCGTATAAGCAAAACTACATTTCCGATATAACGGAAGTAGAAAACACGCTAACCCCCTCAATTTATATACTATCAGATCTTTTCAAGTTATTAAACACTTAGTCTTACTGGATTTTAGCCTAAATCTGTACTGGTTCAGAAATTAAAACGCGACTTGATTTCATCGTGTCGTATTTAGCGTTTTACGATTCTATTACCGATATATCCTCCCAGATTTTAGTTACAGTAAAACTAAGTTAAATCAACAGTGCCAAAATAGCCTAAATTGTACACTGCAGCCTACCCAAAAGACCACACCCTCAAAGCTCTCACCATGGCCGGCGACGCCGGCCATATCTCCTCTGTCGCCGGCCCAAAACCGGCCCCCTACCTCCGTCTTCTTGTGGTGTATTCTAGTTGTTACCTACATCATTTCTACTCTGTTGAATTTATTTAATTAAGTTCCAGATTATAGCAGAATCTAACAGACTCTTAATTTAGCTAAATACGATATTATGTGACTTGATTAAATCTACTCTAATTAAGCTACAGAATTTAATCTCTACTGAGTTTAAGAATTTTACCCTCCTAATTTGCTGTAGGAATGACCCTCCTTGATCAATCAACCCTTCTTAGCTTGATGATGAACTATCTCCAAGAACAAGCTCCCTCTCCTTCTTCTTCCTCTTGTTCTCCTTTTTCCTTCTTTAGTTTTCCTTTTTCCTTTGATTTTCTTTTAGTTTTGATTCTGATTTTTAAACTGAAATGAGCTATTTAAGTGAATGAGAGAAGAGATAAGAGAAGGAGGAGGTGTCAAAGCCAAAGGTGTTCATGTTTCATGCAAGAAGGAGGTGGAAGTGAGAGGCTAAATGAAGCATGAGGTGGTTTTGCATTATCTTCACCTTTTCTTTTGTTTTATTTTGAATTTTAATTCAGAACTGAAATGATAACCCTTTATTCACTTAAACCCTTGACAATCTTGTATTAGCATAAAACTCAACTTTACAATTTAACCCCTCACAACTTACTTATTATAAAACACATCTTTTGTTAAAATGAAGCTAAAATTATCATTAAAACCCTTATAACTTATTTAAATTACATTCTAAAATTCTAATATAATTTGTATTACATAAAACTTATGAAGATTGACATATTTGATTTTAACCATTTTGTGATTTATCAGCTTATTCTTATTTTAATTAAATTTATTTATTTCTAGGTTTTTCCTAATTGTTACAGTACTAGCTGCACGTAACGGCTACCCAAGTATCTGTCGAGAAGAAGACCGATAAGCAAACTCACTCGGACTCCTACTGAGCTTATCTGTAACAATCTCCGTACAGTCCGGTCTGTTCGACTGAGATAGTCGCATACCGGCCTAGGGAAATGGTAAACGTCAGACCCCATAATAGCACGATAAGTCGTGTCGGAGGAGAGCCCAATACACCTTGAGAAACTACTGGAGTACCTACCAGTATTTCTCAACTGCCCTGGCCAGAGACTGTGTAATGGCTTTCCGAACACTGCGCGATATCAACCCCCAATACTGGGAGAGACGAATCCTATCTGATCGCTATTGTCCCCAAGTGCTTTGGGACTACACCCAACTACTACCTGTTTGCACGACTCCTTTGAGCGTGGTAGGGTAGTAATCTAAGTGCAGTGGGAACACACCCGAGATGAAGTAGCGATGGCAAGTCAACGGACTAAGCTGTACTCATACCACCTGGAAACTACTGCCTGACGATAGGTATAATACCAATAAGCAATTCCCGACAAGTCCCGTCCAGTATAACTCACAACCCAGTGAGCACCTGCATACCTTCTCCAGTACGTCGTACTAATAGCTGTGGGACAGACCATATCCCCTGCTGGGATGAGAAGCGTACACACTAGTCTACTCCGGAGTATCGATGCCCCGTCTCGATAATCCAACGACTAGGGACCTGTATATGGATGTGCTTATAGACTACCCATCCCCCACGAGTGTGACTGCCATCATAACGCTGATAGTCAAGCAAAGATCCTAAGGGCTCTACCAATATGTATCAGCGATATGCTAAAAGAAACACATGCACATATTGAGGTAGAAACAAACCAAGTAGCATACTACTATATCGAGCAAGACTGTTATCATAACTGTGAAATATCCCAAGCATCCAATATGTAATATACAATCTAGTATGATACAATAATGGCCTCTAGGGTATATATCACTAACATAGATGGCCTCGTAGAGTTTACGGGGGTGTTTTGAGTGTGGAGTGTGGAGTGTATATAAAAAAGGGTGAGTGGCATCCTAAGGACACGTGGGTGGTTGGCATATGGGCGCTGGGCGCCGATGCCTCACGTGTGTGGGCGCTAGGCGTCGGCTCCTCACATGCTTGGCGCATGGGCAGCGCCTCACACGCCCGGTGTGTGGGCGCTGGGCGCCTACAGAAAAATGGGGCTTAGCCCCTGTACCGGGAGTTGTATTCTCGATTGAATTTTGGAGTTGAACTCCTAAAAAGAAAGGATATAGGGGGCCTTGCCCCTACACCGGCAGTTGTACTTTCCGATTGACTTTTGGAGTTAAACTCTTAAAAAAAGGATTTATTTATTTCTTTTTTATGGAGTTAAACTCAAAAAGATTTTGAATGGAGTTAAACTCCTAATTAGGGTTTTATTTATGGAGTTAAACTCCAAATGATCTTAACAAATGGAGTTGAACTGCCAGAAATCTTTGGAGATTATAAACAAGGGGACCCCTTTCTTCTCCCCTTTAGCCTTGGATCTTCCCAAAGGGGGACTTCTGAAGATGGGTCTCCTTCTTCTTCCTCTCGGTTGGCTGGATCTTGGAGAAAAAAGGGTAAAACTTAAAAATCTCCATTTTTCGAGATCTAATGGAAAATCCTAGCTCCCTCTCAAGGGTTTTATGGTGAAAAATTGTATCTTTTTGGAAAAGGAAGAGTTAAACTCTCGATTTAATTCAGAAAAAAAGAAAGAAGGTTTAGAACCTTAAGGAGGAGGAGGCACAGAAACCCTAGTTTTTTAGGGGAATCAACTATATGTTTTCATTTCAACATCATGTTGCTTATACAGGCTTATAAATTTACACATAGCCTCTTGGGCTGTACAAAATGGTATTTTGCCCATCCCATGCCTCATATGCTCATTTCTTTTGCACATGAGCCATGGGCTTTACAAAAATTTAGCTTTATGCCTATTTTCCTTACATTTATTCATAAAAATTACATCAAAATTATTTATCACATGATTTTCATTTTGGCATGGGGGAGGCCGGTCACGGGGCTCGACCTGGGCATGGGCCCACTTGGCCTGGGCTTGGGCCTATTTGGCTTGGGGTTGACTTTGATTTTGACTTGGTCAACCGGGGTGTAATTTTTGACCCCAACAGTTCTGTCCATTGTAAATCCAATACCTTTGTATTGCGATAACAATGGGGCTATAGATTTAGCGAAGGAACTACGGTCCCATCAAAAATCCGGACACATCTTAAGGCGGTATCACCTGATCAGGGAGTGTAAGTCCATGTCGCGCACCCCACACGAATGCGGGGAGGCAGAATTTGTGAAAAACGATTTTTCAAAAGATCACGACACGGACTCGGACACCAGGATCGCTACTAAACCCTAACTAGCTAACTTAGAGTGAGGTAAACTACATGTACAGAAGTTTATACCTCACGATTCCGGTCCTTCGGGTCTTCATTCCTCGCTGTCCTCCACCTCGTCATCGACTCCATGGATCGTATCGGATCGCCGCTTCATCATCGGCCTCCTCACATCGAAGATGATCCACCCGAGTGAATGTGCATCGAGCTCCTACCTCAACCGAATCAACTAGGACACCATGTTCGCTACACAAGATGTCGTAGACGATATAGAGTATGAAGATGGATTGGAATATCATCTTTCATGCTAGGTTACTCAACACATGAGTGTTCTAGGGTTTGAGGATGAAGAAGACGGCTTTAGGAAAAGCTAGTGAACTTAGCATGAGAATGAGAAAGGAGAGTGAACTCTTGTGTTGCAAACTGAACCATATCAATTATGTAACACCCTAGTTCATTTATACCAATTCCAGTTCTCGTATTTCCTTAATTGTGGTATTTTCCTGATTTATCGTGTTTTGGGTACGAATAGTATTTTACATTTTACATTGCATTCAACCCGACCCGCTTGCTTGAACCTGTTTGATTCATATTTATAGATTACCCTGACTTGTTACATAGACACATACATCTCATGTATAACGCATACTTGCATTTTACCATATAACATTTTAGGTCATGTAAAATAATTTAAAATTGCATTTCATAGCCTGCATGATACCCCTAACCCCGTGGTAGCATCCGCGCATCTTGTTCTCGTCCCGTTCAGTGAAACGGACGTGTTTGGATGGCTACGCGCATGTACGTGCATCCGTTCTTAGGGGTATGCATTTTCGTTATCTGAGCATTCATTTTGAATTTTGAAAGTCGCACATATTTTTCGTATTTTAAATCTGAAGTTTTTGACCTGACCCGGGCGCGTTTTGAAATATTTTGGTATCCCGCCAAAATTCAATTTATTTAATTTTAAAATTTAGTTTAAATATTTTCATACGATTTCTTTAACAAAATGAAACCTCTTATCTAAAATTTTAAATCTAAAAATCTTTTAAAATTTTAAAACTAATTTCCTAACAAACTAACAACTCCTTTCTCTCTCTCTCCTCTGCATATATATATTATATATATTTGATTTATTTAATTTTTCTTTCCTTATTTAATACATAGCCTCTTCTTCTTCTTCTTTCTTCTTTCTTTTTCTTGATCTTGTTTCTTAATTCCGGTGATCACCGCCGGAGCCGTGCTCATCGCTGACGATTCGAGTGATCCACTGAACGTACCTAACTTGCGTGATCACCCTCGTGCGTTGTTTGGAACCGTTCCGTGTACCGTGCGTGCATCGCGACATTTCGCCGACGAAGGACGTTCCGTACACATCCGTTCTTGTTCCGTCTAGGCAAGTTAATCTTGCTACATGCTATATAATTCATTTTATACCTATTTAAATAAATACCATACCTATAGTTTAAATCTAGTACCCCATGTTTAATTTTATAACGTTTCGATGTTCCGTTTGCATCCGTTTATATCATTTTAAATCTAGATCATGAAAACTTATCTTGTGACATACTAGTTTACATTATACTGCATCCATATCATTTAAAATATATATCGTCGTAATATTTCTTATTATTATCTTTAAATAGTTTATAATCTGCATTTTATAATGTTATACATTTGAAAATATTATAGTTTACGTATGAAACGTCATCGCAAAGTGGATACGACAAATCTGAAATTTACTGTACACCTTACCTTATAAAATTCATTATAAATCATAGAAAAATCATAAGTATACGTTCTTTAGTTCGTTGGGAAGCTAACTCAGAGTACTATAACTCTATGAAATATTTACTTACAAAATAAATTGTTTAAATAACGTAAAATGCAAATGAATATGTCTCTAAACTGCTGTCCAGGGAAATTCCAGCAGCAAACTTTCAACTTCGAATGTTCATAGCTTTTTGTAGGGACAACCTGGGATACTTATAATTATAAAAATGAAAACCTTATTGAATTATCTTTGTTTTGGTATAAGACACGTACCTTTTGGAGAACGTTTGTTATTTTTTAAGCTATTTTACAAATCAAGGTGACGCTGAATTTCTGAACGGAACTTTCTTGTGCATGGTTAATCAATACCACTTTTATAGTTATTAATTGCTTTGAATATGCTATCCAATTAATATTATTATATCAATATGTATATCAAATATTGCTTAGTTGTACATCCCACATTACCATTTTATAGTTTTATAACTTTTCGGATACCCGTTTGCATCCATCGCATTTAAGATACATATAATTGCATTCATAGATCACATTACTACATAATACTGTGATATTAACACTCCATATTTAATAAATTGCATCCTAATTAATATTGAAACTATAAATGTAACCCTAATCGATAACTGTGCATCTGTATGCCTTAATCTGTACCTGATTGCATATCGCATTACAATGTTCCATTTTATTGTGTTATTACTACCCATGCTTGTTTTGTATACCCAAGCTTATGCTAGTTGATTATGAGCACCCACATAACATTTTGTGCTTCCTGACATGACCTGTTGCACTTCCTACCTTATAAGACATGGTACCGTACACTCTTGACATGACCTGACATCTAAATACACTACTTGACCTGACCTGATGTATCATGGCTTGACCTGTTACCTGATCTTGTGTCTAATGCCAACAAACCTAACATGTAGTCCTTACGGACCGTTCCTGTTGTCTATCCAGACAAACCTGCACCTACCTGATCCTGAGTTGGTATTAGTTCTTGATTACTTAAAATACCTGACTAGACACTTATAACTTGGGGGTATGGGGAAATCACTGATGAAATCCTGACTTGTAACTCGACAGTTGCTTGCTTATACTGATCAGTTTTTAGAGGCTAGGCCCGCCCCGTGACGATGCTGCTGACATCGTTGGTCTGTACCCTTTTCCTGTTAGTGCCTAGCGGCACGTCTTGGTTTCAGCCCGAGAGTCTTAGACCGTGGTCCCGGGCATGCACGGGATACTATTGAGTTACATCGATGATTCATCAAATTGATTTCAAAGACTTGAGAGTAGATAACCAATTGACCAACTTAGTTTACTCACTGCACGCTACCTTTCACTGCCCTGATTTAGATTGCTTTACACCTGCTTTACTATTTATGATTATACTTGAATGTCTTGCTACCCTGTTTACATATTGTTGCTTGATGTTATGACGCGCTGATGTCTGGGTTTTGCATGGCCCAGATCCTTTTACCTTTGTTGCAGACTGATCAGGAGTATTGCCGCTGTTAGACCGAGCGGTGAAGTTCCTGTCGGTATGTAGTTTTACTTTCCAGGTGTTTCATTATTGTATCTTTTGCTTCAGCATATCATTATTTCTTGACTCATTCATTCTGGCTCATGGACATGTACTAGATAGTTTAGTTTACTTTCCTGTTCTTGATATCTCTACAGCCGTAATGTGACTGTGGAGGGATTTTTCCTATCCACAGGTAGCATGGTTGTCTATGTCACATGCCCATCTTAGCGTACTCTGGGAAGCGGGGCGTGACATGGTTCTTTTGGTATCAGAGCCATAGGATATAGGTTAATCGGGTTTGATTCTTTTGTAGTTGGGTATTAGACCCAATACACGAATCAGAATACTCGTGATTAGGAACATGTCCTGCCATCTTGATTATTGTGATTCTTGAATCATATCCTTCTTTTATCCTTCGCCTTGACGATATGCAAACCACTTTGCATCTCGACTTGAAACCCTTTTGGTTTTCTATTGTCTCTCCCTATTCTTGATTCTGATACTAGGATTTGGGCGACTTGAGTGGAGTTATGTATTTGTACCCCATGAACTGCAGCATGGTTACAATGCGGTACTCTATTTAAGTAACTTGGAGTCCTGGTCTTGATTCACTTCCTTATTCCATGATCGTTATACTACCTTGCTTCTCTCGGTTTCATTGCTTACCAGTTATTGTTTTATTACCAGCTTGAACCCTATTTACCGTGCTTAATCCTCTTCAGTATCTTGATTTCAGATGAAGTCATCTTGGTATCCTACTTGTTCTTATCTTTCCGCATTGGAATTATTCAATTCTGGTGCACTCCTTGTTTGTTGTGGTCTTGGGAATGGATTTTTCTTGGCACCTTCCACGCTCACAGTGATTGTAGAGCAAGGAAAGCGAACTTCCAGATTCCCAGACATCCGGAGTTTGTTTTGATGGAGGAAGTAGTTCGGTCGGGCTGGTCGAATTTAGGGCTAGGCCGACAAACAGTGTTCTTTCGTCGATGGAAGTTATTAAGGAAGAAGCGCCGGCTATATTACGAGAGTTCATGGACGTGTTCGAGGACATCTCGGGTTACCGCAAACGAGATGTGGAGTTTGCGATTGATCTTGTTCCTGGTGCAGCGCCAATCTCAAAGGCGTATTATCCAATGGCATCAGTGGAGTTGGAAGAAGTAAAGAAGCAGGTTACCGAATTGCTAGAGAAGGGTTGAATTCGTGCAATTCACCTTGGGGAGCTCCAGTTCTTCTAGTCAAGAAGAAAGATGGCACAAGGAGGATGTGCATCGATTATCGACAATTAAACCGGGTGACTATTAAGAACAAGTACCCGATCCCTCGCATTGGCGAATTGTTCGAGCAGCTTAGTGGCACGAGGGTATTCTCGAAGCTGGATTTGCGGTCCGGATATCATCAGGTCCGAGTTAAATCAGAAGATATTTGTAAGACTGTGTTCTGAACTTGGTATGGACATTACAAGTATTTAGTGATGCCATTCGGAGTCACGAATGCACCGGCGATATTTATGGACTTGATGAACCGAATCCTTCACCGTTCTTGGACCAGTTTATAGTGGTGTTCGCTGAGGATATTCTGGTCTACTCGAGGAGCATTGAAGAGCATGCAGAACACTTGAAGATCGCACTGCAGACACTGAGGCAAGAAAGATTATATGCTAAGATGAGCAAGTGCAAGTTTTGGCTTGAAGAAGTAAAGTTTTGGGACATGTCGTAGCTAGAGATGGAACGCCGTTTACCCAGGGAAGATTGCAGCAGTTCAAGACTGGCCGATTCCGAAGAACGTTGTAAAGATCAGAAGTTTCTTGGACTTGCAGGATACTACAGAAGTTTCGTGGGGAATGTTGCTCGTTTGGCTGAGCCTTGACCAAGCTTACGCGCAAGGAGGTACCCTTTGTACGGACGGATAAGTGTGCGTCAGCTTTTGAGGTGTTGAAGCAAAGGTTGATAGCCGCTCTTGTTTAACCGTGCCAGACAGTTTCGGAGGATTGGTGATTCATAGCAACGCGTCTGGGAAAGGTTTGGGATGTGTTTTGATGCAGTATTGGAACATTATAGCTTACGCATCGAGACAGTTGAAGACCCATGAGAAGGGCTACCCAACTCCTGACTTGGAGCTAGCAACTGTGATGTTCGTTTTGAAGATTTGGAGACACTACTTACTGGGCGAAAAGGTCGAAGTATCCACCGATCACAAAATCCTGGAGTATGTGTTCACACAGAAGGAGCTTAATAAGAGGAAGCATAGGTGGTTGGAGCTGATGGCCGACGACGACCTTGATCTTGAATACCATCCGGGGAAAGTTAATGTTGTGCCGGATGCACTTAGTCGGTGGCCAGCAATTCAGATGTTGACTGCACAGAAGAAACCTATTGAAGACTTTCGGAGATTCGATTTGGAAGTTGTGCTACCGCATTCTTCGGGACAGTTGTTGCAGCTGGTAGTACAGTCGTCGTTGATCGAGAATATTAAAGTTGCGCAATTGCAGGACCCTAGATTGCAAAAGTTTTGAGAACAGGTTGAAGCTGGACTTCGAACAGACTTATTGATCCATGAAGATGGTTCGTTTCGATATGGTAGCCTTGTGTGTGCCAAATGGAGATATTCGTGAAAAACTTATGAAGGAGGCGCACAGTTCAGCATAATCCGTACATCCAGGAGGCACGAAGATGTACCGAGATATACGACAGCATTTCTGGTGGGAAGGCGTGAAACGGGAGATTTCTCGCTTTGTGGCAAAGTGCTTGGTGTGTCAGCAAGTTAAAGCTGAACATCAAGGGTTGCTGGTTTATTGCAACCACTTCCGATTCCTCAGTGGAAGTGGGAACATATGACCATGGATTTCGTGACAACTCTACCGCGGAGTCCAAAAGGCAACAATGCAGTTTGGGTGATTGTTGATCGATTGACCAGGGCAGCTCACTTTATACCTTTTCGAGTTGGCCAGTCAACGGAAGCGTCAGCAGAACGGTACATGCAGGAGATTGTGAGATTGCATGGAGTACCTGTGAGCATCGTGTCCGACCATGACACCCGATTCTTATCACACTTCTGGAGGAGCTTACAGGAAAGTTTGGGGACTCGATGGAAGTTTAGCACAGCTTATCATCCTCAAACAGATGGCCAGTCGGAGAGAACGATCCAAACTCTTGAAGACATGTTGAGAGCTTGCATGTTAGACTTCAAGGGTTCACGGGAGGATCATCTATACTTGGTGGAGTTTCGTACAACAACAGCTTTCAGGCGACTATTCAGATGGCTCCGTTCGAAGCATTATATGGTCGCAAGTGTCGTTCACCTGTTTGTTGGGACGATATTGGAGAACGAAGATTGTTGGGACCGGATTTGGTCGTGCAAACAGTTGAGAAGGTTAACACTATCCGGAATCATGTGAAGGCAGCACAAGACCGACAGAAGAGTTGGGCTAATAAGTCGAGAGAACCTCTAGAGTTCGCTGTGGGTGATTTAGTATTCTTGAAGATGTCACCGACTAGAGGGGATCCGTTACGGAAGTCGAAGAAAGTTTAGTCCTCGATTCTTTGGACCTTTTAAGATTTTGGAGCGTATTGGAGAAGTGGCGTATCGTTTGGTGTTACCGCAATCTTTGGAGAATGTTCATGACGTGTTTCTTGTATCTCAACCCCGTAGGTATGCTCGAGATGAAATACATGTATTGGATCTTTCGAAGCAGACTGTACGAGAAGATTTAACCTTTGAGGAGCGACCGATGTAAATTGTGGATCGAAGAGAAAATGTTCTTATGAACAAAGTTATCCCTCTTGTGCTTGTTTCTTGGAGTAATCGCTTGCATGGAGAACCCACTTGGGAACGAGAAGATGAAATCCGACAGAAGTTTCCACATCTATTCTTATAGTTTGTTGATTGTTTATCCTTTCTTATTCTTGGAATTTCGAGGACGAAATTCTTTTGTAGTTGGGTATAATGTAACACCCTAGTACATTTATACCAATTCCAGTTCTCGTATTTCCTTAATTGTGGTATTTTCCTGATTTATCGTGTTTTGGGTACGAATAGTATTTTACATTTTACATTGCATTCGACCCGACCCGCTGGCTTGAACCTGTTTGATTCATATTTATAGATTACCCTGACTTGTTACATAGACACGTGCATCTCATGTATACTACATACTGGCATTTTACCATATAACATTTTAGGTCATGTAAAATAATTTAAAATTGCATTTCATAGCCTGCATGATACCCCTAACCCCGTGGTAGCATCCGCGCATCTTGTTCTCGTCCCGTTCAGTGAAACGGACGTGTTTGGATGGCTACGCGCATGTACGTGCATCCGTTCTTAGGGGTATGCATTTTCGTTATCTGAGCATTCATTTTGAATTTTGAAAGTCGCACATATTTTTCGTATTTTTAATCTGATGTTTTTGACCCGACCCGGGCGCGTTTTGAAATATTTCGGTATCCCGCCAAAATTCAATTTATTTAATTTTAAAATTTAGTTTAAATATTTTCATACGATTTCTTTAACAAACTGAAAGCTCTTATCTAAAATTTTAAATCTAAAAATCTTTTAAAATTTTAAATCTAATTTCCTAACAAACTAACAACTCCTTTCTCTCTCTCTCTCCTCTGCATATATATATTATATATATATTATTTATTTAATTTTTCTTTTCTTATTTAATACATAGCCTCTTCTTCTTCTTTCTTCTTTCTTTTTCTTGATCTTGTTTCTTGATTCCGGTGATCACCGCCGGAGCCGTGCTCGTCGCTGACGATTCGAGTGATCCACTGAACGTACCTAACTTGCGTGATCACCCTCGTGCGTTGTTTGAAACCGTTCCGTGTACCGTGCGCGCGTCGCGACATTTCGCCGACGAAGGACGTTCCGTACACATCCGTTCTTGTTCCGTCTAGGCAAGTTAATCTTGCTACATGCTATATAATTCATTTTATACCTATTTAAATAAATACCATACCTATAGTTTAAATCTAGTACCCCATGTTTAATTTTATAACGTTTCGATGTTCCGTTTATATCATTTTAAATCTAGATCATGAAAACTTATCTTGTGACATACTAGTTTACATTATACTGCATCCATATCATTTAAAATGTATATCGTCGTAATATTTCTTATTATTATCTTTAAATAGTTTATAATCTACATTTTATAATGTTATACATTTGAAAATATTATAGTTTACGCATGAAACGTCATCGCAAAGTGGATACGACAAATCTGAAATATACTGTACACCAAACCTTATAAAATTCATTATAAATCATAGAAAAATCATTAGTATACGTTCTTTAGTTCGTTGGGAAGCTAACTCAGAGTACTATAACTCTATGAAATATTTACTTACAAAATAAATTGTTTAAATAACGTAAAATGCAAATGAATATGTCTCTAAACTGCTGTCCAGGGAAATTCCAGCAGCAAACTTTCAACTTCGAATGTTCATAGCTTTTTGTAGGGACAACCTGAGATACTTATAATTATAAAAATGAAAACCTTATTGAATTATCTTTGTTGTGGTATAAGACACGTCCCTTTTGGAGAACGTTTGTTATTTTGTAAGCTATTTTATAAATCAGGGTGACGCTGAATTTCTGAACGGAACTTTCTTGTGCATGGTTAATCAATACCACTTTTATAGTTATTAATCGCTTTGAATATGCTATCCAATTAATATTATTATATCAATATTTATATCAAATATTGCTTAGTTGTACATCCCACATTACTATTTTATAGTTTTATAACTTTTCGAATACCCGTTTGCATCCAACGCATTTAAGATACATATAATTGCATTCATAGATCACATTACTGCATAATACTGTGATATTAACACTCCATATTTAATAAATTGCATCCTAATTAATATTGAAACTATAAATGTAACCCTAATCGATAACTGTGCATCTGTATGCCTTAATCTGTACCTGATTGCATATCACATTACAATGTTCCATTTTATTGTGCTATTAGTACCCATACTTGTTTTGTATACCCATGCTTATGCTAGTTGATTATGAGCACCCACATAACATTTTGTGCTTCCTGACATGACCTGTTGCACTTCCTACCTGATAGAACATGGTACCGTACACTCTTGACATGACCTGACATCTAAATACACTACTTGACCTGACCTGATGTACCATGGCTTGACCTGTTACCTGATCTTGTGTCTAATGCCAACAAACCTAACATGTAGTCCTTACGGACCGTTCCTGTTGTCTATCCAGACAAACCTGCACCTACCTGATCTTGAGTTGGCATTAGTTCTTGATTACTTAAAATACCTGACTAGACACTTATAACTTTGGGGTATGGGGAAATCAATGATGAAATCCTGACTTGTAACTCGACAGTTGCTTGCTTATACTGATCAGTTTTTAGAGGCTAGGCCCGCCCCGTGACGATGCTGCTGACATCGTTGGTCTGTACCCTTTTCCTGTTAGTGCCTAGCGGCACGTCTTGGTTTCAGCCCGAGAGTCTTAGACCGTGGTCCCGGGCATGCACGGGATACTATTGAGTTACATCGATGATTCATCAAATTGATTTCAAAGACTTGAGAGTAGATAACCAATTGACCAGCTTAGTTTACTCACTGCACGCTACCTTTCACTGCCCTGATTTAGATTGCTTTACACCTGCTTTACTATTTATGATTATACTTGAATGTCTTGCTACCCTGTTTACATATTGTTGCTTGATGTTATGACGCGCTGACGTCTGGGTTTTGCATGGCCCAGATCCTTTTACCTTTGTTGCAGACTGATCAGGAGTATTGCCGCTGTTAGACCGAGCGGTGAAGTTCCTGTCGGTATGTAGTTTTACTTTCCAGGTGTTTCATTATTGTATCTTTTGCTTCCGCATATCATTATTTCTTGACTCATTCATTCTGGCTCATGGAAATGTACTAGATAGTTTAGTTTACTTTCCTGTTCTTGATATCTCTACAGCCGTAATGTGACTGTGGAGGGATTTTTCCTATCCACAGGTAGCATGGTTGGCTATGTCGCATGCCCATCTTAGCGTACACTGGGAAGCGGAGCGTGACAAATTATCTCATGAATAAATCATAAGAATTAATCAAATAAGGTTCAAGTTACAACAATATGAGCCATGGCTTGAAAAGGCACCATGTGTCTCATGAAGCCATGCTCACTATCATGCAATTTCCACATCATTTCCTAATTACATAAAATGAATTATCATTTAAACTAAAATGATATGTCATCTTCTAAAAGCATCTTTGAACAATTTACAAAATTGTCCCTCGTCCGTATATACATACCCGTATCCGTATTCCGAAAAACATGGATTCAAAAGATGAAAAACAACCCATCAATATAATACTAGGATCCGGCTTAAATCAAAACCCACTAGTATTATCCGCTCGATCATCATACGTGTATAAGTACACGTAAGTGATCGAAGCCCTGTCGTAAAACCATATGACCTCTACATCTTTTGCCCAATGCAGGGAAACCCTCTGTGTAGGACTCTAAAAACCCGGCACTACGCTGGCAGTGGGTTTAACCACAAGCCGCAAGTGGAACTAGCTGCATGTAACGGCTACCCAGGTAAATGTCGATGAGAAGGCCGATGAGAATAACTCATCCGAACTCCAACTGAGTCTATCTGTGACAATTTCCATATAGTCCGGTCAGTTCGTCTAAGAGTATCGCATATCAAGCCTAGGGGGCGGTAAACGTCAGACCCCTAATAGCGCAATAAGTCGTGTCGGAGAGTAGCCCAAAACACCCTGAGAAACTACTGGAATACCTACCAGTAAATCTCGCTTGCATTGGCCAAGGACTTTGTGTAATGGACTTTCGAACACAACGCGATATCAACCCCCAATATCGGGAGAGACGAATCCTATTTAACCGCCACTGCCTCCAAGTGCTTCGGGACTGCACCCAACTATTACCTGTTTGCACGCCTCCTTTGAGCCGTGGTAGGGTAATAATCAAAGTATAGTAGGAACACACTTGAGACGAAGTAGCAGTGTCAAGTCGACAGACTATGCTGTACTCATGTCACCTGGAAACTGCTACCCGACGATAGGTATAATACCCACCAACAGTTTCCGATGAGTCCTGTCTAGTGTACTCATAACCCTATGAGTATCTGCATACTATCTCCAGTACGATGTACTAATGGTCGTGGGACAAACCATCTCCCATGCTGGGATGAGAAGCGTATACACTAGTCTACTATTGGAGTATCGATGCCCCGTCTCGATAATCCTATGACTAGGGACCTGTATAAGGATGTGCTTATAGACTACCCAGCCCCCACTAGTGTGACTGCCATCACAACACTGGTAGTCAAGCAAAGATCCTAAAGGCTCTACCAATATGTATAAGCTATATGCTAAGAAAACACATGTACATATTGAGGTACAATCAAACCAGGTAGCATACTACCATTTTGAGCAAGATTGTTACTTTATTCGTGTATATCCCAAGCTTCCATTTTGTAACATACAAACCAGTATGATATAATAATGGCCTCTAGGGCATATATCACTAACAATCTCCCACTTGCACTAAGGCCATATATTGGCATATCGCAGATCTACGATCTCGAATAGCCACTCGAACATGTCCGCGGGATGGCCCTGGTGAGTGAATCTGCAGTGTTGTTCTCCGTATCTACTCTCCCCACCTCGATCTACTAGAGATCAACTATCTCCCTGATCAGGTGGTACCGCCTCAAGATATGTCTGGATCTATGATGGGATCTGGGTTCCTTCCCTAAAGCTATAGCGCCATTTGTTGTCACAATACTAAAGTATTGGACCAACAATGGAAGGAACCACCTGAAGTTCAGTTAAGAACTTCCTTATCCAGATTGCCTCTTTTGCGGCGTCACTAGCAGCGATATACTCTGCTTTCATCGTCGAGTCAGAAACAATGTCCTGCTCCCCTCCACTGAGGGTAAAGACATAACCCGACATGGATTTGGAGTCTTTCTTATCACTATGGAAGCTGGAGTCAGCAAATGCCTCGATCTGGAGGTCTTTTCCTCCATACACCAAGAACATCTCTATAGTCCTTCTCAGGTAGTTGAGGATGTTCAATACTGCTATCCAGTGCTTCTCGCCTGGGTTTGACTGATACCGGCTTACCATGCTTCCGCTGTGTAAGCAACATCTGGTCTGGAACACAACATCGCATACATTATAGGGTATAATCGACATGCAAGCCCTTTCCAAATCAGTCTTGGGAGACATCTCTTTGGAGAGAGAGAGATTCTGTGATAAGCCGGTAGACTACCGTGCTTTGAATCATCCATACTAAATGTTTTCAGTATGGTGTTGGTGTACCTTGACTTTTGAAAGACCCACTATACATTTTGATCTATCACGATAGATCTGGATCCCCAGAATGTAGTTGGTATCATCCAGGTTATTCATGGAGAACCTGTGTGACAAGAATCCTTTGACTGATTGTAGTATAGGAATGTTATATCCTATCATTAGAATGTCATCCACGTTCTAGATGAGGAATCCCACAGTTCATTATAATCTTACTATAGATATATAGTTCATCTGGATTTTTGATAAAGTCGAATTCTTTGACTGTCCCATCAAAACAGATGTTCTAACTCCGTGATACCTTCCTTAGTCCATTAATGGACATAAGCGTCTTGCACATTCTCCCGCCGCTCCCACTCTGAATGAAATTCTCTGGCTGATCCATATAGACGCACTCTTCTAAATCACTATCTAGAAAAAGCCATCTATACCTCCATTTGCCAGATCTCATAATCGTGGAAGGTAGCAATGGCAAGAAGGATCCGAATGGATTTGAGCATAGCCACTAAAGAAAAGGTTTCATCATAGTCCAAACCATGTCTTTGACGAAAACCCTTTATGTTAGGAATATGAATGCCCTAGAGGCCATTATTGTACAGTGATGTATATTATAGTGGATGCTTGGACATAAATATAGAGGACTTTCTTGCTCGACATGATAGTATGCTATCTGGTTGCTCTTTATCTTAACATGTTGACTGTTATTTACTGTCTTGCTCTCACATGTTGATAAAGCCCTTAGGATATGTACTTGACTACCAGGACTATGATGTAGATCATACCAGTGGGACCAGGTTAGTCTACAAGTACATCCTTTAATTTTCCTAGTCGAGGGGATATCGAGACAGGGCATCGATATTCCAGAGTAGACTAGCGTATACGCTTCTTAACCCATATGATGGGCGATGGATGATCCCACATCCATTGGTGTTTGACATCAAAGATGGTATACGGGTGCTCAGTGGAGACTGGGTTCACCGAACGGACTCGCTGAGGACTCTTAGTTACCTATCGTCAGATAGCAGTCCTCTGGTGACACTGGTACAAGTTAGTTTGTAGACCCGAGATCGTCATTGAGTCTTGTGTGGCTCCCACTGTGCTTTGATTTCCTCCCATCCACGGCTCAAAGGAGTCGTGCAAACAGGTGGATTTTGGGTACATTCCCGAGTCGCATGGAGGCGATGAGCGATAGGAGGGGTTTCGTCTCTCCCGGTATTGGGAGTTGTTGTTATGCTGTGCTCGATCGGCTGTAACAGAAAGTCCCTGGCCAGGGCTGCTGTTGAGATTTACCGGTAAGCGTTATCAGTAGTTTCTTGAACTGTTATGAACCATACATCGACACGACTTATCACGTTCTGGGGTCTGACGTTCACCACCCCTAGACATGATATGTGACATATCAGACGAAGAGACCGGACTGTACGGTAGTGCCACTGATAGGCTTGATGGAGACTATGGACGAGCTTGCTTATTGATCTTCATATCGCTCAATACTCGGATAGCCGTTATGTCCAGCTAGTACCGCTGACAGCTTGTAGGTGACTGATGTGATCATCATCTACTGCTGACGTATTGACGAGTCTTTAGAGTCCTACACAGAAGTTTCCTGGTTCAAGCGAAACGAAGTAGGACACATATGTGATATGTGTGTGGGCCAGATTAAATACGTGTGTGTGATACCGTATTGTAATCTGGCAGTTATCTGTTATCAAGTTGGGTTATATGTGATATAACCGGATTATCGAATCAAGTGTTGATTTAATAATGTGATATACATATAAATGATATTAGCCAGTCATATGTGATATAACCGGGTTATTAAATCAATTGTTGATTTAATAATGTGATATATTTTATATGTGATATAATTATATCTTAGATAATATCATTAGCTCACTAATTAATATTCATTATATATATATTAATATATATGATATATAAATATATATAATAATGAAGCATGCATGATTTCTATTTTGTGAAAATAGAAATGAGGTGGAAATGAGAGCATGGTTGCAAGCATGGGTTTTATTCATTCTTTTATCATCTTGACTTACTATTGAAGCATGACTAGATTTTTATATGTAGAAAATTGCCATACTTCAATGAGTGAACCATGTATGATTCATTAGTGATTGTTCATGGCAAACACTTAGCCAATTTCTTCTCCTCTTGCTCTCATGCTCTCTTGCTCATCTTCTTCTACCTCTTCATGTCTTCAATAATCCACACACTCACATGTGATGTGCACCATGGATTTTTGATTGCACTTGTGAGCTTGTAACATCCCCTACTTCATCATCCTAGTGTAGATTAGCACTCTACATTAGTATGTTCTTACACTAAAGGAGTTTAGTGTAGTGGTAGCTTGAACTAGTAGGAGCTTCGTGGTGGATCGTCTTTGGCGCGAAGATCACCGGAGGAAGCCCGTTCGATGTCTCAAGAGATGACTAGTGGAGTCGTGGGACTACTACAAGGAGCATGTGAAGTGAACGACTTGATTCTACCAAGGTATAATCATCTTCTTTATCTTTAGTTTTCATATCATCACTAAGCAAAACCCTAACTTTCTAGTTAAAGATCTTGTTAGTCTAGCTTAGCACCAAGAAAATTTTGAATTTGGCATGGTAGATACTTGTTAAACCTCATCATGGTGCTAGGGTAGTCCTTTCATGGTATCAGAGCCGAACTAGAACATCGGGATAGGTCGTTGCGATGTTAAAAGTGTTCGATCGATTTTTCAATGCCCGGAATTTTCAAGTTTTTGTCGATTTTCAAATGTTGGATTTTTGGATATTAAAAATATGCAGAAACACATGCAGGCTTTTATATGGAGCCTCAAGAAATTTGGAGGCCCAATTCCATCAAAGCGCCGCGGAACCGCCGCATAAACCTTGGTTTGGCCGCGGTTCCTCCGCCGTTTTGAGGAGTTGTGGGTCCATTTTTCTTGTGCTGCGCTATGTTTATATATTGCACTTTCTGGGTATTTTTAACAGTGATTCTCAAGTTGTTGAGTTCTCTGGATTTTGTAAAACCGATCGAAATGTTTAGCATCGTATAGATCTTGATGATATGTGATACAATTGTTAGAATCCGGTTTATTGGTTTTGTGAAAACTAATAACGTATATAGTATATTGTGAATCTAGTATGTTAGTCTTGGTTAATCGGTTGCCACGATGTTTTGATTCGGATCAAAACTTCGTCGCAATCGTGAATTGTACACGAACACTCGCCGGGTAACTTTAGTAGAAAGCCTCGCCCCATAGCCGCGACTAAGTGACTGTAGGAGAACCCCGTTGCCAAAAAGCACCCACATGGGTGCTCGCGGCCACGGTGTTCCGCCTTAGTGCACTTCGTCGACGGCACCGGGGGTGCGGCCATCTACTAAAGTTTCTGACGAGTATTCGATAAAGTAGTCGGGATCTTGTTGAATTACCCGACTAATGTAATTGAAAAGTGTTCAATTTGAGACTAAAATACAAGGTTTACAGGTTAGGCATGAAATCCAGAATATGCGATATTCCGGGTTTATGATGTCTAAGGATATACGAATTCTAAATATTGTAGTTTTACAATTTCTTTTTTGCGACCGTAAGTATAATATGTGGGTATCCCGATCTCGTTGCTATATGTCAACCAGTTTCGGGATACACATATTTGCTTATTGCACGATAAAATTTGGTTTCCCCTTAACTATTCAATTTTTCACTAACGTGATGTGCTCGAAATGCTCTACGAACCCAAGCAATTCAAATTCAAAAATTTGAAGGCGTTTCCAAACACAAAAATCCAAACGACAAGAAATTACGAATCTGTACCACCTACATAATAAAATTTGGTATCACCAGAATGCTTCGATTTTTCACCTACGTGATGCCCACGAAATGCTAAACGAAACAAAGTTATTCAAATTCGAAATATAGAACGTGTTTCGTAACGCGAAAATCCATGCGTCCAAAAATTACGATTCTGCCTTCCTACCCGATATAATTTGGTTTCCTCACAAGACTTCAATTTTTCACCAACGGGACGTACTTGAGATGCTCTACGAACCCAAGTGATTCAAATTCAAAAATTTGAAGGCATTTCGGAACACGAAGATCCAAGCGACAGGAAATTACGAGTCTGCCCTTCCTACACGATAAAATTTGGTGTCATCGTAACACTTCGACTTTTCACCTATGTGATGCACTTGAGATGCTCTACGAACCAAAGTAATTCAAATTCGAAACTTATAACGCGTTTCGGAACGATAAAATTTGGTTTCCCGTAACGCTTTGATTTTTCATCTACGTGACGCCCTCGAGATGCTCTACGAACTCAAGTGATTCAAATTTGAAAATTTGAACCAGTTTCGGATCGCGAAAATTCATACAATAAGAAATTACGATTCTGCCCTCCTGCATGATAAAATTTGGTTTCCCCATAACGCTTCGATTCCTCATCTAAGTGATGGGCTCGAGATGCTCTACGAACCCAAATGATTCAAATTTGAGAATTTGAACGAGTTTTGGAACGCAAAAATCCAAGCTTTAAGAAATTACGATTCTGCCCTTCCCGCACGATAAAATTTGGTTTCCTCGCAACTCTTTATTTTTTACCCACGTGATGCGCTCGAGATGCTCTATGAGCAATTCAAATTTGAAAATTTAAAGGCGTTTCGAAACACCAAGATCCAAGCGACAAGAAATTACGAGTCTGCTCTACCTGCACAATAAAATTTGGTATCACCGGAATGCTTTGATTTTTCACCTACGTGATTCCCTCGAGATGCTCTACGAACCCAAGTGATTCAAATTCAAAAATTAGAACGTGTTTCGTAACGAGAAAATCCAAGCGTCAAAATATTACGATTATGCCCTTCCTGCCCGATAAAATTTGGTTTCCTCATAAGACTTCAATTTTTCACCTACGTGATGCACTCGAGATGCTCTACGAACCCAAGTTATTCAAATTCAAAAATTTGAAGGCGTTTTGGAACACGAAGGTCCAAGCGACAAGAAATTACGAGTCTGCCCTTCCTGCACGAAAAAATTTGGTATCGCCGGAACGATTCGATTTTTCACCTACATGAGTCCCCTGAGATGCTCTACGAATCCAAGTGATTGGAAAATTTGAATGTGTTTCGGAACACGAAAATCCAAGCGTCAAGAAATTATGAGTCTGCCCTTCTTGCATGATAAAATTTGTTATCGTCGGAACCTTCGATTTTTCACATACGTGATCCCTCGAGATGCTCTACAAACACAAGTGATTAAAATACAAAAATTTGAACGTGTTTCGGAATGCAAAAATCCAAGCGACGAGAAATTACGTGTCTGCCCTACCTGCCCGATAAAATTGGGTATCGCCGGAACGCTACGATTTTTCACCTACGTGATGCCCTCGAGATGCTCTACGTACCTAAGTAATTCAAATTCGAAAATTTGAACGTGTTTCGTAACGCGAAAATCCAAGCGAAAAGAAATTACGATTCTGCCCTTCCTGCACGATAAAATTTGTATCGCGTGAACGCTTCGATTTTTCACCTACGTGATGCCCTCGATATGCTCTACGAACCCAAGTGATTCAAATTCAAAAATTTGAAGGGGTTTCGGAACACGAAAATCAAGCGACAAGAAATTACGAGTCTGCCCTTCCTACACGATAAAATTTGGTTTCCTTGTAATGCTTGGACTTTTCACATACCTGATGCACTCGAGACGCTCTCCGAACCCAAGTGATTCAAATTTGAACGTGTTTCGGAACGGGAAAATCCAAACGATTAGAAATTACATTCTGCCCTTCCTACATGATAAAATTTGGTATCGCCGAAACGCTTCAATTTTTCACCTACATGATGCCCTTGAGATGCACTACTAACCCAAGTGATTAAAATTCAAAAATTTGAATGTGTTAAAGAACATAAAAATCCAAGCGACAAGAAATTACGAGTCTGCCCTTCCTGCATGATAAAATTTGGTTTCCCCATAACGGTTGGGTTAGCTACATGATCCATCGATGTAACTTTTCACCTACATGATCCCCATAACGCTATGCTGAACTGTGCGCCTCCTTCATAAGTTTTTCACGAATATCTCCATTTGGCACACACAAGCGGCTACCATATCGCAACGAACCATCTTCATGGATCAATAAGTTTGTTCGAAGTCCAGCTTCAACCTGTTCTCGAAACTTTTGCAATATAGGGTCCTGCAATTGCGCTGCTTTAATATTCTCGATCAACGACGACTGTACTTCCAGCTGCAACAACTGTCCCGAAGAATGCGGTAGCACAACTTCCAAATCGAATCCCCGAAAGTCTTCAATAGGTTTATTCTGTGCAGTCAACATCTGAATTGCTGGACACCGACTAAGTGCTCCCATCGATGTAACTCAATTCTACCCTTCCTGAACGTTATTTAGGTATTGATGAACGTTATTCAGGTATTGACGAAAATACGAAAAGTGTATATTTTTACGTTCAGTGAGTAAACTAAGCGACAAGAAATAACTCGTAATTTCTGCAAACACAAGTGATCCATCAATGTAACTCAATTCTACCCTTCCTGCAAAATAAAATTTGGTATCACCGGAACGCTTCGATTTTACACCTACATGATGCGTTCAAGATGCTCTACAAACCCAAGTGATTCAAATTCAAAATTTTGAAGGGGTTTCGGAACACGAAAATCAAGCGAAAAGAAATTACGAGTCTGCCCTTCCTACACGATAAAATTTGGTTTCCCTGTAACGCTTGGACTTTTCACATACCTGATGCGCTCGAGACGCTCTCTGAACCCAAGCGATTCAAATTTGAACGTGTTTCGGAACGGGAAAATCCAAACGATTAGAAATTACATTCTGCCCTTCCTACATGATAAAATTTGGTATCGCCGAAACGGTTCGATTTTTCGCCCACATGATGCCTCGAGATGCACTACTAACCCAAGTGATTCAAATTCGAAAATTTGAACGTTTTAAAGAACGTGAAAATCCAAGCGACAAGAAATTACGAGTCTGCCCTTCCTGCATGATAAAATTTGGTTTCCCCATAACGCTTCGATTTTTCACCTACGTGATGCTCCTAAGATGCTTTGCAAACACAAGTGATTCAAATTAGAAAATTTGAACGCGTTTCGAAAATCAAAAATCCAAGCGACAAGGAATTACGAGTCTACCCTTCCTGCAAAATAAAATTTGGTATCACCGGAACGCTTCGATTTTACACCTACATGATGCGTTCGAGATGCTCTACAAACCCAACTGATTCATATTCGAAAATTTGAAGGCGTTTCGGAACACGAAAATCTAGGCGACAAGAAATTACGAGTCTGCCCTTCCTGCAGGATAAAATTTTGTTTCCCCGTAACGCTTACGTGATGCTCTCGAGATGCTCTACGAAACCAAGTGATTCAAATTTGAAATAGTTTTGGAAAGGGAGAATCCAAGCGTCAAGAAATTACGAGTCTGCCCTTCTTGCACGATAAAATTTGTTATCGTCGGAACCCTTCGATTTTTCACATACGTGATCCCTCGAGATGCTATACAAACACAAGTGATTCAAATACAAAAATTTGAATGTGTTTCGGAACGCAAAAATCCAAGCGACAAGAAATTACGTGTTTGCCCTACGTGCCCGATAAAATTGGGTATCTCCGTAACGCTTCAAATTCTCACCAACATGACGCCTTCAAGATGCCTTACGAACCCAAGTGATTCAAATTCGAAAATTAGAACGTATTTCGGAATACGAAAATCCAAGCGTCAAGAAATTATGAGTCTGCCCTTCATGCATGATAAAATTTGGTTTCCCTGTAACGCTTCGATTTTTCACCTATGTGATGTGCTCGAGATGCTCTACGAACCCATATGATTCAAATTCGAAAATATGAACGTGTTTTGGAACGGAAAAATCCAAGCGTCAAGAAATTATGATTCTGCCCTTCCTGCACGATAAAATTTGGTTTCCCTGCAACTCTTTGATTTTTCACCTACGTGATGTGCTCAAGACGCTATACGAACCAAAGTGATTCAAATTCAAAAATCGAAGGCGTTTCGGAATACGAAAATCTAAGCGACAAGAAATTACGAGTCTGCCCTACCTGCACGATAAAATTTGGTATCGCCGGAACGTTTCAATTTTTCACTTACGTGACGCCCTAGAGATGCACTCCTAACCAAAGTGATTCAAATTTGAAAATTTGAACGTGTTAAGGAGCACGAAAATCCAAGCGATAAGAAATTACGAGTCTGCTCTTCTTGCACGATAAAATTTGGTTTCCTCGTAACGCTTTGATTTTTCACTTACGTGGTGTGCCTGAGATGCTTTACGGACACAAGTGATTCAAATTAGAAAAAATGAACGCGTTTCGGAACGCGAAAATCCAAACGATAAGAAATTAAGAGTCTATCCTGCCTGCACGATAAAATTTGGTATTGCCGTAATTCTTCGATTTTTCACCTACGTAAATGCTCTACGAATCCAAATGATTCATATTCGAAAATTAGAAGCCGTTTCAGAATACAAAAATTCAACCGACAAGAAATTACGAGTCTACCTTTCCAGCACTATAAAATTTGGTTTCCCCGTAACGCTTCGAATATTCACCTACGTGATGCTCTCGAGATCCTCTACGAACCCAAGTGATTCAAATTAGAAAATTTGAAGGGGTGTCGGAATGCCCAGCCTGCACGATAAATTTAGGTTTCATTGTACCGCTTCTATTTTTCACATACGTGATGCCTTCAATAATGCTCTACGAACCAAAGTGATTCAAATTCGAAAATTTGAACGTGTTTTGGAACGAGAAAATCAGGACGACAAGAAATTACGAGTCTGCCCTATCTGCACAATAAAATCAGGTATCGCCGGAACACTTCAATTTTTAACCTACATGACGCCCTCGAGATACTCTTCGAACCCAAATGATTCAAATTCAAAAATATGAAGGCCTTTCGAAACACGAAAATCAAAGCGACAAGAAATTATGAGTCTGTCCTTCCAGCACGATAAAATTTTGTTTCCCCGTAACTTTTCGACTTTTCACGTACGTGATGCGCTCGATATGCTCTACGTTCAAATTTGAAAATAATGATGCGAAAATCCAAGCGACAAACCCCTTCCTGCACTATAAAATTTGGTTTCCCCGTAACGCTTCGATTTTTCACCTAGTGACGCTCTCAAGATAATATAAGAACCTAAGTGATTCAAATTCGAAAGTTTGATTGTGTTTTTGAACGCAAAAATCCAAACGACAAGAAATTACGAGTCTGCCCTATCTGCACAATAAAATTTGGTATCGCCGTGACGCTTTAATTTTTCACCTACGTGATGCGCTCGAGATGCTCTACGAACCCAAGTGATTCAAATTCGAAAATTTGAAAGTGTTTAGGAACGCGAAAATCGAAATGATAAAAAATCACGATTCTGCTCTTCCTGCATGATAAAATTAGGTTTCCCCATAACGCTTCCTTTTCTAACCTACGTGATGCGCTAGAGATGCACTACGAACTCAAGTGATTCAAATTCGAAAATTATAACGCGTTTCGGAACGCGAAAACCAAAACGACAAGAAATTACGAGTCTGCCCTTCCTGCACGATAAAATTTGGTATCGCCGGAATGCTTCGATTTTTCACCTACGTGATGCCCTCGAGATGCTCTACGAACCCAAGTGATTCAAATTTGAACGGGTTTCGTAACGCGAAAATCCAAGCGTCAAAAAATTATTATTCTGCCCTTGCTGCACGATAAAATTTGGTTTCATCGCAAGAATTCTATTTTTCATGTACGTGATATACTCAAGATGCTCTACGAACCCAAATGATTCAAATTAAAAAATTTGAAGTCATTTTGGAACACGAAAATCCAAGCAACAAGAAGTTACGAGTCTGCCCTTCCTGCTTGATAAAATTTAGTATCGCTGTAACGCTTTGAATTTTTCACTTACATGATGCGCTTGAGATGCTCTACGAACCCAAGTGATTCAAATTTGAAAATTATAACACGTTTCTGAACTCGAAAATTCAAGCGACAAGAAATTACGAGTCTGCCCTTCATGCATGATAAAATATATTATCGTCGAAACCCTTCGATTTTCCACTTACGTGATGTTTTCGAGATGCTCTACGAACACAAGTGATTCAAATACAAAAATTAGAATGTGTTTCGGAACGCGAAAATCCAAGCAACAAAAAATTATGAGTCTTCCCTACCTGCCCGATTAAATTTAGAATCGCCGGAATGCTTCGATTATTCACCTACGTGACGCTCTCGATATGTTCTCCGTACCGATGTGATTCAAATTCGAAAATTTTAATGTGTTCCGGAACACGAAAATCTAAGCGAAAAGAAATTACGATTCTTCCTTTCCTGCACGATAAAATTTGTATCTCGGGAACGCTTTGAATTTTCAGCTATGTGACGCTCTCGAGATGCTCTACGTACCCAACTGATTCAAATTCGAAAATTCGATGGGGTTTCCGAAACCAAAAATACAACGATAAGAAATTACGATTCTGCCTTTCCTGCATGATAAAAATTCATTTCCGCGCAACACTTCAATTTTTCACCTACGTGACGCGCTCAAGATGCTCTACGAACCCATGTGAATCAAATTTGTAAATTTGAAGGCGTTTCGGAAAGCGAAAATCCAAGCGACGAGTAATTACGAGTCTACCTTTTGTGCACGATAAAATTTGGTTTCCAAGTAAAGCTTCGACTTTTCACCTACATGACGCCCTTGAGTTGTTTTACGAACCCAAGTGATTCAAATTCGAAAATTTGAAAGTGTTTTCGAACGCGAAAATCCAAACGACAAGAAATTGCGAGTCTGCCCTACGAGCACGATAAAATTTGGTATCGCCGGAACGCTTCGATTTTTCATATACATGATGCCCTCGACATGCTCTACGTGCCCAAGTGATTCAAATTCAAAAATTTGAATGTGTTTCATAACGCGAAGATCCAAGCGTTCAGAAATTATGATTCTGCCCTTCTTGCACTTTAAAATTTTGTTTCCCAGCAACTCTTCGATTTTACACCTACATGATACGCTCGAGATGCTCTACGAACCCAAGCGATTCAAATTCGAAAATTTAAAGGCGTTTCGGAACACGAAAATTGCAGCAACAAGAAATTACGAGTCTGCCCTTACTGCACGATAAAATTTGGTTTCCCCGTAACGCTTTGACTTTTCACCAACGTGATGCGCTCAATATACTCTACGAATCTAAGTGATTCAAATTTGAAAATTATAACGCGTTTCGGAAAACGAAAATCTAATCAAAAAGAAAATTTCGAGTCTGCCCTTTCTACACGATAAAATTTGGTTTGCCCGTAATGCTTCAATTTTTCACCAACGTGACGCTCACAAGATGCACTATGAGCCCAAGTGATTCAAATTAGAAAATTTGAACTTCTTTTGGAACGCGAAAATCCAAACGACATGAAATTATGAGTATGCCCTACCTGCAAGATAAAATTTAATATTGCTGGAACGCTTCGATTTTTCACCAACGTGATGCGCTCGAGATGTTCTACGAATCCAAGTGATTCAAATTCGAAAATTTGATAGTGCTTCGGAACACGAAAATCCAATCGATAAGAAATTACGAGTCTGCTCTTCCTGCACGATAAAATTTGGTTTCCCCGTAACGCTTCAATTTTTCACCCACATGACGCCCTTGAGATGCTCTACGAATCCAAATAATTCAAATTAAAAAATTATAACGTGTTTCGGAATGCGAAAATCCAAGCGTCAAGAAATTACGATTCTGCCCTTCCTGCACGTTAAAATTTGGTTTCCTCGCAACGCTTCGATTTTTCACCTACGTGATGTGCTCTAGATGCTCTATGAACCCAAGTGATAAAATTTGAAAAATCGAAGGCGTTACGGAACACGAAAATTCAAGCTACAAGAAATTACGAGTTAACACTTCCAGCACGATAAATTTGGTTTCCCCACAACGTTTCGATTTTTCTCCTACGTGATGCTCCCGAGATGCTCTATGCACCCAAGTGATTAAAATTCAAGAATTTGAAAGCGTTTCGGAACACGAAAATCCAAACGATAAGAAATTATGAGTCTGCCCAACTTGCCCAACTTGCACGATAAAATTTGGTATCACTGGAACGCTATGATTTTTTACCTACGTGACGCCCCCGTGATGCTTTACAAACCAAAGTGATTCAAATTCAAAAATTTGAACGTGTTTCGTAACGCGAAAATCCAAAGGACAAAAAATTATGAGCCTGCCCTACCTGCACGATAAAATTTGGTATCGTCGGAATGCTTCGATTTTTCACTAACATGACGCCCTCGAGATACTCTACAAACCCAAGTGATTTAAATTCGAAATTTTGAACGTGTTTCGTAACGCGAAAAAACAAGCGACAAGAAATTACGATTTTGCCCTTCTTGCATGATAAAATCTGGGTTCTCCGCAACGCTTCAATTTATCACCTAAGTGATGCTCTTGAGATGTTCTATGAACCCAAGAGATTCAAATTCCAAAATTTATACGCGTTTCGCAACGCGAAAATCCAAGCAACAAGAAATTATGTTTTTGCCCTTTCTGCACGATAACATTTGGTTTCCATGCAACGCTTCGATTTTTCACCTAAGTGATGCGCTCGAGATGTTCTATGAACCCAAATTCGAAAATTTGAAGGCGTTTCGGAACACGAAAATCCAAGCGACAAGAAATTACGAGTCTGCCCTTCCTGCGCAATAAATTTTTTCCCCCATAACGCTTTTATTTTTCACCTTGGTGACGCACTTGAGATGCTCTATGAACCTAAGTGATTCAAATTCGAAAATTTGAACGTGTTTCGAAACGCGAAAATCCAAACAACAAGAAATTACGTCTCTACCGTACCTACACGATAAAATTTGGTATCGCCGGAACGCTTCGATCTTTCACCTACGGACCTAAGTGATTTAAATTAAAAAATTAGAACGTTTTTCAGAACGCAAAAATCCAAGCGTCAAGAAATTACGATTCTGCCTTTCCTGCACGATAAAATTTGGTTTCCCCGTAACGCTTTGATTTTTAACCTACGTGATGCACCCGAGATTCTTTACGAACCCAAGTGATTTAAATTCGAAAATTTGAAGGTGTTTCGGAACAAAAAAAATCCAAGCGACTAGAAATTGCGAGTCTGCCCTTCCTTCCTGCATGATTAAATTTGGTTTTGCCGGAAAGTTTCAATTTTTCACCTACGTGATTCCCCCGAGATGCCCTACGAACCCAAGTGATTCAAATTCGAAAATTTGAATGCATTTCAGAATGCGAAAATCCAATCGACAAGAAATTACGAGTCTGCCTTACCTGCAGGATAAAATTTGGTATCAACGGAACGCTTCGATTTTTCACCTACGTAACCCTCTCGAGCTGCTCTACGAACCCAAGTGATTCAAATTCGAAAATTTGAACTTGTTTGGGAACGCGAAGATCCAAGCGTCAGGAAATTACCAGTCTGCCCTTCTTGCATGATAAAATTTGGTTTCCCCGCAACGCTTCGACTTTTCACCTACATGATGTGCTCGAGATACTCTACGAACTAAAGTGATTGAAATTCGAAAATTATAACGCGTTTCAGAACGCGAAAATACAAGCAACAAGAAATTACGAGTCAACCCTTCCTGCACGATAAAATTTGTTGTCGTTGAAACCCTTCGATTTTTCTCCTACGTGACGCACTTGAGATGCTCTACGAACACAAGTGATTCAAACATAAAAATTTGAATGTGTTTCAGAACGTTAAAATCCAAGCAACAAGAAATTACGAGTCTGCCCAACCTGCCCGATAAAATTTGGCATCGTCGGAGCGCTTCGATTTTTCACCTATGTGACACCTTTGAGATGCTATACGTACCTAAGTAATTCAAATTCAAAAATTAGAACGTGTTTCGATATGCAAAAATTCAAGCAAAAAGTAACTACGATTCTGTCCTTGCTGCACGATAAAATTTGTTTCGCGGGAACGCTTTGATTTTTCACCTACGTGACTCCCTTGAGATACTCTACGTACCCAACTGATTCAAATTCGAAAATTTGAAGGCGTTTTCGAACGTGAAAATCCAAGCAATAAGAAATTATGATTCTGCCCTTCTTGCACGATAAAATTTGATTTCCGCTCAACTCTTCGATTTTTCACCTACGTCATGCACTTGAGATGATCTACGAACCCAAGTAATTCAAATTCGATAATATAAAGGCGTTTCGGAACGTGAAAATCCAAGCGACAAGAAATTACGAGTCTACCCTTCGTGCACAATAAAATATGGTTTCCAAGTAACGCTTCGACTTTTCACCTACGTGAAGCTCTTGAGATTCTCTACGAACCCAAGTGAATCAAATTCGAACAATTTAACGCGTTTCGGAACGCGAAAATCCAGGCGACAAGAAATTAAGAGTTGCCCTACCACCACGATAAAATTTGGTATCGCCAAAACGCTTCGATTTTTCTCCTACGTGATGCCCTCGAGATGCTCTACGTACCGAAGTGTTTCTAATTTAAAAATTTGAAAGTGTTTCGGAACGCGAAAATTCAAGCGTTAAGAAATTACGATTTTTCCCTTCCTGCACGTTAAAATTTTGTTTTCCCGCAACTCTTCGATTTTACACCTACGTGATGCACTCAAGATGCTCTACAAACCCGAGCGATTCAAATTTGAGAATTTGAAGGCATTTCGGAACACGAAAATCCAAGCAACAAGAAATTACATGTCTGCTCTTCCTACACGATAAAATTTCGTTTCCCCATAACGCTTTGACTTTTCACCAACTTTATGCGCTCGAGATGCTCTACGAATCCAAGTGATTCAAATTCGAAAATTATAATGCGTTTGGGAACGCGAAAATCCAATCAACTAGAAATTACGAGTCGCCCTTCCTACACGATAAAATTTGGACCCGTAAGGCTTCGGTTTTTCACCTACATGACACTCTTGCGATGCTCTACGGACCTAAGTGATTCAAATTAGAAAATTTGAACTTGTTTCGTAACGCGAAAATCAAAACGACATGAAATTACGAGTATGCCCTACCTGCACGATAAAATTTGGTATCGCTGGAACGCTTCGATTTTTTACCTAGGTGATGCCCTTGAGATGTTCTACGAACCCAAGTGATTCAAATTCAAAAATTTGAAAGTGTTTAGGACCACAAAAATCCATTTGATAAGAAATTACGAGTCAGCCCTTCTTGCACCATAAAATTTGGTTTTCCCGCAACGCTTCAATTTTCACCTACGTGACGCTCTTGAGATTCTCTATGAACCCAAGTGATTCAAATTTAAAAATTAAACGGAACGCAAAAATCCATGCGACTAGAAATTACAAGTCTGCCCTTCCTGCACGATAAAATTTTGATATCACCAGAATGATTCGATTTTTCACCTATGTGACTCCACCGAGATGCTCTATGAACCCAAGTGATTCAAATTCGAAAATTTGAACGCGATTCGGAACGCGAAATTCCAAACGATAACAAATTATGAGTCTGCCCTACCCACAAGATACACGACGCCCTCAAGATGCTCTACGAACCCAAGTGATTCAAATTCAAAAATTTGAACGGTTATCGGAACGTGAAAATCAAAGCGATAAGAAATTACGTGTCTGCCCTTCCTGCAAGATAAAATTTGGTGTCACCGGAATGCTTCGATTATTCACCTACGTGATGCCGTCGATATACTCTACGAACCCAAGTGATTCAAATTCTAAAATTTGAACGTGTATCAAAATGCGAAAATCAAAGCAACTAGAAATTACGAGACTGCCCTTCCTACAAGATAAAATTAAGTATTGCCGGAAAGCTTCAATTTTTCACCTACATTATGCCCTCGAGATGCTCTACGAACCCAAGTGATTCAAATTTAAAAATTTGAACGTGTTTCAGAACGAGAAAATCCAAACGACGAGAAATTATGAGTCTGCCTTTCCTGCACGATAAAATTTGGTATCGCCGGAACGCTTCGATCTTTCACTTATGTGACACCCTCGATATGCTTTACGAACCCATGTGATTCAAATTTGAACGTGTTTCCGAACTCGAAAATCCATGCGACAAGAAATTATAAGTCTGCCCTATCAGCACGATAAAATTTGGTACCGCCATAACGACTCGAATTCTCAACTACGTGATGCCATCAAGATGCTTTACGAACTCAAGTGAGTCAAATTAAAAAATTTGAAACCGTATCGGAACGCATAAATCAAAGCGGCAAGTAATTACGAGTCTACCTTCCAGCACGATAAAATAGGTTATAAAATTTGAACGTGTTTTAGAACGTGAAAATCCAAACGACAAGAATTACAAGTCTGCCTTTCCTTCATGATAAAATTTGGTATCGCCGGAATGCTTCGATCTTTCACCTATGTGACGCTCTCGATATGCTTTACGAACGCATGTGATTCAAATTCAAAAATTTGAACGTGTTTCGGAGCGAGAAAATCCATGTGACAAGAAATTATAAGTCTACCCCACCTGCACGATAAAATTTGGTATCGCCAGATGGCTTCAATTTCTCACCTATGTGACGCCTTTGAGTTGCCCTACGAACTCAAGTGATTCAAATTCAAAAATTTGAATGTGTTTCGGAACGTGAAAATCGAAACGACAAGAAATTACGAGTCTGCCCAATCTGCACGATAAAATTTGGTATCGGCAGAACGCTACGATTTTTCACTTACGTGACGCCCTCGAATTGCTCTACGAACCCAAGTGATTCAAATTCGAAAATTTGAACGTGTTTCAAAACATGAAAATCCAAACGATAAGAAATTACGATTCTGCCCTTCTTGCACGATAAAATTTGGTTTCCCCATAACGCTTCGATTCTTGACCAACGTGATGTGCTTGAGATGCTCTATAAACCGAATTGATTGAAATTCGAAATTTTGAACGTGTTTCGGAACGCAAAAATCCGAGCGTCAAGAAATTACGAGTCTACCCTACCTACACGATAAAATTTTGTATCGCCGGAACGCTTTGATTTTTCAACTACGTGACACCCTTGAGATGCTCTATGAACCCAAGTGATTCAAATTCGAAAATTTGAACGCGTTTCAGATTTGAATCCTAATTTGAATTACTTCATAGAGCATCTCGAAAGCGTCACGTAGGTGAGAAATCGAAACATTACGGGCAAACCAAATTTTATGGTGTAGGAAGGGCGACTCGTAATTTCTTGTTGATTAGATATTCGCGTTCTGAAATGCCTTCAAATTTTCGAATTTGAATCCCTTGAGTTTGTAGAGCATCTCGAGCGCATCACGTTTGTACAAAGTCGAAGCGTTACGGGGAAACCAAATTTTATCGTGCTGGAAGGGCAGACTCGTAACTTAACGCTTGGATTTTCGTGTTCTGAAACGCCTTCAAATTTTCGAATTTGAATCGCTTGGTTTCATAGAGCATCTCGAGTGCGTCACGCAGGTGAAAAGTCAAAGCATTGCAGGGAAACCAAATTTTATCATGCAGCAAGGGCAGAATCGTTACTTCTTAACGCTTAGATTTTCGCGTTCCGTTACGCCTTCATATTTTTGAATTTGAATCACTTGGGTTCGTAGAGCATCTCGAGCACATTACTTAGGTCAAAATCGAAGAAAATTGAAGCGTTCCCTCGATACAAATTTTATCGTGCATAAAGGGCAGAATCGTAATTTCTTTTCTCTTGGATTTTCGCATTCCGAAACACGTTCAAATTTTCGAATGTGAATCACTTGGGTTCGTAGAGCATCTCGAGGGCGTCTGGTAAGTGAAAAATCGAAGCATTCTGGCGATACCAAATTTTGTCGGGCAGGTAGGGCAGACTCGTAATTTCTTGTCTTTTGGATTTTCACGTCCAGAAACATGTTCAGATTTTCGTATTTGAATCACTTGTGTTCATAGAGCATCTTGAGGCAACACATAGGTGAAAATCGAAGGGTCTCGACAACATCAAATTTTATCGTGTAGGAAGGGCAAACACGTAATTTCTTGTCGCTTCGAAATTCGCGTTCCGTAACGCGTTATTATTTTCGAATTTGAATCACTTGGGTTCGGAGTACATCTCGAGCACATCACATTGTTGAGAAGTCAAAGCGTTACGGGGAAACCAAATTTTATCATGCAGGAAGGGCAGACTGGTAATTTCTTGACGCTTGGATTTTCGCGTTCCGAAACACGTTCAAAAATCGAAGCGTTCCGTCAATACCAAATTTTATCGTGCAAGATGAGCAGACTCGACATTTCTTGTCGGTTCGTAGAGCATCTCTAGGGGGTCACGTAGTGACAAAAATCGAAGCGTTCCGTCAATACCAAATTTTATCCGACAGGTAGGGCAGACTCGTCATTTCTTGTCGGTTGGATTTTCGCGTTCCGAAACACGTTCAAATTTTCCAATTTGAATCACTTGAGTTCGTAGAGCATCTCAGGGGCATCACATAAGTGAAAAATTGAAACGTTCCGGCAATACCAAATTTTATCGTGCAAGATGAGCAGACTCGAAATTTCTAGTCGCTTGGACTATCATTTTCCGAAATGCCTTCAAATTTTCGAATTTGAATCACTAGGGTTTGTAGAGCATCTCGGGTGTATCACGTAGGTGAAAAATTGAAGCGTTGCGGGGAAACCAAATTTTATCGTGCAGGAAAGGCAGAATCGTAATTTCTTGACGCTTGGATTTTTGCGTTCTGAAAAACATTCTAATATTTCAATTTGAATCACTTGTGTCCGTAGAGAATCTCGAGGGCGTCAAATAGGTGAATAATCGAAGCGTTCCGGCGATACTAAATTTTATCTTGCAAAGACCTAATTTCTTGTCGTTTGGATTTTCACGTTCCAGAACAAATTAAAATTTTCTAATTTGAATCACTTATGTTCGTAGAGCATATCGAGGGTGTTAGGTAGTTGAAAAATCAAAATGGTCCGGCGATACCAAATTTTATCGTGCAGGTAGTGTAGACTCATAATTTCTTATCGCTTGGATTTTCGCGTTCCGAAACGTTTTCAAATTTTCAAATTTTAATCACTTGGGCTTGTAGAGTATCTCGATCTCATCACGTAGGTGAAAAATTGAAACGTCGCGGGGAAACCAAATTTATCGTCTAGGAAGTGTTGACTCGTAATTTCTTGTCACTTGAATTTTCGTGTTCTCTTACGCCTTTAAATTTTCGAATTCTATTCACTTGGGTTCGAAGCGTTGCAAGGAAACCAAATTTTATCGTGCAGGAAGGGCAGAATCGTAATTTCTTGATGCTTGGATTTTCGCGTTCCGAAACACGTTCTAATTTTCGAATTTGAATCGTTTGGGTTCGTAGAGCATCTGAAGGGCGTCACGTAGATGAAAAATTGAAGCGTCACGGGGAAACCAAATTTTATCGTGCAGAAAGACCATACTCGTAATTTCTTATTGCTTGTATTTTCGTGTTCCGAAACGCTATCGAATTTTCGATTTTGAATCACTTGGGTTCATAGAACATCTCGAGCGCATCAAGTAGGTGAAAAATCGAAGCGTTCGAGCGATACCAAATTTTATCGTGCAGATAGGCCATACTCGTAATTTCATGTCGTTGAGATTTTCGCGTACCGAAACAAGTTCAAATTTTCAAATTTGAATCACATGGGTTCGTAGTGCATTTCGAAAGCGTCGCGTAGGTGAAAATTCGAAGCATTACGGGCAAACTAAATTTTATCGTGTAGAAAGGTCAGACTCGTAATTTCTTTTTGATTGGATTTTCGTGTTCCGAAACATGTTATAATTTTTGAATTTTAGTCACTTGGGTACGTAGAGCATTTCGAGCACATCTTGTTGGTAATAATTCAAAGCGTTACGGGGAAACCAAATTTTATCGTTTAGGAAGGGCCAACTCATAATTTATTGTTGCTGGGATTTTCGTGTTCAGAACCGCCTGCAAATTTTTGAATTTGAATCGCTTGGGTTCGTAGAGCTATTCGAGCACATCACGTAGGTGTACAATCGAAGAGTTGAGGGGAAACAAAATTTTAACGTGCAGGAAGGGCAAAATCGTAATTTCTTAATGCTTACATTTTCGTGTTCCGAAACGCGTTCAAATTTTCGAATTTGAATCACTTGGGTACGTAGAGCATCTTGAGGGCATCATGTGATACCAAATTTTATCGTGCTGGTAGGGCAGACACGTAATTTCTTGTCGCTTGGATTTTCTCGTTCCTGAACGCCTTCAACTTTTTGAATTTGAATCACTTGGATTCGTAGAGCATCTCGAGCGCATCACGTAGGTGAAAATCGAAGCATTGCGCGGAAACAAAATTTTATCGTTCAGGAAGGGCAGAATCTTAATTTCTTATCGCTAGGATTTTCGCGTTCGAAAACGCTATCGAATTTTCGAATTTGAATCAGTTGGGTATGTACAGCATCTCGAGAGAGTCACGTAAATGGAAAAATCGATGCGTTCCCGCAATACAAATTTTACTATGCAGGAGAGGCAGAATCGTAATTTCTTTTCGCTTAGATTTTCGCGTTCCAGAACACGTTCAAATTTTCTAATTTGAATCACTTGGGTACGTAGAGCATCTCAAGGACATCACGTAGGTGAAAATTCAAAGCGTTCCGGCGATACCAAATTTTATCGGGCAGGTAGGGCAGACTCGTAATTTCTTTTAGCTTGGATTTTTTTCCTTCCGAAACGCGTTATAATTTTCGAATTTGAATCACTTGGGTTTGTAGAGCATCTCGAGCGCATCACGTAGGTGAAAAATTCGAAGCGTTACGACCATACCAAATTTGATCGTGCAGGAAGGGCAGACTCGTAATTTCTTGTCGCTTGGATTTTCATGTTCCGAAACGCCTTCAAATTTTCGAATTTGAATCATTTGGGTTCGTTGAGCATCTCGAGTACATCAAGTATGTGAAAAATCGAAGTCCTGCGAGGAAACCAAATTTTATCGTGTAGGAAGAGCAGACTCGTAATTTCTTATCGCTTGGATTTTCGTGTTTTGAATCGCTATCAAATTTTCGATTTTGAATCACTAGGGTTCATAGAACATCTCGAGCGCATCATGTAGGTGAAAAATCAAAGCGTTCCAGCGATACCAAATTTTATCGTGCAAATAGGCCATACTAGTAATTTCATGCCGTTTGGATTTTCGCGTTTCGAAACAAGTTCAAATTCTCGAATTTGAATCACATGGGTTTGTAGTGCATTTCGAGAGCGTCGCATAGGTGAAAAATTGAAGCATTACAGGCAAACCAAATTTTATCGTGCGGAAAAGGCAGACTCATAATTTCTTGTTGATTAGATTTTCGTGATCCGAAACGCGTTATAATTTTCGAATTTTAGTCACTTAGGTTCGTAGAGCATCTCGAGCACATCATGTTGGTGAAAATTCGAAGCGTTATGGGGAAACCAAATTTTATCGTGAAGAAGGGAAGACTCATAATTTATTGTTGCTGGGATTTTCGTGTTCTGAAACGCCTGCAAATTTTCGAATTTGAATCGCTTGGGTTCATAGAGCATCTCGAGCGCATCACGTAGGTGTAAAATCGAAGAGTTACGGGGAAACAAAATTTTAACGTGCAGGAAGGGCGGAATCGTAATTTCTCAACGCTTGGATTTCCGCGTTTCGAAACGCGTTCAAATTTTTGAATTTGAATTAATTGGGTACGTAGAGCATCTTGAGTGCATCACGTTGTGAAAAATTGAAGCATTCCGGCGATACCAAATTTTATCGGGCTGGTTGGGCAGACTTGTAATTTCTTGTCGTTTGGATTTCCGCGTACCAAAACACTTTCAAATTTTCGAATTTGAATCACATGTGTTCGTAGAGAAACTCGAAGGCGTCATGTAGGTGAAAAGTCGAAGCGTTATTTTGAAACCAAATTTTATCGTGCACGAAGGGCAGACTCGTAATTTCTTGTCGCTTGGATTTTCGCGTTCCGAAACGCTTTCAAATTTTCGAATTTGAATCACTTAGGTTCGTAGAGCATCTCGAGCGCATCACGTACGTGAAAAATCGAATCGTTGCGCGGAAACGAAATTTTATTATGCAAGAAGTGTAGAATCTTATTACTTATCGCTGGGATTTTCGCGTTCGGAAACGCCATCGAATTTTCGAATTTGAATCAATTGGGTATGTACAGCATCTCGAGAGCGTAGGTGAAAAATCAATGCGTTGCCACGATACAAATTTTATCATGCAGGAGGGGAAGAATCGTAATTTCTTTTCACTTAGATTTTCACGTTCCGGAACACATTCAAATTTTCGAATTTGAATCACTTAGGTACGTAGAGCATCTCAAGGACGTCACGTAGGTGAAAAATCGAAGTGATCCGGCGATAACAAATTTTATCGGGCAGGTAGTGCAGACTCGTAATTTCTTCTCGTTTAGATTTTTGCATTCCGAAACGCTGTATAATTTTCGAATTTAAATCACTTGGGTTCGTAGAGCATCTCGAGCGCCTCACATAGGTGAAAAATTCGAAGCGTTAAGGAAACACCAAATTTTATCCTGCACGAAGGGTGGACTCGTAATATCTTGTCGCTTCGAATTCCGTGTTCCGAAACGCCTTCAAATTTTCGAATTTGAATCATTTGTGTTCGTAGAGCATCTCGAGTACATCAAGTACGTGAAAAATCGAAGTCCTGAGAGGAAACCAAATTTTCGAATTTGAATCACATGGGTTCGTAGTGCATTTCGAGAGCGTCACGTAGGTCAAAAATCGAAGCATTACGGGTAAACCAAATTTTATCGTGTAGAAAGGGTAGACTCCTAATTTCTTGTTGATTGGATTTTCGTGATCCGAAACGCGTTATAATTTTCGAATTTTAGTCACTTGGGTTCGTAGAGCATCTTGAGCACATCATGTTGGTGGAAATTCGAAGCGTTACGGGGAAACCAAATTTTATTGTGCAGGAAGCGCAGACTCGTAATTTATTGTTGCTGGGATTTTCGTGTTCTGAAACGCCTGCAAATTTTCGAATTTGAATTGCTTGGGTTCGCAGAGCATCTCGAGCGCATCACGTAGGTGTAAAATCGAAGAGTTGCGAGGAAACAAAATTTTAACGTGCAGGAAGGGCGGAACCGTAATTTCTTAACGCTTGGATTTTCGCGTTCCGAAATGAGTTCAAATTTTCGAATTTGAATCACTTGGGTACGTAGAGCATCTTCAGGGCATCATGATGTGAAAAATCGAAGCGTTCCGACGATACCAAATTTTATCGTGCCTGTACGGCAGACTTGTAATTTCTTGTCGTTTGGATTTCCGCGTACCAAAACACTTTCAAAATTTTGAATTTGAATCACATGTGTTCATAGAGCGCCTCGAAGGCGTCATGTAGGTGAAAAGTCGAAGCGTTGCATGGAAACCAAATTTATCGTGCACGAAGGGCAGACTAGTAATTTCTTGTTGCTTGGATTTTCGCGTTCCGAAACGCTTTCAAATTTTCGAATTTGAATCACTTGAGTTCGTAGAGCATCTCGAGCGCATCACGTAGGTGAAAAATCGAAGCGTTGCGCGGAAACGAAATTTTATCGTGCAGCAGGGCAGAATCTTAATTTCTTATCGTTGGGATTTTCGTGTTCGGAAAAGCCATTGAATTTTCGAATTTGAATCAGTTGGGTATGTACAGCATCTCGAGAGCGTCACATAGGTGAAAAATCGATGCGTTCCCGCGATACAAATTTTATCATGCAGAGGGGCAGAATCGTAATTTCTTTTCGCTTAGATTTTCGCATTCCGGAACACGTTCAAATTTTCGAATTCGAATCACTTGGGTACGTAGAGCATCTCGAGGACGTCATGTAGGTGAAAAATCGAAGAGTTCAAGTAATACCAAATTTTATCGGGCGGGTAGGGCAGAATCGTAATTTCTTGCTGCTTGGATTTTTGCGTTCCGAAACACGTTATAATTTTCGAATTTGAATTACTTGGGTTTGTAGACCATCTCGAGCGCATCACGTAGGTGAAAAATTCGAATTGTTACGGCGATACCAAATTTTTATTGTGCAGAAAGGGCAGACTCGTAATTTCTTCTTGCTTGGTTTTTCGTGTTCCGAAACTCCTTCAAATTTTCGAATTTCAATCATTTGGGTTCGTAGAGCATCTCGAGTACATCAAGTACGTGAAAAATTGATGTCTTGCGAGGAAACCAAATTTTATCGTGCAGGAAGAGCAGACTCGTAATTTCTTATCGCTTGGATTTTCGTGTTCCGAAACGCTATCAAATTTTCGATTTTGAATCAGTTGGTTTCATAGAACATCTCGAGCGCATCACGTAGGTGAAAAATCGAAGCGTTCTAGTGATACCAAATTTTATCATGCAGATATGCCATACTCGTAATTTCATGTCGTTTGGATTTTAGCGTTCCGAAACAGGCTCAAATTTTCGGATTTGAATCACATGGGTTCGCAGTTCATTTCGATTACGTCGCGTAGATGAAAAATCGAAGCATTACGGGGAAACCAAATTTTATCATGCAGAAAGGGCAGACTCGTAATTTCTTGTTGATTGGATTTTCGTGTTCCGAAACGCGTTATAATTTTCGAATTTTAGTCACTTGGGTTCATAGAGCATCTCGAGCACATCATGTTGGTCAAAATTCGAAGCGTTATGGGGAAACCAAATTTTATTGTGCAGGAAGGGCAGACTCGTAATTTATTATTGCAGGGATTTTCGTGTTCTGAAACGCCTGCAAATTTTCGAATTTGAATCGCTTGGGTTCATAGAGCATCTCGAGCGCATCATGTAGGTGTAAAATCGAAGAGTTGCGGGGAAACAAAATTTTAACGTGCAGGAAGGGCGGAATCATAATTTCTTAACGCTTGGATTTTAGCGTTCCAAAATACGTTCAAATTTTCAAATTTGAATCACTTGGGTACGTAGAGCCTCTTGAAGGCATCACGATGTGAAAAATCGAAGCATTCCGGCGATACCAAATATTATCGTGCTGGTAGAGCAGATTTGTAATTTCTTGTCGTTTGGATTTCCGCGTACCAAAAATCTTTCAAATTTTCGATTTTTAATCTCATGGGTTTGTAGAGCAACTCGATGGCGTCATGTAGGTGAAAAGTCGAAGCGTTACTTAGGAACAAAATTTTATCATGCACGAAGGGCAGACTCGTAATTTCTTGTCGCTTGGATTTTCGCGTTCTGAAACGCTTTCAAATTTTCGAATTTGAATCACTTGTGTTCGTAGAGCATCTCGAGCGTATCACGTAGATGAAAAATCGAAGCGTTGCGCGGAATCGAAATTTTATCGTGTAGGAAGAGCAGAATCTTAATTTATTATCGCTGGGATTTTCGAGTTCGGAAACGTCATCGAATTTTTGAATTTGAATCAGTTGGGTAAGTACAGCATCTAGTTGGTGAAAAATCGATGCGTTCCCACGATACAAATTTTATCATGCAGGAGGGGCAGAATCGTAATTTCTTTTCGCTTAGATTTTCACATTCCGGAACACGTTCAAACTTTCGAATTTGAATCACTTGGGTACGTAGAGCATCTCGAGGACGTCGGTGAAAAATCAAAGCGTTCCGGCGATACCAAATTTTATGGGGCAGGTAGGCAGACTCGTAATTTCTTGTCGCTTGGATTTTTGCGTTCTGAAACGCGTTATAATTTTTGAATTTGAATCATTTGGGATTGTATAGCATCTCGAGCGCATCACGTAGGTGAAAAATTCAAAGTGTTATGGCGATAACAAATTTTATCGTGCAGGAAGGGCAGATTCGTAATTTATTGTCGCTTGGATTTTCGTGTTCCGAAACGCCTTTAAATTTTCGAATTTGAATCATTTGGGTTCGTAGAGCTACTAGAAAGTGTCACATAAGTGAATAATCGAAGCGTTCCGGCAATACCAAATTTTATCGTGCAGGAAGGCAGACTCGTAATTTCTTGCCGCTTTGATTTTGGCGTTCCGATACACTTCCAAATTTTTTAATTTGAATCTTTTGGGTTTATAGAGCATCTTGATGGTGTCACGTAGGTAAGAAATCGAAACGTTGTGGCGATACCAAAGTTTATCGTGCAGATAAGGCAGACTTATAATTTCTTGTCGCATGGATTTTCGCGTTCCAAAACACGTTCAAATTTGAATCACTTGGGTTCGTAAAGCATATTGAGTGAAATATCAAAGCGTTCCGGTGAAACCAAATTTTATCGTGCTGGAAGGGCAGACCCGTAATTTCTTGTCGTTTGTGTTTTCACGTACTGAAACACTTTCAAAGTTTCGAATTTTAATCATTTGTGTTCGTAGAGCATCTCGAGGGTGTAATGTAGATGAAAAATCGAAGCTTTCCGGCGATACTAAATTTTATCTTGCAGGAAGGGTAGTCGCGTAATTTCTTGTCGCTTTGATTTTCACGTTTCGATACACGTTCAAAATTTCGAATTTGAATCCCTTGGGTCCGTAGAGCATCTCGAGGGCGTCACGTAGGTGAAAGATCGAAGCGTTCCAGTGATACCAAATTTTTATCATGTAGGTAGGCCAAAAACGTAATTTCTTGTCGTTTGGATTTTCACATTCCGAAACACATTCAAATTTTCGAATTTGAATCACTTAAGTTTATAGAGGATCTCGAGGGCGTCACGTTGGTGAAAATTTGAAGCGTTATGGGGGGCAAAATTTATCTTGCAGGATAAGCAGACTCGTAATTTCTTGTCCCTTGGATTTTCGTGTTCAGAAACGCCTTCAAATTTTCGAATTTGAATCACTTGGGTTCATAGAACATCTCGAGCGCATCACTTAGGTGAAAAATCGAAGCGTTGCGGGAAAACCAAATTTTATCATGCAGGAAGGGAAAAATCGTAGTATCATGTCGCTTGGATTTTCGCGTTACGAAACACGTTCAAATTTTGGAATTTGAATCACATGGGTTCTTAGAACATCTCGAGCGCATCACTTAGCTGAAATATCTAAGTGTTGCGGAGAAACCAAATTTTATCGTGCTGAAAAAGCAAAATCGTAATTTCTTGTTGATTGGATTTTCGCGTTCCGAAACGTGTTCAAATTTTCGGAACTAAATCACTTGGGTACGTAGAGCATCTCGAGGGCGTCATGCAGGTGAAAAATCGAAGCGTTCCGGCGATACCAAATATTTTCCTGTAGGTAGGGTAGACTCATAATTTCTTGCCGCTTGGATTTTCGCGTTACGAAACAAGTTCAAATTTTAGAATTTTAATCACTTAGGTTCGTAGAGCATCTCTAGGGCGTCATGTAGGTGAAAAATGATAGCGTTCCGGCGATACCAAATTTTGTCGTCCGGTAGGGCAGACTCATAATTTCTTTTCGCTTGGATTTTCTTGTTACGTAATACGTTCAAATTTTCGAATTTGAATCACTTGGGTACATAGAGCATCTCAAGGGCGTCACGTAGGTGAAAAACCGAAGCGTTCCGGCGATACCAAATTTTATCGTGTAGATAGTGCAAACTCATAATTTCTTATCGCTTGGATTTTCGCGTTCCAAAATGCATTCAAAGTTTTGAATTTTAATCACTTGGGTTCATAAAGCATCTCGAGCGCATCACGTTGGTGGAAAATCGAAACGTCGTGGGGAAACCAATTTTATCGTGCAGGAAGTGTTGACTCTTAATTTCTTGTCGCTTGGATTTTCGTGTTCCGAATCCCTTTCAAATTTTCGAATTTTATTCACTTGGGTTCGTAGAGTATCACGAGCGCATCACGTAGGTGAAAAATCGAAGCATTGCGACGAAACCAAATTTTATCGTGCAGGAGGAGCATAATTGTACTTTCTTAATGCTTGGATTTTCGTATTCCGAAACATGTTCTAATTTTCGAATTTGAATCATTTGGGTTCGTAGAGCATCTTAAGGGCGTCATGTAGATGAAAAATTGAAACGTTACGGGAAACCAAATTTTATCGAGCAGGAAGAGCCGACTCGTAATTTCTTATCGCTTGGATTTTCGTGTTCCGAAACACTATCCAATTTTTGAATTTGAATCACTTTGGTTCAAAGAACATCTCGAGTGCATCACGTTGGTGAAAAGTCTAAGCGTTATGGGGAAACCAAATTTTATCGTGCATGTAAGGCATACTCGTAATTTCATGTCGTTTGGATTTTCGCGTTCCGAAACATGTTCAAATTTTCTAATTTGAATCACTTGGGTTCGTAGAGCATCTCGAGAGCGTCACATAGGTGAAAAATTGAAGCATTACGAGCAAACCAAATCTTATAGTGTAGAAAGGGCAGACTCGTAATTTCTTACTGATTAGATTTTCGTATTGTGAAATGCGTGATAATTTTCAAATTTGAATCAATTGGGTTCGTAGAGCATCTCGAGCTCATCATGTTGGTGAAAAGTTGAAGCGTTACGGGGAAAACAAATTTTATTGTGCAGGAAGGTATACTCGTAATTTCTTGTTGCTTGGATTTTCGTATTCCGAGACGCCTTCAAATTTTCGAATTTGAATTGCTTGGGTTCGTAGAGCATCTCAAGCGCATCACGTAGGTGTAAAATCAAAGAGTTGCGGGTAAACAAAATTTTAACGTGCAGGAAGTGCAGAATCGTAATTTCTTAACGCTTGGAATTTCGCGTTCCAAAACACGTTCAAATTTTCGAATTTGAATCACTTGGGTACGTAGAGCAACTCAAGGGCGTCATGTAGGTGAAAAGTCGAAGCGTTACTTGAAAACCAAATTTTATCGTGCACGAAGGTTAGACTCGTAATTTCATGCCGCTTGGATTTTCACATTCCGAAACGCTTTCCAATTTTCGAATTTGAATCACTTGGGTTCGTAGAGCATCTAGAGCGCATCATGTAGGTGAAAAAAAATGAAGCGTTGCGCGGAAACGAAGTTTTATCGTGCAGGATGGGCAGAATCGTAATTTCATATCCCTTATATTTTCGCGTTCGGAAACACATTCGAATTTTTGAATTTGAATCAGTTAGGTATGTAGAGGATCACGTGAGCATCACGTAAGTGAAAAATCGAAGCGTTCCAGCGAAACAATTTTATCGTGCAAAAAGGGCAGAATCGTAATTTCTTTTCGCTTAGATTTTTGCGTTCCAGAACACGTTCAAATTTTCGTATTTAAATCACTTGGGTACGTAGAGCATCTCGAGGGCGTCACGTATTTGAAAAATAGAGGCGTTTCGGCGGCACCAAATTTTATCGGGCAGGTAGTTGCTCGTAATTTCTTGTCGCTTGGATTTTTGCGTTCCGAAACACGTTCAAATTTTTGTATTTGAATCAATTCTGTTTGTAGAGCATCTCGATGGCGTCACAGAGGTGAAAAATCAAAGGGTTTCGACGATAAATTTTTTTATCGTGCAGGAAGGGCAGACTCGTAATTTCTTGTCGCTTGGATTTTCGTGTTCCGAAACGCGTTATTGTTTTCGAATTTGAATTACTTGGGTTCGTAGAGCATCTCGAGCGCATCACGTAGGTGAAAAATCAAAGAGTTGCAGGGAAACCAAATTTTTTCGTGCTCGAAAAGCAGAATCGTAATTTCTTGACACTTGGATTTTCCCATTCCGAAACACCTTCTAATTTTTTAATTTGAATCACTTGGGTTAGTAGAGCTTCTCGTGGGCGTCACGTAGGAGAAAAATCGAAGCATTCCGGCGATACCAAATATTATCGTGCAGGTAGGGCACACTCATAATTCATTTTCATTTGGATTTTCGCGTTCCGAAACACGTTCAAATTTTCGAATTTGAATCACTTGGGTTCATAGAGCATCTTGAGGGCGTCACGTAGGTGAAAAATTGAAGCTTTATGGGAAAACCAAATTTTATCGTGCCGGAAGGGCAGACTCGTAATTTCTTGTCGCTTGGATTTTCGTGTTCCTAAACGCCTTCAAATTTTCAAATTTGAATCACTTAGGTTCGTAGAACATCTCGAGCGCATCAGTTTGGTGTAAAATTGAAGCGTTACGAGAAACCAAATTTTATCGTCCAGGAAGGGCAAAATCGTAATTTTTTGTCACTAGGATTTTCGCCTTCCGAAACCCTTTCAAATTTTCGAATTTAAATCACTTGGGTTCGTAGAGCATCTCGAGTGCTTCATGTAGGTGAAAAATCGAAGCGTTCCGGCGATACCAAATTTTATCGTGTAAGTAGGGTAGACTCGTAATTTCTTGTTGTTCTGAAACACATTCAATTTTTCGAATTTGAATCACATGGGTTCTGGAGCATCTTGAGGGCATAATGTAGGTGAAAATTTGAAGCTTCCGACGATACCAAATTTTAACTCGCTGGAAGTGCAGACTCATAATTTGTTCTCGCTTTGATTTTCCGTTCTAATACATGTTCAAATTTTCGAATTTGAATCACTTGGGTTCATAGAGCATATCGACGGCATCACGTAGGTGAAAAATCGAATCGTTCCCGCGACACCAAATTTTATCTTGTAGGAAGGGCAAACTCGTAATTTCTAATCGCTTTGATTTTCGCGTTCTAATATACGTTCAAATTTTTGAATTTAAATTACTTGGGTTCATAGAGCATCTCGACGGCATCACGTAGGTGAAAAATCAAAGCGTTTCTGTAATACCATATTTTATAGTGCCGGTAAGGCAGACTCGTAATTTCTTATCGCTTCTATTTTCACATTTCGAAACAGGTTCAAATTTTCAAATTTGAATCACTTGGGTTTTAGAGCATCTCGAGGGTGTTACATAAGTGAATAATCAAAGTGTTCCGATGATACTAAATTTTATCGTGCAGGAAGGAAAACTCGTAATTTCTTGTCGCTTTGATTTTAGTGTTCCGATACACGTTCAAATTTTTGAATTTGAATCACTTGGGTTCGTAGAGTATCTCGAGAGTGTCACATAGGTGAGAAATTGAAGCGTTCTGGCGATACCTAATTTATCGTGCAGGTAGGGCAGACTTATACTTTCTTGTCACATGGATTTTCGCGTTCCGAAACACGTTCAAATTTTCGAATTTCAATCACTTGGGTTCGTAAAGCATATCAAGGGAGTCACATAGATGAAAGATCGAAGTGTTCCGGCGATACCAAATTTTATCGTACAGGAAGACAAGACTCATAATTTCTTGTTATTTGGATTTTCACGTTTTGAAACACGTTCAAATTTTCGAATTTGATTCACTTGGGTTCGTAGAGCATACCGACGGCATCATGTAGGTGAAAAATCGAAACGTTCCGGAGACACCAAATTTTATCTTGTAGGAAGGGCATTCTCGTAATTTCTTGTCGCTTTGATTTTCGCGTTCCGATACACTTTCAAATTTTAGAATTTGCATCACTTGTGTTCGTAGAGTATCTCGAAGGCGTCACGTAGGTGAAAAATTTAAGCGTTTCGGCGATATCAAATTTTATTGTGCAGGTAGGGCAGACTCGTAATTTTGTCATTTGTATTTTCACGTTCTGAAACACGTTCAACTTTTCGAATTTGAATCAATTGGTTTCGTAAAGCATCTCGAGGGCGTAATATAGGTGAAAAATCGAAGTTTTCCGGCGATACCAAATTTTATCGTGTAGGAAAGGTAGACTCGTAATTTGTTGTTGCTTTGATTTTCCATTTTGATACACGTTCAAATTTTCGAATTTGAAACACTTGGATTCGTAGAGCATATCGACGGCATCACGTAGGTGAAAAATCGAAGCGTTCCAGATAAACCAAATTTTATCTCGCAGGAAGGGCAGACTTGTAATATCTTGTGTCGCTTTGATTTTCGCGTTTCGATCCACGTTCAAATTTTCGAATTTGAATCACTTGGGTTCGTAGAGCATCTCGAGGGCATCACGTAGGTGAAAAATCAGACCGTTCCGGCGATACCAAATTTTATCGTGCAGGTAGGGCAGACACGTAATTTCTTGTCGTTTGGATTTTCACATTCTGAAATACGTTCAAATTTTCGAATTTGAATCACTTGGGTTTGTTAAGCATCTCGAGGGCGTAATGTAGGTGAAAATTCGAAGCTTTCTAGGGATACCAAATTTTATCTTGCAGGAAGCGCAGACTCGTAATTTCTTTTTGCTTTGATTTTCACGTTCCGATTCTCGTTCAAATTTTCGAATTTGAATCACTTAGGTTTGTAGAGCATCTCCAGAGCGTCACATAGGTGAAAAATCGAAGCGTTCCGGCGACACCAAATTTTATCTTGCAGGAAGGGCAGACCTGAATTACTAATTGCTTTGATTTTCATGTTCAAATTTGAATCACTTGGGTTCGTAGAGCATCTCGAGGGCATCATGTAGGTGAAAAATCAAAGCGTTTCGGTGATAACAAATTTTATAGTGCAGGTAGGGCAGACTCGTAATTTCTTGTCGCTTCGATTTTCGCGTTCCAAAACACATTCAAATTTGAATCATTTGGGTTAGTAGAGCATCTCGAGTGTGTCACATAAGTGAAGAATCGAAGTGTTCCGGTGATAACAAATTTTATCGTGCAGGAAGGCAGACTCGTAATTTCTTGTCGCTTTGATTTTGGCGTTCCGATACACGTTCAAATTTGGATCACTTAGGTTCGTAGAGCATCTTGAGGCCGTCACGTAGGTGAGAAATCGAAGCATTCTGGTCATACCAGAATTTATCGTGCAAGTAGGGAAAATTTATAATTTCCTGTTGCATGGATTTTTCGCATTCCGAAACAAGTTCAAATTTTCGAATTTGAATCACTTGGGTTCATATAGCTTATCGAGGGCGTCACACAGGTGAAAGATCAAAGTGTTCCGGCGATACCAAATTTTATAGTGCAGGTCGGGCAGACTCGTAATTTCTTGTCGTTTGAATTTTCATGTTCTGAAACACGTTCAAATTTTCGAATTTAAATCTCTTAGGTTCGTAGAGCATCTCGAGGCGTAATATAAGTGAAAAATCGATGCTTTCCAACGATACCAAATTTTATCTTGCAGGAAGGGCAGTCTCGTAATTTCTTATCGTTTTGATTTTCGTGGCCTTACACGTTCAAAATTTTAACATGCAAGAAGGGCAGAATCGTAATTTCTTAATGCTTGGATTTTCGTGTTCCGAAACACGTTAAATTTTCGAATTTGAATCAATTGGGTTCGTAGAGCATCTCGAGGGTGTCACGTAGGTGAATAATTGAAGCCTTCTAGCGATATCAAATTTATCGTGCAGAACGGGCATACTCTTAATTTCTTGTCGTCAGGATTTTCGCGTTCCGAAACGCGTTAATTTCTTCAAATTTGAATCATTTGGGTTCGTAGAGCATCTTGAGCACATCACATAGGTGAAAAGTCGAAGGGCTATGGGGAAACCATATTTTATCGTGCAGGAAGAGCAGACTCGTTATTTCTTGTATCTTGGATTTTCGTGTTACGAAACGCCTTCAAATTTTTGAATTTGAATCACTTGGGTTTGTAGAGCATCACGAGCGCAACACGTAGGTGAAAGATTGAAACGCTCCGTGGAAACCAAATTTTATTGTTCAGGAAGGGCAGAATCGTAATTTCTTAACAATTGGATTTTCACGTTCCGAAACACGTTCAAATTTTTGAATTTGATTTACTGCATAGAGCATCTCGAGGGTGTCACCTAGGTGAAAAATAGAAGCTTTCCGGCGATACCAAATTTTTTCGTGCAGGAAGGGCAGACTTGTAATTTCTTGTTGCTGTGATTTTCACGTTTCGAAACACGATTTTTCGAATTTGAATCACTTGGATTCGTAGAGAACCTTGGGAGCGTCACGTAGGTGAAAAATTGAAGCATTCAGGCGAGACCAAATTTTATCGTTCACGCAGGGCAGACTCATAATTTCTAGTCGCTTGGATTTTCGCATTCCGAAATGCATTCAAATTTTCAAATTTGAATTCCTTGGGTTCGTTGAGCATCTAGGGGGCGCTACATAGGTGAAAAATTGAAGCATTGCAGGTAGGGCAGACACGTAATTTCTTGTCGTTTGAATTTTCACGTTCTAAAACACGTTCAAATTTTTGAATTTGAATCACTTAGGTTCATAGTGCATCTCAAGGGCGTCACGGAGGCGAAAAATTGAAGCGTTATGGGATAAAAATATGTAACGTGCAGGAAGGCCAGACTCGTAAGTTCTTGTCGTTTCGATTTTCATGTTCCAAAATGCCTTCAAATTTTCGAATTTGAATCACTTGGGTTCATAGTACATCTCGAGCGTATCACTTAGGTGAAAAATCGAAGCACTGCGGGGAAGCCAAATTTAATCGTGCAGGAAGGGCAAAATCGTAATTTCTTGTCGCTTAGATTTTCACGTTCCGAAATGCGTTCAAATTTTCAAATTTGAATCACTTGGGTGCGTAGAGTATCTCGAGGGCGTCACATAGGTAAAAAATCAAATCGTTCGGTGATACCAAATTTTATCATGCAGGTAGAGCAGACTCATAATTTCTTGTCGTTTGGATTTTCGTGTTAGGAAATACGTTCAAATTTTCGAATTTGAATCAGTTGGGTTTTTAAAGAATCACGAGGGCATCTCATAGGTGAAAAATCGAAGCGTTTCGACGAAACCAAATTTTATTGTGCAGGTAGGGCAGACTCATAATTTCTTGTTGCTTGGATTTTCGCATTACGAAACACGCTCAATTTTTCGAATTCGAATTACTTGAGTTCGTAGAGCATCTCGGGGGTGAAAAATTAAAGCGTTCCGGCGATACCAAATTTTATCGTGCAGCAAGGGAAGGATTTGTAATTTCTAGTCGCTTGGATTTTCGAATTTTAATCACTTGGGTTCGTAGTGCATATCGATCGCATCACATAGGTGAAAAATCGAAGTGTCGCGGGGAAACCAAATTTTATCGTGCAGGAAGGGCAAAATCGCAATTTCTTGTCGTTTTGGATTTTCCTGTTCCGAAACGCCTTCAAATTTTGAATTTGATTCAGTTGGTTCATAGAGCATCTCGAGCACATCACGTAGGTGAAAAATCGAAGCGTTGCGGGGAAACCAAATTTTAGCGTGCAGGAAAGGCAGAATCGTAATTTAATGACACTTGGATTTTCGCGTTCCGAAACACGTTCTAATTTTCGAATTTGAATCACTTGGGTTCATAGAGAATCTCAAGGACGATACGTAGGTGAAAAATGGAAGCGTTACAGGGAAACCAAATTTTATCGTGCAGGAAGGGCAGACTCGTAATTTCTTATCGCTGGGATTTTCGAGTTCCGAAACACTTTCAAATTTTCGATTTGAATCACTTGGGTTCGTAGAACATCTCGAGCGTATCACGTAGGTGAAAAATTGAAACGTTCCAGCGATACCAAATTTTATTATGCAGGTAGGGCATACTCGTAATTTCATGTCATTTGGATTTTTGCGTTACGAGTTAAGTTCAAATTTTCTAATTTGAATCACTTGGGTTCGTAAAGCATCTTGAGAGCATCACGTAGGTGAAAAATCGAAGCATTACTGGCAAACCAAATTTTATCGTGTTGGAAGGGCGACTCGTAATTTCTTGTTGATTGGATTTTCGCGTTCCGAAATGCTTTATAATTTTCGAATTTGAATCACTTGGGTTCGTACAGCATCTCGAGCTCATCTCGTTGGTGAAAAGTCGAAGTGTTACGGGAAAACCAAATTTTATCTTGCAGGATGGGCAGACTCGTAATTTCTTGTTGCTTGGATTTTCATGTTCTGAAACGCCTTCAAATTTTCAAATTTGAATCGCTTGGGTCTGTAGAGCAACTCGAGCGCATCACGTAAGTGTAAAATCGAAGAGTTGCAGGGAAACAAAATTTTTATGTGCAGGAAGGGAAGAATAGTAACTTCTTAACGCTTGGATTTTCGCGTTACGAACCACGTTCAAATTTTCGAATTTGAATCACTTGGGTATGTAGAGCATCTCGACGGTGTCACGTAGGTGAAAAATCGAAGCGTTCCGGCGACGCAAACTTTTTTCGTGCTGGTAAGGTAGACTTGTAATTTCTTATCGTTTGGATTTTCGTGTTCCAAAACACTTTTAAATTTTTGAATTTGAATCACTTGGGTTCGTACAGCATCTCGAGGGCATCATGTAGGTGAAAAGTTGAAGCGTTACTTGGAAACCAAATTTTATCGTGCACGAAAGTCGGACTCGTAATTTCTTGTTGCTTGGATTTTCGCATTCCGAAACGCCTTCATATTTTCGAATTTAAATCACTTGGGTTCGTAGAGCATCTTGAGTGTATCATGTAGGTTAAAAATCGAAGCGTTGCGCGGAAACCAAATTTTATCGTGCAGGAAGGGCAGAATTGTAATTTCTTATCGCTTGGATTTTCGCGTTCGGAAACGCCTTCAAATTTTCAAATTTGAATCAGTTGGGTAAGTAGAGCATCTCGAGGGCGTCACGTAGGTGAAAAATCGAAGCGTTGCTCGAAAACCAAATTTTATCGTGAAGTAAGGGCAGAATCGTAATTTATTATCGCTTGGATTTTCGCGTTCGGAAACGCCTTCAAATTTTCGAATTTGAATCAGTTGGGTACGTAGAGAATCTCGAGGGTGTCACGTAAGTTAAAAATCAAAGCGTTCCCGCAATACAAATTTTATCGTGCAAAAAGGGCAGAATCGTAATTTCTTTTCGCTTGGATTTTCGCATTCCGAAACATATTCAAATTTTCGAATTTGAATCACTTTGGTACGTAGAGCATCTCGAGGGCGTCACATAGGTGAAAAATCGTTGGGTTTCGACGACATCAAATTTTATCGTGCAGGAATGGAAGACTCGTAATTTCTTGTCGCTTGGATTTTCATGTTCTGAAACGCGTTATAATTTTTGAATTTGAATCACATGGGTTCGTAGAGCATCTCGAGCATAGCACGTTGGTGAAAAATCGAAGCGTTATGGGGAAACAAAATTTTATCATGCATGAAGGCAGACGGTAATTTCTTGACGCTTGAATTTTCGCGTTCCGAAACACGTTCAAATTTTCAAATATGAATCCTTTGGGTTCGTAGAGCATCTCGAGGGGGTCACGTAGGTGAAAAATCGAACTGTCCCATCGATACCAAATTTTATCCTGTAGGAAGGGCAGACTCGTATTTTTTTTGTCAGTTGGATTTTCGGGTTCTGAAACGCGTTCAAATTTTCGAATTTGAATCATTTGTATTTGTAGAGCATCTAGGGGTATCACATAGGTGAAAAATTGAAACGTTCCGGCAATACCAAATTTTATCATGCAGGAAGGGCAGACTCGCAATTTCTAGTCGCTTGGATTATCGTGTTCCGAAATGCCTTCAAATTTTCGAATTTGATTCACTTGGGTTCGTAGAGCATCTCGGGCGTATCACGAAGGTGAAAAATTGAAGCGTTTTGGGGAAACCAAATTTTATTGTGTAGGAAAGGCAGAATCATAATTTCTTGATGCTCGGATTTTCGCGTTCTGAAAAACGTTCTAATCTTTCAATTTGAATCACTTGAGTCCGTAGAGCATCTCGAGGGCGTCACGTAGGTGAAAGATCGAAGCGTTCCGGCGATACCAAATTTTATCGTGCAGGTAGGGTAGAGACGTAATTTCTTGTCATTTGGATTTTCGCGTTCCGAAACATGTTCAAATTTTGGAATTTGAATCACTTAGGTTCGTAGAGCATCTCGAGGGCATCACGTGGGTGAAAAATCGAAGCGTGGCGTTCGGAAATGCCTTCGAATTTTCGAATTCGAATCACTTGGGTATGCAGAGCATCTCTAGGGCGTCACGTAGGTGAAAAATCGAAGCGTTCCCGCGATACAAATTTTATCGTGCCGGAAGGGCAGAATCGTGATTTCTTTTCGCTTAGATTTTCGCGTTCCGGAACGCGTTCAAATTTTCGAATTTGAATCACAAGGATACATAGAGAATCTCGAGGGAGTCACGTAGATGAAAAATCGTAGCGTTCCGGCTATACGAAATTTTATCAGGCAGGAAAAGCAGACTTGTAATTTCTGGTCGCTTGGATTTTCGTGTTCTGAAACCCTTCAAGTTTTCAAATTTGAATCATTTGGGTTCGTAGAGCATCTCGAGTACATCACGTATGTGAAAAATCGAAGTTTTGCGAGGATACCAAATTTTATCGTGTAGGAAGGGCGAAATCGTAACTTATAGACGCTTGGATTTTCGCGTTATGAAACCAGTTCATATTTTTGAATTTGTATCATTTGGTTTCGTAGAGTATCTCGAGGGCATCTTGTCGGTGAAAAATCGAAGCATTCCGGTGATACAAAATTTTATTATGCTGGAAGGGCAGACTTGTAATTTCTTATTGTTTTGTTTTTCGCATTCCGAAACGCGTTATATTTTTCGGATTTGACTCACTTGGGTTCGTAGAGCATGTCGAGTGCATCACGTAGGTGAACAATGGAAGAGTTGCGGGGAAACCAATTTTTATCGTGCAGGAAGGGCAGAATCGTAATTTCTTGACGCTTAGATTTTTGCGTTCCGAAATACGTTCAAAATTTAGAATTTGAATCTCTTGGGTTCATAGAGCATCTCGAGCACATCATGTTGGTCAAGAATCAAAACGTTATGGGGAAACCTAATTTTATCATGCAGGAAGGGCAGAATCGTAATTTCTTATAGTTTGAATTTTCGCATTCCGAAACTCATTCAAATTTTTGAATTTGAATCACATGGGTTCGTAAAGCAACTCGAGGGTGACACGTAGGTGAAAATTCATAGCGATTCGGCGATACCAAATTTTATCGTGCAGATAGGGCAAACTCGTAATTTCTTATCGTTTCAATTTTCGCGTTCCGAAACATGTTAAATTTTTTGAATTTGAATCACTTGGGTTCATAGGGCATCTCAAGGTGAGAAATCGATGCCTTCTGGTGATACCTAATTTTATCGTGCAGGTGGGGCAGACTTATAATTTCTTATGAAATGGATTTTTGCGTTCCGAAACACGTTCAAATTTTCGAATTTGAATCACATGGGTTCGTAAGGCATATCGAGGGCATCACATAGGTGAAAGATCGAAGCGTTCTGGCAATACTTAATTTTATTGTGCAGGAAGGGCAGACTCGAAATTCTTGTCATTTGGATTTTCACGTTCTGAAACAAGTTCAAATTTTCGAATTTGAATCATTTAGGTTCGTAGAGCATCTCGAAGGTGTAAAGTAGGGGGAAAATCGAACCTTTCCGGCGATACCAAATTTTATCATGTGGGAAGGACAGACTTGTAATTTCTTGTCGCTTTGATTTTCGCGTTTCGAAACGCGTTATAATCTTCGAATTTGAATCACTTGGGTTCAAAGAGCATCTCGAGCGCATCACATAGGTGAAAAATCAAAGCGTTACTGGGAAACCAAATTATATCGTGCAGAAAGGGCAGACTCGTAATTTCTTGTCGCTTAGATTTTCATTTTTCGAAAACACCTTCAAATTTTCAAATATTGAATCACTTGTGTTTGTAGGGCATCTCGAGGGTGTGATGTAGGAGAAATATCGAAGCATTCCGGCTGTACCAAATTTTATTTTGCAGGTAGGGCAGACTCGTAATTTCTTGTCGCTTTGATTTTCGCGTTCAGATACACGTTCAAATTTTCTAATTTGAATCACTTGGGTTTATAGAGCATCTCGAAGGCGTCACATAGGTGAAAAATCGAAGCGTTTCGGAGATACGAAATTTTATCGTACAGGTAACGCAGACTCGTAATTTCTTGTCGCTTTGATTTTCGAATCCCGAAACATGTTTAAATTTTTGAATTTGAATCACTTGGGTTAGTATAGCTTCTCAAGGGTGTCACATAAGTGAATAATCGAAGCGTTCCGGCGATACCAAATTTTATCTTCCAGGAAGGCAGACTCGTAATTTCTTGTCGCTTTGATTTTGGCGTTCCAATACACTTTCAAATTTTTTTTAATTTGAATCATTTGGGTTCGTAGAGCATCTTGATGGTGTCACATAGGTGAGAAATCAAAGTGTTGTGGCGATACCAAATTTATCGTGCAGATAGGGCAGACTTATAATTTCTTGTCGCATGGATTTTCGCGTTCCGAAACACGTTCAAATTTGAATCACATGGGTTCGTAAAGCATATCGAGGGCGTCACATAGGTGAAAGATCAAAGCGTTCCGGCAATACCAAATTTTATCATACAGGAAGGGCAATATGTCTGTTTCTTGTCGTTTGGATTTACACGAGTTCCAAATAGTTATTACCTTCTCTTTCTTAGTTTCGGTACTCTATTGTAGGGAATCATTAGCTCCGCAAAGCTTGGGCCGTCGCTCCGTTACTCGAATATCGTACATAACCATCAAAGAAAGTCTTACAAATGAAGACTTGGGCTCGGTACCCCGGCAGGGTGGGAGTTCCGTAGCGCGGTCTCGTCTCTTTTGGCTGGACGATGAGTTGACTATCGGGATCTAGGATTCGCTGGGTGCCTGCCCTCGCCCACTTCCATCTACGTGGCTCGTTCCGCTCACGTACACTCTTGGAAGAATCCTTGGCTTAGTTACAGTCCCTCAAACCTCCCATGAAACACGTTCAAATTTTCGAATTTGAATCGCTTGGGTTCGTAGAGCATCTCGAGGCCGTAATGTAGGTGAAAAATCGAAGCTTTCCGGCGATACCAAATTTTATCTTGCAGAAAGGGCAGTCTCGTAATTTCATGTTGCTTTGATTTTCGCATTACGATACACGTTCAAATTTTCGATATTGAATCACATGGGTTCATAGAGCATCTCGAGAGAGTCACATAGGTGAAAAATCGAAGCGTTCCGACGATAACAAATTTTATCGTGCAGGTAGGGCAGACTCGTAATTTCTAGTCGTTTGAACTTTCACGTTCTGAAACACGTAATTTTCGACTTTCAAACACTTCAGTTTGTAGGGCATCTCGAGAGTGTAATGTTGGTGAAAAAATGAAGATTTCCGGCGATACCAAATTTTATCTTGAAGGAAAGGCGGCAGTCTCATAATCTTTTTGCTTTGATTTTCCTTACCGATACACATTCAAATATTCGAATTTGAATCACTAGGGTTTGTAGAGCATATCGACGGCATCACGTAGGTGAAAAATCGAAGCGTTCCAACGACATCAAATTTTATCTTGCAGGAAGGGCAGACCCGTAAATTCTCGTCACTTTATTTTCGCGTTCCGACAACCGTTCAAAATTTCGAATTTGAATCACTTGGGTTCGTAGAGCATCTCGAGGGCGTCATGTATCGTGCAGGTAGGGCAACACGAAATTCCAAACGAAATGAAATTACGAGTATGCCTTACCTGCACGATAAAATTTGGCATCGCTAGAACACTTCGATTTTTCACCTGCGTGATGCACTCGAGATGTTCTACGAACCCAAGTGATTCAAATTCGAAAATTTGAAAGTGTTTCGCAACACGAAAATCCAAGCGATAAGAAATTACGAGTTCGCCCTTCCTGCACGATAAAATTTGGTTTCCGCATAACGCTTCAATTTATCACCTATGTGTCGCCCTTGAGATTCTCTACGAACCCAAGTGATTCAAATTCGAAAATTAGAACATGTTTCGGTACGCGAAAATCCAAGTGTCAAGAAATTACTATTGTGCCTTCCTGCACGTTAAAATTTGGTTTCAGTGCAACGCTTCAATTTTTCACCTAGGTGATGTGCTCGAGATGCTCTATGAACCAAGTGAATCAAATTCGAAAATTTGGGGCGTTTCGGAACATGAAAATCCAAGCGACAAGAAATTACGAGTTTTCCATTCTTACACGATAAAATTTGGTTTCCCAGTGACCCTTCGATTTTTCACGTACATGATGCGCTTGAGATGCTCTACGAACCCAAGTGATTATAATTCGAAAATTTGAAAGGTTTATGGAACGCGAAAATCCAAGGGACTAGAAATTACAAGCCTGCCCTTGCTGCACTATAAAATTTGGTATCGCCGGAACGCTTCAATTTTTCACCTACATGACGCCCCCGAGATGTTCTACGAACTAAAGTAATTCAAATTCGAAAAATTGAGCGCGTTTCGGAAAGCGATAATCCAAGCGGACGAGAAATTATGAGTCTGCCTACCTGCACGATAAAATTTGGGCACGCCGAAACGCTTCGATTTTTGACCTACTTGATGCCCTTGAGATGCTCTACAAACCCAAGTGATTCAAATTCGAAAATTTGAACGTGTTTCATAACGCAAAAATCCAAACGACAAGAAATTATGAGTCCGCCCTACCTGCACAATAAAATTTGGTATTGCCGGAACGCTTCGATTTTTTCCTGCATAACACCCTCGAGATGCTCTGTGTACACAAGTGATTCAAATTTGAAAATTTGAAAATTTGAAAGCGTTTTGGAACGTGAAAATCGAAGCGATAAGAAATTATGATTTTGCCTTTCTTGCACAATAAAATTTGGCTTCTTCACAACGCTTTGATTTTTCACCTAAGTGATGCGCTCGAAATGTTCTACGAACCCAAGTGATTCAAATTCGATATTTGAAGGCGCTTTGGAACACGAAAATCGAAATGACAAGAAATTACGAGTCTGCCCATCCTGCACGTTAAATTGCCCCCCCTCATAACGCTTCAATTTTTCACCAACGTAACGCCCTCGAGATGTACTATGATCCCAAGTGATTCAAATTCGAAAATTACTTGTCTGCCCTACCTGCATGATAAAATTTGGTATCGCCGGAACGCTTCAATTTTTCTCCTACGTGATGCCCTCGAGATACTCTACGAACACAAGTGATTGAAATTCAAAAATTTTAACGTGTTTGGGAACTCGAAAATCCAACAGACAAGAAATTACGAGTCTACCCTACCTGCAAGATAAAATTTAGTACCAACGGAACGCGATTTTTCACCTACGTGACCCCCTCGAAACGCACTATGAACCCAAGTGATTCAAATTCAAAAATTTGAACATATTTCGGAACGCAAAAGCCCAAACGGCAAGAAATTACGAGTCTGCCCTACCAGCCCAATAAAATTTGGTATCGCCGGAACGCTTCGATTTTGCACTTACGTGACACCCTCGAGATACTCTACGAACACAAGTGATTCAAATTCAAAAATTAGAACGTGTTTCAGAACGCGAAAATTCAAGCATCAAGAAATTACGATTCTACCCTTGCCGTACGATAAAATTTGGTTTCGCCGCAACGGTTCGATTTTTCACCTAAATGATGTGCTCGAGATGCTCTACGAAACCAAGTGATTAAAATTCGAAGGCGTTTCGGAACGTGAAAATCCAAGTTACTAGAAATTATGAGTCTGCCTTTCTTATAAGATAAAATTTGATATCGCCGGAACGCTTCGATTTTTCACCACGTGACGCCCCTGAGATGCTCTACAAACCGAAGCGATTCCAATTCGAAAATATGAACTCGTTTCGGAACGCGAAAATCCAAGCGACGATAAATTATGAGTCTACCCTAGCTGCACGATAAAATTTGGTATCGCCGGAACGCTTTGATTTTTTACCTATGTGACGCTCTCGAGATACTCAACGAACCCAAGTGATTCAATTTCTAAAATTTGAGTGTGTTTCGTAAAGCGAAAATCCAAGCGTCGTGAAATTAACTGTCTGACCTTCCTACACGATAGAATTTGGTTTCCCCGCAACGCTTCGATTTTTCACATATGTGATGCGTTCGAGATGCTCTACGAACCCAAGTGATTAAAATGCGAAAATTTGAACGCGTTTCAGAAAGAGAAAATCCAAGCGACAAGAAATTACGAGTCTGCCCTTCCTGCACGATAAAATTTTGTATTGCCGGAACGCTTCAATTTTTCATCTACCTAACGCCTCCGAGATGCTCAACGAATCCATGTGATTCAAATTCGAAAATTTGAAAGCTTTTCAGAACGCAAAAATCCAAGCGAGAAGAAATTATGAGTCTGCCCTACCTAGACAATAAAATTTGGTCTCTCCAGAACGATTCGATTTTTCACCTACGTGACATTCTCAATGTTCTCTACGAACCCAAGTGATTAAAATTCGAAAAATTGAACGTGTTTCAGAACGCGAAAATCCCAGCGATAAGAAATTACGAGTCTGCCCTTCCTGCACGAAAAAATTTGGTATCGCCGGAACGCTTCTATTTTTCGCCTACGTGACGTCCTCGAGATGTTATGTGAACCCACGTGAATCAAATTCGAAAATTTGAACGTGTTTCGGAACGTGAAAATCCAATTGTCAAGAAATTACGATTCTGCTCTTCCTGAACGATAAAATATGGTTTCCCCGCAGCGTTTCTATCTTTCACCTACGTGTTGCTCTAAGAACCCAAGTGATTAAAATTCAAAAATTTGAAGGCGTTTCATTACACGAAAATCCAAGATACAAGAAATAACGAGTCTGCCCTTCCTGCACGATAAAATTTGGTTTCCCCGTAACGCTTCGACTTTTCACCTACGTGATGCGCTCGAGATGCTCTACGCACCCAAGTGATTTAAATTCGAACAATTTAACGCGTTTCGGAACACGAAAATCCAGGCGACAAGAAATTAGGAGTCTGCCCTTTCTGCATGATAAAATTTGGCTTCGATTATTTACCTACGTGACACCTCGAGATGCTCTACGAACCCAAGTGATTCAAATTCGAAAATTTGAACGTGTTTCGGAACGTGAAAATCCAAGCATTAAGAAATTACGATTCTGCCCTTCTTGCACGTTAAAATTTTGTTTCCCCGCAATGCTTCGATTTACCTACGTGACGCCCTCTACGAACCCCAAGTGATTCAAATTCAAAAATTTGAATGTGTAACGAACACGAAAATCAAAGCGACAAGAAATTACGATAATGCCCTTCCTGCAAGATAAAATTTGGTATCGCTGGAAAGCTTCGATTTATCACCTACATTATGCCCTCGAGATGCTCTACGAACCCAAGTGATTCAAATTCGAAAATTTGAACATGTTTCAGAACGTGAAAATTCAAATGACAAGAAGTTACTAGTCTGCCCTTCCTGCACGATAAAATTTGGTATCGCCGGATCTCTTTGATCTTTCTCCTATATGACGCCCTCGATATGCTATATGAACCCAAGTGATTCAAATTCAAAAATCTGAACGTATTTCGGAACGCGAAAATCCATGTGACAAGAAATTATAAGTTTGCCCTACTTGCACGTTAAAATCTGGTAAGGCCAGAGCGCTCCGATTTCTCACCTACATGACGCCCTCGAGATGCTCTATGAACTCAAGTGATTCAAATTTGAAAATATGAAGGCATTTCGGAATGCGAAAATCCAAGTGATAAGAAATTACGAGTCTGACCTTCGTGCACGATAAAATTTGGTATCGCCGGAACTCTTCGATTGTTCACTTATGTGACACCAACGAGATGCTCTACAAACCCAGCTGATTCAAAGTTGAACGTGTTTCAGAACGCGAAAATCGAAGAGACAAGAAATTACGACTCGGCCCTACCAGCACGATAAAATTTGGTATCGTCAGAACGCTTCGATTTTTCACCTACGTGACGCCCTCGAGATACTCTACGAACCCCAAGTGATTCAAATTCGAAATTTGAACGTATTTCGGAACGCGAAAATCCATGCGACAAGAAATTATAAGTCTGCCCTACCTGCACGATAAAATTTAGTATCGCCCGAACGCTTCGATTTCTCACCTATGTCACGCCCTCAAGATGCTCTACCAACCCAAGTGACTCAAATTTAAAAATTTGAACGTGTATCGGAACGCCAAAATCAAAGCGACAAGAAATTACGAGTCTGCCTTCCTGCATGATAAAATTTGTTATCACCGGAATTCTTCGGTTATTCACTTATTTGACACACTCGAGATACTTTACTAACCTAAGTGATTCAAATTTGAAATCTTGAACGTGTTTTGAAACGCGAAAATCGAAGCGACAAGAAATTACGAGTCTGTGCTTCCTACAAGATAAAATTTGGTATCACCAGAAAGCTTCGAATTTTCACCAACATTACGCCCTTGAGATGCTCTACGAACCCAAGTGATTCAAATTCAAAATTTTGAACCTGTATCGGAACGCGAAAATCAAAGCGACAAGATAAAATTTGGTGCCGCCGGAATGCTTCGATTTTTCACCTATGTGATGCCGTCGATATGCTCTATGAATCCAAGTGATTCAAATTCGAAATTTTGAACGTGTATCAAAATGGAAAATCAAAGCAACAACAAATTACGAGTCTGCCCTTTCTGTAAGGTAAAATTTGGTATCGCCGGAAAGCTTCGATTTTTCACCTACATTACACCCTCGAGATGCTTTATGTATCCATGTGATTCAAATTCGAAAATTTAAACGTGTTTCAGAACATGACAATCAAAACGACAAGAAATTACGAGTCTACCCTACCTGCACGATAAAATTTGGTATCGCCGGAACGCTTCGATTTTTCACCCACGTGGAACCCTTGAGATGCTCTACGAACCCAAGTTATTCAAATTCAAAAATTTGAACGGATTTCGGAAGGAGAAAATCCTACTGACAAGAAAGTACGATTTTGCCCTTCCTGTACGATAAAATTTGGTTTCCCTGTAATGCTTCGATTTTTCACCTAAGTGATGCGCTCGAGAAGTTCTACGAACCCAGGTGATTAAAATTCGAAAATTTGAAGGCGTTTCGGAACAAGAAAATCCAAGCGACAAGAAATTACGAGTCCGCCCTTCCCACGCGATAAAATTTGGTTTCCCCATAAAGCTTCAATTTTTTACCTACGTGACGTTCTCGAGATGGTCTATGAACCGAAATGATTCAAATTCGAAAATTTGAACGTGTTTCGGAATGCGAATATCCAAATGAAAAGGAATTACGAGTCTGCCCTACCTGCACGATAAAATTTGGTATCGCCGGAACTCTTCTATTTTTCTCCTACATGAGGCCCTCGAGATGCTCTGCGAACCCAAGTGATTCAAATTAAAAAATTAGAAGGTGTTTCGGAATGAGAAAACCCACGCGTCAAGAAATTACGATTCTGCTTTTCGAGCACGATAAAATTTGGTTTCCCCGCAACGCTTCGATTTTTCATGTATATGATGCGCTCGAGATGCTTTACGAACCCAAATGATTCAAATTCGAAAAATTGAAGGCGTTTTGAAACACGAAAATCCAAGCGACAAGAAATTATGAGTCTGGCCTTCCTACATAATAAAATTTGGTATTGGCGTAACGCTTCGAATTTTTCACGAACATGATGCGCTCAAGATGCTCTACGAAATCAATTTTTTCAAATTCGAAAATCATAACGCGTTTCGGAATGCGAAAATACAAGCGATAAGATATTAGAAGTCGGACCTTCCTGCACAATAAAATTTGTTATCGTTGAAACCCTTTGATTTTTCACCTACGTGACGCCCTCGAAAGGCTCTACGAACAGAAGTGATTGAAATACGAAAATTTAAATGTGTTTCGGAACCAGAAAATTCAAGCGACAAGAAATTACGAGTCTGCCCTACCTACCCGATAAAATTTGCTATCGCCGGAACGCTTCAATTTTTCATCTACGTGGTGCCCTCGAGATGCTCTACATACGCCGGTAATTCAAATTCGAAAATTTGAACGTGTTTCGGAACGCGGAAATCTATGCAAAAAGAAATTACGATTCCGCCCTTCCTGCACGATAAAATTTGTATAGCGGGAACACTTCGATTTTTCACCTACTCACGAGATGCTCTACGTACCCAACTGATTCAAATTAAAAAATTCGAAGGCGTTTTCGAACGCGAAAATCGAAGCAATAAGAACTTACGATTCTGCCCTTCCTGCACGATAAAATTTGGTTTCCACACAGTGCTTCGATTTTTCACCTACGTGATGCGCTCAAGATGCTCTGCGAACCCAAGTGATTCAAATTCAAAAATTTGAAGGCGTTCCGGAACGCGAAAATCCAAACGACAAGAAATTACAAGTCTGTCCTACGAGCACGATAAAATTTGGTATCGCCGGCATGCTTCGATTTTTCACATACACGATACCATTGAGATGCTCTACGTACCCAAGTGATTCAAATTCAAAAATCTGAACGTGTTTCGGAACGAGAAAATCCAAGCGTTAAGAAATTACGATTCTTCCCTTCCTGCACGTTAAAATTTTGTTTCCCCACAACTCTTCGATTTCACATCGAGTTGCCCTACAAACCCAAACGATTCAAATTTGAAGGCATTTCGGAACACGAAAATCCCAGAAAAAGAAATTACGAGTCTGCCTTTCATGCACGATAAAATTTGTTTTCCCCATAACGATTCAACTTTTCACTAACGTGATGTGCTCGAGATGCTCTACAAACCCAAGTGATTCAAATTCAAAAAGTATTACATGTTTCGGAACACGAAAATCCAATAGACAAGAAATTACGAGTCCGCTCTTTCTGCACGATAAAATTTGGTTTGCGCGTAATACTTTGATTTTTCACCTTTGTGACGCTCTATGAACCAAAGTGATTCAAATTAGAAAATTTGAACTTGTTTCTGAACGCGAAAGTCCAAATGACATCAAATTACGAGTATGCCTTACCTGCACGATAAAATTTGGTTTCCCCATAACGCTTCAACTTTTCACTAATGTAATGCGCCAGAGATGTTCTACGAACCCAAGTGATTCAAATTCAAAAATTTGATAGTGTTTCGGAACACGATAAGAAATTACGAGTCTACTCTTCCAGCACGATAAAATTTGGTTTTCCCGTAACGCTTCAATTTTTCACCTATGTGACGCCCTTGAGATACTCTACGAACCCAAATGATTCAAATCCGAAAATTAGATCATGTTTCGGAACACAAAAATCCAAGCATTAAGAAATTACGATTATGCTCTTCCTGTACGATAAAATTTGGTTTCCTTGCAATGCTTCGATTTTTCACCTACGTGATGTGCTTGAGATGCTCAACGAACCCAAGTAAATAAAATTCGAAAATTTGAAGGCGTTTCGGAAAACGAAAATCTAAGCGACAAAAAATTACGAGACAACACATCCAGCACGATAAATTTGGTTTCCCTACGACGTTTCGATTTTTCACCTACGTGATGCACTCGAGATGCTCTATGAAACTAAGTAATTAAAATTCGAAAATCTGAAAGCGTTTCGGACATGAAAATTCAAGCGATAAGAAATTATGAGTTTGCTCTACCTGCACGATAAAATTTGGTATTGCTGGAACGCTTCGATTTTTCACCTACATGACGCCCTTGAGATGCTCTACGAACCCAAGTAATTCAAATTCGAAAATTTGAACGTGTTTTGTAACGCGAAAATCTAAGCGAAAAGAAATTCTGCACGATTAAATTTAGTATTGCCGGAATTCTTCGATTTTTCACCTACGTGATGCCCTCGAAATGCTCTACGAACCCAAGTGATTCAAATTCGAAAATTTGAACGTGTTTCGTAACGCGAAAATCCAAGCGACAAGAAATTATGAGTCTGCCCTACCTGCACGATAAATTTTGGTATCACTGGAACGCTTCGATTTTCACCTATGTGATGTGCTCGAGATGCTCTACGTACCCAAGTGATTCAAATTCGAAAATTTGAAAGTGTTTCGGAACGCGAAAATCTAAGCGATAAAAATTACGATTTTTCCCTTCTTGCACGATAAAATTTGGTTTCTCCGTAACACTTCAATTTTTCACCTAAGTGATGCGCTCGAGATGTTCTAGGAACCCAAGTGATTCAAATTCCAAAATTTGGACGCTCTTCGCAACCCGTAAATCCAACTGACAAGATATTACGATTTTGTCCTTCCTACACGATAAAATTTGGTTTTCCCGCAACGCTTCGATTTTTCACCTAAGTGATGCGCTCAAGATGTTCTATGAACCCAAGTGATTCAAATTCGAAAATTCGAAGGCGTTTTGGAACACAAAAATCCAAGCGATAAGAAATTACGAGTCTGACCTTCCTGCACGATAAATTTTTTCCCCCATAACGCTTCAAATTTTGACCTACGTGAAGCCCTCGAAATGCTCTATGAACCCAAGTGATTCAAATTCAAAAATATGAACGTATTTCAGAACGCGTAAATCCAAACGATAAGAAATTACGTCATTGCCCTACCTGAATGATAAAATTTGGTATCGCCGGAACGTTTCGATCTTTCACCTACGTGACGCCCTCGAGATGCTCTACGATATAGAAACTTATCGGATTATATCGCGCTATGATATTCACGGTCGCAGAAAAAAATGCTCAGAAAAACACAAATTTAAAATTTCGATCGATTAAAACTTTCCGTACTGGCCCCCCAAGTACAAATCAGTACACAAACAAATCTGGACCAAAACCAAATATTCCAAAAATCATATTTCCATGAACTAGTTCCCCGGAAAAATTTTGGGACACTGTAGCCAAAATTGGATCGCGGTTCATCGGCCAAATGGCGCATTTGACTTCTGTTCCATGGTCAAATTTTAGGCTTAGGTGCCCAAATATTTTTCTTAGCTTTAATTTTGCCTGCTCATAATTTTAATACAACCAGAATTTTTTTTAACAACTTTGAAATTCGAATAGCAAGCAATTTCGAAATGTGATTTGGAAAATTCCGTCGATCAAAACTCTAAATTAGTGCAAACAAGTCTAGGTTTTAGCATGGCTTTGATACCACTACTGGGAATTTAGGCACACTAGCAAACTAGTTTTCGAAGATGGCAAAATGGATTTCAAAAATTCTAGTTTGCTAAAGTTCCGAAACCATGAATCGAACTAAAGAGCTAGAACTTGCATACAAAACTTAGTGAGCTAAACTAATCTACTATGTGTAGAATACTCACATCCTCAAACTTTCTTCAAGTGCTCCAGATCGCGCTTGCAAGTCGGTCCTCCTTTGCCAAAGATGATCCATGTGAGGGAAATAATCCAAGCTCTAACATCGCCTTGCGAAGAAACCGACGCTCCAAGGTCGCTAGCTATAGAGAATGGGGATGTAGGAATTTTCCACTATATTTTTCTCTCATTGCCAAAGCTTAAGTGAGCAACTAAAGGAGGAGGAGGAGGAGGTGAAGAAAACATAGGCATGAGCAAAAAAATGAGCAAGTATAGAAGAGCTATCAAGAATGATAAAATGAAAAGTGTAGTATGTAGAATAGAATGGCTCCCAATTTTACAACCATGCAAAATATCTCACATCATTTTACAATAAACAAATAATGGCCCATTCCTCTCTACATACCTCCAACCATGCTCATGCCGCCTCACCCTCCACCTCATTTGCAAATGATTTTCTAAAAAGAAAATCATATAATGAGATGTCCATCTTCTAGAAGATATTCCGTATAAATACGGAATACATCCCAATATACGTATCGAAATACATATACGCGTATTCCTATAAAAATACGAATAGCCAAGAGAGAAAATGAATAGTGAACAATAATATTAGAATACATACATACATACATATATATATATATATATAAATTATTAAATCAAAACTTGATTTAATAATCCGGCTTAATCCTAAGCCGCTAGTATTATCAATTGTCCGATTAAAGTCCGTGTAGTCTGTACACATATTTAATCAGACACCTGTATGTATCAACATACATCATCTACATCATATCGCCTGAACCGGAAAAACCCTCTGTGTAGGACTCTAATGACTCGTCAATATGCTGGCAGTGGGTTTAACCCAAGTACGTCAGCGGCACTAGCTGTACGTAACGGCTACCCAGATATTGAGCGAAAGGAAGGCCGACGAGCAAACTCATCCGTACCCCTACTGATCCTGTTTGTGACAATCTCCGTACAATCCGGTCAGTTCGTCTAAGATTATCGCATATCGGGTCTAGGGGTGGATAATGTCAGACCCCTAATAACGCGATATTTTGTGTCGGTGTGAACCCCATCACCCACTGAGAAACTACTGATCCAAATCAGTAATTCTCTTCCACCTTGGCCAAGGATTTCTTGTAATGGCCACCCGTGCATAGCACGACATCAACCCTTAATATCGGGAGAGACGAATCCCCGACGATCCGCTCACTGACTCCATGTGGCTCGGGACTGTACCCAACTAAAACCTGTTTGTATGACTCCTTTGAGCCGTGGTGGGGTAGTAATCAAAGCACAGTGGGAATTTACACAAGACAAATGACGATCTCAGGTCGACAGACTAACATGTACTCATGTCACCTGAGAACTGCTATCTGACATAGGTATAATACCATCTAGCATGTTCCCGGCGAGTTCGTACAGTGTAACTCATAACCCAATGAGCATCTGTATACTATCTTAGGTGACTAACTGACACCAATGGCTTGTGAGACCGGCCGCCACCCCTCATCGGGGTCTCGAAAAGTATACACTAGTCTACTCCGGAATATCGATGCCCAGTTTCGATACTCCCTCTGACTAGGGACATTTAAGGATGTGCTTATAGACCACCCAGCTCCCATATATATGATCGCCATCATAATGCTGGTAGTCAAGCATGAATCCTATGGGCTCTATCAACATGTAATAGTGATCTGTAATACCATATAATGCATGTACATGATGATAAAGTCAAACCAGATAGCATACTATCATATCGAGTAAGACTGTTCTACTTGTATAGGTCCTCACTCAATCATCATAATCACCTGCCTGCGATTACAATAATTGCCTTGAGGGTACTATAGCCAACAATTGTGCAATGTTCTATAAAGTGTTCATACAAGCGTGGTATCATAACTAGATATACCAAGCAACTACGAACGAATAATATAAACGTAGCGTAAGTTAATAAACTGATCGAAATGCGAGCGTATAACAAGTAGAATAAACGTAACGTAAACAAGCGTTTAAATAGATAATTACTTACAAGCTATATGACTATAGTTTAAAATAGAACAAAACATTGTTATGGAAGTGAGGAGGCTGCAGTGTTTTATAATAGATATTCATTTGAAATTAGCAGCACATCCTTAACATTATCATTTTAAAATAGGAATGAGTCGTTAATTTTAAAATGAGTATAGCTCAGCACAACCATAGTATCCCAATCGGGGTAAAAGCGTGACTCCACGAGTCTAATAAACATCGGTCGAATTTGGCAATCTATCATCATCGCATCAAGTATGGAATCTCCCTCATATGATGTCAACCAATCATCCAATCAATATTAGTACGGATCTCTAGTTACGTACGTAAACACATAACCTATATAGTACGGACATCTAGTCGCGTACGCAAACATATATAGTCTATATAGTACGGACATCTAGTCGCGTACGATACATACAATAATCATGCATACATATATATAGCCTACTAGTTATGAGTTATCTACTAACTACATAGTTTACTAACTATAGACTAATTTATCTAATTATAGGCTAAGTATCCGGGTTACGTTTTCTATACTAGCTAAGTATTCTTTAGTATTAGCTTCGGGGGTGCTATACACCATCTACCCGACTCCCCCCGTAGATATAAATCTACTCACCGAAGTCTGTCTCGAGCTAATCGAAGCTGACGACCGTCTTGCCCTTCCTCGCTATCTTGGAAGTCCCCACTATCATCCCTATAACCAAAGTAATCATAAACATGCGATGAAATCCTATTAAAACCAATAAAAAACCAAGCAAACAAAATATAGTGAAAATATCAACAAAATAGCAAAACAGCTAAGAAACATCAATGGCAGACGTTTGAACAAGCACGAGGCAGACGTCTGGCCACAAGTCAAAATCCAATCGGAGAATTAAAAACAAATGTCTGTTAAAAGGATAAACGTCTAAAGAACAATTTAAATACAACCCGAGACTTTCAAATAGATGTTTGTAAGACTCGCAGTCGTCTGAAGAGCAAAGTGACAGACGTCTGTAGCTTTGGGGCACAGACGTTTGATCCAAAAAAAACCATCAAAAATATATAGCAAGCAGATGTCTAAAGCTTCTGAGCACAAACGTCTGCATAAGGACATTGCATATTCGAATTTTCTAAAAATTGTTTAACTTTGAAAATCCAAATTCTTGCATCAAAATATCTCTACTTCCCAAAATAAGGTGTCATCACCAAGTAATGCATACTAGATCCATCACTACTAGTGGATCACTTCAAAAAGCCAAATGTGAAAGAGCTCAACCCATAAAAATATCATTTTAAGTAAAAACTCTACTTTTCCGTGACCAAACACTTTAAAACTTAAAGAACTTATTTAAAAGAGGGAACGCTACCAATTGGAGTGATAAAAAGTGGATATCCAAGCTCTTGATGGAGTTCCAAAGGGTTTGAGGTTGATGAAGACCCCACTTGAAGTCTCCAAGTGGCTCTACTTGAAGATCTCGGCTCAAAAATAGATTTTGATGAAGGATTTTAGAGTTTTTGGTGGAGGGGTTTGGGTTTGGGAATTGGGATATTTTGAGAGGAGGAAGGAGATATTTTTAGAGGAGAGAGAATGAGATGTGTGAAATGAGAGGATGAAGAGAGAGGAGGGTGATGTTGTGGTGAGAATGTGATAGTGTGCAAAAAGCAAGCATCCCCCCTCTCTACAATAAATCCATTGTAACACCCGAGTTAATTTATACCAATTCTAGTCCTCGTATTTCTTTATTTGTGGTATTTTTTTCCTGATTTATCGTGTTTTGGGTGCGAATAATATTTTACATTTTACATTGCATTCGACCCGACCCGCTTGCTTGAACATGTTTGATTCATATTTATAGATTACCCTGACTTGTTACATAGACACGTGCATCTCATGTATACTGCATACTGGTATTTTACCTAGCATTGCATATTTTACCATATAACATTTTAGGTCATGTAAAATAATTTAAAAATACATTTCATAGCCTGCATGATACCCCTAACCCCGTGATAGCATCCGCGCATCTTGTTCTCATCCCGTTCAGTGAAACGGACGTGTTTGGATGGCTACGCGCATGTACGTGCATCCGTTCTTGGGGGTATGCATTTTCGATACCTGAGCATTCATTTTGAATTTTGAAAGTCGCACATATTTTTCGTATTTTAAATCTGAATTTTTAGACCCGACCCGGGCGCGTTTTGAAATATTTTTGTATCCCGCCAAAATTCAATTTATTTAATTTTAAAATTTAGTTTAAATATTTTCATATGATTTCTTTAACAAACTGAAACCTCTTATCTAAAATTTTAAATCTAAAAATCTTTTAAAATTTTAAATCTAATTTCCTAACAAACTAACAACTCCTTTCTCTCTCTCTCTCCTCTGAATATATATATTTATATATATTTTATTTATTTAATTTTTCTTTCCTTATTTAATACACAACCTCTTCTTCTTCTTTCTTTTTCTTGATCTTGTTTCTTGATTCCGGTGATCACCGCCGGAGCCGTGCTCGTCGCTGACGATCCGAGTGATCCAGTGAACGTACCTGACTTGCGTGATCACCCTCGTGTGTTGTTTGGAACCGTTCCGTGTACCGTGCGCGCGTCGCGACATTTCGCCGACGAAGGACGTTCCGTACACATCCGTTCTTGTTCCGTCTAGGCAAGTTAATCTTGCTACATGCTATATAATTCATTTTATACCTATTTAAATAAATACCATACCTATAGTTTAAATCTAGTACCCCATGTTTAATTTTATAACGTTTCGATGTTCCGTTTGCATCCGTTTATATCATTTTAAATCTAGATCATGAAAACTTATCTTGTGACATACTAGATTACATTATACTGCATCCATATCATTTAAAATATATATCGTCGTAATATTTCTTATTATTATCTTTAATTAGTTTATAATCTGCATTTTATAATATTATACATTTGAAAATATTATAGTTTACACATGAAACGTCGTTGAAAAGCGGATATGACAAATCAGAAATTTACTGTACACATGACCTTATAAAATTCATTATAAATCATAGAAAAATCATTAGTATACGTTCTTTAGTTCGTTACGAAGCTAACTCGGAATACTATAACTCTATGAAATATTTTCTTGCAAAATAAATTGTTTAAATAACGTAAAATGCAAATGAAAATGTCTCTAAACTGCTGTCCAGGGAAATTCCAGCAGCAAACTTTCAACTTCGAATGTTCATAACTTTTTGTAGGGACAACCTGAGATGCTTATACTTATAAAAATGAAAACCTTATTGAATTATCTTTGTTTTGGTATAAGACACGTCCCTTTTGGAGAACGTTTGTTGTTTTTAAGATATTTTACAAATTAGGGTGACGCTGAATTTCTGAACGGAACTTTCTTGTGCATGGTTAATCAATACCACTTTTATAGTTATTAATCGCTTTGAATATGCTATCCATATTAATATTATTATATCCATATTTATATCACATATTGCTTAGTTGTGCATCCGACATTACCATTTTATAGTTTTATAACTTTTCGGATACCCGTTTGCATCCATCGCATTTAAGATACATATAATTGCATCTATAGATCACATTACTACATAATACTGTGATATTAACACTCCATGTTTAATATATTGCATCCTAATTAATATTGGAACTATAACCCTGACTCGAATTGATGAATGTACATCCATATAGTTTAGTTTGTACCTATTTGCATATCATATTACATGTTTCAGTTTGTTGTTTTATTAGTACTCATGCTTGTTCTGTGTACCCATGATTATGCTAGTTTGATTATGAGCACCCACATGATATCTTGTACACCCTGACATGACTTGTTACACCTACTACTTGACCCGACATGGTACCGTACACCACTTGACTTGACCTGATGTACCATGGCTTTACCTGTTACCTGATCTTGAGTCTAATGCCAACAAACCTGACCTGTAGTCCTTACGGACCGTTCCTGTTGTCTATCCAGACAAACCTGCACCTACCTGATCCTGATTTGGCATTAGTTCTTGATTGCTTAAATACCTGACTTGAATACATATAACTTGGGGGTATGGGGAAATTAATGATGAAACCTGACTTGTAACTCGACAGTGTACTACCTTTACTATCGGTTTTAGAGGCTAGGCCAGCCTTGGGATGATGCTGCTGACATCATTCATTTGTACATATTTCCTGTTTTAGTGCCTAGCGGCATGTCTCGGATTCAGCCCGAGAATCTTGACCGTGGTCCCGGGTATGCACGGGATACTATTGAGTTACATCGATGATTCATCAAATTGATTTCAAAGACTTGAGAGTATATAACCCAATAGAACAGTTTAGTTTACTCACTGCACACTACCCTTCACTGCCCTGATTTACATTACTGTTATATCTGCTTTTCATTCATGATTATATCTGCATTGCCTGTTACCCTGTTTATATTTTATTGCTTGATGACATGACGCGCTGACGTCTGGGTTTTGCATGGCCCAGATTCTTCTACCTCGTTGCAAACTGATCAGGAGTATTGCCGCTGTTAGACGAGCGGTAAAGTTCCTGTCGGTATGTAGTTTCACTTCCAGGTGGTTCATTTATTGTATCTTTTAGCTTCCGCATATTGTTATTTCTTGACTCTTTTACTCTGGCTTATGGACATGTACTAGATAGTTAGTTTACTTTCCTGTTCTTGATATCTCTACAGCCGTAATGTGACTGTGGAAGGATTTTTCCTATCCACAGGTAGAATGGTTGGCTATGTTACGTGCCCATCTTAGCGTACTCTGGAAAGCGGGGCGTGACATCCATCAATAACATTAAAATCACATATCATTTCTTAAAACAAAATACTTATCATTTTCAAAATATCTAACATTTTCCAATTCCCAAAAATAAATATACATACGGATGCCAATCCGAAAAACCCAAATCCATACCCGGTATTATTTCCGTAAAACTTATAATATTTTCATTTAAATTATAAAATAATATTTATAATTTTAAAAATGTTACAGCTAGTCTCTTGTAAAACCTATTAACAAGCAACTGCCATTCCCTCTTTGGCAAATTTTCCAATACAAAGAGGCAACCCCAAATTTGTAAGTGGAAAAGTTACCAGCTTGCAATTCATGATGGTTGCTAAAGCTGCCCCTTTAGCCTGAGCACGACCAAAATAAACAAGAGACGACTTAGAGAAGTCAATCTCAAGTCCTGAAAGGCCTTCGAAGAGATAAAGTATAACCTTAAGGTATAAGAACTCCTCTTCATCAGCAGTACAAATAATCAACGTGTCATCCGCGAATTGAATGGATGGTGGAAAAGATATACTATGTCCAAAATGCGGAGTAGAAAGAATGCTATTGTCTCTGCTTAGAGTAAGCATTCTAAAGAGCATGTTGACCACTAAAATGAAAAGCATTGGTGAAAGGGATCACCCTGCTTCAAACCTCTTTTGCATCTGAAAACATTAGTAGCAAGGCCATTAACAATAATCGAGTACTTAGATGAGTAAAGAATATATGTAATCCAAAGACACCAATTAGATCCAAATCCCCTAGAAACCAATAGATGAAGAACGGATTGCCAATCCATACAATCAAAAGCCCTTTTGAAGTCCATCTTTAAGAGCCCAATATCCAGCTTCTTTTGAGAACATATGTTAATAAATTCATGTGCCAAGGCAAAACATCAAGTGTAGATCTGCCCTTGAGAAAAGATGGTTGAGGCTCACTGATGGAGGTCGGATTCTCCTTCAGATGTTGTCCTCCGTCGATCTGGCGAGGACATTGTTGAACGGCTGAGATGTGATCTGGGGATTGGAGGATGTCTCCTTGAGAGCGTGTGGATTTCAATGGGTTGGTTTTGAGGTAGAAGCCGAGCTACCTGCAAAGAAGTCCCGGGGTGGGTGACCACCGTAAGACCATCCGACGATCAAGTTAGCCAAGGAATTTGAGCAGAGTAGTGGCTTGCTGGATTAAAATTGCCTTACCTGAGTCGTCCGAAGGAGGGGTTTTATAGTGGTCGCATGGAGCAAGTGGATGCGAGATCTTTGCTTTCGCTTATGCCCCCGTAGTTACGCCAGCGTGAATGGCGGAATCCCTCCATTAATGACGGGATAGGCCCATTAATAGGAGATGTGCCAGTGTGGGACGCGGGACGTGGGGGCGGCGGATATCTCGCTTCGGCGAGATGCGTGGAACCGTTGTGGGAGCGCTAAGGCCCGGCGCCCTTGTTTGTTCAGGAGAGCCGGGGGGGGGGGGGTTAGCTCGGAGACGAGCCAGAAGGCCGGGGAAGCTCGGAGCGAAGGAGGCTCGGAGGCGAGTTGTGAGGCCTTAGAGGCTCGGACCGGAGGTTATCACTCAGGATCGAGCAAAGGGGCCAATGGTTCAGCAGATGAGGTGCTCAGGGGCAAGAAGTGGGGTGCAACCTCGGAGACGAGGTCTGAGGAAAGCCCCCACTGAAGCACATTGGTTCCATCTCCGTGGCCCTTAGGGGCCTACCTGGCTTACACGTGTGACACGTTATCCGCCACGTGTCACGATCTGAGGAATTACCGTTATTGAGCATCATCATTAGCCCCCTACTCTCGTCCCGATCTATTTAAGGTTCGAGGCGAGAGTGGTCTGCCCAGTTTTCCCTATTCAGCTTGGCACTGGTAATTCCTCGTGATGAATTATCTGGGGATGACACGGCGCTTCAGCAGTCGTGTCGTTTCGATTTCTGGAGTGCGCCTTAATTTTCGCGTGAATCTCCGGTGACATCAGCGGATCAGTGAAACGACTGCTCTTTAATAAAGGGGTGTTGTTTCGCTCGATTGTCAGTTGGGTTGCAGGCCACGCGTCGAGCATCGGTTGACGAGATGCGACAGGATGTCTCTGACTCCTGCTGCGAAGAGACGTCTCTAATGGCCAACCGCCACGTGGAGCTCTGATGGCTGCTAGGCGCGATTCTTCGTTGTTGGCGGGAGTTGATCTGGGCCGTAAGATGTTCTCCTTGTGGAGTATAAAAATGAGGGGACCATCTAGGGCCGACACTTTGCCTTAGTTGTTTTTCGTTGCTTGAAGATTGCCCGGTGCAACTTTGCTTAGGTCAGATCTTCAGCCTCGTTTTCCTCGGAAAATCCTTCCTTTGAATCAGGTTAGATGTCTTCATCCGAGGCTTCTGTAGATATAGTAGGAGTAGGGCCGGACGATGAGGCCCCGGTTGTCCGGGTCGAGTCCAGCGGGTCTTCTTCCTCTTCGGCTTCAGATAGCTAAGGGGGTTCTTCTGTGTCTGGTTTGCCCCGTAGAGTCAGGGCCGCCCTTGCCTCTCACCGTCGGGCGGCGGCACGGGCCCTGAAGGTGCATATCGGGAACACCCACGATGCGCCCTCCATCTTGAAGAGTCTGGACGAGCTTTCCGAAATCCGGACTCGATTCCATATACCCTATGGCTATTCACTCCGTTTAGCCAGAGAGGGTGAGCGGGTAGACCAGGTGCAGGGCAAGGAAATCGCTCTGTATCTGGAAGCATTCCGGGCAGGGATGCGTTTGCCTTTCTCACCCGAGGTCTATGCGGTGCTCCGTTGTTTCCGTCTTGCCGTGGGCCAGCTAGCGCCGAACTCGTGAAGGATCCTCCTCGGGTTTCTGGTTCGGTTGAAACTTGCTCAGATTCCCTTCAGTTTGACCCTCCTCTTATCCTTTCTTTGTTATAAAAATCACCCCGGCACCAGTAAGAGTGAGCCGAGTTGGGTGTATTTTTCGTTTAAAAAGCGTAAGGGGGGTGTCCGGGTGGGGGGTAATGGTCGTCTCTTTTCCATCCATGAATGGAAGGAGAAGTTTGTATTCGTCGGGCCACCCAAAGGCGAGGATTGGCCTGTGCCTACACAGTGGCACAGGGCCGACTGCCCGAGAGTGAAGTAGCCTTCCTCACCTGAGGCGAGGGCGGTATGCATGTAGGAGCCGATCCAGCGGACCAACGTCCTGCTTTCTGAGCAGGTTCTTAGCTGGGCCGGGCTCTGCCCTACGTGCTTCCTAGGTAAGTCAGGTCTTCGGACGATCTGTTTAGACTTGAATAATTTCTTTTGTCCTTCTAGCATTACTAAATCTTTTGTGCATTCTCCCTTTGCAGAAAAATGGACAGATCAAGGATCCTTGCTGCCATAGCCTCTACGTCCTAGAAGAAGGCCAGGGGCGTGAGCTTGTCCCAAGCCGGCCCGAGCTCTACCCCGAGACCGTCTCTACCGGTGAGGCCTCCTACAGTGTCCCGAGGCCCCGGTGACCGCCGCGGGGGCAGCTAGAAGCATGCGCGAGACGCCGCGCCTTGGGCGACGGAGGAGGAGAAGCCGAGGTTCCCCTCAAGAGGAAAAAGTCGGTCTCTCGCCCGTCGACCGCTGAGGTTCCGGAGGGGATCCCCGTGCAGGAGGGGGACGTCTGCTTTGAGGTTCCTTCGGGGCTTTCCATCGCCGACAGCTTGCTCTCTGACTTGGAGCGATCGGCCAGGGGTAAAATTCCCCCGGGGACCCTAAAGGCCCAAGTGGCCGCCATTGCTCAGGAGGCGGTCCAGGTCGGTATCCGTTTCCTTTAAGGATTTACTTAAGTACTTTTTTCTCCTCTTGAATATTTCTAACTCCTTCTGCTGCTTTCCTCAGGTCCTCCAACACTGCGCCCTCATCGTCAACATGAAATCCGAGGAGATTGCCCCGTCCACGAGGAAGTCGGGAGAATCGTCTTCATGGGAAGAGGACTTGCGCCTTCAGCTGCAGCAGGGGAAGGAAAAGGCAGTCGTCCTCGAGACCCGGTTGGCCACCGAGAAGCTAACAGTCTCCAAGTGCAAGGAGTCCTACCGACTTCTGAGCGAGTCCTACCAAACCATCCAGGCCAAGTTGGAGGAGTTGGGCAAGCGCTATGCCGCGATGAAGAAGTCGAGGGATGTCAGCAAGAGGGAGGCCGAGGTGGCGAAGAATGCCGAGCTTCGGGCTTCGAAGTCAGTGGAAAGGTATAAGGCGTCAGACCAGTTCTACGCCGACCTCGCCGAGGCTTCGGTTGTCGTTTGGCACGAAGCTCTCGATGCCGTCAAGACACTGATGCCGGAGTTTTCCGACGGTGAGTTCCGCGCCAGGGTCCCGCTCTCGGTGGATACGCCGCAAGCGGATGGTACCGGGGTGACCACTGGGGGAGAGGCGGCTATGGAGGCAGAAGCCCCAGTCCCTGAGGGCGGTGCCGGGCAAGACGAGACCCGGGCGGAGCCTGCAGCCTGAGAATTTTTGTTTATCATCCCTACTTTTTTTTTAAATTTTGTAAGCCTCCGGGCGCTTTTGTAGGGAACTACCCGCTAGGGATTGACGGGCAGGGAAGCTGCTCGGTGGCATCGTGAGGAGGGCTTTAGATCCTTAGCGTAGATGGGTAGGGAACTACCCGCTAGGGATTGACTGGGCTGGGAAGCTGCTCGGTGGCCTCGTGAGGAGGGCTTCGAGATTCCCCTGCGCCTTCTTGATGTGTCGTTCAAACTTCCACGGCCGCATTGGCTGGAGCGAGTGCGTCGTTCAAACTTCCGCGGCCGCATGGACGCTCGTGAAGTCCGGCATGGCTGACACATGGCGGCTTCGAGAATTTAAGGAATATTGTGATTCGCGCTGTTGTGTGAGTAAATTTCGGCCGCTGGAATATTTTTTTGTTGAGGCTAGAAATAGCGAAGGCGTGTTGGTTTCCTTTAGCTTTATGATTCTGAAGATGGCCGGGTTCATTTACAGCATCGAGGAGATCATTTTACGCAACGATGTTTACCTCTACGACCCTGAGTGCTCTGAACAGACGTACCTGTTGGTGATAGAGCGCGTGGAGGGCCACTTCGGCTGCCTACATCCTCGGCGATCATCCCTCCTCCAATTGTTTATGTATGTGATTTGGAGGATATCCCCGGGTTTGTACAACGCCTTGTCTCTGCAGCTGATGGACGAGGCGCTCGACAAGATGTCTTCGCTCCATCGCTTCGGCCATATTTCGAAGAGCAGGCGAGATCGATCAATAGCTCTTATTCAGGAGTGTTTCCTGAAAAGGTCGATCGCAGACTCTTGTCCGGCGGGCGTGGTCTCCGGCGCTTCCGTGGCATCTCGGGTCCGCGGGCAGTATCAGAGGGAGCGGGCAGAAGAAGCTAGGGCTCGGCTGGCGGAGATTTCCGCAGAGTACCATCAGCAATGCTTCCTCCACCCCCGGCCCTCCTTGTTGAATTTTTTTTGTAAGGCTGAGGAGCCTATAATACCTCTTTAATAAAGTATTTGTTTTTGATGCATAATGTTTCTTTTGCATGGTTTACATGTTTTTCGAAACGAACTTATATGTCCCAGAACCGAGAAAGAAACATAAAACTATGGAAGAAGTCTCTTATAACTCGGGAGACTTAATAAAGAAAAAGATACATCGTTTCAAAAGAAGAAGACATGCTTATTTATACAATTTGAGGTGGTGGTTTCCGCCGGTTTCCCGGGCAGGACCCGAGGTAACTACCATGATTTGGTCGATCGTTAATTCCTCGGGAGGGATCGGGTCTCTTTGATCTCATTCCCCCTGCCGCTTGTCCCGCAGGTACTTCGCCAGGTGGCCAGAACGGATCAACTCCTCGATGTAGTCACGGAGTTGTTTGCTTTTTTCGGTCGGGTGACCCTGTGACCTATGGAAGGCGCAGTACGGGCCCCGGGTACGTTTAGCCGCTCTATGGGTGACTGGCAGGAGTTTGAAGAACCTCTTACCTTTCGCTTCCTCCAACAGCTCAGTTTGGGAGATGTTAAGAGGGGTGTACTCCTGGAACTTTGGGGAGTATGGTTTTGGTCGGTCGACCTTCTTCTTCTCTTCTCTGCCCCTCTTCTTTTGGTCGGATTGGTCGGCCAGGGGAAGGTTGGCGTTCACTTCCGACTCGAGTTGGATCTCTCGCTCGGTCCTCGCTTTTTCCTCGGCCATGGTCTTAGGTTGCGCTAATGCAAAAGAGCGGAGACACTCTTTATGCCTAAGACCCGACCTCAGTGCGGTGATGACAGTTTCATCCCGGTGATCGGGGAACTCGAGGAGAGCGTTGTAGAAACGAGTGACATAACCCTTAAAGGATTCCTTGTCCCTGCTCTTAATGGTGAACAGGTAGTCGACTGTTCTCTTCTGTCGCATGTTCCCGACTAAGTGTCCGAGAAACTGGTTAGCCAACCCATCAAAGGTCGAGATAGAGCGTAGCGCCAGACCCCGAAACCAATCCCGACCCGCGCGGATGAGGGTGGTGGGAAAGGCTCGGCATAGAGCTGTGTCCGAGTTATCCTGGAAGCTCATGCTTACCGTGAATGCGTCTAAGTGATCCTTCGAGGGGGACTTCCTATCGAAGAGGGCCACCTTGGGCGGCTTGTTCCTGGACGAGACGTGCACGGCTAAAAGCTCCTCGGTGAAGTGCTTTGTGAGTGAGTCGGCGGAGTATTTGGCTCCTTCCCCAGATGAATGGCCCTCTCACCGTATGCCCTCGATCTTCTTCTCGAGGGCCTCTAGGTGGTCGTGATAACCCGAGGATTCGGCACAGTCGGAGTGGAGACCATTTCCGCTCCTGGCCTGTGCGGTGGTGCGGCTTCGGTTCCGCTCTATCAGATTTCTTAGGTCCTCAGGTGACGTCCTTTTTGAGCGACTTTGACGCGAGTTGTTCTCGGGGTCCCGGCAAGGGAGAGGGCGTCGGTCGTGCCTGGAAGCAAGCGAACTGACCGACACCTCTTCGGGTGGCGCGGGGACGCGATAGGCGTCGCGGCGACGGTATCTTTCCCGAGACCGTGGAGTAGAGCCGTGCAGCACCCAGCGGGTCATCGAATCGGTCGTCGCGTGGGAGCCGCGGTTGCCGGAGTAGGCACACCGGTGTTCGGCGGCGTTGAGGGGAGCGATGTTATCCGCTCTTCTGCTGACATCGTGACCCCTGGGAGGGGGAGCGACGATCTAGGGGCTGGGCCCACTGCTTGGACGCGTTTGAGCGCATCCATCATCGCGTTTGAGTCTGTCAATCCGTGCTGATAGTATGTTGATGATATTCGTAGGGGGAGTAGAACCGTCCACACCTCCGTTGTGGGAGAGGCGGCGGCTCGTACTAGGATCATCATGGTTCTCACTCGCCATTGGGTCGAAGGCGGAAGATCAATTTTGATGAGTGGAAGAAACTTTTAGGGTTCCCACATACGGCGCCAATAGATGGAGGTCGGATTCTCCTTCAGATGTTGTGGCGAGGGCGTTTTTGAACGGCTGAGATGTGATCTAGGATTGGAGAATGTCTCCTTGAGAGCGAATTCGAAAATTTGCAGGCGGTTCAGAACACTAAAATCCCAGCAACAATAAATTATGAGTCGGCCCTTCCTGCACGATAAAATTTGGTTTCCCCGTAACGCTTCGAATTTTCACCAACCACCGGTTTCGCTTGGTGGGCCGGGAATGCCAGACTTAAAAGATGTGCTCGAGATGCTCTACGAACCCAAGTGACTAAAATTCTAAAATTATAACGCGTTTCGGAACACGAAAATCCAATCAACAAGAAATTACGCGTCTGACCTTTCTACACGATAAAATTTGGTTTGCCCGTAATGCTACAATTTTTCACCTACATGACGCTCTCGAAATGCACTGCGAACCCATGTGATTCAAATTCGAAAATTTGAACTTATTTCGGTACGCGAATATCCAAACGACATGAAATTACGAGTATGGCCTATCTGCACGATAAAATTTGGTATCGCTGGAACGCTTCAATTTTTCACCTACTTGATGCGCTCGAGATGTTCTATGAACCCAAGTGATTCAAAATCGAAAATTTGATAGCGTTTCGGAACACGAAAATCCAAGCGATAAGAAATTACGAGTCTGCTCATTCTGCACGATAAAATTTTGTTTCCCCGTAACGCTTCAACTTTTCACCTACGTGATGCCCTTGAGAAGCTCTACGAACCCAAACGATTCAAATTCGAAAATTAGAACGTGTTTCAGAACGAGAAAATCCAAGCGTCAAGAAATTACGATTCTGCCCTTCCTGCACGATAAAATTTGGTTTCCTCGCAACGCTTCGATTTTTCACCTATGTGACGCTCTCGAGATGCTCTGTGAACCCATGTGAATAAAATTCGAAAATTTAAAGGCATCCTGGAACACGAAAATTCAAGTGACAAGAAATTACGAGTTAACACTTCCTAGACGATAAATTTGGTTTCCCCGCGACGTTTCAATTTTTCACCTACGTGATGAGCTCGAGATACTCTACAAGCCCAAGTGATTAAAATTCGAAAATTTGAATACATTTTGGAACGCGAAAATCCAAGCGATAAGAAATTATGAGTCTACACTACCTGCACGATAAAATTTGGTATGGCCGGAACACTTTGATTTTTCAACTACCTACCACCCTCGATATGCTCTACGAACCTAAGTGATTCAAATTCGAAGATTTTAATGTGTCCCGGAACGCGAAAATCCAAACGACAAGAAATTAGGTCTCTGCAAGATAAAATTTAGTATCGCCGGAACGCTTTGATTTTTCACCTATGTGATGCCCTAGAGATTCTCTACGGACCCAAGTGATTCAAATTGAAAAATTAGAACGTTTTTCAGAACGCAAAAATCCAAGCATCAAGAAATTACGATTTTACCTTCCCTGCACGATAAAATTTGGTTTCCCTGCAATGCTTCGATTTTTCACCTACGTGATACGCCCGAGATGCTCTACGAACCCTGGTGATTCAAATTCAAAAATTTGAAGGCGTTAAATTTCGAGTTTGATAATCCAAGCGACTAGAAATTTCGAGTTTGCCCTTCCTGCACGATAAAATTTGGTATTGCCGAAATGTTTCAATTTTTCACCTATGTGATGCCCCTGAGATGCTCTACGAACTCAAGTGTTTCAAATTCGAAAATTTGAACGTGTTTCGGAACGCGAAAATCCAACCGACAAGAAATGATGAGTCTGCCCTACCTGCAGGATAAAATTTGGTATTGACGGAACGCTTCAATTTTTCACCTACGTGACCCCCTAGAGAAACTCTACAAACCCTAGTGATTTAAATTCAAAAATTTGAACGTGTTTCGAGACCCCTTTGTCTGATATGTCGCATATCGAGTCTAGGGGTAGAATCATCAGACCCCAGCAACTTGATAAGTCATGCCGATGTGGGCCTATAACCATTCGAGAAACTACTGATTACACTTACCAGTAAATCTCATCAGCCCTGGCCAGGAACTTGCTGTTATAGCCAATCGAGTATAGCGCAACATCAACTCCTAATACCGGGAGAGACGAAACCCCTCCTATCGCTCATTGCCTCCATGTGACTCGGGATTGTACCCAAAATCCACCTGTTTGCACGACTCCTTTGAACCGTGGTAGGGAGGAAATCAAAGCACGGTGGGAACCACACAAGACTCTATGACGATCTCGGGTCTACAGACTAACCTGTAACAGTGTCACCAGAGAACTTCTATATGACAATAGGTATATTACCATATGGGAGTTCTTAGCGAGTCCTGTTCGGTGTACCCATTCTATAATGAGCACATGTGTACAATCTTTGATGTCAAACACCAATGGTTATGGGATCTTCCATCGCCCCCTATAGGGTCAAGAAATGTACACACTAGTCTACTCTGGAATATCGATACCCTGTCTCGATATCCCCTCGACTAGGAACAATTAAAGGATGTGCTTGTGGACTATACAAGTCCCAGTAGTATGATCCGCATCATAGTCCTGGTAGTCAAGCAAATATCCTAAGGGCTTTATCAACATGTATCAGAGAGAGAGAGAAGAGTATAATAATACAAATGTACATGTTAAGATAAAGAGCAACCATACTATCATGACGAGCAAGAAAGTCATATATATATATATATATATATATATATATATATATATATATATATATAAATAAGCATTCACTATATCATACAATAATGGCCTCTAGGGCATACATATTCCTAACAAAAAGGCATATCTAACATCACGTGCGTCTGGTGAGCACGGAAATCCAATCCAATGCAAGTGCCACGAATGTGCACTAAAGCAAAACTAAGTGCAACGGGTGTGCATGAAGCATCTGTCAAGTGCAACAGGTGCGAACGATAACAACATCAAGTGCATCTAGAGTGCACGAAAATCTAAATCATGCGCAACGATCATGCACGAATAAAATGCTCAATCAAGTGCATCCAACATGCACGAATAAAATGCTCAATAAAGTGCACTGACATGCATGAATAAAATCTCAATCTAGTGCACACGGTGTGCACAAAACCACATCTTATACGCCTAGTGTGCGGAAAAATCTAAATCAAATGCGTTAGGTCCGTACAAAACATCTAGTGCAGTAGCATGCATGATAACGAACGTCAAGTGCAGACGCGCACGAAAACATAAATCTGGTGCAACCAAAGTATGAAGTACAAATCTGGTGCAACAAATGCATGAAATATAAATCTGGCGCAGTAAATGCACGAAATTCAAATCCGGTGCAACAAATGCACGAAAAACAAATCTGGTGCAACAAATGCATGAAAACTCATCAATATCTTAAATGTGCACAAAAACAACACCAAGCGTGCCAAGGTGTATAAAATCATAAACATGTGCAACTGCGTGCACAAAACACATACCAATGCACTGCAAGCACATGTGAGCTATACCGAGTGCATTAGTCAAGTCGAGTGCATACCACAAGCACAAAATCAAATCAACGGTATCGAAATCCACTGAATCATAAATATGTGCAACCAAGGCATAAAATCGACATCAAGTGCAACAATGTGCACAAGTCGTAAACCAATGTAACGGTGTATAAAATATAATCAAATGCAATAACTGTGCACAAATGAATCCAGTAGGTGCAACCATGGTGCACGAAAACAAATATCACGAAACCCAATCATCGAAACTCAAAGTCCAAGTGATATCACAAAACGCAAATCACAATAAATGACATTGAGGTACACCTCCTTCAATGTCGAAAATGCCGATGTGCCCAAAGCTGGCAGAGCAAGAACATCCACTTGCCTCCTGCTCACGGTTTGGCGTCCTCTGTCTCTGGGTCCTCATCGTTTCTGTGGATTACCAATCCCACAATCTTTCTTCTTGTCGGCCCGGTTAAGTGCAACGACGGAAACAATTCTGCTCTGGCACTCCTCCGGTCATCTCTCGGCCAATTAGTATGACCACTGATAAGTAGTACGTCCTGGTGTCGACATCTGACCCTCTGAATACGCGCGATACAACCGATCCTGGATGCAAATCTTATCGCCGCGGTGTCCTAGAAAGAACCTGCTTAGGTCTCTTCTGATCTCACGTATGCTGAACTGTATGGAGGTTGGCACTCTTTACTTAGATCTTTTTCTCATTTCCGGACAGCTGCGTCCTCAGCACTGCTTTCCTCTGGGAGTTGGCTATATATAACGCCTCTGCATACGTATCAAACCTCTGGTCTCAACAGGGAGTAACAACAGTTCGCTAATATCTCGCACGAACATCTCGTTTTCACCTGTCTTCATTATCGTCTGCATCGAAATCACGTCTTGCTGCCTGCGTACTGCAATTCGTTCTCGGTTACAGTCAATTCGGAGTCTCTCACACAGACTCGAAATTACGAACTCGGGTATCTTCACCATTCTGTAGAAAATATCTAGCCGGTTACATCCTCGGAAACTCATCTAAAACATCGGAGGAATACGCTTCATTCGTCCGTTCTCGATCAACTCACAACATGTCTGGATGAGATCCTTTTATCTGAAGCTGGTCAAATTACCGATCTCACATCAGAGCATCCAACGAACAACGTCCTCTCTTGATCGATTTACTTTAGATCTGATTAAGATCCTTCAAACTGGAATTCTTCAACTCAACTGAGCCTGCGTCGACGCATCAGATTAGACAAATCATCTCAATCGCTCAACTCAAGATAGACTAGCTATCTTCTGTCGCATCTTTGTCTGAAATCTTCAGCGGCTTCAACTCAAAAATTCTGGAGGTGGTATCCCGCCAATCTCAGCAACAGCTGGGTCATCTGTCTGTACGGTAGACAACATCGCGATCTCTGAGGTAGGCTGTACATCAACAACCCTCTCAATCTGGTAACCTCTATCAATGGCCCGATCATCCAGTACAGATCCGAAAACTCGCCTCAAATGAGAGATCTCAACAAACACTATACCGATACGTCCCTATGTCACCAGAAAACATCATGGCCAGCCCTCATCCATGACGAGCTCGCTCTGATCGCATCTCTAGCAGCAGCCCTCTCTGCGCTCAACACCCTGTTGACAGGAACATCAAGCAGGTATCGATGAAGATAGATCAAAGAAACGAAAGGAATTAATAGGTCCAAAATGGATATATGATCATAAGAAAGAATGAAATCAATGGGAGTATGATCATAGGAACGAATAGAATCAAGAATCTAAAGAAATGTACATGCTAAGGTCACTTAAGCGGAGCAACGTGTCGTAAGTATGCCGTGGAACATACACACGGTACGTCACTCTACTCAAGCTACTTACTCCATCAACCAAGGCCAACCTACGCGATGAAAGTTTGGGTTAAATACCCCCTCAGTCAAGTCTAAGTTCTGTAAGGTCAAGCCTAAACTTGAACCAAGGCTAAACCTAATGCTCTGATGCCAACTTTGTCATGACCCGGAAAAGGCAAGTGATCGGCACAAGAATTACGTGAAGTCTATAGGACCCCGCTGTAATTCAAGTAAGCCGAAACCCAGAAATCTAAACCTTTTTGCGGAAAATAGTGGAGGTGCAGTTTTGAAATAAGGTATAATGAGAACCAAGTTTTTCTTTATACGAATAGATAATGATATATGAAATGCAAGTGAATTATATATTAGTTGAAACATTTTTCGTCCTTTAAAAAAAATTGGGCAGCACCTGCCTTGTATATTTTGATCCAAAACCACATACATGCAATAAAAGGCATCCCCAAGCGGGAGCTAGCTCTTCGCCAATTGGTGGAATCACAACCACGAAATAAACATATATACGATGCCCTACGGCGAATATCAACACAAAAAGAATAAACAAAGCAAGACATCATCAGCTCTAAAGAGAACATACCCCCATCTCGCTCTAAGTCTCGCAAAAACATAAGTCTGTGTCTAAGTCTACCAATATACAAATTCTGGTTTCTGATTGATGGAGTTTAACTAGATACAATAGGAATAAAGGTATAAGAGTGGTCACGATCCCTATGTGTGTCCTACCTACCAAAGCAAAACACCCTGAAGGCAGCTGTGCCAGCGATACCGCTACTGATCCGAGCGGTCGAAACTGTGGCACAACGGGGGTGAGTTGCCAATTCGTGAGTAGAAAACATCAGCAGGTAGAAATCGAATAAAACAACGATTCCTAGGTCAATACTATATCATAAAGGTAATACAATGATATCTAGGGTGACCAGGTATGCATATATGTCAACAATAGAGTCAATGCCAATGACATGTAGAAATAAATATCTGATATCATATGCCTGTATGCATGTGGATATCATCCACGTGTGTCCATCAACGATAGACACACGTGGAGAGATTTAGACGAGGTCATTGGCATTATGCACCACAGATAGGTCTTGATGCACCACAGATTGGTGGAATCATATGCTTATGCACCACAGATAGGTCTTGATGACGCTAGTAAGCGTCTATTCTGGGAGGATTTAGACGAGGTGGTGCAAAGTATACCTGGTGGAGAGAAGTTATTTATTGGTGGTGATCTTAATGGACATGTAGGTACTAGTCGTAGTGGATTTGATACTATCCATGGAGGTTTTGGTTTCGGACAAAGGAATGAAGTAGGTGACTCGATTCTAGATTTCGCTTTATCTTATGACTTGATCTTAGCAAACACCTGGTTTAGGAAAAGAGAGTCCCACCTTATCACTTTTAGGAGCGGATCAAATGCTAGTCAAATAGACTTTTTTCTGACGAGAAGAATAGATTGAGGTTGTTGTATCGACTGTAAGGTAGTGCCAGGTGAGAGTGTAACTACTCAACATAGACTTTTAGTTCTAGATTTTCGATTTAGAAGAGAACCTAGGAAGATTAGACGTAAGGTAGAGCCTAAAATTAAATGGTGGCGATTGAAAGAAGGTAATCAAAAGGCTTTTATAGATCGTGTAGTACAAGAAGCGGATTGGCAGTCGGAAAATGATCCAGACAAAACATGGAACAAAATGGCTAGTTGTATCAAGAAAGTAGCTAGAGATCTACTTGGTGAGTCGAGAGGTGGTGCTCCACCATCTAAGGACATATCATGGTGGAATGAAGATGTAAAGGCTGCTATTAAAATTAAAAGGGATTCTTATAAAAATTTGAAGAAAAGTAGAGATGTGGAGAGATTTGAGAAGTACAAAATGGCTAAAAAGGAAGTTAAGAAAGCTGTTCGGGAAGCTAAATCTAAGGTCTACAATGAGGTGTACGAGAAATTAGACACTAAAGAGGCTGCAAATGATATATATCGGATTGCTCGAATGCGGGAAAGGAAGACTAGAGACTTATGTGCGGTGAAGTGTGTCAAAAATGAAAATCAGAAGGTTTTAGTTCGAGATGAGGATATCAAGGAAAGATGGAGAGATTATTTTGACAAATTGTTCAATGAGAGCTTTACTAAGAATTTGGATGGATTTGTCATTCAATCTCAAGATATAAATCGTGATTTCATGCGTAAAATAAGACTTACTGAGGTTAAAGAAGCTTTGAACAGAATGGGTTTAAGAAAAGCGGTTGGTCCTGACGGGATTCCTATCGAGATTTGGAGATGCTTAGGCGAAATAGGCGTTAAATGGCTGACAGATCTGTTTAATAAGATTTGGCAGACAAAAAAGATGCCAAATGAATGGAGGAAAAGTATCCTTGTACCTATCTACAAGAATAAGGGTGACATTCAAAGTTGCTCAAACTACCGTGGAATAAAACTAATGTGTCACACCATGAAACTTTGGGAGAGGGTGATTGAACACAGGCTAAGGAAGGATATTAAGATAACAGAGAACCAATTTGGGTTCATGCCTGGACGATCGACGACAGAGGCGATTCATTTGCTTCGTCAGCTTGTCGAGCGCTTTCGAGAGAGGTGAAGAGATTTGCATATGATATTTATTGATTTAGAAAAAGCGTACGACAAGGTACCTAGAGAGGTATTATGGGGGACAATGATGAAAAAGGGGGTCCCCGTCAAGTATATTGACATAATCAAGGATATGTACGACGGAGTAGTGGCAAATATCAGAACTTGCGGTGGCTTAACAAGTGATTTTCCGATTACTATTGGTTTACATCAAGGATCTGCATTAAGTCCTTTCCTGTTTACCATCGTGATGGATGAGCTTACTAGAACTATCCAAGATGAAGTCCCTTGGTGCATGCTATTCGCTGATGATATTGTTCTAGTAAATGAGACGAAAGCAGGGGTTAATGCCAAATTGGAATTATGGAGACAAACATTGGAATCTCGGGGATTCAGATTGAGCAGGTCCAAGACAGCATATATGCACTGCAAATTTAGTAGCCAGAGAAATCAAAACCATATTGGTATAACATTGGAAGGGCAAGAGATATCACCGAGCGACCAGTTTAGATATCTAGGTTCCATCATCCAAAAGAATGGGGAGATCGATAGTGATGTTAATCAAAGGATCCAAGCTGGTTGGTTGAAATGGAGGAGTGCAACAGGGATTTTGTGTGATTGTAACTTTCCGTTAAAATTGAAAGGGAAGTTTTATCAGAGCGCTATTCGGCCTGCCTTATTATATGGTACAGAATGCTGGGCTCCTAAGAAGCATCATACACAGAAGATGCACGTAGCGGAGATGCGCATGCTTCGTTGGATGTGCGGTAACACTAGAAAAGACAAGGTACGAAATGAGGATATTCGTGCAAAAGTTGGTGTAGCACCCGTGGAGGAGAAGATGCGGGAAAACCGGCTTAGATGGTTTGGTCATGTGCGACGCAGACCTATGGAAGCACCGGTTCGACGAATAGATACTCTCGATATGGGTAATGGCAAAAGGGCAAAAGGGAGACCGAAGAAAACATGGATGGAGGTGATACGAAACGATATGGTTGCCAAAGGACTCAATGAAAGTATATTGTTCGATAGAAGTGAGTGGAGACAGAGGATTCATGTGTTGGACCCGGCGTGATTCTCATGTTGGTTCATGTAGCCTACCCCTTATGCTTGGGATAAAAGGCTCAGTTGTTGTTGTTGTTGTTGTTTGTGTCCATCAACGACACATCAATATCATGGAACCTAAGTGTCCAACATCGACACTTGAAACATCATGAAAACCCGTGTCCAGCATCGACACTCTATGTATATGGATATCAACCAACGTGTGTCCATCAACGACATATCAATATCATGGAACCTGAGTGTCCAACATCGACACTCGAAACATCATGAAAACCCGTGTCCAGCATCAACACGTAAATCCACATATCTCAAGCGCCGCATCCTCAGATCGACCCTCATATCCATCTCGGGCTCCGTCAGTCCAGATCGGCTCATATCACCTGATCTCACGACTCCGGTCGGTATTCTCCGGATAACCGCCGGGTCCAAACTATCACCGGTAGGTAGTACTCCCTCCTGCCAGGCTCATCATCTACATCTCGAGCTTCTTGCCCCGAGGTATCTTACCAGGTCCACCATGTACCCGCAGACGGCTCATCCAACTCCTCGAATCAGGTCTCGAAAACAAGCTCGGAACCGGGAAAACTCATGGTGAACGCCTCGAAATCACATCACGAGAAACCGCGTTTTAAAACAATTTATAATTTCCTTTGAAATATAGCCACGGTTCTCAAATCCAGAGATCTCATGAAAACAACATCTCAATGCATATAACCATAATGTACGATGTATGCAAATATAGAACAGTAATGTGAGCATATCAGTATATCATGCAAACGTATCATAAGATAATACTCAACAATGAATGCACTTTACAATTAAGAATAATATCATGATATAGCAATTCTACTGTGTAAGTGGCATAGCAATTACCGATGATGAATGTGTGCCGACAAATCTGTGTAAGTGTAACATGTGCATCATTGGTAATAGTGCATGTATACTAGCAGATGATATCAATAAGCGGTAAATACCGGGAACATAACACATATGTCATGAGGGATAAGCCAACATAAACAAGAACGATAATAAAGTACCTAACTATGCATGAACCATCGGTCAGTTTAAAGGATATGAATCGTAGTTTTGAAAGTGGGGGCTACGGTGTTTTAAAGAAAAAGACACCATTTGACAATAACATCCCTTGAGGTTTCCATTTAAAAGTGCATATGATTCGTCGGTTTTGGAAATAAGTATGGTTCAGGTGAAATCTTTACGTCAGCGATCCAACCTCATAATATCCGATATGGCAATATCTTCGAATATCATGCTCAAATCACGAGCGCGGATCAATCATCCGGTATATCTCATTGCGTACGGAAATCCATCGTACGGTGGCATCAAACAGAATAAGGATCCTATCGTTCTATTCATTAACAAAGGTACGGATCTAAAGTCTCGTACATCATATCATCTTTTATTCTCATTATAAGTCTCGGCATAAGTATATGTGCATATATACATATATCACTCCCATGTCATATCTACGTCGATCTCATATCATATCTATATCGATCGCACATCGTATCTCATCAATCTCGTGACATATCTTGGCATATGTATTTATGTATTCATATCGATATCTATCATTTCGTACTTGTCCTCCTTTCAATTTTATATAAGTCTTTCGCTTCATATACTCATTTCATCATGTCATCTCATACTAATTCCTTTGATTTTATCCGTAAGTTCGTAAGCATGGGTTTCTCCAAATTGAATTATATATATATATATATATATATATATCGGTTTTCCATTATGATGGTTGCGGGGGTGCTATATGCCAGATATAAATCTATTCACCAGCTAATCCCCTCGCTTAGTCGATGTTCTTCGTCGTCTCGGAAATCCATGCGAAGGTACCGATACACATCAACACACATCATAATGTTATTAAAACCAAGTCCGGAAAATCGATACGGCACACGAAGTGCTCATAGATTTAAACCTATAACCTACGTATGCAAGAACAACGAAATAACCCTCATCGTTGACGTACGAACGTCCAACGACCAAGTCACAATATGAAATCCAAAAATCCAAGTTTCAAATATTGGAAAACATTATCAAAACCAACTCAAAATGCTCCCAGATTTTGGCAGAGGTAGTTTAGGACAAAACTAACAATACAGTAGCTAAGTTATAAGGAGTGTGAGCTACAGGCCAAAACCCAACATCAAACTCCAAAATTTTGCCGGCGAGAAGTGCTACAGTAACCGGTGCCGCCGACCCAATTTTGGGATTTTGGTCTCGTTCTTCTGTGGTGGTCTTTTAGTGGTCTGACTAGGTCAATTTAGTTGTTTGTTTTTCTTATAAATATCCCAAGTTGCTCCAGAATTCATTTGATCCTCAAAAACTCCACAAAACCGACATCGAAAAATTCTAAACTCAAGTTATCCAAGGATTTCCCCACTAAAACACTCTCACTTATCACTATGGAGCTTGTATACACTCACTAAACCTCAATTACCACTTCACAAGTCAAATCTCCCACTAAACATCAACCAAAAATTTCTAAGATCACTAAACATGCTTAATCGAACACTAAACTTAACTATGAGATGAAGAAACTAAATAATATGAAGGATGGTGAAGGTTTTATCTCTTGGAAGCAACTCAAGAAAAACCCTAGATGCTCCAAAGTGCTCAAAGTTCTAACTTGATCCCATCAAAGGGTGTAGGATGAGGTGGTGGTCCTTTTTTGTGAAGGGAGCCATGGGCTTTGATAAGGTCTTGGAGATGATTCCTATGGGTAGTAAGGTGGAGGAAGGAGGAGATGAAGACAGATGGAGGAGTTGAAGAAATGAAATGAAGTGAAGAAGATAGGAGCCATGGTGTAGAGATAAAGACCCCCTCCCCCCTCTCTCTTTCCCACTCTCACTCTCTCTCTTGGCCGATGCCCTCTTATCTCCCACTCACGCAAATATCTTTTCTTTTCTCCTCTCACAAATAAAAAACAAATAACACAAATAAATCACAAGTCACAAAATGCAAATGAACCAACATGCGACAAAATGCAACATGTCATGATGCACTAACCATGGCTAATTAAAAATACGGATTTGGCTTAAATCGTGATTAGTAGTGCACTAATCAAGTTTAATTTAAACTTGCATATAATAATTTATAAAATGCCCAAATCCAATAAATGCCGTTTTATTAAATAATACATATTAATCTCCAATTATTTTCCAGATATTGGTATTTAATTATATCATTTTACGAAAACCCCAATTTGGCAAATCAAATAGTTTTCGTGAAATATATTATTTTAATATTAAAATTCCAAAAATAATATTTTATATTTTTGAAATGTTATACAGGGGAACGTCGGTTCAGCTCTAACTTGTGACAAATGTCACGAGCATGAGCAAGAGAAAGAGGATTGCATGAATTCTTTGATGACCCTGGTGAAGAAGCATATTATTGCATCTCCTTCATGTGTTCTTATTATTGAGAACTGTTTTTCGGTCAGTCCTACCTCCTGGGTACTAGATACCAAATCAGGATCTCATATCTGTAATTTATTACAAGGAATGAGAAAAAGCAGGAGGTTGCACCTGATGATATGTCCCTCAGAGTAGGGAACGGAGCATAGGTTGATACTGCTGCCGTTGGTGAATATCACCTAGTATTGCCAAGTGGTAAAACAATGATTTTGAACAACTGCTACTATGTACCTTCCATGCTTTGCAACATCATATCAATTTCTTTACTTGATAAAGATGGATATAACTTTGTTTTAGATAGAAATATCATGAATATTTACCTTAATCAGGTATTGTTTGCAGAAGATACACTGTGTAATGGTATTTATGTTCTAAATCAAAACACGGTTCTTAATGTACAAAACAAACACAAGAGGAAGAGTTCAGGTGCAAATGAAACCTACTTGTGGCATTGTAGACTTGGTCATATCAATAAGAAAAGATTAGCTAAGTTGCATAAAGATGAATATTTGGATTCGTTTGAATTTACATCCTATGAAACTTGCAAATCTTTTCTCAAAGGTAAGATGTCCAAATCTCCGGTCACCGGATACGGAGGAAGAGCTACAGAACTCCTGTGACTCATAAACAGTGATGTATGTGGTCCAATGTCTATACATGCAAGGGGTGGGTTCTCATACTTCATTACATTCACTGACGATCTCTCTAGTTTCGGATATGTGTATCTTTTGAAACACAAATCTGAAACTTTTGAGAATTTCAAAGAATATAGACACGAAGTAGAGAACCAGACTGGCAAAAGTATCAAGATCCTCCAATCGGATAGAGGAGAGGAGTACTTAAGCACGAAATTCCTCGACTATTTAGAAGAGAATGGTATTCTCTCTCAGCTTACTCCTCTGTATACACCACAGCACAACGGTATATCGGAGCGGAGGAATCGTACTCTGTTGGTTATGGTTTTCTTAATAATGAGTAATGCTAAGTTACCTCTTTCATTATGGGGACATGCGCTTCAAACAACGGTATTCCTATTGAATCAAGTTCCATCCAAATTTGTGCCTAAGACTCCATATGAAATATGGAGTGGAAAAATGCCATGTCTTAAACGAGTTAAGATATGGGGTTGTTCGGCCTATGTTAAAGTACAAAAACCGGACAAACTAGAGGCACGATCAGTTTTATGTAAGTTTGTGGGATATCCAAA